>OZ022490.1:2029249-3229249 GCA_963989405.1 Trypoxylon attenuatum
TAAACCGCGCAACTTTACGTAAAGAAGAAATGATGAAATGTTTCAAATAAGAATTTCAATTAATTTGGAAGTGTGTTAGGGTAAGAGCAGAAGAAAAGTGCGAGTAGTCGCACAGTGGAGATTAGTAAAGAGGACAGAGATAGAGAGAGGGGGCAGAGAAGAGGAAAGAAGAAGAAGAAGAAAAAAAAATGAGAGGATGGTCAAATAGACGAAAAGTGAAGGGGGAGGCTTACAGGTATTATTCGTAGCCGTCCAGTTAGGACGAGAAGTCTCCTGATGGGATTATAATGTGAATATAATGGCGTGCTTCCGCGCTACGCAACCCTTTCAGCCCCAGAAGGATTTAGCGCGACCTTTCTTCGAGACCCCTCCCCCCCTTTGGGCCACCGAGAGCTTGATTCAACTGCTTTCTGGAGCTTCGGAACCTGGATCACTACCATCACCAGTGGTCAGACACAAAAAATTCTAATTCGACTATAAAACGATGCGTTCTGGTTCTTAAAACTGGCTGACGTCACTTTTAGCGAACTCTTTAGAGTTAATCTCTCGCTATAGAGTTCATTGAATTTTATTAAAATCATTGTATTTTTAATCATATTTTTAACTTTTGTGTATAGTATTATTGAGGCTGACAAGACTCCCGGTTTTTACTGTCCGAATACATATATATGTATACGTTGAGTTTTGTAAACAGCGAAATTGAGCAAAGATTACTTTCTTCTTTCGGAGTTAATGAAATTCATATCGCGGCTTAATTGGCTGTGTCGACAAATATTTCTCCGAACATTATCCTTCGTGATGCAATATCGGATTTGCGTCAGTCGAGATTTAAATGCGAGGAGAAGACGCGAGGAGAATTTTTAAGTAGAAAGTCTCGGAAAGACATCGCCGTGTGTTTTTTTTTTTTCTTCTTTTTTTCCAGTACACCACGAGTGTACCGAAATTAAAGACCCATGGATGAAATTAATTCTGGGATGATTACCACGATAACCATCACTGACTAACTAACATCCATAGTTGATGTTTTATATAAAAATTCTTATAATTTTAATTTAAATTCAACTCAAATTCTTAATTCATTTAAATTTCACATTACTGCATATACATATGTATACATCGTTAATTACTATTTCAATGTCAATTGTTTTTACAAAAGTAACGTTTCCTTCTATTATGATTTCTAAATTAATTTGAGACAATTCGATATTAATAAGAAATAGATAAATAGAAGTAGTTAAAATAAATTCAATTTTTCTGTAGAATTTTGGAATCATTAGTTTCACTGGAATTTACCGAATTAGTCATCCCGAGGATATGGTTCAAGAAAATCTGTCTATAGATTCAATAGTTTAAGTACCACCTTGTTCACTCAACTTTCGGTTCTAACGCATTTGTGGTCGATTTGGCTCCAGCAACGTAAGCCTGGAGAACGAGTGTCCCCATTCCGAGCGATTCCATTCCATTCCATGGCATGGTGGAGCATTCTCGACTCGATTGTCGGGTTCGATTGTCGGCTCACACAGTTCACCCCCACTTACCAAACTGGCGACGACATTATGTAAGAATGCTTACAGTGCTTACTGCTTACACACGAGGCTACTCCAGCGCAGCACTGATTCCGAAACACTCCGGGTTCCGTAGGAATTTCGCGTACGAGTCGCGCCATTCACTCTGACCGAGTCTCATTTGCATTCATCGAAAAATATGTCTCTGACCTCTTCCTACCTTTCCTTACTCTGCCCTACGGCAAATAAATATTTCTTATTTTTAATATTTATAAACTTGTTTCCAGTTCATTTTCCAGCGATTCTTTTATTTTAAAAATTGAAATTAATTCTTCAGCACTAATTTTGTTAGAAATAATTACAAATTTTGATTCGTGATTAGTTTCTTTTTAATTATTCATGTTTCTGAGGAGTAATAGTAATTCAAAGTGTCATATGTTTAATGGCTTGCGTGGGAGTAAGTTTGAGATGTCGAGCGGAACTAATGAAAACCAATAATAATCTGTTCCTCCTCAGACATTCTTTATTCGATTAGATCATGCGAGACTCTATTACAGATTACCTGCCTCTCCGATATGTGTATATGTACATAGCTCGTTAATCTATGTATATTCATATCGCGACTCGCAGCGAGACTGTCTAAACCAAGTTAACCAGAAATCTTGCTTTTTAACCGGTTACGAGTCCAACTCAACGCTAAAAAATACTTATACACACGTATCCGTAAACGATAACCACAATGCAAGAATCCTCGAGGTCGAACCTCTATAAAAATACTCATTATCCTATTCGCATAAAATGTACTTCCTATGCACACGTGCGATCACTTGCAAACACTGCTTCCTTCGATTTTTCCTCTGGTTTATTTTAAATTGCATAATCCTTACGTAAAAAGAGTTCCTGCGATTCGCGCAGGATTCCAGAAAATTACTGATCTATTAGAAATTAAGAGCAGAGTGGAGAATCGTTTATTGGGAATAAACAAATAGAGTGCGAAAGGCAAAGTAGGATGGTTGACGTAATTTTGAGACAAGTGTGCTGATTAAATAGATTAATTGAATGAACACGAGGAATGAGAGTAGTATCTCTTCCCAATAATAGATATATTCGATTGAATGTTTCAATAGTTTTGATTATGTTCGATGTTTTTTTTCTAATTACTATTCTCGTGTTGTTCGATCGGTAATTTGGGAAATAAAATGTTTCTGGCAATCGATCGGTTCTTCGAAGAAGTGAGGCTAAGTGGCCAGTGAGTCTGTGCTAAGGCTGGGCTATTCTACTTAATTCTTTGAGAATCAATTATTTTACCGATTTTTTACCGATTTTTTTACCGATTTTTTTACCGATTTTTACCGATAATTTTACCGATTAATTTACCGATTAATTTACCGATTAATTTACCGATTAATTTACCGATTAATTTACCAATTATTTTACCGATCATTTTACCGATTAATTTACCGATCATTTTACCGATTAATTTACCGATCATTTTACCGATTATTTCACAAATCAATACCTAAAAACCCGATTTCCTTTTAACCCAAAAAATCGGTAAAGAATCGATTCCCGATGTCCTAAATTAAATTATTAATATCTGAATTTCAAAAAAAAAGTTTTTTCGCTAAAGTATTAATTCTTTCAAGTGTAATCGGCCATCCCCAGTCTGTACCAAGGAGTTTTGAGGCGAGCACCTTTTATAGGAAGGTATGAATTCGCTAACATAACAACGCTGAGCAGACGAGAATGGCCGACGGAATACCGAGTATTATACTACCACGCGATCCCGACGAGTCACATTCCAGTGGTCAAACAGAAATTAAAAGCAGTATCGGGCGCGGCGACGAGCAACTCTACTTATTATTAGCAGTCAACCCGCACGATCAACAATTAATTAGCGAGCTTTAATGCAACCCTCGCGTAAAAATCTCAATGAGAATTTCCTTCGACAAATTTATCGCATTACATTTTAATTGGTATAATTCTTGCGAATACGCAAGACTCTTGCGAAAAGGGGGGGGAGGAAAAAAGAAGAAAGAGAAAGAAGACTCTAATGTAGAATAAACACGCGAGAGAACGCAGGTCGATCGTTAAAAACTGCTTAAACAGCATTTACTCGGACTACGAAGGCTTCTCTCTCGCGATCTTCATCGATGACGAACACCATTGCGTGTTTGCCCATTTAGCTGTTTAAAACGAGTCGCCGATGCTAGAGAGATCAACGCGATCATTAAAACGATCTTACAAGCTTAGTTCTTCAATGTCACCCATATCTCACTGACACAATCCAATACTTTTAATTCCCTGTTTTTTTCTTACCAAATTACTCTTTGTAATTAACGAAATTAACTGACCGAATAAAGAATTTTTTCCTGAGACTTTAGTGACTCGTGTATGGCGTGTGTCAGCGAGAATCGAATTCCACACGCAAAAGGAACCGTGTAATACGATACACGGAGATTTTTTTCTGATCTATTAGCACCTTGATCAAATAAACAATTTTTATTGGCAAAAAGTATACTGAAATTATCATTGAATTTTATTCACATTTCTTTCGAAGAAATATGATAAGTATAGTTATATCGTGTTCAGTGAATATCAGAGTGTGTTTCCACTCTCTCATTGTCAATGAAAAATGCACATTTTATTCGAATGACTCGCCTACTCGCTCGAGTCATTAGAGACTGACGATCAGTGGAATCCTTTTGTGGAATCCTTTGGCCCCATATGTATAAGATAGTTGAAAAGGAGTGGAGAGTTAGGCCCAAGAAAATTATGATCCAAACTCGACCTCCAGATTTCTCAGTTTGATGAACGCGTGTCGATCGCTATGATGAGGATTCTACCCAGGACGAGGATCGAATTAAATCGAGTTAACCACATCCTGAAGCACGAGACCGTAATTAAGCAACTGGGATCCAAAACTATTCTCCAACGAACCGACCCAAGTCGTTACCTTGATAGCTCGTGAATAGAAGGTAGCATCTAACGATTTTTCCATAATTATTCTACGATTATTCCACTTTATTCCTTCTTCCTTTTAACGATGTCATTATTCCACCTTCGCTTACAATTAGATTTTAATCCGATTTAATTATTTTGAAATATGAGAATACAATTTTAAAAAAACTAGATTTTAATCATTATAACAATAATTATATATCAGTTTCGTAATAATTACACTTGTGCCACACATTGCATTTAGACATTTCAATTTTTGAATCTAACTACTTGACAGTAGTATACATACTATACACATACATAAATATTGTATATAGAGCATAGAAATTGCGTTGATTACACGTGCGCGTAAGTGATGTTCGGATGAGCATAGTGGCCAGTAAAGAGCCATTTCATGAATATTTAACAAGGTTCTCGTTGGTAGGTAGTAGTAGGGTGCTCGCGTCACTGCTTCTTCGTAAGAGCTAATCGTAGCCGATATGTACCTCGGTAGATACTCATCGCAGCACGATAGAAAGAAGCGCGCTAATTGCGAGCTAATACTCGCACCGATCGCACCACACCTACTGTTTCAAGTCCCAATCTCAACGGCTAAGCTTTACGCTCGAGAGATAACGAAGACGGTCACCTCGAGAATGGTAAACCATCGCACTCTTATGTACATACATACATACATAGACTCCTCGCTCGTCGCGTTCCGCGCACTTGGAATCTTTGGAATGCGCGCTCTCGAACTAGATTGCCTCTTTGGTGTCAAGGAAAGAATGCGCGGGAATTTATATGCAGATAACTATTTAAATGCCTTTTATGGAATATTCTATCGTTAATCACGATCAAATCTCAAGGATATTTCAAGAGGAATATTTCAAGGACAAAAATAAAATCTTTTACAGAGAGAATGTCGAAATAGATATTTTTAAGAAATGTATAAAAAATGGATAGAATTTATCGACCAAACTATTTTGAGATTTTACTATTTCTATCAGTCACTTTTAAAAAAAAAGAAAACTTGATTATATCATATTTCGATAATAGTTAAAAAATAAAACCCTGTTAGATTTCCCAGGATCGATTAAGTTCCATTGACTCTGCGAAATTCTGATTTACAAGCTGTCACCAATCGGCAGGTTTATTAATGGCCGAAAGAAAAAGTGGAATATTGATTCGAGCGAAAGCTATTTATATGTCAGTCGTCAATAATATCGGAAGAATTAGCTATATAAGAATGTGTCGAGAGTTATAGCGATCGGTACGAGCAGTGTTATCTTGGAGTCCATGACAGATGACACAATGGAGTACATTGACACTACATGCCAGAGTAGTGTATCTGGTAGTATAGTACGTATATATATCGCGCACGCCCGCACAGACACGTGCGTGCAATACTCCCGTGTGTACGCATCGACACTGTCGTAGAAGCCGGCTGTGAGGAACACGCAAACAGGTAAAAGCTTGCGAAGGTGGAGGTACTTTCACCAGGCCCCAACCAGGTTCTCCGCGATGCACGCCGATAGCCAAGAGCAGCCCACTTTGAGAGCTGCATTCCAACCGTCCACTGCGTCCTGCAGCCAGGATCGGATTAATACAGTTCCGAAGAAACTTGATTTTCCCATAGTTCCACCCTTCGCTAAAACTATAAAGCGAGTTTTCCAATCTAATTCGGATAAGATATTCACCCCCAAGTATGCGATTTCCAATCGTATAATCAATTAATGAAATTAACTCATATACATATGTATATAGTTGTAATCAATAGAGCAGAATTAAAATTGGTAGATAAAATAAATAATTATGGTGGTAATGAAATTAATAATACTGGTTTAAGATGATACGGAAATGATTGGGGGGGGGGGGGATGATAGTGGTACTGATGTAAATTAATATTCATGAAGAGTGGAATTGTAATTAAAATATCGGCTGCGATATTATTATTGGTATAGATATGTGTTTCCTTATTAAAAGGTTCAAATCTACAGATCTTATAACATTCTCCACATTGGCACTTCCGCATAGCGGACGTTAGTCTCATACGTTCATTATTACTCTGCCTGCTCCAGTATTGGGTAGACGCTGTATGCTAGAAATAATTGCTAGTATTATACTCCGGTATTTCCACTTAACGATTCCTTTCCATTTCTTCGCCTCCCAACTTCCACGAGAATGCGAATGCAGCGGATTGCGACAGGGATAAATTCGGTTGCAAAGATAATTGCTTTGGAATTCCGAACGTTTAGTTAGAACTTTGATTAGCTGTCCAGAAAGAAAAGTTCCTACTCTGCATTCTTTTCATCAAAACGATATCGAAGAAAAATCTTTGTCTCTAAAATTCCTACGAATTGATGATTATTTTTTTTTTTATTTCAAGAACTTGAATTCTTCTTTACTGCAATAAACTCCACGAAAATAACTTCCATTAGTCCACTAATAGTATCCGTCAACTCTTATCTTTACTCCTCGACGATAAGGTTGCTAAAACCGATGCTCAAAGTTGCCTAGTGTATACCTAGCTGCACGATAATGCAATCACGCGAAATAGTCTCGTGCAAATAGCACTAAAGTCTCAACATCATCGTGACACACTTATATGTACTACACGCGTTGCCCGACGAACTTTTTCTTCTCTTCTTCTTACGACTACAACTTCATATCTACAACTTCATCCTGCAGAGTAAAAATAATTCAAGGGCCCGAATGACTCGAGGATGAGATTAAAGCTCGACGGGCAAATTATCCTGCACGCAAGCACTCAGCCATGAAGTTATACTCCACTGGTTTGCCATTCTTGCAACATTATCCTCCGATAAATTCCTCCGCTACTCATTTCCTTTAAAAAGCCCCCCCCCCCCTCCCCCCCCCCCCCCTCCTTCATGCTACAGAGACTAAAGTAAGAACGAAGATAATTCTTCTCTAAGAAAAATAATTGCAATATGTAAAGTGAAGTTTGCTCGTTAAATCAGTAAGAAATTCCACTTCGGAGAGTGTAGTTGTTCTAATTAAATTAATGGTTTAAACGGGGTAGCAAACTGTCTCGATTCGGTATGTATACTTTTCTCAAGGTACATATACATGTATATATGTATAGATAAAAGCCAGTGGACAGAACGTTAAGGTCCGGAAAGAGAAAGAGAGAGAGAGAGAGTCAGGACACTTAATGTCACGCACGCCCGCACCATCTCGTACTACGGATGATAATAGTGCACATAAGTAGATATAAATTCCAGGGCATAACTCGTAACACCGCAGGGCGCTCGCTCGCTCGCTCGCTTGGTCCGTTAATAAGAAGCAATGAATTTTCAGGGACAAGGAAACCACGCGTCTAGTCTCGTGTGTGTGTGGGTGGATTGCCGCGCTCGAGTACTCGTGAAACCAAGCATCGTGTTTGAATACCAAAAGTCTGCTCGAATTCCAAATAGGGATCAAGAGACTTTTGAGAAAGTAAAGGCGCCAAGATAGGACAGTCTGTCTTGGAGAAAGCATCTCGAAGCTTAATAATAATTCTTTCATTTAATTATCTAACTTTTATTTGTGTTTTATTATTAATAGATATTTGCCGTTTTCATCAGGGAAATATTCATTGTTTCATCAGTTTTATATCTGCAGTTTTTTTAGTATAGAGACTGCTAATGATACAAACTATACATCTGGGTTGCATCTCACCAATTACCACGCTAATCACATCGCGAGTAACGCAACGAAACATTGGCAGGAATACGAGCCACGGATAGAGACTCGATCATTCGCGCTTTGGATTTACGTAACAGTTACCTATTACCGTCGCAATTGGTCGAAGAAATCAAATTGACTCGTAACTACTACTAATGTACGAAACAGCTAACGATTTAATCTTTCTTAAGATTCTTATCAAGAGATAAATATCTACCCTTTGTTTCTCTATATTTTAAGATCGAGTACAGTGGTTTCCAATTGGTAGAATCGGAATTAGAAGAAATTGACCGAAGACCAATACGTGGCTATGCCGAAGCCGTCTATGGTCGTGAAAGTTGCCTTCGTTAGGGGACAGTGCTCGCAACAACAACCACCAGACACAGTCTCAGGGCAACGTGACTCGTAGGCACGGCAATGTACCAACAGAGCGCGCTCGCAAATCGGGTACAAGGTAAAGGATTCGTACGTGAGTGGCGTTCCAACGGGGCATCAGGGTTTTATCGTGGATCGTACCCGCGGCTTCATTATTCGTTTCTGGCACGTACGGGCATTCACACCCGTACTCGAGCTGCCCGATCGGCTGGTCGCGGTCTCGCCAGCGCGTTTCTTCCTTTCTTTCAGCACGACCAAGAAACTGAATCCATTGCTGCATGAGACCCTCTCTCGTGAACTGCCGAGTCTTCTTTTCTCTCTCTTTCTCTTTCTCTCTGGTAAAGTCCCTTCCGTTGGATGCAGAGCGAGCAGCTCTTCCGTTCTTTGCCATTTTCACTCGATGTCCAGGAGATAACTTCTCTTCTTAAGATCCATCTTCTCTCGACGATTCTCTCAAAATCGCATTTGAAATTCTAATCGCGATAACGGGGAAGATTCTGCCTCGGATTTTGATTGACTCGATAATAATTTTTGAAATTCTACCATCGTATTGTTAAATCTTCAGGAAAATTCGAGAGGAATTTATTTATCCAATTTCAATCGGAAAAATATTTAATCAAAAAGTATTTATTGAGAAATAAATATTGTTTTATAGTTTCGATAAAGATATCATTTTTAAGTAAGAAATTGCAAAAATATCTTTCCCGATTATCTTTAATATTACGAATGTCGATTATATTTGAATCATGGTAAATAGTTGAAAAAAGGGCTTTCGAAATTCCAGAATACAGGAACAAAAGGAAAGATGGAGTAGTAGTTGGTTTCACCGCAAAAGGATTATTATCGTCACATGACGAGAAATATTCTTGAATATCCTTTTGTGAGTGGACCATGCACGCAAGCACGATTAAAATAAGCATGCAAGCGCGTGTGGAGGTTGAAACCGCGATGAAGCACAATGGTCTCGTTCTATTCTTCGAGCGTTCCGATCGTCCGATTGTGAGTGAGTCCGCGCGCGAGACAAGGCGTGGAATCGTACGGCACAAGCTCCGTGCGGTTTGAGGTCTGGCCTGGCTCTGCAGCGTGACCGTGAAGGTCGGAACACCGCAAGCCCTTCGCATAAATTCCATTCTATGCCACGCTCCCCATAACTCTGCCCCAAGAGGAATCCTCTTTCTTCGCGGAATATCAATGGCGTTCTTGCGACTTGTACACCTCCAGGTACGCACGAGTTTTGCGAAGAGGCACCAACCACACAAATTGCAACCTTTCGTCTCATCGATTCATACTTTTCTCTCACCCCCCACTTTTATCCAAAAGTCCTTCAACCAACAATTCCAATATTCTCAATTACACTCATTACTCTATTGAATACGATTTTAGCTGATTTTTATTCTTCTTTAACTAAAAATAAAGACTTGGTTAATGAGAAAAGATTTTTCACGAGAAATACTATAGTATATTGGAGAAAATAACATAGTGAACCGTACAGTGGTATAGCGCGAATAATTCATTAAGCATCGCAAAGAACTCTGTGTGCCGTGCGCGGTGCCGTCAAACGCATTCTTCCGTTCTTCCTTTCTTCCTCGCTGCCAAGGCGAACTGCAAGCGCAAGTTAAAGGCACACAGGATTCGTAGTAACGCCTCTCTCTATGTACACGCGCGCGAGCCATCGAATCAATGACCACGAGAATCCCAACGATTCCACGGTCACCGAGCAAACAAATCAAACCCTCGATTCTCTGCTTCTAAAAGAGTTAACTTCAAACTGTAGCGAAATCATCGTAGCGCTGCGATTACGAAGAATACTAATTAAGTGAAAAAGAGAAGAAGAAGAAAAAAAAGAGAGATTGGATTAAGAATTTGAGAGATAACGTTGGTGTCTTATAGGAATATAGGAATGACACGAGAGTCAAGAAATCCGGTCTCCAAAGAATCGGTAAGAGATTCGAAAATCCACTGGCCAACGCCGATCGTGAAACCCGATAACGATCGGGTGACGATGAAAAATGTCTCAGGTACATACTCATACATATTACGTACCTTTGAATTCGAACGCCGCGGCAGACTTGCATCAGGCTTTCGATATAGTACCAACCTGCATTCCTAATAAAAAGCCCATTACGGATTCCGCAAAAAACCGGTCGATTCATTTCAGCCATTGAAGGGGAACCGAATGAATGGTTAAAGCGTAGAACCGACATTCTTCGTTGACTTCTTTGCCGAGATCTGGACACGCCGAAAGAAAACAAACTACAACTGCCGAGGCAAATATCATTCGCTCCTTCAAATGTCCAATCTCTTTTGATTATCTAAGCTTCTCTATTAAATTGACTCTATAAATTCTTAATTTATTTTCCCTTCTTTCTCTTACACTATTGAATCTTCTATCTTCTATTCCATTCGTTCCAACGCGTAACTTTGATGACTGACAATGTGACTCGTGGTCGGTATTACGTATGCAAGAGGAGGACAGGATCGAGGATGGGACGTTTCCATTCGAATTCGTTGGAGCTGACAGGAAGAAGAGAGTCAGCAGTCTTTGGAAAAAAAGATGAAAAAGAAGAAGAAGAAGAGGGAAAGTTTGTGGTGAAGTCGATGTTGCATAGAGGGTAGTAGTGGTTATGTATAGAGTTCGAAGGATTCAGCTACCGACTACCATCTGTCGCTCTTCTCTAGATACTAATCTCGAGACTCCGAAAGATAGAGGGCGAAGCGAGGAGAGATTGCGCTTTATCTTTAGCCGGCCCACTCCTCGACATTCCTTCGGTCGAGGGCAGCTTCGACCCAAGAATTATAATCACCCTGTGGCTTGGGCATCCACCGAATATTTAGACCCTCGTAGAGAATTTTTACAGCTGCCTCGACTCTCCTTCTGCGACTGAAAACCGCGCTCTTACCCGTTGCTATATCGCTACCACAACGAAATAGGGAGAACAAGGAGAGAACTGGAAGCACCTGCAAGAGACTTCCACGTGCACGCGCGTCTCGGTATCAGGCCACATTCTTCGCCATTTTCACGAGAAAAATAGCTTGGAATTCTTCGACGCGTTTCAAGCGTCATTCTAATACCGTAAAAAGAGACTAACAAGTGGTATTGTGAAAAAAATTCCTGTCTCTAGACTCGAAAAAATCCGATCGACTATTTTAGAGCGTTAGAATTCTATTGGTGAGCTAATTCCGAAAGGAAAAATGCCAACCGTCTGCTTATTTTCTACTAATTAATTATTTTCAATTAAATTGTCCTTCCAGAGAATATTGTAATTATCCATTAATCTTACAGAGTTATAATGTATTAAGATCCCTTTTGTTAAAAATATCTCGTATAAAAAATTCGAGACAAAAAAAACTTCTTGAAAAGTGTAAGTGGATTCTAGGGAAACGAGTGGCTCCAAGTTGCCGGAACCCTCGTGAGTGACCAAGAAATGACTTACTTCGACGTTTTCCTTTCTAGGAAACAATTATCACTAAAAGTTACTTTCCTCGTATTAATTGTCGAATAAGAAAATGAGGCTAACTATGACGACAATAATCTCTCAAATAAAACTAAGATATGTAATTCGACTGTTTATACTCGAAAAGAACGATGGAACAGCTGGATATTTCCAGGAATGATCGAAGGAAAAAAAGTGTCCCACGTGCAAATCAAGAGAAAAAGAAGAAAAACTAAGCTGTCGTGACGTCATCGCGAGATTATTAACCAGAGTTCTAGCTTGTTTCAATTGCTTGCTACGATTACTTAAAGATATGATCGAACACAGATTGCATGATCATAGATATAGACCACATGGAAAATATCAAGATTTATGCAAAAGAGAAAATTTGAATATTTTCCAATTAACCCATGAGATTTATTGAACCAGTATTAGAAAGTCACGCACTTGGTTCAATGGGACAACTTGAATGACGAGTATTGAGTTGAAACAACTGAACTATATAAACAGTTATGTTAACTCTTGTAAAACGAATCGACACTTTTCTTTCTATCTTTCTCCTGAAATCTCGTGCGCTCTAAAGAGCTTTCAAACGAACCTGATAATAGCCTTAGGAAGGATAAAATATGGTGACCAATCGGTTAAATGGACGCGGTAAACCTGCGTGAAGCGCACTTGAAGATACGCGTAACCACGATCAGCTTAATGCATCGAGTTACTCGGCACGCACGTAACAAGCTTACACACAGATCTCAAATGCATCGTATCCACGTGTGTGTTATAAGTGCGTAAAGGAAAACTAGCTAGTACGAGTAAGGTTATTAATTCAGGGAAGTTCAGTTAATGGCGCGGAATGTGCTGGTATGTTCTACAAGTTCATAGAACTGATCCTGCTGGTAGTAACTTACGTGACGTACTACAAATGATTGCTACGATTAGTGTGAGAAGCTTGTAAATTCTATAGATTCAACAAATTCATACATGTTCCCTCTCGATCAACGTTTACAAGTATTCTCGAATACTAGTTCGATTCTGATTCTCATAAATAGGGAAACAATTAATTTTTATAATTCATTTCATGTCGAGATTACTTATTTTCTAATTTATCCAATGTTGAAAAACACTATTAAAGACGTGCGTGGCATAAGTCGAGAAAATGACGACTGGCAGAAACTCAGAGATTTCCGACATTTCCTTGAGATGCGAAGGATGCTGCGAACGAGTATTATTTGCTTTGGCACAATGGCCTCCAGCACAGCCTCGGCAAGTATTTTGTACGGGCTATATTTACGCGAGACAAACACACAGAGGTAGGGGAGGGTCGTGGTTCCGAGTCTGCGAGTTGCACAAAAGCATCGAAGACCAGATATATAACATAAGGGCTGCAATAACTTATGGCATCGCGGACGCGTCGCGAAACCTCTGCTGCTTCTTGCTCGAAAGAGTCGAAGACACTCTCGAGCGTAATACACTACTGATTCCATAATACGACGCATCCTCGCGATAAAAGCACTTCGGATTTTCCCCATTACTCAAGCACCAGGTTGTTTCCTCATAGAAATTGTTCTTTTCGGTTCAACATCCATATTCGAATCTAATTGTTGTTGTTTGGTTTGTTGGGACCGACTTGCTGCTGTTTTAGTCATATGCCCTATATGCCCAACAATAGCGTGGTGTTTCCGTTCGATGGAGTATTTGTCACCCATCCAAGTACTAACCACGCCCACCCTTGCTTAACCTTTATAATCTGACGGGAACCGACGTTTCCAAGGAGCCACAACCATTGACACTCAAATCTAGTTAACTTTCCACTATATATTTCAGACATTGATCATCATATAGATATATTTCGTTGTGTCTAGCATAGATAGTCAATCGGAGCGTAACTCACGAGTCTTGCGAAATGAATCTTGTCGAGTGAAACATCGTAAAGAAACTGTCGCATGCCGCGCTCGGAGTAAAAGTAACCTTGGGTAATGACCTTAGCGTAGTGGATACCGAGAAGAGACAAAGAACATAAAGCATAGAGTAAAGCTTACGGTCCCGCGAGTACACATGTTCCACGGTTGTATGTGGTCAACGCGTAAGGAATACTACTTTGCATTCAAACACGTGGCTGTGATTCTAACGGACCTTCTAGATTATAAACCAAGCGTTTACGCTTTAACCAGCGTAATCAATCATTGTCGGTCAACAAACGCGGTATACGTATCCCGTTTTGTCATTCAGGATTCTCCCGACGAACGGCTAACCACGTACAACTCCCTCCGGCTTCCTCAAAAAATATTTTAACAGCGGGACTGTAATTCCAACGGTTTTAACGTCTCGACAATACTCTAAAGTCCTTTTCATACCGACCGAAGCATTCACTGCTCCATTAACGCTTCGACTACCAACGACTACCGTAGTTAATTTCGATCCTAACTTTCGAAACTTAAATTTCCACAATAAGCCAACTCAAGGAAGTACGAATTACTACATGTTATTACTAATATTACTCTTTTTTACGAGATCAATAACGTTGGCTATATCCTATAACAATTATTATCGGATCGTTTTGAGTTCAATCGACTATGGTTGATTCAACGACTTAAATTAATTGAAATTCTATTAGTCTTTAAATTATCTTCGATCAAGATAAAATTGCATAATGCAACAGCATCCATTTTCTTCGAGCATTGGAAGTGTATTATTTTCCGCAAGAATCAGGAGCAATAAAAGATTCACGCGCGTGTCGTGAAGTCGGTAGAGACGAAGCGCATGTGTGGGTGTGCGCGTAAGTGCGCAGTGCACGTAGCACGCCGGGATTGCTTTTTCCAGGTACATACCAGAAGAAGTTAACCCGAACAACACTGGCTACACGCGGCCAGCAGCGAGGCGAATGTGCGGGTGCCGCGAGTCGTGCGGCGCGCATGCGCATTCGCTTTGGAATGCGTCCTCTCCCCATGACCACCCTCTCCCTGCGGTCCGCGCAGCTGGCCCTTACCTGGCCTCTCTCGGTCCTCTACCAGGTACGGCTCTACCCTCCCCTTCCACTGTTCGCCTCCCACTGACTGCCGCGGCGCGATCTGGCCCTTGCAACCAACTTCGCTCTTTCTCTTTCCTTTTCCTCCTCGTAGTCGCACCGGCGAATAGTGCTCGATTTTTCCCTCGGAATTCACCGGTGAAAATCCACCGTTTCGATCACCCATAATTATTATTATACTTCTCGATTTATCGTACAACCTATCACGTGATACTTATACAATTCTTTTTCTTCGTTTAGTTGTACCAATCGTTGAGAAATTGAAATCATTGATAATAAATTGTTTATCCTTGAGAGAATTCAATATTCGTTAGATTGATTAAGAGACTAGAAATGTATTGAAGATGATTGTAACGAGTGTAATTTGTTATGTGTTTGATGTTGAATATAAGTGGAATATAACTGTAATTGGATAGTTTAAGTTAGTCGGAATTCAAGTAGAAGTTGGACGGATAAATAAGTTTAGGAAAAAGTAGGTTTTTAAGTGACAGTGATTTTTATCCCATTTCAAACGGCGATTGCTTACGGCCGCTCACCGCGGCTCATTCCGTTCGGCGACGCGGTGTCGCACGGTTGCCCTTCGAGTATGCGAGCCCGCCTCCGTCCCTCGGACTCGAGTGTTCGAGGAGTTTCAGCTCTACCCGTAGCATGCACGCGAATATCATATTCATTTGGAGCTTCCACTCGTAAACTTTAGTTGCTAACTAATTCCTTATGTATTTTATACATTGGATCACTCTCGAGATCCTAATAAGTAAAAATATAACATGCTCTGCGAATGAAAATCACGAAGGTTTCATAAAAATTTCGGAGTATCTATGGCGAATTAACCTGTCGCATATTTTATTCAGGACTGTCAGAATAGAGTTCTATCATACAATAATTTTTGTAATTTCCAATGATAATTATTCTTCCAAATTCGCATAGAAAAATAAATTATCTCAGTTTCTCAATTTTTAATGGTTACCTAACTTTATAGTTTCTAATAATTTCTTAATATCTTAGGATTTTAATTCCTAACCAATATCGATATCGCAATCATTGACCGCGTCTCAAATGACAGACCGTCAATTAAAAGGGTAAAAAATTTACGTTATAACTATCCGAGTAATTCGGTCAGAGACGATCTCACAAGATGCGATTTAGTGTTTTTTAAGCTAATGGCACCCGCGTCAGACAATTCTTTCAAAATGGTCGCTTCGACTAATTCTTGCTATGCAAGAAAGTCGAGAGAGAATCCGACAACAACCTGTTGACACGTGGTGTAAGAACGCAATCGCTAGTCGCTGATACAAATGAGAGAGTCACGAAAAGGTAGAAAAGAAAAAGAAAGTTTCTTCTTACCTTCCTATCCGCGATGATTTATCTCCAGCAGAGGAACATCCCGGCGATGCGAGTAATCCGGTTAATCCAACGTGACACAAGGAGCCGTGCTCTGGACGCGCAACAGGTGGTCGTAACGAGTAAACACTTGTGAGCTGGGATACTATACAAATGCACAGCACAACACAATTCGCACGTTCGTTTTACACGATGGCTCAAGAAGTAAATGCGCGCTGCAACGAGCGCGCGCTCGCGCGTTGCTTCACGTGAACTTGAATTCTTCCAGGCGAAAGGACGAATTCCTTTATTCCTCTGGAGCGATTGGAGAGTCGCGCACAGGCCGCTGCCCTAACTGTTTCGCGCGCGGCATTCCTACAGGAATGCAGATATCTTAGATCTGCAGGGACTCACGATATATGTAGTGAGTTACACTAGCCGGTCGTGTATTGTCTAGTGCGCTTGCGAGTCCTGTAAGACCAAAGACGCGAGACGACTGAGCGGAGAACGCGGCACAGGGCACAACGGACACGACAACACTACGACATACCGCACCGGTGGCCGGCGAGTGACTGACTAGTGGCAGGCGGCACAGCATTCACTGCCACTGCCTTCTTACCCCGCGCACTAACCCAACAGGTCTGCAGCGCGGAGACTCTGAGGGCCGCCCGCTCTGCGAACCTATGCTGTACGACTAGTCACTATTTTAGTTAGGGCGATACGCTATGCGAATATGCACGCTTTGTGACACATATCAATAAAATAGATGTATTTACATAATACAGATTCCGATGTTGGACTTTGTTGTATTAGGATAGTTTAGCATCATGAATGCTGTTACTCTAGCGGATTGCCTCCCCTATTCAATTTCTCTTATATTAGATCTAGTTAATTTTATTAAGTCGACCTTACATCTTGTTTAACATAAACAAATTAATACATAATTCCGAAAAGTCCATTTCTTTCGAGATTCTCTCCCTGTCGAATAGACAAAGAGCCTACTTACTTTTCGAAAGTGCGATAACATCTTGTTCGGAAGAATCGATTGCATTGGAATCATAATTTGGATAGAACAGATATAATTGCTTACCGATTAGAGTACGAGGAATCCATAAGTAGATTGATAGATAGAATATACTTGCAAAATTTAAAGTCTAAAGTGTCGAGCAACCTGTCACAGTAAACCGTTGTCAAAGGCTCGTACATAAAGGGTTCGATAATGAATTCGGCGACAGGTTTGACAAACCCGCGGGTTTCGCGCGAGTCAAGTCAGCGAGGGCTTAGCGGAAGCAAGTCAAGCAGCCTGGCGATAAGCTCGCTCGGATTAACCGCTAACCGGATTGAAAGAGCTGGTTGAATTTCGGAAAAGAAGCTTGCAGTTCCATCTTACGGCAGCGAAAGGGTGTCGCGCAGCACAGTGTAGCTCCGAGTGAGTGCAAGACAGGAAAAGGAAGGCGCCAGGCGCGCGTGGAGAGAGAGAAGCCAAACTGCAAAGCGGACATAGCGGGCGCCATAGTCACAGCGAAGCTATCTGCAAAGAAGATCACAGTGTGACGTAAACGACGATCTAAACAAGTATCAGCTGTGTGGCAGTCATTGTTCGTATCCGTTTTGGCAGGCGTACAAGAATCCTGTTTTTCTTGGTTTTTTTGCGATCCGGCCGAGCGTCAGATCCGAGGGGGTGAAGAAGGTTTACGCAAATATCCCGTAAAGCAGAGTGGAAAAAAAGGGGGGAGGCTGCGAGTTTTCCGTGGAAGGCAAGAGTGGCTGCGTGCGTGCGTGCTCCAGCCCCAGCCCCACCAACGAACATAGGGACAATAATCGTGTGAAAAACGGGGCGGTACGCGCATAAGCCTGGCCTCGAGCGGCGAGTCGGACGACGGTGGACTCGCTCCGCCACCGCGCAAAAGGTCCCGTAGTTCTCTCCCGGCTACCCTACGACCAGCGGACGAGCACCACTCCAATTCCGAGATGGAAAACTATCGGTAACGCATATCAGGGCCCGTAGAGGATCGCGCGACCGCGTAGTCACCACCAGCCGGAGGGACCAGGCTCCCTTTTTGTAACGTCCGATTAACGACGCTCTCTCACGTATATCTTCTTCCTTCCAGAATCTCAAGACGTATCGACGTCGGATTTATTTCATATGCGCTGTCCCTTGAACTATACCTCTTTTCTTCTTATTTCTTGACAAATACCTCCCTAATATAGTTCTAGTTCTTTTTCAACCTTATCGTACTGCTTTCCCTTTTTGCGTCTCGACAAGCAACAGAGAGATAGTTCTCCAAAGAGTAGAGTCTACAGCTTAGTCTACCATCGCGTATTGTCTTAGTATTTTCGAATAGATTTGCCCTCGGGGTAATACTTTCATGTACGTCACAGCGTAATGCAGCAGCAGCAGGCCTCGAACGGTGGAGTATCCTCTGGACTACAGCAGAATGGAGCGACGTCGGATCCTGGTGGCCCACAGTCCAATGGTAATGTCACGCCCGATGCGGATACCAACATCAATGGAGTCAATGGGGACACCGATCAGGGTTTAGGAGCCCCCAAAACGATGGACAAAACTAATCAAGATATCGTACGACTCATTGGGCAGCATTTGAAAACTGTTGGCCTCGAGTATGTAGCACATTTTCGTTAGCAATCTTTGAATCATGAAACTCTTAAATCTCAATCACAAAGAGCTCCTTGAATTCTTTCTCTGTCATTACTGGCAGAAAGCTGACTTATCGATAACTCGGAAGACCGATGCTCAAAGCTTTCGGCAATGTTTTTTCTATTTGATCCTATGTATCCACGTATTAAGAGCACTGTATCAGAACCTATCCGAATTGCATACTCTGGTAGGGGAAGCTAATTATAGAATCTTGGAATATAGTCAGTAGTATCTGCGAGTTATATTTACTTTATAATGCTATAGGCAATGAAAAATGTATATCACTAAAACAGATTCAGTTCTTGAACTATTACAAACATTTTCGCTCGCATTATTTTTTATTCAATTTTCATTCCATAATTTTGTATCGTAAAAATTGAGCTTTCTACAATTTACAACACACAGAGTTTTATAATTAGGAATGCAAGGGACAAGAACCATTTTATCTTTATTCCAATATTTTCCCAATACATTTAGCCTAATACAAAGTTGCTTTCGTTTTCAGTCGCACGGCTGATCTCCTCATGCAAGAGTCTGGATGTCGTCTGGATCATCCTGCCGCAGCAAAGTTTAGGCAGCACGTGATGGATGGCGACTGGGCTAAAGCGGACCATGACCTGAATGAACTTAAGTCATTTTTAAATGGCGCTAACCAGAGTTTAGTGGTCAGTTCGAGTGATCTTTGCTTTCCCAGAAAAAAAGTGCTTTTCTTACGCGAGGATCAATTTAACGAGTGTGTGACGAATGTTGTCGACTTACAGGAAATGAAGTTCTTATTGTTAGAACAAAAGTATCTAGAGTACTTGGAGGAAGGATTAGTCTTAGAAGCACTGCAAGTTTTAAGGAACGAACTTACACCCTTAGGCCATAATACGGGTCGAGTCCATCAACTGTCTGCATTTATGATGTGCAGCGGACGAGACGAATTGCAGGTATTATACGTTACTAATTTCACGAAATACAATACATACATGTATATTAGGTCGGTGCAAAATTAATTATTCCATTTTTTTTTTATCGTTTCAAGTTTGTCGATATCTTTTGTTATAGCCATGTGATATATCTCTGTAAACAACGAAATTTGGCACTACGGATTTCATCACATGTCTATTGTTTTCATTCTTTCGTACTGTTGGATATAACCTCTTAAATTAGTCAGGGGAAAAAAGGGGGTAATCGGATAGTGATATTTTTTTGCGAAAAATTTGCAAAATAAATTTTACTACAAATTTGAATTGATAAAGGTTATTAATATTAAAGATCATATTTATTTTTGCATCAACCTAATTTCTACCATTTGAAAGATGACCACTTTTACTTCTCCTTACGAATGCAATTTCTAAAGACACTCAAGTTTCCGGGCAGAGTAATTTAAAAAAACTAACGTACAACTGAAAATTTGATCACTAGCAAATAGACACTTGTTAACAGACACGTGCAGGCTGGGACGGTAAGGGACCAGCCTCTAGGGCTGCATTAATGGACAGGTTACAGAAATATCTGCCACCATCCATTATGTTACCGCCCCGACGACTTCATTCTTTACTGTGCCAAGCTGTGGAGATGCAAAACCAACAATGCACGTACCATATAACGCACGCCCAAGTAAGTGTCTTTTTATCAAAATTTATTCCACATTATTCAGTTCTCTCCTATCGTTTCGCACTGAGAAGCTTCAATGGATCTCGATCTTCTTTTAGTCAAGTTTAGAAAACGTATCGCTGCTGGTGGACCATAGTTGCAGTAAAGAACAATTTCCATGCTATACTATACAGGTGCTCAATGATCATTGCGACGAAGTATGGTATTGTAAATTCTCCCCTGACGGTTTGAAACTAGCTACCGGATCGAAAGACATGACTGTCATCATATGGGACGTTAATCCAGTAAGTGGATCAATATCGAAGAAATTCTCTATTCCTTTTTTTTTAGGTTTATCCCATAATTATTTATGACGTTTTTTTAACAGGAAACACTTAGAGTTACCCATAGGAAAACGTTGGAAGGACATACTTACGGAGTTGCTTTAATAGCTTGGAGTCCAGACAGTAGTCACTTAATCGCATGCGGACCTGAAGACTGTCCAGAGCTCTGGTTATGGAGTATCGATTCACCAGACTGTGAACTTCGAGTGAAAGTAACCCAGAGTACCGACGACTCTCTCACTGCCTGTGCTTGGCACCGTGATTCAAATAAATTTGTAACTGGAGGTCTACGAGGCCAATTTTATCAATGTGTAAGTCATCATCCAAATTTGACACTTTATCTTTGCTTCGCATCAATCTCAAGAATTTCCTTTTAAACCGTCTTTTCTCTTTCAGGATATGGATGGTAACATGTCCGACTCCTGGGAAGGAGTAAGAGTGAAATGTTTATGGTGCAGGAGCGATGGTAAAACGGTTTTAGCTGCCGATTCTCATCATCGAATTCGAGGATACAATTTCGATGAACTATGCGATTTTACGATGTTAGTATAATATACTTTTCTTTTCATATTATATTATTTAAAATATTTCTATAATACATAATTCCATTTTTGTTGTATATTACAAAATTCATTCTTAAAGTTGGTTTCTTGTCTAATGTTACAGATTGCAAGAGGACCATCCTGTTATGTCATTTAGCGTAAATAAAGCGGATCGTCTCGCGTTACTCAACGTAGCCAATCAGGGCGTGCATCTTTGGGATTTGCAGGACAGGTGTCTCGTCAGACGTTTCCAGGGTGTCACCCAAGGTCACTTTACAATTCACAGTTGCTTCGGTGGAATAAACCAAGATTTCATTGCATCCGGTAGTGAAGGTATATATAAAAATCCTCTTTTAAAATCAATTTTCTACTATAATCTACTTATTTTCTTCCACTCTATTTTTTTTTTCCCCCTCCTTCTTTCTTACAAAGACAACAAGGTCTACGTATGGCATATCAAGAGGGAATTACCAATAGCAACTTTAACCGGTCACAGTAGAACTGTGAACTGTGTCTCATGGAATCCCGTTTATCATCAAATGATGGCCTCCGTATCGGACGATTGTACCGTGAGAATATGGGGACCGAGATCTTTCTGCGTGGGTAGAAACGAGAATGACAAAACTGGTAAGTTATTGAAAAATTCGAAACCCGTAACGTGATCTCTCGAACCTTCATTCGAGCTCACGATTCTTACTTGTGTGAACGCACTACTCAAACTGATTACCGATGACAAGCATCAAGAAAAGAATTGAATTAGAAACCTTTTTCTTCGTATTGGATTCTAGCCCAGAGTTTAATATTGAAAATGTGTAAATTTTCTAGTATCTGTAGAGAGCAATTCTTCGAATGGTAGTGGATGGCATGAGATGGTATCGTAGCGAACTACAGTACATCAGTGTTCCCATGACCTCATGGTGTTCAAAAGACTGTCATGTTGATCGTCATACTGACTTTTTCCTGCCCTCTGCAGCTGTCTCTTTATGCCTCATTACGTATAAGTCTCTGGATTGCAGTCGGAGGTAAAAGAGAGAAAGATAAAAGAGAGCGAGAGAGAGAGAGAGAGAGAAAGAACGAACGAACGTACGAAAGAAAGAGAGAGCGAGAGATGCAACTTTGTTAGCAATGGCTGCTAACCGAATAAAACAACGTCAAGTCAGGTGTTAACCAAAAGAAACTCCGCATATATATATATGTATACACACATGTACGTACCTTATACCTGGTATACAAATATATATGAATCTGAAAATATATGTCTGAAGAATAGTCGGATTTTATATCGCGGTATACAATCCGTTTCACCTGTCGATAATCGATGCCGGGGCGAAGAGTTACTTGTGTGAGCTAATAATCGAAAAAAAAATAAATAAATAAATAAATAAATAAAAAATTAACAAAGTGCATAATACGATGGTAACTAGCATAGGATATGGCACAATAGAAGTTAAAAAATTCCGTCTTAGCGTTGATGTAAGGATAAAAAGTTAATGTGCATGAATAACACAAGATTTGTCAGGGTACGATTGGAAGAGAGCGAGGGAGATAGAGAGAAAGAGGGAGAGGGAGAGAAAGGGAGAGAGAGAGGAATGAAACGAGCGATTTCTGACATAAACGATGTCAAACTTAACAGAGGACATTGTAAATACATATAATTACTACTTCATGCCTGATGGTTTTCCAATTGAATTTCTTTGCTCACCATTAACGACAGAGAGAGAAAGAGAGAGAGAGAGAGAGTTAGTTAGTTCCAATCTAAGGTTTCCAGCGCGTATGCTATTGTCAGACTCGATATGCCGGTGTCATGCGAATGAAGTCGTTCTCCCAGGCATTGCGAGAATCGGCGAATTAAAAAAAGCAGCCTCTTTTTCGACTATATATATCTATATATATTATAAAAAATTCGGTTCTTCTCAAATACTGTGATTATGTGTTAGGATGTACGAAACTCGGAACAAAATTGAATATCGAATATTTTGTACTCCTATTGAGTGAATGTATTTCGTGTCAAGAATACAAACGATTCGCCGGCTTCGTAAGTTTATGTAGCGTTATTTTATTAAAGATAAAGTAAAAAAAAGAAAGAAAGAAAAACAGAAAGAGTACGTAATATACGCAAGAAAAACAGATGGGGGTGTTGTCTATGTTAAACGCGCGAGATGATTGTGCTATTTTTTACACAAGTGTCAAATAAGTTCGTGACATGCGCTAATCACTTTGCTCCTTGAACTTTTCATTATCGTTGTAACGAGAGAGAGAGAGAGAGAGAGAGTGAGCGAACGAGAGAAAGAAAAAGAGAGCAAGAGAGAGCGAGAGAGATAGAAAAAATCGAGTACGAGCAACACGAAACGATCGAAGTGTTTCACGGTTAAATATTCTACGATGAACGCTGTATTCCGCGATAAGTTACACTTACGACTGTACTTAAGAAAGCCCCAACGAGAAAAGTGTGAAATCTAAGAGAAATAAATCGGACAAGCATCATAACATACACGTCGTCGGAAATCTTGAAAAAAAAGAAAGAGTTAAGTGAAAACTTGCTTTTCGGCAGTTTTGTTCAATACACGTCTTATAATATCGAACGAGTATTGGAATGAGTATTAACGTCGCAATGAAATAATTACGTATTAGGACAGTTATACGAAAGAAATGCCTGTAGTTAACGCCCCTCAATTATTACAGGGAACTAAATACAATGTCAATGACTACTATTCTCATTTGCATTTACCTCTGGTGCCTTAGCACTTTAGTATTCTAATTGACAACTTTCGAGAATTTTTTGTCATTTCAATGCGTAGCACGCACCTCAAATCGTAAACTTATCTATATCACCGAGGATCGATGTAAGAAATTGTACAAAAAGAAAAAGAAAAAGAAAACAAAACAAGAGGATGACTCCAACTATTTTCATGATTTCTTTTCAAGCTCAATAATGTCTCTTGACACTCATGTCAAATTCTACCAATTGATCCTCGATATCTAATTTCGCGTATCTTGAAAAAAAGAATTTTTACTCGTACTAGTTCTCTTCTCCTCCTCCTCCTCTTCCTTCTAATTTATACGATATTGCAATAGAACAGTGAAGAAACAGTAATCGAAACGATGCCCGAATATGACTCTTCTCATTTCATGTGCAGCAGAACAAAATTGTTTCAGGTGTGAAGTATACGTTGAGAGAAAAGTAGAAAACATAGAAGATCTTGTAAACACTTATTGCGAGAGAGAAAGAGAGAGAAAGAGAGAGAGAGAGAGAGATCGTGGTGCGAAATAAACATGGAACGACGAGAAAGAGTGAGAAGAAAATGAGTGAGAGTGAGAGAGAAAAAAAAGAGGAAGAATAAAAAAAGAAATTCAAACATTTTTCATATGATCAATCCGTAGAGATTACGACGTTATTTTGTATACGGCATCAAAAGAAAGGAAGGGATTATTGTTAGTCATTTCTAATGATAATTTGATTTAACCGACAATATTGTATTTGTACTGCGGCTTATTCGAGAAAAAATTAAAAATTCATACACATACACGAACACAATACCAAATGCCTAATTATGGTTGAAAGCGTAAATAAAGAGAGAGAGAGAGAACGGTCGTTCTAAAAACACTCATGCTTTTCACGATCAAACTAACAGGAAAACTGATCATAAAGATCGTAGCAACACAGGTAAAGCAAAATAATGAACGTACGAAAGATTTTATGTATATTATTATTATTCTTCAACTTTTTTAAATTGTTAGTTTTTATTTTATTATTTGATATGTACATAACTTAAATAAATATATGATTTTGTGAAGAAAACAAAAAAAAAAAAAGAAACAAAGAGAGAAAATAACGAAAACTGCCGTCTATTGTCGTAATGTCTGGCGCGTCTGTCTTCGATACTCGAGATGAAAGTTGCGAATATATTAGATATATTTTCCTATTTTTCAAAAACGATAACTATAGGCGATATAATATACTATACCGCTACGCGCTCTACCTTCCGTGTATTTTCTAAGTAAATACGTATATCGAACGGACTCCTACTATTATTACTACTACTACTACTGTTGTTGTTATTATTATTATTGGCGTAATAATAATATCACCGAGATACGGAAGCTTCAGTAGCGAAAAATATATTGCGTATGACCATGCACGTTTAATAATAATAATAAAGAGAGAGACCGATGGAACTTAGCATCTCTATTTGTACAAAAATCGTAAACACTAAAATCGTCGTGGTAGGTATTTTTCATTACTGTATATGTAACAAGTGCTTTTTGCGAATGGAAATATAAAGTTGCTTTCAAAATCCTATTTATTCCTGTATATTGTATTTTATTCTTAAATTCATACTATAGAGATACAGATCAATAAAACGATATTAATTCATTTACTTAAATGATTCTAAATGAAACGTTTCACAATTGGTCGAAATTTAATATTGGGTTTAGCTTTGATCGAAGATCGATTCAAGAATCGATTTCATTTTGATAATCAAGAGCCCCGAATTTCTTATCCCTTTTAATGATTTCACCTGGTTGTAAATAAAATCCTCAGATACAGAAGCATGGGTAAGTTTCCGCTGGATTAATCGAAAGTTCAAAATTAAAAGAATATTCCGAATTCCAGCTACAATTTGTCAAAAGTTCTCCGGTAAGGAATTTCACAGTGAAACGCCAACTTTGAAAGACGTTTCTGCGTCGCTCGGAGCCTTTCTCGCCGAGGTGGTTTTCAATTACAGTCATAAGGATACGAAGAAAGTATTGAAATTGGTGCCTGCAAAATATGAAGAATGCGAGCCTCTTTCTTCGAGCGATCTTCACACAGTGCCAAGGACAACTAGAGGCGAATTTGTCAAGTCGAATGTGCATGCGAAGATATTGGGTAATAATTGGTAACCATAAAAAAAAGATAGAAAGTCAAAGTAAGAAATATGATGAAGTGCGTTTTCAGAATTAGGTGGAAAATTGTTAAAACAATTCGAAGCAAAGGTTAAGGCAGAAGCTGAGGAAAATGCGCAATATCAGATCAACGATATTCTTCGCATGTGTTGCGCGGAAAAAAAGAAAGAGCGCGAATCGACTCTCTTGGACTTGCATCGACAGTATGAAGATTATATCAAAATAGTTCAACAGGAGTTGGAGAATACTCTCGAGGTGCATGAAATGATTTTTTTCTAAGATTATAGTTAATTTGTTCGTTTATTTGAAGAAAGTAATAATTTTAAAAAATGTAATGAATAATCATGCTCGTTAGAACGAATGGAAAAACATGGTAATGAAATTCAATAAGAAACTACAGAAGTCTATAATTCACGAACGTGCAAAGGTCACGCGCGAGTTTTTAACAAAAATGCGAACAGAGATCTCTTATATTATATCAGAATTGTACAATGAATTTGAGCAACATTTTCGCGCCCAACGCGAGACTATCATTGCTGATTTCAACGAGATCATGAGAAGGCAGGAAATCAAGTATAAAGAAGCTATAAATAAACTTGAAGAAGCTAAGAATCGAGATCTTCAGGTTCAAAGAACGGAACTCAGTTTACAAAACAATGCGGATGCCATGTATCTTCTCTGTTTGGAACGATTACGAAGCGATTCGGAGAAGCACGCGATGCACACATTTTTCGAGGTGAATCAATCCACTTTGATCATTTATATTCTTCTAATTTACGATTTTCGTTCTCAACTTTCTACAGCTTCAAAAATAAACTTTTTAATAATTTATTTGGACTTTCTCTTAGAAAGAGATTACGAAACTCGAGAGTGTAATAACTGAATTAAAAGACGCCGTGCAAGAGATGCAAGAGAAGTTAGTAAAACAAGAGGAAGAGAAGAGAATTCTAGAGAACCAATTATGCAAGTACAATGATGAATTTCGAAGTTTAGTCTACTTCGTGTTGAACGCGATGCCCGAACAAGCTGAATTCGTGTTGAGACCTGAAATTATTGAGAAACGATCAAGACAATAAATGATCTGGAAAAAGATAATATCATAAAAATAGATACGATAAAAATTTATTCTCAAAAGCAAATATTTCTCAATATTCCAATAATAAATCGTAATATATTTCTTTCATTCTCTAGTTTTTTTCCCCCCCTTTTTTTTATCAATATTCAATCAACAACTAATACGATTGGTATCAGCTTTCTGACATCCACGATACCACTCGGGATCTCTTCGAAGAGCCGACGTAGTACTATAAAGTTCCTTTTGCAGTACCGAATTAATTTTGACCGTGCTCAAAGGAACCGGAGGATAATCCTTCGCTCGCCATCCATAAATCCAACTAGTGCAATCGGGAAAATAGTAGCGATCTTCAGGGTGAAATTTCATTCTAAAGTGTACGAACTTAATATTATCCAAATAAATTAATCACGTAACAATTCAGCATAATAAATCGAACCTTTTCGAAAGATAATTCTTACGACTTAACGAACTTTCGACACTTTTCTCATATAAAATATCTCGTACGCTTGGATCAACCGGTTTCATAATATCAAGATTGACAGAATTATCTGGAGCAAGTGGTCTCCAATTAGGCAATGGATCGAGGTATACCTAAAAAGGATAGAAAACCAATCTAAGAAGACTCCAATTTCCAATACTCCAGTTTACTTTATTCCGAACTCACACTGCGCTCTTGTGTCTCAAGTTGATCGCGTTGGAGCGTTGTTGATTTCTTTGTACTAACAATTGGCAGACTTTTACCAGCGTTTTCTATTAATCGCTCTTGATTCCTTAAGAACCATTTTATCCGCAATGTGGTCTCTTTCTTTATCGTGTCAGCGTGAAAAGCTTGACAACGAGTGTCGCAAACGTTTTGTCGTCCACCAGTCATTTTTCATTTCTCGTTTATTGTCGATTTTAGTTGCTTATTGCCGAACTGTTCACCAGGGAATCGCTTTCGCACAAATCAAAGAATCTAGAGACTGATAAACGTGTGTGTGTCTGGTGTACATGTGTCTGTGTGTGTAACGAAAAATTCTCGATTGCTTCCAAATGCGATTAGATGGTATTTAAAGTAAGACATGGACATTGCGATGTTGATTTGTTCGTAACTAGCACAAGTATAAGTTCGTTCAATCGTACACTTCTCGATTTATATACAATGTTTTTACACGTAGTAACTCTTATTTATATATATATATATATATATATAATCAGATATATATATATACATATATATCTTATTCAATGTTTTACACGTAGTAACTCTTACTACATACATTGTTCAATTAATTAGTGCGTCCTATAAACTTACAGATTACACAAATATTACAATGACACCCATTTGGGTCTGCGCTTTTTGTCCTTTTTGAACGATACACAATTTCTCAGTGTAAACGTTCGCGTATATTCGAGTTGGTCAAATTTGATTGGCGATGGTGAGTCGAATTAACGTTATGCAGCTGTTAAAAGAAAGTTCTACGTATGTGCGAGTTATATTTATTGAGAATTGCGCGAAAAAAAAAAGTTGAAATTCTTGTTCACGGTCAAAAGGGAAATGGCTGCTAAGAGGAAAAAGCGATATAATTGTTCGCAGCAGTCGACGTTGTATTGAAACCCATTGAAACGTGGTATTATAAAAAAGAATTCTTTTATTGGAGAGATAAACCTAGGAGAAGGATCAAGTGTGTGTGTCTTTTTCTTGAAAATCGTAAAGTCGAAGAATGCAGCCGATAACAATCAGTGGTCTTAATATGTGTATAATGTCATAACAATAAATAAATATGGCGTGAAATATGAGTTTTCACATGATATTACTCCCTCTTAAAGTCAACATCAAATGACCCCGTAATCACAGCCATAGGAAGCAATATATTGTGATGTATCATAAGATTTTAAATGTAAGGATTTTTCATTTATATTACAAAGTGACTAAGGACCACTTCTTAATTTGTACTTGTACAATCAAGACAAATCATACTTATTTATCGTACACTAAACGCGTTATCGTTCCTCTATTCTCTCTCTCTCTCTCTCATTCTTTTGTATACTGTACATTATCTAACATTAGCCTTATCTACGTATCTAAAAAATAATTACTTTACATCATTTTGTGATCGGTCCAAATATTAGGACCGATCACAAAATGGATATCGGACTTCGAGAGGATCATTGCTTGATACGCTCATACTAATATCAATCGCTAAATTTCTCGCAATATCTTTCAATTTTTTTCTCCGTTTCAGTAAAAAGCACGTGATTATCTTGTGAAATTATGCTGAGCGGATTTCATGGTTTAAGAATTTTTTTTTTGTACAAGCGTCCCACTGTCTTTTCGTTTCTTACAAGTCTAAAAGTATATACTGTACAATTTTGTTAGCGGGGACTGCGGACTCAATATTCTAATTCGCTACGCGAGTGGAGTACGGTTATTGGTTCCTCTGTGCGAGATGCAATTCCAAAAAGGAAACTAAAATTAACTGACAAAAACTTCAGGAACCGGATCCGTGTAATGTAAGTTAGTTATGCGTCGAAACTATAAGTGTTCGTAAGTCATGAAAGCATAGATAAATTTAAGCATGACTCAGTCCTAATCAATGTTTCTTCTCGTGCTCGGTGTATTCTTAATGTAAATTGCTTGTCAGACCGAATTCTCCTAGTTGTGCAATTAATCACTCCCACGCACTGACACATCAATTATTTAAGATGAGAGTGCTAATTCTTTTATGCGAAAAATCTTCAGAATTTTACGCAAAAACTTTGAAATCAATATTCCGAAGTAATATGCACCAATTAATTCGATGCAAGATGTATGTAATTTTACAGATTTGAATGTTAATAGCTCTCTGCAGAACAATAAAACTTGTACTTGCGTAAATATCCACAATTTGGATAAAATTGTATAACGAGTATCAGAACTTTCTCGAGATTTGGAGAAAAAAAAAATACATCGCCAATAAAGATTGTAATGCGATAAATACAGATTGTACCATCGTTGAAAAATCAGTGGTGATGAAATGGCAGAATGGTAGAATCGTAAAGTGAGAGATTTAATCTAAACTAAAGTTCTCTTCTCCGTTGCTTACAATTTCACAGTGATTTTCATGTGAACGATACAATACGTAAGAGTGGTTTGTTCTTTCGCGAACTTATTGCATGGCAGCCAACAATATCAATACGGATAAATATATATTAAGTGTTCTAAGTCATACACTAATACCATTCTGACAATTGTCTCTCTCGAAAATGTCTAATTTAAATTGAAATTCTCCAACTAAAGATTCTTCGTCAGTTTTCAAATTTGCACCGATTCAATTTATACCTTTTTGAAAAACTTTTTCCACGCCGAACACGGTTCTCGAGGTTTGGAAAGATTAACGTATAACATAGTCATTCGTGATAGATTTTTTAGTTTTCAAGAGATGAGTCGCTTCTCGCTATTTAACCGATTAATTTGTTATATTAACGTATCTGCTTAATTTATCGAGTCTCGTGACCTGCACCTGACTCAAGTCGATCTTCACGGATAAGTTCCATTCTGATTTTCTCACAAAACTACTACCTGTACACATGTAATAATACCGCGGTAACAGACGAATTAACAAAACAGACCCACCCATATAGCTTGTCGATAGACTCTCAAAATACGAAACTGAACGCCGTGTACGTCCACCGTGTTTTTAATGGTACCGAATTGTATTTTGATGCCATTTTTTAAACATCCACCAATACAGGCGTTGGTGGATTTTTATTGAGGTATAGGCCTTCGCTCGAACTCCGACTAGACCTAGAGGAAGCGATGTGACTCTGATGTTCTGCGATTGGATCTTCTTTTCTTTCTGGATCGCGATATTCACTACCCAAGAGGTATTTAAAGAATTCGTATCTAGATAAAAAATTGAAATACGATAAGTATTTATGATTGAATCAATCATTACGACGATATGAAACTAATTTCCTTTAATTACTTACGTGGTCCAACAAATTGCTGTAGCCGGCATTTGATAAAGGACTCGTGCAGTGATACCTCGGAAATAGCCTTGAATACCACTGTATCTGTAAACTGTTTTAATAGCATCGATCATGCCTTGCGTCTGCACACCGGACTGTGTGTTCAACAGAGTTTTGCAAACGTCTAGAGGTGTAGTTGCCGCTGCAGCGATGGCTCCCGCTAATCCGCCTGTTATACAATTTCACGATAATTAATAGTAAACTACAATTATCTCGAAGTTAATGCAGCGTTCGGAGCAACTGTTATTATAAAAGAAAACAAGCGTACGTACCAGACATCATATGTGCTGCAGGATTATACGCGTGATTTGGATTTGTGAAGTTTTGGGCAAGTTCGTACGCAATAAAATGAATACTTTGGAAAGGTATATTCATAGCTAATTGAGTCGTGTAACTTCTGTAGAATGCACCCATGCCTTCCTGCTTATAAACATGTATCATGCATTTTAAAACACTCCGGTATGGCGAATCGTACATTTGTAAACGTTGCTTCACCACTAAAACAGAATCAGACTTTCACAACCGATACCATGTTTTAATGAAATATTCAGTATAACGTAATCCATAGACTAGTGGATAGAATTGTATTGAAACTTACCTTCGGCAGGATTCATAACTCCATCGTGAAGCACTGTCGCCATGCCACCTGCTAGTCCGTATACTGCGACATTCAATTCGGGATATGCCATAGGATTCTTTAGTTTGTTCTTGAGATATTCGTAACAGGAAAAGTATAAGGCATGAGCTGGTCCTGCGCCTGCTATCATAGCGCTTACGCCACGCATTGGCCTCATACGACCTTCTTGCTTCATCATTTCCGTTAAAACTGGGATAATTCCTCTGGCTCCTCCGGGATAAGGTCTTAATAACTGCATTCTTGTCTGAAAAAAATATGACGTATTCTATATACATAACGTTAGGAATTTTTTAAACGTGCGCCAAGAAATATTCTTTCTGTAAACGGTATTGACATGGCTGTTACGTGATCTAGAACCAACGAGACATCAAGGCAACTTCGATCGACATGAGTTGCAGATAATGAGATATAGGAATGGCGTTATCAATGAATAGTTTCACGTAAAGATTAAAATAGATTAGGCGCCACTCGATAGATTAGTTCTTTACTATAATTCTGTGTATCGTAACTCTTTGGAATTGCATTCCGTTAGAGTATTTAAAATAGTTCTTTAAAGTATTTACATAAATTTCATTATGATTCTCCATTGGAAACACGCTGAAAACTATCTTAGATTAGATAAGGAAGCGAGCATTGCTCGAGAATGAAGGTTTAAAAGCAAACTAAAAATAGCATGGCTGCACTAGACTCAAGAAATATGTTATGTAACGAACATGTCACATTTCTACTCTGCAAAGCAGCCGTTCATGGGAGAAAATTGTTACTTCTATCTTCGCTGGTTCAGAATTCATCATTCTTTACAATCTGAATCTATCAATTACATCAGATCTTTCGGATAATGTATAGTCATTAGCTATGATGATCTAACTAACCCTAACGAGAATCCGAATATCCCATAATTAAAAAGCCGATACTTAGTAATTTTATTAGAAAATCAGAAATACACAGTTCTTATGCATATTTGGCCAAAAACAGAATACCTAACTTTGACCAAACTTATAAGTACATACTTTTACTAAGGCGAATAACTGCCCATAATTTTCGAGCGTCATAAAACAACAAAACAATTATTTACCTAAGCGTGCGAGTTCAACAAATATGGACATTACCCAATTCTACTTTAACGAGCAAAACAATTTCCCAGACGCTTTCTACCCATAGAATTCCATCCGAGTCTCATAATTGCAGGTAATAATAAATATAGAAACAGCTGTATTTGTCTTGTAATTTGAATTAAGCTGGCAAAATGAATGCAATAGCCGATTCTACATGGAAATAACAAAAGCTGTGCTACAGTTGTGTCTTTACATTGTATCTGCGACGAGCGATCTGTTATTTCCGAGAAAACCACGAGGAAAATGACATACGCGATTCTCAATTTAAATGGAGTGGGGGGATGAAGGAAAGAAAATCTATGTAACAGAGAGGATTACAAGAAAAACAGGGCGTAACTAGATATTCTCGTACTGATCTCATCTTCCGTACGGCTTCTACCTCAATCTCCCGATCTGTCATCGAGACTTAATTCTTAAAGTGTAACAGCCGGAAACGAGAAATAGTATAAGAAGATGAAAACTCCAAAACCAAGGAAGAGTCAAGTCAAGAACATTCCAGTAGCATAACGACAATGCGTACTTACTCGTAATAACAGCGTATACGTAAGAACTTTACAGGTGTCGAATGTCAGATCCGCGGTTTTCTAGGTTATGTAAACCATCCGCGAGGTATATAGGAGGCTATAAAAAATGGATCACACGGATAGATTACCTTGACACTGTCAAGTGGATACACGAGGCAATGCTCCATGATCCCGGCTATGGCACCAGCAGTCATGTTCACCGCCACGGAAGTCGTGGGCAGAGTTTCGTAGGTGTCTGCATTCATGTTCCTCCCAAATGCACTCCACGTTTACGCCGCACGCGTTAAACAAGCGACATTTACACGAATTCGCCGACGAACAATCCCCGGCTTAACTAAAGCGTAGAAACGTTATTGTATCACTATAATTGTTCGAGATATCTATTAGTCGAGAGATTGGCATAAGGTACTTTCTCATAACTCTTTTACGTACTTGTTCTCCTTCCGTCTTTCAGTCTCTCTCTCTCGTAATGGATCGGCATTCAGTCGTATTCCCAGGTGAAAAGCTACCCTCGAGATGGGCAGATTGACGGCGAACAAATCCCCCTCCACGTTATTCGCAGTGCAATCACCTCTTATGGCATCACACACCTCGTGTTCTACGTTTTAGTTCGCGACATTCGTACGATAATTTGTTGTACCACGATGCCCTGTAGTCTTTACGGAGAAATTTAACACACGAGTTTTACACTCGGTACTTGGCGGGCTACTGCGCTACTGCGTTCTGCCTTCTGCTCCACGATTACCGAACCTCTTGTCCTCCCGTGCACCCGCGCCAGGTTAGGTTCGAGCGCACGTGCCGCGCATGCGCGCTGATCGACCACGTGCTGCTTCTGCTCTACTCACGGTTCGTTTCTCGGTTACGGTATACGGTCTCTTTACGTTCTTCGCTACGCGAGTTCTACTTTCGGCCAACTCTCCACAACCAGCTGCTGATTATTCTTGATAATGCTGGTGATGTAAGAACAAAGGGCTACTCGGATTCTCGCTTATAGCACGAATCTCTCTGGTTTTTTCAACACCTCGATTTTTGAGAATCTTTCTCACTCGAGCCAGAATTCTGATGACTGCCAGATTTCTTTCACGGTGCGATTGAGGATTGATCGACGAGAAATTTTACTCGGACGAATATACCATGTGATTCTTGAATATCACGTGACCCCAGTGTGAAATTTCACCTATCGCTACGATCTTGATGCTCCAATATATCCGAAGCTCTTCCTTTTGGTTACTGTATGATATTGCGATACTTTCGCTGAGAATCAACCTGAAAGACAGCGGCAAAGGAGGATGAATTAATCGTTCTAAAGCGGTGGATTGATCGTCGCATAAAAACAGCCAATGTTACGTACCGTTGTTAATATAAATCGTGTTTCCAGGGCAGAGCAGTTCGCTCGTTTTTCTTGAGGCGCTCGAATGGCACTCGTTGGTAATAGGTAGCAGGACAGCCGGCAACTGAAATGGCTGTATGAGCTATAAAATTAATCAATAGAATTGTCAAGTTTCACTGTATACTTACATGCCGGTTTCACTTTATGTCCCAAGAGTTTATCACACCTCGCCACATACAATGCACACGCGTTGTGCAATACAACGCCGATTACATGTGATGCACGCAGCGGATGATAAAGCTACTTACGATTTACGAGTCTCGTGCTATTTATAGCCACGCGTCTTTAGGACGTAACGACGACACACTAAACACGCATGTCGACTCGCAATTTCTACTCGACGCGATGACGACGAATGCTGTGAAGAACGTTTCAGCGAAAATCGTAGTACTCGAATCATTGAACTCGATAATGGATAGAAGTTAGTTGTATACGTAGCTTACTTATGACACAACACTTTGTGTGAACACGCGGCTCTTTGATAGTCTTGCATATGGATTTTTCGCCACTGCCGGTTAAATGGCAAGGTCGTTGTACGTAACTTTGATGCATTGACTTGAATAAAACAAACCAGCACAAATTCATCGACTGTAACGAATCTTTCTCTATGTAATCTTTGTTAATTACCTTTGTAATCCATTCCTTTTCATTATCTACTTCGTATGTAATTCTTCCTCGGGAAAATCTCATGATAGCGTGACTCTGCGAATTACTGTAATTCTGACGACGAAACAGTCTTGATCGTTCTCTTTTCATATTACAAGGTCGGATAGAGAGAATTTCAATTCACTCCTACTGGTTAACGTGTGTATAGAAAATTCGCTTTATTTCAAAAGCGACTACTAGTTTCTAAGGTATCTTTGTGTATATGTTGTGTGTAAGTGTGTCTGTGTATATCCGATTCGATAATTGTACGTATGTGTTACAAATTCTCCGGCATTATTATTACATTACATACATAGCAATAAATATGTTAAAAAGTTGAAAAAAATATTCTACAATGTTCTTCTTGTAGTAAAGTATGGCATAGGCTTACGCTATATGTACAAACTTTGTACAAAACTTATAAATATAGAGAATTAATAGTACGTCTATAGATAAGTATGACATAGTTGAGACAATTCAAAATTACATATCAGAACTATTCGTACTTCGGTTGGTTGGAAGTTACAAATGATATTTCTCTCCTTGCGTTGCGAACAATCTACTCGCATAGAAAACTAAATAAACAAAGTTCAATGTTTACGCTTCGAACAACTCTTACAAAACTCTTTCTTTCAATCGAAAGGATATACATAGTCAGAAGTTAGCGGTATACAAATGGAGATTCGCATCTGTAAAGAAAATTATGTAATTCGATGGAATCATCATGAATAATATATTTTTCTTGTCGAGTAATGCTTACTCACAGAGCAGTATAACTATATTCATTGTCTTATTACCATATGCAGCATGGGAATTTTATTCGCGTAACTGCATACCCAGAAAACTATTATACTGAGTTCGGTTTGTAAAGAGATGTTTATCACGAAATTGGAAATTTCAAGAAATTATCAGAAAAACAATTGAACAAATCAAAGAAAACAATTATTATCATAATTAGAAAAATTTTCTCGTAATTGAAAAATATTTAATAACACTTAGATTCTGCTAATACTGTATCAGCGTCATTATCCACAGTAAAGATACTGCGCACGATGTTTCAAGTTACACGTAGAAACGCTCGTTATCAAACCTGTCCTTTGTATATTGTAGCTTCGTTTCGATTTTCCGGAAGTCATTTTTTTTCCATTTATCTTGATCGTTCAACCTAAATATGTACGTATTCTAATCGACCGAAAGCTTGAAACTTTGTTAAACTTTAAAACCTATGTAATTCAACTTAATCTTCTGATATATACAGTAGTATCTTAACTGAAGAAATCATCAATTTTAACATCAGCCTTATGAATCATTTGCAATTTTCTTCTTTCTTTTTTTTCTTTTTTTCCCCAATCAACTGCTGCAACGCCAATTCTCATCGCGTTCGGTTTTCTAGATAAAGGAATTTTTTGCCTAGTCATGCTGTTACAGTAATTGTGCTATGAACATATACACGTGAGATTTATAATGCAACTTATACTACTACAGTCAACAATTATTAGTCCTTAGATTAATCGAAACAGTATTAACGCAATTTTAACACCTGAAATTCTGTACCACTAGCTATGCTTGATTCGACCTTCTACATCGACGAGAAGAACTTGAAAATAATGGACGTGGTTTGTACAAGTCATCGCTTGAATATCGCTGGCTACTTCGATGCCGGCTGAAATGACAAAAAAGCGTTTTAATCTCAACGTTGAAGTATCATTTCTACCGTGTTATCTATATATAAAGACTAACAGTTTTCAAGTCGACAATTTATATTATATTTCTTTATGTACAACACTCGATTATTGTCATTTAAATCATCAAACGAATTGATCACCACGTTCTTATTAATACAATATATCTCCCAGAAATGTTTCGATTACTTTGAGTCGTCAATAAGGACAATTAATGAAATTTAATACGAGAATATTATATATTCCTTTAAATTGGACATATTTTTTTAATTCATTGCAAGTATAAAGACAATTCAGACGTTAAATATATTTCATAATCGAGGCTTGAAAATTTTATACAAGGGGAAGAGAAAGATATTTTTAATGAGTAGAGCGAGTACCTACCCCTTCTCTTCCTTAATGAGACTCGCAGAAGGTATTTTTTCACTGGTAGCAGAAACATCGCTCTCAGGACTGAGAGGCATAACGAAATTCTCTCCGTTGAGTAAACCTTGTGGTGTACAGACATTCGATGGAACCCTTTGCTTCTTTGGAGCAAACAGTTTTCTTTTCTTCATACTGTTTACTCCTTCGTCACTCGGCGAACTAGATATTCTCTTGTGAGCATCGTTATTATTATCTGAATTATTCAACAGTATATCTGTTAACGGACTAGAAGAGAGTTTGCGTTTCGGTAAAGGTGGAGCCATTGCTTTTGGCAAAGAAGACACCACTTGTCCACCCAAGCACTTTATTATATCTTCCAAAGAATTATTTCCCATTAAATCAAACGATTCCAAGAAATTCGCAAATTTCTCGCATTTCTTACTGTCGTCTTTAAAATAATGACAATCCTCATTTTCTTCTGTAACCGTCGAAGTTGAGGTCGAAGTTGACGCATGACTCTCTTTCGCTATAGAATCCTCAATTTTCGATTCGCTACTTTCTTCCGACTGTTCTTTATTTTTCGATGTCGCAGGAGAATCAATATTACTTTCAGTCATTTCGTTCGATGTTTTTTCGGTTATTGCACATGGTACTTCTTCTTCTGGCACTTTGCATTCGTTACTGACATCGATATCCGATGTCTTCGGTAGAATATCTTTCTCTTCTTTTACTACCGATATACTTTCTTGTTCGACTGGCGTTGCGCTTTGAGAATCTTCCGGCAACGAATCCTCCACTGTCTTTTCTTCCGTTGATTCCTTCGGTTTGGCAAGTGGTGGTGTTTCCTTTTCTTCGGATGGAGTAACTTCGGGTTGTGAATCAGAGGGCGATGGTCCAATAATTGCTTCTTTAACAGTTTTACTCGAGGAGCATGACTCTTCGCTTAACGATTGTCCTATACAGAGTTCCATATCCGATAACTTTAACTTCAAGTTCGAATGAGCATCTAATAAATCCTTGGAACAAGGCTCGCCTTCGAACAGTATCATTGATCTTGCTTCCAAAGTAAGATTTGTCTGTTGTTCTGGATATGGTTCCTCGTATTCTTCATCGCGTACTTCGATGATCTGCACGCGCTCTTCGTCCGGGACAGTTTCGAAGTTGTCAGGAGTATTTCTCGCACTAGTTGACTGTGCTGGCACAACTGTCGGTTGACTTTTCTTCTCGGACTTTTGATTCTCCTTAAGATGTTGCTTCTCCATTTGTTTTCGAATTTTCATTAACTTCTTCGCTTCGTGGAAATTCTTCGCGAATTTCGGCTTCTTCACTTTGACTTCTGCGGTGCCAACTGTGTCCTCGTTAATCAACGGTCTCTTCTTTAAAGGGAGATTGACATCGGTCGAATCCGTTTCCGCAACTCTTGACAATGTCTCACTCTTGTGCTTGGAATCACTCTGCGAGACACTATTCCCTAAAACTACGCTAGAATTTCCGTTATCGATGTTACCTGAATTCGAAGTTACTCTAAATTCATTTCGTTGCGATTCTTCTACACTGTCGGAAGTTTCGCTGCTGGAGTTACAGACGCTTCCAGTTTCTTTCAAGAAGTTGGATGAATTTGATTTGTTGCTCGACGAACTAAGATTGGAAGTACTGGATTGTGAACTTTTACTACTGGAACCGTTCGAACCATCTCTATCGGAGGAGCGACGATCATTAGTGTCTTTTCTTAAACTAGAATGATCATCTTTCGGCTTCGGTTTCTTCTCCTCTTTGCGTTTCTTATCTTTGTTCTGTGACTCACTCTTACTACTATCCCTCTTTGCATCTACTTTATCGTTTCGATTGAGACTTTTGCTCTGCGAATGATGATTCTTCGTATCCTTTTTCAAATTAGTTTTCTCATTGTTTAACTTTGTATCTTTCTTCGCTTCGTACTTGTCGTTTCGCTCTTCGGTTTTCGCCCGTTTCGAATCCGACTTATCCGACTTCTCCGAAACATCAGACTTTCCCGATACGTGAATCTTCGGTTTACCATCTTTTGACTGACGCCGTTCATCGCGTTTTCCTTTGTCTCTTGACTCGCTGCGCCTTTCTTTTCCATCGGTCACTTTCTCCGGAGATCTTGTCCTTCTATTCTCGTGGCCACTTGTCGAGGAACTTCTCGAAGATGAGCTCTTATGATCCTTCTTATAAGATTTCTTGTCTCTCGGAGATTCTTTCTTATCTCTATTCTCCTTGTGTGTCTTTGAATCTTTGTTATCCTTATTGAGCTTCTCCTTCTCCGTTAGTTCCTTCTTTTCCCTGAGTTCTCTAATCTTCTCCTTATATAAATCCTTCAGATCTTTCACTTCTTTGTTTGTACTGTCCTTCTTCTCTTGATCCTTCGTTTTATTAACACTCTCCTTCGGACTCTCCGAATCCTTCATCTTTTCACTGTTTTCTCGTGATTTTTCATTTACCTGATCGTTCTTTTCCTTCGACTTGTTCTTATCGTATTTATCGTACTTCCCGGTACTACTGTGACTTCTTTCCTTCTTCCTTTCACTGCTTTTGTCCTTGTGATACTTTGAATCCTTCACGTGATTCTTGTCTTTCGATCTGTACTTTGACGAATCGCTCTCTTTGCTCTTCTCTTTGCTATGCTTGTGATCGTATTTCTCTTTCACACTGTTATCCGTCGCGTCGCGAGAATTTTCTTTCGAAGATAAACTGCTCTTTGAACTCTTCGAATCTTTCGTATCCGGCGCACTGTCTTTGCACTTGTTCATTTCAAAGATGCCCTTTGCGTTCTTATTTTTTGATGAGTCAAAATCTCTCACCGCTTTGAAGTTGTCTTTGACATTTTTATCGCATTTTTCCTTGGCATTTTCGTCCTTCGACGAATCCTGTAGCGGAGTCGAAGCGTGATTCGAAGCATGATTCGATGAGCCAAGGTCTGTCACGATCGAGAGACGAGAATCTGACGATACTTTGCTTAATTGAGAATCTTGATTGCTGTAATCAAAATTGTCACGCGATAATTCATTACAAAAGTCAGGAGTTCTGGATCGATGGCTCGTTAATTCCGATATTCCTGACAAATGTGAATCATTCGATATATTAGATTCGTTCAAATTCATTATATCAATTGGCTCGAAAGTAGGACTGTCTTCTTCTTCCTCTTCGGTCTTGTCGTCAGATTTTCCAGAAATATTCAAGTTACTGCCACTCTTGTTAGAATTTTTACCAGCTTCCTCCGTTCTTTCTGCCAACGACGCTTGACCATCTTCCATATTCGCTCCTCTATTAAACCTTGCGTCAGACGTTTCGTCATTCTGAATTTTATGCTCTCCGAACGATTTGTCGTCTTTCTTCGGCTCCAAATCATCGATCGCGTCCATAGACTCCAAAGATACATCTTTCAAGCTATTCTTGTCAGACTCTGGCGAAACTGGATCTAAATCTTTGGGTAGCAAATCTTTAAGGCCACAAGCACCATTTTTCTCTCTAGTTTTTGGTCTCTCTAATCCTAAGAATTTGTACACGACATCCTCAATTTGAGGCATAAACACAGAATAAACTTTTGGATTTACTACTTGATCCACTATACGCTCTACTCCTGCATCCAAGTACGGAGCGTCGTGAATATGCTTGCGCAGCGTCTCCCTCAGTTGATTCTTGTTCAGATCTGGTTTCCATGTCTGTTTGCTGAGGAACGAATTCACCGATCCTTCGACTCTCGTATGCAAGTTCTGATAAGCAGGCTGCAAAACGAAACAAGATCGCTTTTATTCTTCGGCATCCGATCAATCTACGCTGCAATTTACTGAGCACGTATCGTTAAAATAAAACGCAACAACAGTGTCTCTTTTTGGATGTGACGTTTATTTTATTGCACACAATTATAACTAAGGAAAAATGAAGATTTTACTCGAAAAAAATTAACATGACATTGCGAATATATATAATTTGAAATAATTGAGAATTAAATTGTAGCATACCTTCGTATCAACATCGGCAATACATTCTTTTCGGAATTGATCAAAAATCCCTTGTGATTTGACTTCTCCCACAATATGATCGACTAATCTTGGATCGCCCGCTAATAGCGTATTCGACAATCCTAACTCCATTGTGTAGAATAGTCAGCTACGAAAGCGATTCACAAAATTTCTGAAGAAACACTCATTTTTACACTCGAAAAGTATCCTACGAAGTAGCGCACAGCCATCATACTCTTCGTAATATGTGTGTAGATCGAGGAGATCGAGCGGATTGTGTGCTAAGCACTGCTTATGCTTTATACCTGCCAAGCTAGGTTACATTTTCTCTGAGTTATCAGGTTTGCCAATACTGAGCTGCCAAATAAATTCAACGAATCGGGGAAAACTACGAGAAGTTGTCTGTTGATGCTCAAGGTTCTCATTCCACGATGACACAGCTCGAGAAAGTCCACGCGGAGGAAGAGAAGGTATTTACACAACTTTTACTTGATTAAACTAGTGAAGAAAGTGATATAAGATTCGAGAGAATAGATAATAAGAATTTGCGAATATATTTATATGAATTGGACATGAGTATCTCTTGAGGAAGTGAAATATATCGTAATTGAATGTATCGAATTGAGAGTCACTTAAACATTCGGTTGTTTTACTGCTCGTACCTTCGTATGTTGCACGCATGTGTCTGTCACTCTAGAGAACTTCGGATCAATATGTATCAACTGATGAGTAACAAGAAAATAGACTCGATATCGTGTTTAATTAAATGTTAATCAGTTTCTACTTGTTGGAGGCATCGCAATATCCGTTAATCGGTAATCACAATGAACAAGGTACGTAACGGTTTGGCAAGTTTCCTTTCGGAGCGCGATGGAGGACGGGATATGTAAACAAACGGTGATACGCGTCGCCTTGGGCCACTTTGTCGCATACGTCATCGAAAAGCTTTTTCTTCGTAGTAGAGAGCCGAAGAAAGCAAAGAATTATTTCGTTAAAGATATTTTCGATTTACAGATGTCGAGGTATCCATCGGACTGTAAGGTCTATGTTGGGGATTTAGGGAGCAACGCGACGAAACAAGACATACAGGATGCATTTTCGTATTATGGTCGGTTAAAAAACGTGTGGGTTGCACGAAACCCGCCAGGTTTTGCTTTTGTCGAATTTCAAGACGCAAGGGATGCGAAAGATGCGGTTCGAGGGTTGGACGGTCGGACAATATGTGGAAGAAGGGCGCGAGTGGAACCTTCCACTGGGAAACGAGCTAGAGATAGGACTTCTCTGCGAAGAGGCAGTGGAAGATCGTTCCATTCTGAGGACAGATGCTACGAATGTGGCCAACGTGGTCACTATGCGAGAAACTGTCCACGTTATAAGACTTCACGCAAACATAGGTAAGTCGTACGGAGTACCGATCGGCGCTTCGTCTTTTCTTAACTTACTCTTTATCTCTAGTAGTGTACATAGTGCAATCCAATTCCTAATGGTTCGAGTGTCTGGCTATATACATATCTTGTAATCCCTGATTTTGAGATGTCAATATGAGAATAGTGAAGTTGTTTGTGGGTGCACGAAGTATGAAGTATGATGCCCAGTATACCAGGATTTGTGAACATCAATTGATCAGGGCTGGTATAGCGGAGAAAAATGCCGACGTAATGTTGCCATTATTTATAGGGTATGCCGCTGATGTGGAACGCGCGTGAGAACCGCGTCGCTACTGTGAGATTCTCTCTCGTGAGATTCGTCTTGGGTTCACTTAGTCACAATTACGAGGCTCTGCGTAGTTTGGGTATGCTTCTCTGCACTCGACCGGCTACAGAACCGAAAGAAAAAGAGAAAATGTGAAACGGCGAGACCACCGACGTGATTTAGGATGATTGCTTCTACCCACTAGGAGCTTTCCACTGTCAGCGTAGATCTGCAGTCCGCGCACGTCAGCACACTTCTGGTAGTTCCGGAGCCTTCTTCCCCTTTCACTGAGAGAAAAATGAACCTGGGTTTTCGTCTAATTCTCGTAGTCCAGCCGCCTACTCGACCATTCTCGCGAGTCGCGGATATCCTCTCAGCGTGATTCCACCAAGCTCACCCTCTCTCCCGTTATGGCATTGCCATCAGCCCAATGTTATCGACCGTTCAACACGGTATATCGTCAACTACTTTATTCAGGTCTACTCAAGTAGGATCATCGTCCATGATCAATTGCGTTGCGCTCTCAGCAAATTCATTTCAATTACGAGTCTCTTCTCCGTTACTCTTAAACTTTGTTAACCCTCTATTCAATTATTTTAACTTGCATTCTTCCAAACAAATCCGAACTTTTAACGACATGATCTTCTTATCGTGAAACATTGCATAATCGAACGTAGAAAACATATAGAGGGTTAACCGAAGGAAGGTGAAACGAGAGACAACGGAATTTTGCACACGAACATAAATCGTCGTTTTTGGTTTTTGTTGGCTAGACGCTGGTCATTGCTAAACATCTAATCTCGCTCGCGACGATAACGATCCTTCAGGTAGATTTCGATTTTGCAATTTTTACATTTTGCAAGTGGTGCAAGAGTTTTTGGGTTTGACATTGAATTTCATAAAAGTAAAATAAGATTGTCGCATTGGTAGTGCTGTTCTTAAGCGAGAGACAACGTAAGACATAGAACTTGGTAGTTAAGAGAGTGACTAGTATTATCTGTAATGTGTAACCACGAATGAAAATTTCAAATTACCAACGCGTACTAAGAGATTAATGTAAAAGACAAAAGAGAGATTGATAAGAGTAAGAAGATGAAGCTTAACTGATCATTTCTTACAGATCTTATAGTAGATCAGTTTCACGATCGGAATCGCGCGACACAAGATCAAGGACACGATCAAGAACACGATCGAGGTCAAGGTCACACTTGAGATCGCGAAGCAAACGATCAAGGACACGCTCTTCTTCGGGCAGTCGCTCGCACGGATATGCACGTGCTGAGAATAAGTTCCCACAGAGAGAAAGATCTGACTCGCGAGACAGCAGTCCTGGAAAAACTAAATCAAAGTCTGGCTCAAGATCCCACAGTGGATAAACTGGTACGTCGATTTATACAACATTCCAGGTTTGATTTAATAAAAGTTTAATCCTTCGGAAATTCGGAAAACGAAAATATAAGAAAAAGGTCCTAGTTCTTATGTATCAGTCTCCATTTCAGCAGAAGGAGAGTTTGCACCGAGTGGCGGAGAAGATGCGACAGCCAGACAAGGCGCATGAAATTATTTTCTTTTGTAATAATTATAATTCCAACACGAATTTCTTCATGAACTCTATCGTATAATACCACATTGTAATGACCGACCTGTATCTGTTGAAAAATTAGTTTCGCTGAATAAAAACGTCAGCAAACCTACCTGTGTGAATTGGACCTATTTATTTTCCTCTACAGAGCATGTATTATGTAGAAATAATTTACAGAGTATGTATCGATGATATCGATGGAAAAACAGTGTCATCCATACGTGTGAAACAATATCGATCCTGTCATTGATATTTAACGAAAAAGTGGCCGATGACAGGAACAACATAGTTGTTTTTAGAAAATAAATCTAAAAGTGTGAATATTTTCATGATACATGCATGATACCCTGTATCGGTAGAAGAGTAAAGTATTGGAAAGCATTAGGAATATCTACAGTGGCGAAGCTCGATCCGTAAGCAAACCAAGGGAAAAAGCGATTACCAGAACTCGAATGAAGGGCAAAAGAAAAGGAGGGGAGAATTCGTCGGCGGGGGAGGACGATGGAGGGAGGCGAGAACCGAAGAACCGGGAATGCTTGGTAAGCGCTCGTCGCAAGCCGAGGGAACCGACCGACTCATTTAGTTTTCGAGCGCGTATCGGTGATTCCTCGATCTACTGGCGGACACTCGCATTCACGTACTACATATACATACAGTGTCTACTCTCTTTCCATCGCTTTACGTGCTAATTTTTCTCTGTTACTCTCTCTACCGACAAAAGCAATTCAGTAAATCGCTCGAATTCTATTCTCACCGAGTTATATTGGAATTTTTGGAAACCAAGCATAGTGATTAGAGTTTAGAATTTTCTGAAAAAGTGGTGTGGAAGAAAAGCATAAGATAAGAAGGGTGAAGACTGGAAGTCGCGATGACCGGTGCCTATGCGGAGGATTCAGTGGCATCATCACCGCCGCAAGTGGCAGTTTCGGAGGAGAAGAAAAATCAAAAACCAACGAGAAATTCACTGAGTTGTGAAAACACTACGGAAAATCCACTTCAGTTGGAGGAGGACGCTCACGAGGGGATGAAAGTACGAACGAGCGCAACAGGTGCAGTCAATCCGGAAGAAAAGCCAAAGGAAACTAGCATCTTGAATCGACAAGAATCCGACGCAAAGCAGGAGATCGAGGAAAACGAGAGGAAAGATTCCACGCAAAAAGAAGAAAATAATTCTCTTTGCGTCTCTGAATCTAAATTAGAAAAATCTTCTGAAAGCTCGCAAATTTCAGAAGTAATTGAGAATCATCATCTTCTTCCAAAATCCGATTCTTTAAACGGATCGTTCGAAAATGAGACTTCGAGTTTCTCGGCAGCATTCGAGTCAAGTTTCAGTCTTCTTTCAATGGAAAGTTTGAGCATCGAAGAAAGCACGAAACTGGATGAAGCCTCTCAGCAGGTAGAACCCGTGGGTGTAGATTTAGGAGGGACGGTTTTGGACCCAGATAAACCGTGGAAGACGAGCTGCAGCTTAGAGATACAAGAAAGAAGCAGCAACAGCTGCGTTGAAAATCATAACACGAAGAAAGAGGTAGTTTCGAGAGAACAGTGCAACACGGAGATTGGATGTTTCGAGACTTTGGATATGCAAGGGAATTTGCACGAAGCTGTACGAGCTGGGGACGACAAGTGCGTCGCGGCACTGCTCTCCAGTGGCAAAGTACAAAACCTCGACGAACCGGATTGGAACGTTTCGGGGGATCCACCCCTCCTGGTTGCTGCCACCAATCATTCCCTCCCCATACTCAGGTATACACAGTATATATCCTTGAACCTTTCGATTCATTTCCTATTCAGTTCTACATCAAATGTATCGCGCACTCCTTTTCTATGATCTTATCTCGTGTCTACCGAAGCTAAAACTACCAGAGCGGTCAAACGAGTCAATAGTTACACCGTTTAAAAAAAAGATTTTACGTTATACCTCATAATAAACTAACAATCACTAAATTCGAAATAAGTTACTCTTCTTGCAATTTTTTCTTTTTTTTTTTTTATAATTACATTACTGTTTAACGTAAGAAGAGATTTTATAGAAAATACATTGATAAAGGGGTAGGATACACATGAGTATTGAAAGATTTTACTCGCGATATTTATAGCGAAGATCTCAAGGCCGATAAAGAGTTAATGTAGCTTTACATTTTTCTCTGGCTAGTCATCGTTAAATATCCACATAGGTCAAATCTCATGGTCAATCACCCTATAATTTTCTCTTGTACGGGAAGTATTCATTTAATTGACCCTGTGCCGATATCACAGAAAATTGTTTTAGTAGCTTCAGTTGCGAAGTTCGCATTGGCTGTTGTCCAGTAAAACCTTTATGTCGAGCGTGGAAAGCGTCCTTCACTGGAAGTAGCATATCAACTCAATCTGCGTTATGATCGCAGCACATTCCTTCGCGCTTACAAACCCTGGCAATTTGAAACTTGTACCAACTTGCATAAACTTGGAATCGGTGGTTCGACTGACGAATATACAACTCAAAATTTATTTCAATTTAGTGACATTAAACATTATCAATATCTCATTACGAAACTGGAACTAATTACTTTATAAGATTTAATTAATATCAAAGTAATCTTTGCATCTTTGAATCTTTCGTGTGTTTAAGACTGAATTGGCTATAGTTACAAGACGCTTGTATACTAACAATACTCAATCATTGTTAATACTGACGATATAAACCATACTGTTTTCGCAGTCATTGGTTCCATCATACAGAATTGTTCAAGTCCAACACGTTTCTGCGGAACGTGTGCAAGCGAGACTCTACCTACGTCGTCCAGCTTTCTAGTCAAACTTAAATAGTCTCACGTTATGTACCGAGAACTGGTTAACCCGGTTACACCTGTAAAACTCGCAGCTGCAATTTGTTTGCTAGGGGCATATTCATTTTCAATCGTTTCCAGGGAACTAAAGTTTACAACACTTGCTACACGAATTCTCTTCTCTTCGCCATCTGTGTGACTGCCATCCATTTTAAATGCAGGAAAACTGGCTTTTAAATTTACATTACAAACATTTACTAAAGTCAGGTAAATTTCGATCGAATGGTGGTAAATTAAATTGAGATTATGAGTTTAAGCGTATAATATCGTGTTCTATTTCAAAAACGATCGTGTTAACGGGTTGAATTACTTGAAGGAATATTTCCAAACTCGCGATGCAGAATTCAGTGACCAGGAGTATAGAACGCGAGCTGTACGGTACAAGGAGAGGGTAATCGGTGGCGCGAGAAGTATCAAGAATTTTTGCCCGAAGACAAGTTGTGCTCGACGTCGAACATTCATGAAAAACACACTTACAAAACGCAAATGCCTTGCTCTCCACCATAGTTGTTTGCCGCATTGGCATACTGTAGCCAGATGTGTTGGAGGAAGCGGTTCCTCGAGAATTTAACGACTCCAAACGGGTGGAACCACTGGACACGTACCTCACCCACGTTAACCCAATTTCCTTCGATACTCAATTCTAATGAGAAAATGATATTAATCGAAACGATGAAAGTTCCTTTCAACCATTTCCAAAACAATCTTCTAATCTAACTCTTATACAATAATTCAATCTTTACCCTACTTCTACTAATTTCATATTTTCAACATATTTACCAAGTATACAAACATTTTCAACTAAACATTATTAATTAGACTAAGATAAAGAGTGAATTATTTCCCTAACTCGTCATTAGATTCTCAAAGCATGGATCATTGCGGTAGTTGATTGACACAGATACACATTAATCGCTGTTAGTTCTGATGCCAAAAACGTGTCGCGTGTACAAAGGAGAAACGTAGGAGCGAAGAATTAACCGGTGTAAAGTGTGTCGATGAATGAGAGGAAACGCGTGATGGCTTGAATGGTTTGCAGCTTATTATTGGCGAACGGATGCGAGCCGGGCGTTCGGTCTCCTCGCGGTGAGAATGCCTTGCACCGTGCGATCTTGAGCGGTACTTCTGCGGAGATGGTGCAGAGTCTCGTCGAAGAACTCCTTAAATACGGTTGCCCAGCTGCAGTTAAGGAAGCAGGAGGTGGATTAACTGCTCTTCATCTTCTCGCTCGACAATTGGCACACGCGCAGGCGTCTAAAAGTCTGCGGAGAAATTTTGATGCTGCCCTTAGGACTCTCGAATTACTCGCTAAGGCTGGTCCTGTCAATGCCAAGGATCATCAAGGACGCAGTGCACTGCATATTCTTGCATCTTCTACCAGTTTTGGTACAGTATTCTTCAATGAAAACTCATCCATAGTTATATTATAACGAAGACGACGTTTCTTAAAATTCTAGCTATATTTAAGGTCTATTATCTCCACAATGGATAAAAAAAATTGTTTATAACAATTATGCAAATTTGTCGCCTGGACATGAGGTTTCAGAAATTGTTTATAAGAATTTGAAAAATTAATTCGTTTATGAATTTTTAATACACTGCAAAGACAAGAGTAACTTTTGTCTTCGGAATAGATATGTACAAAAAAATGTTGCTCAATTGTATCAGTTTTTTTTTCTTTCAACTTAATGAAATAAACAGTTCTTCTTTCTAAAACTGATACGATATACATACATTGAATCAATTATAGCTATAGTAAATCGATATTGTATTCGTTTAAGATGATAAAAACTTGTGAAGTTGAAGACTGTCAAACTTTCTTTTAGATGCCAATCAAACTGGTGAATTGAAAGCTCTGATCGAGAGCCTGTTGGCGGCCGGTGCGGATCCATCGCTGAAGAACGATCGAGGAGAGACTCCATTACACGAGAGCTTGGAGTGCGGTGCACTCAGCACTGCGTTTTTACTGATCCCACATACACCAAACGGCGTGACTTCGCGATATGGCGAGACACCGTTGCACATTGCCTCGCGAAAAAATTACGCGGACATTGTAGCAAAATTGCTCGAACACGGAGAGGATCCGAGTATTCAAGACGCTGGTGGCAACACGGCGTTACATCTCGCTTCTGCGCGAGGCTATCATCAAACAGTCTCGCTTTTAGTAACCTCGCCACTTGCGCAGCTTGAAAAACCGAATTCTGAAGGCTTAACAGCTCTTCAGGTCGCTGCCGAAAGCGGTTTTGTTAACGCGGTTAAATTACTGCTCAAAGCTGGCGCGGATCCTACTCAAACTGTGCATTATTATGCCACTACGCTCTATCGTCATCCGGATATATCTTTGTTAATAGATCACGAGCTGACTAGACGTCGTCAACTAGCTGCTTGATCCTGTTCACTCGCTGCAACTGTAGATGAGTTGAAGATTATTACTCACTGCCATCGATCGATATCTGAAATCAAGTTATAGTGTTTGAAATATTTTATCTATAGGTCTTTTTCGTTAAGGAGACGGAACGAGAATCTTGACGAGTGTCGAGAATAATTTAAGGGTAATTAAGAGTGTTGGTCCACGTTGGATTAAAGGGTGGATTTTGAGTAATAGTCAAATGACTGTCGAGTAGAGTCATTTTGATAAATCAATGCTCTCTTCAGGTGAATTATGATAGCGAGCGAATTGGTGCTGTTTTTGTCTCTTATGACATTGGCTAGTATTCGCGGTTATTGTTAGTAGTTTCTTTCTTTTGATTGCTCAAGCGTGATTCGCGTAGTAGAGAATTTTGGTGGAACAATCCAATGAATAACCATCATTCCCGGCTGTGGATAAGAATACACGTTTTTTTTTTTCAAGACTGCGTGTGATACCGAAGTAATTGTTATATAGAATTATTATGTATAAATACATACCAATGTATACTATTGTTATTGTAAGATCCTTGTATGGTCGTAATAAGAGCCGATTATTTTCTCTGAAAGATGTTTCATTTATCATTTCACTCTGCTAGCTGAAATATGATACTTTAAGAATAATTCTATTTCCCAGTAATTATTTATTAAAATATAACACGTCATCGAATTAAATCCGGTACATCTTGTAAATGAAAGCTGTGTAAATGTCCGTTGAATATTATATGCGTGATCAAATGCGAGCTGACGAGATCCAATTGCAAAAGGTTGCCAATCTCAAATTCAACTTAAATTTCTTGCTCTCCAAATTATTCTTCATTTTTTGAACACATTTCATTTCACTATGACAAGTCGAGATACCATTCGCCCTTTGCTCAAACTTCTCGAAACTCCATGCCATGCATAGAGAGGGGACGCCAAAGCTTTCCACGAACAATTTCGCGCCGAGAATAGAAGTCACAAACTTATGCACAGTAAATTAACTCAAAGCAAAACATGACACACCGCGTAGACAAAGTGTCGCGGAGTCTTTGTTGAAAGTCGACTGTGCTTGGACTCTGTCAACACGTTGCTCACCGGTGGCCGACACAAAGAATTACTAATCCCTCTAACAATATTTTCAAACTCATTGATGCTACTGTGTGAATAAAATATTATAAAAATTTTCTTTAGGTCAATCACAGAAGTTTTATAGTAATCGTAATGATTTAGGAAAATTTTCCTGATGGAAACTTCTTGTGCCGAATGCAGAGATAGCGCGAAGGGGGGAAAAAATTGACGAATTCGTCATAGAGGAATATATCGAGAGAAATGCAAAAGTATGTAATGCATCGCTCAACTAAAAGCTGACTCATCCCTCTGGTTTTGTCGATGTTACTCAATTTACCATTGCATCACGCATATTTCCACGCTCCTCGGTCAACGCACTCGTATTACATTTGTCAACATTCGCATCTTTTTTAATTAGTGGATAAGAAAAATTTATCTTGTTATCTCTTCCCGGAAATATGACTTGAAAGAAAATTCTTCCACACTTTGTTCCATTCAATCGGAGTTACGATTAGATATAACAATATTCCAATAAACACTACATATATATCTAAAATGAAGTTTTTTCCTTTCTTAATTTCTTTATCAATATCGTATAAAGTGTAATTTCTCAACCTGCCACTCTATCTCTCAAGTTTGTGACTTCTGACAATAAATTCATATTGTAAAACTAAATTAGATCTTCGAACAACAGATTAATTAAATTCTCGCTCGCAAATGATTACGCTACAAAATTCTACGGTACCTATTACGTTTTCTATCCTACCTATTGTGGCCTCATTTGAACGTAGCAATTTTAACAATATTTCTTCTTCGGAGGTAATTGGCCTCTATGAGAATCAACAGTATTAACTATATACGTACTATATACGTATGTATGTGTTTATGAGCGTTTTCGAGGTCACAGTCGGACTGATGTCTTAGATAAAATAGGAACCACGTTTGCGTCTCTGGATGAATACGGAAGCAATCGAGGATGACAACAATCCAGTCCATTTGAATAAACCTGCATATAATGTTTTCGGTGTACCGCCGATTCAGTCGTGGTTTTCCTTTGACTCTCGTGTATATAGAAATTTCATCGCGATGAATTAAGCTCTAGCTATACAGTATATATTCTCCCGAACAATGACTTTTTTTACGATCAACTTAACATTTACCTTTAAGCATTTTTGTTTTTTTTTTTTCTTTTACTCGTCAACTACTCAGCTACACGATATGCATGTGTACACACATACTCGAGACACCGAACGATCATATAAAATTCTGTTGTATGCGTCAAACAACAAACGGTTATGCATACGCGACATAACGAAAATTCGTTTAAGCGTTCAATGTAGGCCTTTAGAAGCAATTGCAGTCATAGATCGCTCTAAAAAAATTCACTGTCGTCTCTATGCAACTTTGTATATATACATATGTATACTAAACAACATATGCCTCTTTCAAAATACATACATACATCCGTGCGTTAACTTTGTTCGCGTCGCGACGAGACTGCTGCAAAACTATCGATTCTTATGCAAATTACCGTGAATCTTAATAATTATGCTACTATGTAAAAAATATAAAGAGAGTCGGGAAACGTACACGTAAAAAGTGTTTGTACAATGTATAAAACAGGATTGACATGCGTTTGCTCGTTGAATAATTCCATTTTTAAATCTTATTGTAATATGATAGTTTTAACATTTAACGGATAAGTTGCATAAAAAGAAAGCAGTCGTAGCAGTCGCGCAATCGAAATACAGAAAACTCTACTCGAGATAAACTGTTTTACGCAATTTTTACATGCGGCTTTAACTTTACAATTCGCATCGTAACAAAATATCTATATGGCGAACATTGCCTCATGGCAATGACACACAACGAAGCTAATAACACGTTTCCCGATATACATATTAACTTATTCACTACCATTCTATTATCTCGCGTCAAGTATTATGTACATAGGTTGTTGATGCGCGTTAACCGAAACGATGTGCTGAAAACCGAATTCAAGAAATAGTTAAATAGCTGCTATCAACGAATCGTATTGAAATAATCTACTCTCACACACGAATATTATTTTGACACGTTTGAAATTCTTCTCTTCTATGTTTTTTTTTTTTTTGGCAGACTTCGATTTATGGCAGTGAATATGTCAATATTATGTGACAATTTGTTAACCATTCAAGATTTCCCTATTTATTACGTTTCTATCGCAAGTAATTTTCTCTCTTTTTTCTTTCTTTTTCAGACAAATAATCCATTCATTCTGCGAAAGATTCATTAATAGGCTTTCGCATCTCTCACAATTTAGCCACAGCGCGCGATTTGCCTCTAAAAGGCGTGTAAAAAGTGTGTAATTTCGTTCTTTGGAAAAGTAAGAATATTAAAGAAGAAATCTTTCGAAGTGAAATTCGAGAAATTCGTAAATTCGATAGAATCTCTCGATGTTATATCTTCTAAATAAAAAAATTAAACACATTATAAGCAACAAAATTTTTGTACAGATACCATCGACCTTAAACAAAATTGTTACTAAATGTTTCTTGATGTTGATTAAATGAAACGTGACTTCGCATACTGCGACAGAGAACACGATTGTTGAATATGACTCTTGACACACAATGACAACACTGACATGCGTTGTTTCGAAAATGGATGATTTTCTGTATGGTAGGCTGCTACAACACATCGGCACTTTTCTATAAAAATCTCAAACTTGAATCCATAGGATTAGATCCAAGGGAAGCTCTTTTTATAATATCCTATATATGCTACGTTAATGAAAATGAATCTTATCAAAACATTGGTATATCGTCGCACTATATACATCTCAAAGCAAAGTGCTTTTTTTATATATATATATATATGCGTAGCAGGTAATGCCCGACAATTAAAATATGGTGCATCGCACTTTTTACAAATTATTAGCTTCTCTCCTATCTGGTACTGGCTGTATTACTCTAGTTGTTTCATACCCGTTTGACATTGAACCTACATGCATTGGGATTACACACTGCTAATTTTATACACGAATCCTACCGTCTCTATACAAGATAAAAGAGTTATTGAGCGTTCTCAATTCCTATTAATATTTACACGAGAAATTTTTTTCGGCACTTTGACATCCAATTCCACGCAAGGTTGCATTGCAATACAATATATAAAAACAAAAAAGAAACAAAAAAAGGAATCATCTCGCGTATAACACTCTTTTTTATAAACGTCGTATTTCGCACCTTACGCTTGCACTCGCGGGAGCAAAGTCTTACATTTTAAAAATACTGTGGCGCGTTAAATGCATCATAAGTCTACGAGAGTTCCTAAATCTAAAAATGCCACTGCGAACACTACCGGCGCTATCCAGTAGAGGCCCTACGCGCAACGTAACGCGAAGTAAATAATAATATAACGCACTAAGCGTCAGCTCTCTCTCTCTTTCTTTGGTATTGTGGATCGCCAAAGGCTAAAGGAATCGAAGAAAGAAAAGAAAAGAAAAAGATAAAAGACTCAAGTTCACTCGCTCAAAGAAGAACTATGTCTGCAAGAAGCCGAAAGTTCGCTGATCGTCGAATTGTGTCGTGTCTTTCTCGATCCTTCGTTATCGTTAACAAGATTTGGATTAACCGAATGCGAGAGAGCTGCTGTTTTGTTGAAATCTATCGTGGCATATCCTTTTTGAATTCTGTTAGGCGATTCGGGCGGCGAACCCATGGAAGATGTCGATGGACCCTCGAGAGGTGAGCCTATGCTAGCGGTGTCTTTTTGATCGAGATCCAACACAGCATAGTTCACTTCTCTCACTGGAGGCCCAGAAATTGGAGTGGATGGTGCCAGAGGTGATTTTTCCGGAATCGAAACTCCGGAAATCCTCTTACGCAAACCCTCAATTTCACCAGGCTCCAGATTAGCATAGCAGTGTCTAGTTGTGTCCTCGATATCGGAAGGTAAAGATACCAAAGCTGGAGGACGAACATGAGTTTTCACGGTTGATCGTTCGACTTGATCTTGGCACATATTAGCGGGGTTTATATTCATATAAGAATGATCGACTTCGCTGTTTTCAGTCCGAATCTCTTTGGATGGATCAGTTTCTAGTCCACTTGTTTGATTCGCTGACAGTTGATTAAGTTCACTGATGATATCCACGTTCATGTAAGTTGCTGTTGGGAGAGTGGACGTTTTCCCGCATACATTCCTATCCGTAGAATTTCCTGGTGACACCGATCTTGAAGAAGAGACCATTATCGGCACGCATGTACTGTCGGATACAGTAGTTCCCGTCGTTGTGCTCGTCGTACAAGCCCTGTTACAGAGTTACAGGATTAAAGTGATGAAATTGAAATTGGAGGGAAGAATCAGAAATGTTTAGAATGAGGAATTGTACCTTTGATTTGGTCGGCTGAGGCTTTTATTATTATTGTGCTCGATTTCCAATGGGAGGGAGGACAATAATACTTCTTCGTTGACGTAGAGGGAGGACGGATGAGTCGGAGGAAGAGGTGGTGGAGCTGCGGGAGGTAGCATCGGCGGTGGTGAGGGTGAACCCGTAGTTCCTTGTGGGGAAACGAGTCCGCCACTGCTCCCAACGCTTCCGAATCTTCCAATTCCATTTTGTTGAGTATGAGCAAATCTTGTAGCTACGTGGCCATTGATTCTAGTTGGCGTTGGGTCCAAATAATTAGGCTCCACTGGTATTGTCACCCTAGTTGTTGCTGGCCCGATATGCGGTGCCACTGGAAGCTCTCGAGATATTGTATCTTCTCCGCTATTATTGCAAACCTAGAATCGCCACAATAACTTTTCCGTTATTGATATTCGGTTCTACTACTACAAAATACAGCCGAACTTATATTCACCTGGATATTTGTCTGCACAAGATTAAATAAATGCGCTGCCCTACGACATTTAAACGCATAGATTCCTGGCCCAGTAGAACAACGTCTGCCAGCCTCGAAACTAAAAATCTCTGCGTCATAGCCATAACGGCGCAAGCATCTCAATGGCCATTGGATGGGTTGCTTATCGCGCTGGTACAGTATAATCTCAGCGTCGGTTACTTCTAGCCTCCCAGGTGTAATAAGATTACCAGAATCATCTACGTTTATCACTTGAAACAGATTTGGCCGCAGTTCGTTGAGGTCTGCTCGGCTATTGACGCAACCCATCCTCTTTCATTCTGTAATCGAACCGAATAAACAACAACATCCTCCATAAACATAGCGATCTAGTTTTAGAGTTATCGTTCGTACGAAACACAAACAATTTAACAGTACAATACTTGTTATGAAAATTATAAACCAATATAAACCAACGTTAAGACAATGAAAAAGAAGAACATTTTGCAACTAGTATTGGACGTTGTAACAAGATACCCGTATCTATTGCGTGCATCACTACTATATTTACATCAACAAGTATTGTTTGGCATTGGTTTCCATTCGGAAGTCTCTTAGAAAAGATAAACAAAGGAAAGGTTGGCATAAGTGGTAGTATGTATTCGGGTGTCGGCTCCAAAAGAGGACAATGATGTAACGAGGCAAAAGTGATTACACTTTGGATCACTCTCGAAATGAATTCGCGACAATGTAGACGCTCACTCACCAAATGCGACATATCCAGAATCTTAAATGCAATTCATACAGGAGACACCCTATCCCTTCACAAACAATGCACTTGGAGTTATTATGGTCATTGTAGTATCGCTATCGATGCTATTGACGACGCATAAACACTAAACACACCATACTCACTCGCACGTATTCTCTTGCATGTGTTATTACTTATATATTTCACTGTCACTGTGTGTGGTGTTACAGAAATGTTACAGCGCTGCTGCATAGATCACAGGGTATCACACAATGCCACAGAGTGAGTTAGTGAGCTCCATTCCCGTGAAGTTGTCGCACACAATTGAAAAGGAGTATATTCGCTTTATATCAATATGTCACATTTATTTTTTAATATAATTTTAATTAGTTCTGATTAAGAAATAAAATGTCAACAAACAATCTGCACCACTTTGACACTGGCAAATTACACTCTGTTGTGCATAATCGAAATACGTACGTAGGTCATTTCCATCAACATTTATAAAGTTGAAAATACACTTTGAATAATAGCAGAATGAAAATATCTCTTTAGTAATCAAATTTTAATAAATTCTTTGACTATACTAATACTTATGCTAAAATCCAATTTCTATAGTATTTTCTTCAGTGACGATAATATGAATTTTAAACTTCAAAGATTATACACGAATTAAGTTTAACCCAATCACTTATAGTAAAGTTAAATTAAGTCACGTCGCAAAATTAAATAACGAAAGCCCAATTGTTACTTATTTTGCTTGAATCAGTAGATTGAAGAAGTTTTACAATTATAGCGTCCTTCTTCGTAAAAAAAAATCAGCTGGAAATGGACCGTGGGTTCCAAAAACAGTATTTTTACAATACAACCATTGTCAAAGATTGAAATCTTGAGCGTTAAATCGTGAAGATATGAAGAATAGAAGAAAGAAGAAGAAGAAGAAGAAGAATGGATGAAATTGATTAAAATATGCAAGAGGAAAAAGGGGAGGAAGAAACGAAGTTACGAAGCCCCAAGAATGAGTAAAGTAGTGTGTGTTGGTGTAAGCTAGTGTATTCTAGTGGTGTTAGTGTCTCTCCACTAGTGTGGTGAGTCGTAGAGTGGTAGCGTGTTCCAGAGTTGCATTCGTATGTTGTATGTCTAGACTACTCGTGGCTGGTCTCCGTCATTTGAAGATGTCGGCTGTTGGCCAGAAACCTGAAGTGTTATTCGTGCTAGGTGGTCCAGGTGCAGGAAAGGGTACCCTGTGTTATTATATTGTCAATAAGTATGGTTATGAACATCTCTCGGCGGGAGATCTTCTTCGGGAGCATCGTAACGAACCTGGTTCTAAGTACGGCGAGTTGATAGAGTCACATATACGAAATGGCACTATCGTTCCAGTGGAAATCACTTGCAGCTTACTCGACAATAAGATGCAGTCTTCCAAGAATCCTCACAAAAGATTCCTCATCGATGGTTTCCCACGGAATCAGGACAATGTCGATGGGTGGAACAAGGTAATTTCGTAATAATTTCCTCGTTGCCATTGCTTGTTAATTATATTCACCGGTTAACATCGTAACCTTCATCGTTATCGATTATTACTGCAGTGATAAGTCAAGGCTGTATAATTTCCTTATATCAGTGACGCGCGAATCTTACACTCTGTTTTTCCTTTTACCATACGCAGGTGATGTCCGATAAGGTCATCTTGAAAGGAGTACTTTTTTGCGAATGCAACCAGGAGGTCTGTACGCAAAGGTGCCTCAAACGTGGTGCTGCGGGAAGTGGCAGAAGCGACGACAACGAAGAAGTTTTAGCAAAGAGACATGAAACGTACATTCGAACCACTTTGCCAATTATAGAATATTACGAGAAACAGGGCATGGTTTATAAAATAGACAGTCTTAAATCGCCGCAAGAGGTATTTCAATATGTCGCGGAGAAGATATTTCCTAAAATTGGTTGGTAGCACGATTTGTAGGAATTTAGGAAATGGGTAAAAAGTGGAAAAATTTAATTTGCAGAAGCTAGGAGAATCTTTATACATCCAAATCGCGCGGATTTGTTTAGCTAATGGTAAATGGATTTCTAATTAAACTATTTTTGACCCTTATTTTTATGGTGACGTTCGGGTTGTGCTCAAGAAAAAAATATTGTGTCTACGCGTGAAGGCTTTGCCTTTCCTTTTGAACATTCCTATTTGGGAGCACTTCATGGTTTGCGAGAGATAAATCATTAAATAGAATTCGCAGTAACAGTAAATATTTTTCTAATGCTTTTACTAGCGCGAATCGCAGGATGGACTTAAATGTCCTTTGGCACGTAATTATGTATAACGCTTTCCCCTTGAAGCGCAGTCGATCGACTCTTATGCCAGAAACGCTTGGCCACTTGCTCGCAGTGCAAATTCAAAGGAATTATCAGGGATTAGATTACTACGACGCATGTTGTTCGCTGTAGAACTATATTAAAAAAAAGTATCTTTCTATGATATTATTGATACGAACGTTTAATCACTTTTTCCCCCACTGATATCCCGCGACAACGTCCTCACTCTCACATAATCTTTTACACGGTAATATCGTGATTGCCGTAAGTACATTATCACTGTGGCTATAGAGACACATTTTTCGCGATCCGAGAATTACTATGAAGCACGTCCTCACAGCAAATTATAGATCGTTCGGAAGAAGCTACATTCACGTGAATAGGTCACAGACCACTTTATCGTTTTGTTTACGCAAGATTATAGAAGATTATAAATGTGCTCAAGATTATTGCAAGATTCGCCAGAAATCTTATTGGCAAAGTTGCTGCTGAATAAGCCATTAAGAAGTTGATCGGAAAAAATTAATTTATCATTTTCATCCTGTCGCATTCATTTATCCTTTGAATAATGTGAAAACTTTTTTGAAAAAAAAAAATATATTGCATTCCTGTGATATTGTGAAAGAGGACACGAGCAACGTATGCAAAGATGAAACTTTTTTTATTGCATACATACCTCGTAGTCTGCCGCCCCCTCCTTTCAGAAATTGATTATTTTTGATCGACTTGAATCCCCGCTACTGGCACATTTGTACGCAATGTGCCTTCGCTGTCGAAAGAACACGGTACGTTTTCGACTTTCTCATTGGCATCACCCAAATTTGTATCTTTAATGAAACTCTCCAATTCGACTGATCAAACGATTCTACAGATTTCGTACTGTTCGAATTGTACGTTGAATACATGTCCTTATGTGGAATTTGCCACTTAACAGAGAGTTTGATCTTTCGTCCTTAGTCTCGAACGCTTCGAAGGAACTCAGAGTTGTAAAGAAGAAATTTCTATGCATTTGAAGCAGATAAGTATAATGTATGTAAAGTAGAGAATAAACAAAGCCGGAGTGAATTGGAAGTAGTTGTAATCAGGGGTCGGGTGGTGCATTCTTTTAACCCGTTAACTGAGAAAGACGATACAACTCGTTATGCAAGATGCGTCGGAAATACCCAAGAATTACACTTTTGCAAAAGTGTTACTTGCAAGGCTCTAGCTAAACATTTTCCACGATGAAACTGAGCTAAATCTCCCCATTTACTGGGTTAATCTCAATGACCTCACGAAGAACAAGGCTTTCGACATTGTAAAATCAATCTGCTGTTCAGTGATCCATAATCGGCCGAAGAGAATTGGACAATATGGATTATTCTAACGAAAGAAGAAATTGCAAATCACCTGTTATCATGATTGATCATCTTTCGGATTATTGGGGTAATAACCTTTTTGAGGCAACAGCAGATAATTATATAAACAAATTCGTTACAATTTGCTGAAATGAACTTTTACGCATGATTGAGGGTAACTTGTATAAAAGTGAGCAAAGTGTGAGTTTCCACGTGAGACATAACTTTACGAAGATGAGTCTGAACGTTATCGCGTTAACTGTAGCTGCATAGTCCCCTCGAGTTATTATCCATTCGCCAATTGTTATCTTGCGGTACCCTTCGATCGCAAAAGTTGACGAAGCGTGTATTTTCGAGGAAGAAAGTCCTCGAGATTCTCGAGCTGAACGACGGCATCGTCCATCGTGCGATGAAAGTTCATGAAATCCGTCGTCGAGCGGTCAACGACCCCGAAGAAGATCGGGGGACGCACAGGGGGCAGATCGAAGATAGCAGTATTCGCCATCAGCGATTCTTATCGTCCTCTTCGCTGATAAATTGTCCACTTGATTACTTTCCTCCCCTCCCTCTTCTCTTTTCTCTCTCACTCGCTATTTCTTTTTTTGTTTTTTCGCCCGCGGTCCCTTTACTCTCTTAAAATCCACGTTCTTCACCCAATTTCCGCGGACGCTGCGCTTCGAAAGATTTTGTAAGAGGCTCGCTCTCGGATGTTAACGGTCCAGAGATGTAAAGGAGCGCGATTCGAAGGCGGCGGCGCTGAGGGAAATGGGATTGGTTTCTGACACAGGCAGAATGGGGCAAGTGGCCAATCAACAATCTAGCATGAAAACGGGTTCATTGAACTCAACACGGAATTGAAGCTCCAAGCCTTCCGAGTTTTCCTCCTTCTCCTTCTTCTTCTCCATTTTTTTATTCTTCTCCTTCTCTTCTTCTTTCGTTCCCTTCTCTACCCTAAGGTCCCCCAACTTTTGCCCCAATTCTTATTCAACATTCGACCGTATTATCCTCCTATAGGGGGGGCTACGTACTGTCACTGTCACCGCACCACCATTCGAATCTTTTATTTCTTCCGACCACCGAGACCAAACTCTTGGCCCACTGGAATGATTCTAAAAATCAATCTACCTGATAGAAGTCGCGGTGTGACTTTGCGGGGTAGCAGAGTGACCATCTCATCCAGTTTGGGGTCGTTAACACCAGACCCCGACTGACCATTACCCGAATCAATTTTTTCCGTAATCTTTAGAATCTTCGTACTCCGGAGGAACCTGTCGAAGTGAAGAAATCGCTGATTTGGTTTCTAAATTGAATTCATCGATAGATCGGGCTACTCTGAACTATTGATATTCGATGAATACCACCGATCTATCCGTCGATCGAGTCGAGAGTATCTTTTCCATCAAATTTCAACGGAAGCTGGCTAACTAGCTTCGTGGTTCCTAGTTACATATTGACAAAAGTTTAGCAGACCATTCGCGCGCGCTGCTGCACCACGAAAAGAGAAAGTGGATTGAGCGTTTGGAGGAAGAAATCATCGGCAAGAGGGAATTACACATGCGAGAATCTCTTTGAATTTATAAACAACGAGTGATACTCTCAAAGGGCATCGCGAACGAATAAAAAGGGTTGACAAATAATGGAATTGTCCGATGGAGATGAAAGTCACGAAGGGAGGCATGAGTAAGTTCTTTTTGTATCCTGTGTTCTTTCTGTTTCCTTGTGTTGGATCTTGAGAGTGGTGTGTTGGCGGAGACGCGCATTACGCGCGCATAATCCTCTCGGCACATCGATAAGAGGTGGTCACCGACTCGAATGCTCTTACCCCCATCATCGTGCCGGCGGCGAGCCGCGACGAATATATAAATCCACCGCGGATTGACAGAACGTACTCAGTCCACAAGACCACGTTTTCACGTCTGTCTTCTCTTAACGCTGGCTTCGCATGTGCGCGCGCGCCCACGTTTCTCGCGCGCTCCTTTTACGCCCGCATACGAACGCAACGGCCAACACGTGACCGCAACTGGGCACTGGCCACCTGGCCACGTGCTCGCGGCCCACCGAAACACGCATCAAGCTTCCTTCGCTCCCCACTTACCATACTTCACGCAACCTGCACCCCCATTTCTCTCTCTCTCTCTCTCTCTCTCTCTCTCTTCTTCTCCTTACTTCCTTTACCTCTTCCAACACTTGCTCCTTACGACTTTATCATCTTCTTCTTCTCTTCGACAAAACATCTCACACTCTCACACTTTTAACTCTAATTTCTTTTTTCCTTCTTCTTCTTCTTTTCTTCGCTCTTTAAAAACATCTCTTATCTTCCACCGCATCTCGCGCTCTTCACCATTCTTCCCTTAGTTCTTCTCTTCTCTGTAAGACCATCGCGTTCTTCTTCCCGATCATCCGATATATTCGTCATTAATTACCTCTTCGAATCATTGCTTCCTCATTCGTCCTTGGATCCAGCTTTTCTTCAGTGAAGAAGTGGAAAATCTATTCTCCAAAATGTCGCCATCACCCTTGCACCGATCTCCTCGAGTATCCTACGTCCTTCTCACCTGGTTCCTCGTGTCGTTGGGAGAACATCCGGGTGCGGCATCTGCAGAGCGACCGGAAGTTGTGTTGCGCGAAGTCCTTTCGAAACCCTTCGCACCCACGGATTGGGGATCTACGAGATGTTTGCGGGACAGTGCGCTTTATTTGAGCGAGCTTGCACGATACACGCCATGGGCACTCAAGAGTAAGTCCTACATTCATCTTCTCTTCTTCGATTATCCGATTACTCGCCCAGTTCCTAATTTCGGTCGGCTCGGAAAATCTGATAGTATTCGTCGATCGTTATCGAATCATACTCACTAACTACCGAAGCCGCTTGCCAAATGGAAACCAATTGGAACTTGTCAATTATGTATCTTGATTATAAACAGATAAGCAATAGCATCGATATCACGGTCGCCAGTGGTCCGGGCTATTCAGTGAGTAGATTCGATAATATTGTGCCAGCAGTATTAGATACAGAGAAGATTTGCCAATCGAGATCTATATTTAGAATTCGAGATCAAGAATCTCTTTTCGAGAAACTTTGAGACATCTCTATCTGCACTAATTCCAAATCCTATTAGGTTTTTCATTCAAAATTCATTATAAATACAATTGTATTGTGAAATCTTTATGATGATTTCGTAAAATCAAATCGCATGTACTATATTTAGTGAGAGATACAAATTGGCATCGAGAGACTTAATTTATAAATAGTTAGCATTATCGCGAATTGTCTTTTTAGGCCGTCGCGTGGTTGCGTTTATTTTCCTCGGCGCGCACTTCTTATTACTTAACCAGGAGCCGGATAATCATTAATTACGCGTAGAATGGGAAATAGATTGTCCGGAGTGTCCGCGCGCGTATAAACATTCATAACGCGTTAGTTGATAGCACGAACGATAGTGCGGGGTCAGTTCTGACTAGCGAAGAATTAATAGAGAATACTTAAGTTTACAACGTAAACTATTGCGTATCGGGATCGCATATATCGGAGTCTATCGAAGAATAGCGTGCTCCTTTCAACGATCGACCTCTCGCTATTCTATCGTAGTAACCAACAGTGTTTTATGTTCTTTACTGTAAACCCTTAATCTCTAGATAATCGTAATAATTATCAATATTCGCATAATCCATCCATTTAAATCACCGCAATAAGCTTCATTCAAATTTATATCCTCTGATATATATAGTTATATAACTATATCACATATACGATGATGTCTGTATATTTACGTTTTTATCAGGGAATTATAATAAGATATTTATAAGTACGTTGAAAAAAGATCTAGAATAATTTGAGGGTTGTAAGAACCTTAGAATTGCGAGATAGAAAATAATAAAATTGATCACCAATCAATTTTAATCCTGTGACTGTCACTGAGATCAAAACAACTAGTTTGCAATTGTTACGCGAATTTAACGTTTGTCTTACCGACAATGAATGCTGCACAACGCGTTAGTATCACAGTCTATTTTTGGGTTCACACATGCTACCGAGTTTTATTATTAAGTCTATTAATGTAGCAACGTTGCATTCGATCGCTCATCGAAGATGAATCTCTAACAGAGTTCTTTATGGTACTTTATTGAGATCTTAAAGCACTCGAAGAGATGATTAATAATGAAAGAAAAAGAATAACACGCTTACAATGTCGAGCGGGTAAAGTTGGAACTTGATTAATTTTCCCGCGAGATGGTCAACATTAATTGAAGAGAAAAGAAGAAGAAGAAGAAGAGGAAAAAGAGGAAGAAGAGGAAAGAAGTAAGGGAGAGTGTGAACAGTGTGTATGTCTCGCTGCTGACAATTGTGCTAAAAGTGACCGACTTGTCGCATAATCCATTGGTGATAAACGTAATCATGCCCTCACCGGATTCCGGAGAAAAATATTTTTGTTCGGGTACTCTTAACGCTACACCAGGCAAACTGATAGGATAATCCTTTGCAGTACGATTTTCCCGTGACCCGATGCACTACACACATGACGCGTGATTCCACCAAGTATCGCATACTCGTCGTTTCTTCCCGACTCCAACACTCTCGCAATCGCTTTTTCCTTATTACGAGAATTTCCTCGCGCAAATATCTTGAGAAAATATTCTTATCCAATCTTAACGTATAATACACAGATTTTTTCATATGTAACACTCGCAATTATTTCATTACGAAGAACTCGAAATTTTCTTATAATCGTTTCAACATCAGATTTCTCAAAGATAAAGATTTTATTGATCGATTCTATAATCGTGTTAATGTTTGGTAGAATTTGGGATTAATTGTTGAAAATCGACAGGTATTTTTGATGGCTTTGTGGTATTAGTTTCGAGGGCTGTTTCTTATACCATGGGCAAATGACCATCACGTTCAGTTCAATACTGCTTCATGACACATCGATCAATTCTGAAGCGTGTCGGTGATTATCAAAGCAGCCTAAGTCATATATTCTCACTTTCGAGATACTTATGGGTTCGTTAAGCTGTAGAATTCAAGGAATGCAATGAAATAACTATATATCGTATACTATAACTCTTCTTTTTTTTAATTCGTTACTCAGTATTCAATTTTAATTATCAACAATTATTGGAAGAGTAAGATAAATCGTCTATATATTAGTTAAGTTTCTTTAAAAAATGATACGTGCGTAAGACACGATCCGTAGAAGTTGAATAAAAGAGACCTTAAGTTTCCATATTGGAACGTAATTATTAAACACTCGCGCGATTTAATGCGAATTTTTCCGGAAAGGGAAGTAACTGCGCAGAATGTTCAGAAATTATTTTGAAAAATAAAAATAGCATCGCGTTGATTAAAGTCAGTACATATTCAATTTTGTTGAGAGTAGATTACAAATTTTCTGAAATTTCTGACTTTTTACGACGGAGTACGGATAAAGAGAGAGAGAGAGAGAGAGAAAAAAAAGGATCGTAAGCGAATAATTGTAATTCTGATCCGAGTGCCATTTTTAGTCGGGTTTCCATGTCGCAATTAAATGACGTTTTAATAACGAATACTTTATAAGTGCAATATACCATACACGCTACAACACTTACAGAGTTGATTACTTGCAACCCGAGTCCATTATCCGAGTGAGTTTAAGGTCAAGTTCCAACGTTCAGATTAATCAATTATCGCGAGAAGAATTCGCCAGCGCGTAGGAAAACTCTTGGGTGTCAAACGGCTATTTACCTATGCATTGAACCACTTGTTGCATTTGGTAGATATCTGGACCGTTTATTTTGAAAGTGGTGTAAGTCCAGTTTTTAGAAAAAATGAGATATCGGGTAATTTGGAAAGTTTACACTAAACTAAGCGTAAATAACCCGATATTAAATTTAAAAAATTGGACTTACATCACTTTCAAAATAAACGGTCCAATGTTAATATAGCAAAAGATTTCTAAGCTTCCTAAAAAGTTTTGAAAATCTGCAGATAAAAATATAATTCGCAATTTTTCACGAATATTGCACAATGTTGCATGAGAAAGTATTTTTGAGTTTGAACTGTTTTAAAATTTCGTTTAATTGCATCTATCTTTATATATCGAACAAAATGAAAATATTGCTTCTTATATCATTTATATCTACTATTAATATCTACAACGATTTTCATTATTATTCACGATTGATTATTTTACAGTTAACGTGAAAAATTGTTTAATTCTTGTAAATAAATATGCCGCGAATATTCTGAATATAATAATCTTATAATAGAAGTTGATCGAAGAGTTTTAGTTTCGCGAATAAAAATACGCTAATCAGTCGTGTAATTCTGGTGTTAATAGTCACGCAGGAGGTTGTAGGTCCCAATTGTGGTTCATTAATTCTTCAGAGAAGTCGAAGATACGCCGCGCGGTCGTTGAGAAAATGCGGAACGAAATAACGATAAAAAGCAGACAAGATCACGGGTGTTCGATGCTCTTATTATTCTTTCTTACCGAAGATAAATCCAGTGATTTGGTCTCCCCAATCAAATTACAGTTTTACCCTTATGAAAAGGAGATTCTCAAATCTTTTGTAAATTGCATAATTATTGCAGATTCTTTTCAATCGGTTTCTTGCATAATTATACTTGCAATCTTTTTCTCAAAACTGCGTAGCTCATTGTCAGATTAAAGCAAGCCTCTAATCTTCCACATACAGTAAACCCACATTTTATATATACATATATATACATATACAGTATACAGTATATATATATATATACATTTTATAGATGTATATAGTCCCAGAACAGTTTTATCAATCGCAACAATTTCGAATCGAATTTAATTAGTAATTGAAATAAATATTGTTAATTTGTTATATGTTATGATGATCATTTATATTGAATTTATTCATTGAAATTAAATTCTGAATTTAATTTGTATCGATAAAAAGAATTGTAGTAGAAATTATTATCGAAAGGATTAACAATAATCCATTTTCTTGTTTAGCCACAAGATTCGCGGTCCGCTCATCGTAGACAGAGATTGTTCGACGTCAAGTTAAGTAATCTTTTCACCGCTCGAATCCCGATCACACAATGAATAATAGATCAATCACTGACTTTATCGGGAAAAGCGAACAATTGCGTGCGCTCGTTTTCGAACGTAATACGCAACAAGTGAATAAGGCGATTCGCGAATTCACTGGTGGCACTTTGTCGCATAATGAGATTACTAGTTAATAAGATCCCAAGAGACTTTCATGATTCCTCTTCATCGTCAATTAACTCAATGAATCCGATGCTGAAACATAACATGAATTGCATTTTCCAATTATTCCAAATAAAAATTCAACATTATAATATTTATAATCCTTTCAAATTAAATTTCTCATTATTAATCACACTAATAATTACGAAGAAAAACGTATCATTTATAACAAATATATTTTCCAATTCAATATATCATTACGTCATACTCTTATTTTTTATTTCATTTGATTATTTCATGATCGCTTCTAACACTTGTATTCATAGTCACATATTTATTTCTATATTGTCTAATCAGATCCATCACTACTTATGTCTGACTCTCGATTCTCCAAGTTGAAATTTTACAGTCACTCCAGACATCTTATATCCAAAACCACAGAGTTTCAGATAAAAGAGAAAGATGCAGCCACTGACTCGTCACTTATCACTCAACACCGATTTTAATTCCACATTTGTACTTGGCATTAATTTCGTTCTTCCCCAAAAGCAGCCAAAGTTTATCAAAACCAAGATTAATTTTACGAATTAATTCCTTCGAATAATTATTCAATTCTTAACCATAAGAATCAAAAAAAGAACCAATAAAAAGGAGAATTTCATAATCGTTCGATTATTCAGAAATTTAAAAAAAATCTAAATAACAGTATTAGTAGTAAGAAGAGACCAGAGTAACATCGACGGTCATCCAATTCGGTTCGTAGTATTATTGCTGACCATCAGTGTTTCTTTCCATGATCCGGGTGTTGTTCTTATTGGGAAAAGACAATCGAGCAAAGCTAAACCTGTCGACCACGTTATTATCCTTATCGGTGGTTATTAGTTCGGCTAGTTCGGTTCGGTTCGGTTAATCGAGGCTTCACTATAATTGGTGAGCATCTCTTAGGATCGTGAAACTGGGTCAGGAAAGAGTAAGTACTGCACCGATGTCGTGCCACTGATGCCGGTGTCAGTGGTACCGGTGCCGATGACCGTCCTTGGATATCAGAGTCCGTGTCAGAGCTCTATGACCGATTATCGCTCGACCCATCAATCTTTCCGCCTATTAAACGAGACTAGCGACGCAAAGTTTTCGCCTCGATCATTTCGATCGTCAGCTCAATTACACTCTTGGCCCATTACTCGAACAATTTTCGGTTCCGCTTCTCTATACAAGATCGTTCAGGATTAAATAGATTCGTTTGAAAAGATTTCTCTCGGAGACAGTTAACTTCCTTCCTTACCGGCCACCCAAAGCTCGCTCTATACAATAAATTCGAATCTAAAGAAAAGGAAGAACGAAGAAATAAGGAGAAAAAAAATCGGTTCTAATTAAATCCTAATTATTAGAAACATCTTTCGCGATATATATTTCGCAATAATTCAAGAGATAAATATTAACGAAAATTTCAGATAAAAATAATCAATCGTGTTGTGCCTTTTTAAATTTGCTAAAATAAAATTTCTCAAAGTCTTTGAATTAAGTATGATCAGTTGACACGTGCGAAGGAACGTGTGGTGGATCGTTTCATGAGTTTCGCGATTGCAGATTGCGCGAAGAGCATGGATCATTGACACTGCTACTGTATCGACAAAGAAGAAACGAGACCTTGATTCTTTTTCCTCGCGGTCTCCAGTTCCGCTATTCTCGCGTGGCCGAGCATAAATCGTACAGTGGCAAAACAGTTCGAGAGATAAGATATATATGTACATAGATCGGTACATAGTAAGGTAAGAGAACGATGATGATGATGATGATGATGATGATGGTTCGGCTTACTAACGTTCAAGCCGAGCCTTCGAGCCTTTTACGTAAGAGACTGTTTACGCTGGAGGCGATCGCATGCATCGCGATTCCGCTTATAGACTCGTAAATATCAGCGCGTTTCGTCTAGATAATATTTTTACCAATGGTAGTTGAATCGTGTTTGATGTTGTATTGCGCGAGCAAATCTACTAGTGGAATAACTAATGTAAACGATCGGGGAAGGGTCAAATCGAGTGTTCGAGCCTCTCAGCATTTCCGCATTATCGACTAGCAATGAAAAATCGACATTCGTAAGCACATCACTGCTTTATTATCGACCGGCTGATTGCGCAAGACTCTATACAGTTACGCAGTTCCCGTGTTACGATCCTTATTAATTATTATCGCACTTCCGCGAGTAAGTGCAACTATAACGATATATATATATATATACAGATATGTATATATATATATAGTCAGATGTATACAGTACATATACATATGTATATATATATATATATAGTCTTTCTTATCCATCCAGCACATACTCTCTACCCCATTGAGCTCCCGCTGACTTCTCGCGTCCCTTTGACAGTTCACTATCTTCCAATCTCCACTAATGTAATTAACAGACTCTATCTCATAATTAGATCTAATTATTTTCCAATTTCATTACTCTCCTTCATCACTATATCCAAATACATACATATATTTAATTGAATTCTTCGAATCTATACTTCTTAAATACTATATTTTCAATAAATAAACTGAGAATAATTAAACAATAATTAACATCGGATTTATCAAGATTCAACAAGGTAGACGACTCTCGTGACAATCAACGAGTTAATCCCCGAGGTCTGAAAGCTGGAACGAGGAAAGATGCATTCCTCGGAGGTTTGAACCAACTAGTAAGATCGACCGGTTTCAAACGCGTCGGCTTACACGCGTTTACATTTAATGCGACGTGGCTTTGTGCGTGCCGACATATGAGGAGAGCGAGAGTAATTAGTAAATGTCAAAGTCGTTTAAATGTTCCGTCTATACACATATCTACATCCAGCTAATAAACGTTAGTTTACCAGTCATATTAGTCAGAAGATGCGCAGTGGCTAAATGGAAGTAAATGAGTACATACACGTTGCACTTATACATACTTTCACTTATACATGCAAAAATTCCCAAAAAATTACCATCGAACTTACTCCAGTTTACATTACCATAGATCGCTCGTTATTATTAAGCGACTTGCATAAATGGTTTTGGCGACTATTACCATTGTTGTCCGCGAAGCAGCTGTCCCCTTCTATGTAGTAACACGTTCCATTAATCGAGTTATTATCAAATTTACAATATAAATGAATCGATTATTATATATCGATAGTAATGGAATATTTATTATATTCACGTGTAATATTATTGGTATAATATCGTCTATGTTAATTTGTGTTATTTATACAGTTAGCATCTGTTTTTTTGCACAGTGTACGACGCCTCAGCCAAAATCCCATCTGGCGTAATAACTGGGAATTACAAGCAATTGGGAAATTATGACGAGTGTCTTGGATCTAGCAGCGGTGGACCGAATGGCTTCGTTGGACAAGCCTGCAGTGCTAACGTCCACTTTGAGATCACCCCAAATGGCAAGGGTTCCAGTTCGGAACTCCGGGAACCGGATATGGCTGATCTTCTTCCTAGCATCGCTGTTGCATCGGTATTTAATTACAACTTTAATACTAAGAATCTCTTCTTCTTCTTCTTCTTCTTCTTCTTCTTCTTCTTCTTCTCCTTCTCCTTCTTCTTCTTCTTCTTCTTCTTCTTCTTCTTCTTCTTCTCCTTCTTCTTCTTCTTCTTCTTCTTCTTCTTCGTCTTCTTCTTCTCCTTCTTCTTCTTCTTCTTCTTCTTCTTCTTATTATTATTATTATTATTATTATTATTATTATTAGTAGTAGTAGTAGTAGTACATTGTTCTTCAACGAATAAACAATTAAGAAACCTGGAATAATTAAGAATCCCTATCGTATATAATTAATTAATTGCAAATTAATTACAATTCATCAGGTTCACGTAGCTTCTTTCTTTCCACTTTTTTCGAGCAATTTATGTACTTGTGGTCTTTGTGGTATGTATTTTAAGGGTATTTGTAATTATTATTGCAGAATGCAACCAAATGGACTAGTGGTAATTCGGTTAGCTACGAGTGGCTATGGTGTGTGCCATCGAGCTGTAATCATTCGGAAGTTCAGGAAGCCCTCGAAATCGCTTTGGACCCATTGAAGGTCGAGGGCCGCGTAGATCTTGTAGTCAGCGTGCCTAAAGAATCCTGTCATACGGTTGACGGTGATCGCAAACTTCGAAGCTTCGATTCAGCTGATTGGATCTATACGTAAATATCTCTTATATTCTCTTATATTATAGATTTTATATTCGCGAAAAAAAGATCCTCGTGCCAATAATGACCATTAAAAGATGTCTCTTTAATTTCAAATTTAATTGCAATTAGTCTCGTTTTATTCGTATCTTATCTCACTTTTCGAAATGAAGAAAGAAGAAGTCAGTATCACAAAGAAATGTGCAAATTCATGGGATAATGCTTCGTTAATTGATTCTACATAGTTCGAGTTAAAATTAAGAATTTTTATTCAAATCATGAAACTTCTAATTGCAGATCGATTTTGGCGACATTTGCGTTGATCATCATCGTCAGTACGAGCTACGACATCGCTAAGCGAGGCCACCTACGTACGTTGAACCGAAAAGGTAGGTTATCGTTATTGTGATTGCGTCAACACTAAGAGATGCGTTTCTTCTCAACGCGTCCTGTGCTTCCCCGATGCGAGAAAAATTCTGCGATCGCGATACCGATCGCGGTGCAAGGACACATTAGATTATGCGCGTCACTCTGTTTTCGCTTCTCGGAAAGAACAACTATCCTCGAACCTTTTGACTGACCTCTTTCTCTCCTTCAAGTAAATTCCACTTATCTAACAAATTGACCAACTGTAAAATTGTAGAATTGTGAAAATTCCTCTACATGTGCTATTGCTAATCGCGTATCCCTCGTTGGTCGATCTGTCTCTCTCTGTGCAGATAGGAGACACGTCCTCCTGACTTCCTTTTCCTTTTACACGAACGGGAAGAATCTTTGGCGCACCGAAAGATCGCGGGATGCGATTGGCTGTTTGGATGGATTGCGATATCTCAGTATCTGTTGGATCATTTATGGACACACGCATTACAGCGAAGTCGTAGGAACCAAGATGAACCTTAGCGAAGTCCCGTGGGTAGGTGAAATAAATTTAAGATTATTAAAAGAATTTTTCAAGAAAAATTAAATTATTCTATTTCATTTTATCAACTTGGTATAATAAACTTTTCTAAAATCAGATTTTTAATAAATCTATAACAACTTTTTATACGTATATTACAGATTTGATAAAGAAATTCGAATTAATTGTTTCTTAATGTTCGATTAAAGATGCATCTAAACTGGTCCACGATGCTAGTGTTAAACGGCAATATCGTCACTGACACATTCTTCTTACTGAGTGGGATATTGTTGGCATACACCGAGTTGACGAAGAAACAAAAAGAAGAAGGACACTGGAGATTCAGCGTGATCGGATTATATTTGCATCGTTATTTAAGACTGACACCAGCGTATGCGATGATGATCGGTTTTTACGCTACTCTTTTCTACAAATTCGGTAGTGGCCCACATTGGGACAATTGGGTTGGCTCCAATAGAAATTACTGCCGTGAAAATTGGTGGACGAATTTACTCTACGTCAACAACTACGTCAATGTACCTTCGATGGTAAGATTCACAAATTTTTCCTCGAATCTCGCGAAATTACACTTTCGATAAATCGCTTGGAAAAAATCTCACAGATTCCAAAGTTACCAAGGTTTCCTTATATTTCTCACAATTCGAGCGATGATTTCACCCGCAGCAAAGTTTCACTGATCAATCGCAATCCTTGGTACCATACGCGTCTTCCATACGTATTACGCGCATTTACCTATATGACGCGATACCTGTACATTTAAATCTCGATTTCTTCATAAACGAATTATAAATAACTGGAAAAAATCAGGTAGAATTTCGATCGATTCGAACTATTTTTATTGCATGGTTTTGAAAGAATTCTTCTTCTGAAGAAGAAGAATTAGAAAAATCTTTTAATCGAGAGGTACTATTATTAATGACTAGAAAATCGAAGTGTAGGATAATTTTGTCTTTCTTGTGTGTTTCTAGTGCATGTCTCAATCTTGGTACCTGGCAACCGATATGCAACTGGTCTGGCTATCACCGATTTTCTTGTATCCTATGCTCAAGTTCACTCGAGGCTTCTTCTTCTGGCTGGTTTCCTCGCTGGCTCTTTTTCTCTCGGTTCTTCTACCGTTCTTTATAACATACTTTCTCAAGCTCACTGGAACTATGCTCTATTATAAAGAGTGAGTGTACATAATTACCGGTATCTCATTTACTTTCTTCTCTCTTCTTCCATCCTTCTCTTCACTCGAATTATACAATATTCTATTAACACTCGTAATCTTATAATTTCTTTAACACTATAATCTTTTGCCTTCGCTCGCTACTTCCAATATCTTCTCTCTTTGTCGAAGAAATATTCTTATTCTATCTCTACGAATTTTTCCTCCTCCGCTTACTTCGTTAATTTACTTGCAATATTCTCTGCTTCAGAGTCTATTTAGAGAGATATTAATCGCAGTTTAGAATGTAGATTTTTTTTACTGCTGAATGCAAGAGACAATGGAACACAATTTTTTTTGCGAGCAGGCAATCGATGGTGTCAGAGGTCTACACGCAAGTTTATACGAGGGTGTACAATCGTTTTGGACCGTATGTCATTGGTCTAATCGTTGGATACGTGTTGCATAAGACGAAATCACGAACGATTAAGATACCTGCGGTAAGTGACATCAGAATTAATATTCTGATAATAAATCTCTAATTTTTCCCCTCTTATGCATATCGATGAATTAATTATCGATTAATTATTTTCCAGGTTTATTTGGTTGCCGGATGGTTAATTGCCGCCGTAGCAGGACTCTCCGCGGTGTTTGGTCCTCGTGGAATGTATTTCGACAGTCATCACTATGATAGAGTAGAAGCAAGTTTCTACGCAGGACTCCATCGACACGTGTTCGTCCTATCGATCTCGTGGATCGTTTTCTGCAGTGTTCATGGATATGCTGGTATAGATCAATTCGAATCTTTATCATATTACTTAATTATCGACAATTTTATTTGCAATATTTTATTGAATTACTATTGTTTTTTTTTATTTTCAAGGATTCCTCGGGCATTTCCTTTCCTGGCGAGTTTGGACCCCTCTAAGTAAATTGACTTACACTGCTTATCTTTGTCACTACGTCTTCGTCCTGTCAGATGTTGGCTTCGTGCGGACAACCAATATGCTTTCAACAATTGGCGTGGTAAGCGATATCCTCGTATCCAAAGAAATGATGAATTTTTCGATATATCACAATTCTAATTTTCTTAAAGAAATTCTTATTTCTAAATTGATTTCTTTAATTTCTTCATTTTATTTTCTCTTTATAGTTACGTTCATTTTTCGCCAATCTCTGTCTCACGATGATTCTCTCAGCCATTTGGAGTTTGTGTTTCGAAATGCCATTTATGACGATCGATCGATCCCTAATTTCCCGAAGACGACATCATTCGGCACTTTCGGGTAAACCGAATCAAGGGAAAGTTTTTGGTTCGATTGATTCGAGTAAAGAGATTTATCGACCAACCGAAGAATCCACTTCTACTCTTTCACAATACTATAGCGAGGAACTTTCTTCCTCGAAAGACACTTATTTGGACAATGAAGCAGCTCGTCTCGAGCCGTCGGACGAGCAAAGAGATCCTCCTCGTATTTACGTGATTGGTTCTCCGTTACGGGATCCTTTCGAACCATCCTGCGAAAGCAACGAAACTGTTCGTACCTCTCTTACCAAAGGATACCAACCAGCAACATAGTTCGCTCTCACTCGCTCTTATTTTCCTGGTGAAATTCATCCATTTCTAGGATGCTTTCTCTCTCTTTCTCTCACTCGAAATTACTTTGGCGGACAATAGAAAGCTCAAAATCAGTATTCGATTATAATTATCGTTATCTTCAATATATATATATAATATGTATATCTAATACTAATTAATTTCCTGTTATACGAGACATTTTAAATATAGATTCTCAATACAAATTACTCTGATATACGATAAGATAATTTAATATATTTTGATACACGTTGATTTTACACTTTCTTTTGTCCATCGCTATATGCCATGGTTAGTGATAGATACAGTGGTAAACGAAGAAGTTAGTGAGAGTTATTAATTACTTAGAAAACTTGCTGGTCAAGTATGTATATCCATACGTGTAATAATTACAAATGATTTCTTAAGACCTGACACATGTGGAGTGCGAGTTTCGGCCATTCCATTAAATTAAAACTATAAAGTTTAAGAATACGAAGAATAGGTATCGCCTTTAGGCTTGTACTTAATCCCCCCCGAAAGAAATATAACAAGTTAGGATAATGTTATATTCTACTGTATATTCAATACAAATGGGTTAGGTAGTGTAAATTGCGCGGCGGTGTGTTACCGCCAAGTTATTACAGTATTACAAAAACAATCTTTAATTATAGCAGGATTCGTTTATATTTGTATATTTTCATTGCGGCTGGTGTGTATTAACGATATTAACACTAGGAACCTTCATTGTACACTTTATTTTCTCACATTTCGCCTGTTTTCTTCGACCCCCTCTTTACGACTACAAACATCTACAATACGAGGGACATTGTTCGAAGGGAATAATTAACTTGACTTTTTATAAGTAAATATAATGTCGATATTGCGATTGGTATTTGTACGTTTCCAACTGTGTTTTTTTAGTCTTACGTTTAATTAAGATAATAGAATATTAATGCGAAATACATGATGAAGAGAGCTACTATATATAGTGCATAAAGGTTTAATGATACTAAACGTAGATGTATAAGTGGCGGTACTCATTTCGTTCGATTTATTAGAGGCAATTATGTACATGTCTCATTTCGTATGGGCCAGTCGAGGATCAAGTGAAATACATAGAATTGAAAAGTAATACTACTCGCGTCAGTATTCCTCTTGTCACTTTGTTGACTTAGGCTACTTTGGTCTTCCCCTTTTGACGTAGCCGACTCTCGAGAGATCGACGAGCGAGTTGGAAACACAAGAAAGGACGCACTGTTCGATCCGTGGAAGAAATCGATATCCGTCGATCGCGGAAAGAAAAAGGAGTCAGAAATCGATTCTCGCACAGTTTCTGGAATCCACCTTGACTTCCACGTAGGTATCGAATTATACATGTATTTGGAGATGAAAAGTACAGTTTGTGTGTCACAACACGGTTAATATCGTCAAAATGCACGAGTGGCTTATTTTAAGGGGTGTCGCCCTTGGGACACTCTATCTGCAAAAGCACCCACGGGACACTTTCTCCATTCGTGGGAACGAATATTCACTTGGAAATTCACGTTCTTATTAGTCTCAAGTTAAATACTATAATCTTCAAATTATATTAATCCTCTAAATTATACAAATCATCTATTTTATATAAAAAATTTTATATACAAATTTTATAAAAGAAATTATATAAATCATCTATTTTAATACAAAATTCAAGAAACAATTGAAAAATCATTTCTCAATAATACTAAATTTATACTTCTTGATTTTGCAACGTTTGAATAAATTCAGTTTGAAAGAAGAATACGTACGTAAGTTCCAGGGAGAATTCTAGTGCTGTTTTCTAATTAATGGATCAGTTTCGTAGAGCGAAGTGACAATATGGCAAAGTGGCAGACCTCATTTAGATATAATTGCGATAGCGATGAAGGAGAAGAATTTCGAGGGTAATATTAGTTACTGTGGTGGTGTTGCGTGATTCAGGGTGGCTGGTTGCTGCGGGTTGTAGAGAGGGATGCGCAAGTGGCATTGGAACAGAATGACACCCTGCTGAGAGGAACAGAGGGAATAGATTTCGGCAACGATCGTCCCTTCCTGGGTTATTCAGTCACTCTCTCTCTCTCTCTCTCTCTCGCTCTTTGTCTCGTTTTTCTCAATGGAAGGGGCTCGAGGTCAACCCCGACGCGTGCTTCACATCTGCGAGCCCATCGCTTTTCCGCAATAAACTCGTAATAGGGAGACACTTACTCGAAACCCGCTTATTTATGCCAAGCACTCTCTTCGTTGCTTCTGCTATTTTCTTCCCAGCTGCAGTCACTACTCGAACCTTTTTTTTTCACGCGCTATTAGCATGTGCAATGAACCACACCGTGCTTCCTGTACTCATTGTCACAAAGTTCAGCCTCTTTTCCTTATTTTTCTCGTTCTTTCTTTCGGCAGCACATTTTCACTGTTCTTATCCAAAAAAAAGAAGAAAACGTGGAATATTGTACTATATTATTAGAAGTTAATGTGGTTCATTGCACGCGCTATTAGCGTGTTTTTTTTTTTTTTTTTTTTTTTTTTATTATATAGAATATTATACTATACTTAAATACTGTTAGAAATTAATTTCAAGTTAATAGAGTCGCGTGTAGCGGAAGTAGACACGGCGCCATACAAGGTATCTTTCACACGATACAAGAGTATAGTATAGTGATAGGTGGCCGTCTAGTTTCCCGCAGTGTTGTCTCGACGTAAAATACTTGTACTTCCGTTCGATACCTCCAATTTCAAGAAGACGAAATCGGAGTAAAACCCAAAGAGACATCTCAAATTTCGGCGACACCGATCTTTCCTCTCTATTGTTACATCGACTTTGGGACATCCACTGGCGCCGAACTCTACTCTCGCGGCAATCCTTGTCCGCAATGCGTGTTATACCAACGTCTGGAAGCTGACTAAAAAATGCAAATGCACCGGACGAAGAACTCACGCCAATAAAGTGTAACCAGATGACGTAGCACAATGCTGGTGAAGGGTCCACTAAGGGGACAATAGACTCCCGAGAGTTTCGGAGACTTTCTTTTACTAGGAGAAAACTTACGGCACTTTATATCTGGCGAGCACATGGATCTTTCTTTCTTTCTCTTTTGACTCTTGCGAAACCTCTTTCCCACCGGAAAAGAGATTCGGAATTTTCTGATGTTCTCCGCGATGGTTCAGGTAGCTTTCGATGTATTTGAAAAACGTGTAGGATATAATAAAACATATTTTTCATGTAACAAAATATAGGATTTTTGACGAATGTGAGTTTCTTTGATAGTTAAGTGGAAAATGGAAGACGAATTTCTGTTAGATAAGTGACGAGGGTTAAAATGTAATATTATGGACTAAGTTAATGCGCTTTAAATTAGTGATACGTGAAAAATATTGCGAGATATGTCTGTGAGTAACGCCCAGGTTTCGAGTTGCTTCATAGCGAGTGGGCGTCAATTGGTGGAATCTCTCGCATGAAATTCGAGTCGCGTTTTTTAACAATACTTCGCTACGGTTACGAAGCCACGCGTCCCATTTGCGTCTTCTTTTCTGCTGATTTGTCGTCGAGAGAAAATTGATGGGTTAATTAAGTCGCGAAGAATTCGAGCTCGTCGAGCTCTCAAATCAAATCGCATCCAACAAGACAAGAATCTTTTAAACTCTAATTCAATTAATCTTAGGAATATAATTCTAATTAATCGGATCATTACATATATCTTGAATATTTCTGAAAATTTTGAGTTTAAAAGAAAATGAAGTTTGTACCTTAATTTTCTATATTTTTACTTCGTTTAATTCGCCGATTGTTTGACAGTCAATAGACAGTTTTGCGTTCCGGAGTTCTCAAAGAAAAAGAAGGGGCCTGAAAAAAAATCTGTGGCAGAGGGATGTAGGCAGCAGAAAAAAAACTCACGTGCAAGCACTTGGCAGTTCCTTCTGATTCGTCACCCTCACTTCCTTCGTCTCATCCTGTTTCTCGTCCCACCCATATCGATAATCCTCCATCTACCGATTCTCTCGAATATCAAAACATAATTGACTCCAATATCTCACATGTTGGACACCATTATAGCTGCTAATAAGTCATTTGACAGTTGACTAATTTTGCTACAGTAGCAAAAAGAATACAAAACGATAAAAAAATTCTGGAACACTAACACTACGATGATAGTCGACCTATTTTGGGTTAAACCCTGAGATAAGCAAGAGAGAGAGAGAGAAAAAAAGAAGAAAGATCCTCGTCGTAAAGTGCTGGAGTCTCGAGAGCCTCCAGGATAAAAGTTTCTCCAAGCAGAAGCGCCGTAATTAGCGCGAAAAAGAGCCGAAAATAACACGGCGTATCGGTCAGCTTGCTCTCTCCCCTTCTCGATCTCCTTCTCTTTATCTCCTTGTCGTGAAAGGAAACCCAAGCACGAACCTATTTCCGCCTGAATACGTGTACTTTACCTTCTTATCAAAATCCACCAGTATCAAGACTCATCTCGCATCTGCATCACTCAAACAACCAAGCGAAAATTCCCTCACGAAATCAATCGTAAAAACACTAAGATTTATCACTGCAACTTTTTTCAGCCTTCCACGAAAGAAAGTTATTATTTTCTTTCCGCGTAATTCGGCCGAAACTGCCGGTGCAAAATAAGACACTGTTTCGGTAGAAATAAATAAACAGATAGGAAACTTATTGGAATTCCTTGGAATATTGAAACAAAGGTTTTTTTAATACTGGATTAATGTGATTCGATTTTTATTTTCGATTTTAAATGTTAAGTGCATAGTGAATACGCCTCTACCTTTTTCCAACAGCGATAAAGTTAAAGGTGGAATAAAAAATCGTATGAAAGCACTTTTAGCGATAACGGATTCGTCTGGTTGTATCCTAGAAACGCACCAGACACATCTCGTAGTGCCATACGCCTATTAACCCAATCCAATAGTAAATTTTTTTTCAATATTCATTAGATAATTCTTATGTATCTGCTTTGGTGGGCTCGATACATAACACTACTTTATATTGAGTTTTTTCCACTTTATCCAGAAGGATTCTATTTAGACGGTATAATTATTTTCAGTATTTTATCACGATTCTCAATAGTAAGTTTTCAGTGTTAATAGATAAAGTGCTGAATGTAATGCGAAAAGCGAAAGTTTCTGGTTCTGTCTGCGGAGCAATTGGTCGAGTGCTTTGTTCGCTGCCAGAAAGCGAGTCTTTTTTGGAACGACGAATCGCGGAGGAAAAGAAGCGAAGAACATGCATGTACAGAATGAGTCGTCTAATTGTGATTACCTCGAACCATTCTGATCCTAGTGGAATCCACTGGAATTTTCAATTTTCTTCCAAGAACTCTGCAACCACCAACCACTTTTTTATTTCACAATATCCAAATTCCAGGAATTATTCATTTTTAAATAATTATTCAGGATCTTTTAAGATTTTTATAAATGAATTTATAATAATTTCTACTCAATTATCCTATCAATATTTTATCACTAATTCTACACTTTCCAATATTATATATAAATAGTTCTGCGGTTGTAATATCCTTTCTTTAAACTTATAATGTGCAATATAATAAGTTGTAAAGGGAGAAAGAAGAAGAAGAAGAAGAAGAACAACAACAACAACAACGACAACAACAACAACAACAACGACAAGGAGAAGAAGAAGGAGAAGAACAACAACAACAACAACAACGAGAAGAAGAAGAACAACAACAACAACAACAAGAAATTAATTAATTTTCTAAAAATGGAATATAGATATGTGTAGGGTGTAGATACTTATACATATCGCGATACGAGGACGACGATACGAAACGCGGCGTGCGCCAAGAACCTCTTGTACCGTGTACCACTAATTCGTTTCCTTTGATGCGGCCGATCCAGCCGATTACGACGCCTCAGTTTTCTCTCTTGATCCCCTAGGACTCTCGATCCTCTCAGCGATCTACCTCGCAGGCGCATGTTTCCCCGTGGAAACTCTCAAGGACTTTCTCCTGCTTCTCGTTTTTTTTTTCTTCTCTCGATAGGTGCCGATCAAAGGACAGCGACGTCATCGTACTGCCACTTGGCCACTTTCCTTCGATCGTCCACTTCAACGTGAAACCAACCACTTTTTTATTTCACAATATCCAAATTCCAGGAATTATTCATTTTTAAATAATTATTCAGGATTTTTGAAAATTTTTATAATCGAATTGTTTCAATATTTGTTCAATGATGATGATAATAATACTATGGTTTATCTTCGCCCGATGGAATTCGTGAAATGGTACATTCGAAGAGGAGAAAAGATGGAAAAGGAAAGGATGAAGTCAGGGTAGCGTGTTGAGGTCTAAGATGAACGGGAAGAGGAACCACGTGTCATCGAGAGGAAAATAAATAAATTCCGGTAGCTGCGCACCGACGAACCACAGAGCTGGCTGAGTTTACGTTTTACTGCGTTTCCCTTAAAAAATGGCCTACTTAACGACGGAAATAATAATTAGTGAATGAAAACCCGACACACGGCACGGTTCCGTTCACTTCTACACTAGTGTACTGGTAACCCTTTGGTAACACGGGATCCCAGTGGCACGCGTTTCTTTTATATTATTCTTCCTCTTGGAAAAAAAATCGTCGGCCCTTTAACACTCTGTACTACTAAAGTGGATAAACACATAGATTAACGCGTTCTCCTTTACCAAATCCAATATATATATATTAATAAATACTTATATATATATATAATACATACATATTAATACATACTTATATATATATTAATACATACATAATATTATATTATAATATTATATTATATATATATTAAGAAACTTCAATTGAAACCTGATTGAAAATATTCAAAAATAAATCAATCAATTTCATTAATGTCTCTTTACTAATTTTACATCTAATCAACTAGTGATATAAAATAGACGTTAATAAAGTATAATATGTTATTTCTTTTTAAAGATGAGTACTTGAAATCCACAGATTTTCTCACCCTTATCGAGCGAGGACCAAAAAGCTTTTTGAGTCACACACAAGCCGCAACAGAAGAAAGTGAGCGGTTTGTCGGAAAACCAGAGAGAGAGTAGTTCAGTGGCGATTAGAGCCGATTATGTAGGTGGTGTTCTGGATTGCATCCCACAAAGAGGCAGGCGCCACACGATCAGAGTAGCGACACCCATCTCATCGTAAAGATTCCACTCTATCTTCTCCCTTCGAACTATATCCAACCGAACTTGGTCGAAAGTGAAAAATCCGCCTAGTAAATCAATCTCGAGAGTCTCGAGCGTTTCTGCAAAGTATTCGAGTCTGAAGTATTCCAAAAAAGATTTTGAACATAAAACTCCTAACACTTCTGTCAACGTTATTTCCATTGTTAAATTGTTGAAAAGAAATAAAAAAAATTGAAGTTACTCGTAGAAAAGTTTTTGGATAATAGTTTTAGTAAGAAAACGTGTTTAGAGGATTTTTACATGAAAAATGACAATTGTTAGCGACAGTCGATCCGAATTGTGGGTAAATAGGTAAAGTTAGTGTTTTCGTAAGGAGATGGGGATGTGTATAAGGCGATAGGCAGAAGTTTGGAGTGCGAAGAGGGGGAAGGAAGAAAGGAAGGAAGCAGTTAGGTAGCAGCGGTAAGATGAAGAGCCAGGGATACTCAAGGTAAATCGAGAGTTCAACGGGTGAGAGAGAGAGGAAGAAGAAGCTCAAGAAGAAGAAGAAGAAGAAGAAGAAGAGATAGAAACTTCGTGGGGCCATGTGGCGTTTCAGGAGATATCAAATCATACTACGTGTACGCCATACCGCCCCCTAAATATAGTTTATTGCGTTACCGAGTATTAATGGGGCTGCTATAGAAACGAGACTTCCCTTTCTCGCTTCGAAAAACGGACGCGCTCGCTCCTACGATTTTTCCATCGCTATTTTCTTTTCTCTAGCAATTTCTCACGAAACAGAGACCAACTCACCAAAATTCCTTATTCCTTTTCCTTGATACATTTCCAAAATTTCCCTCGATTTTCCCAGTCAATTCCCAGATTAAAATTGAAAAACACGCAGAAATTTTACTATAAAACACCAATTAATATTTCACTTATTCTCAGTAATATTTCTCGAATCGTTATTAAAATCATAATTAAATATAATCCTGTTTTTTTTTCATTTATTGTTAAAGGCTTTGTACGATTCTCTGCGTGTTCGATAATATTGTTACGCCCGGGAATTCAGACAACGATTGAACGAGAAATTAGGACACTTTATTAAATAAGACTGCTCGACAACACAACACGTCTTCTCTCAAAGACAGTTCCGGAGGTTCTCTTTGACGGTTGTCAATCAACAAACAACCACCCAACGCTGTCGCTATTCCAACTTGATCATCACGGCGATTCCTTCAGACTGCAGAAAGCGCGCGACGCCAGGGTCGTAACAATATTTTTGACTTTAACCAGCCACATCCACGAGTATATTAGACTAATGCATTTCGAATTAGACGGAGGGACGAAGTGGAAGAGCGCGCGTGTGGTCCAATTATCGGCATTAGTTTGCCTCGGCAGTAGCTAGAGTGGCACGCTCCACCGAGAATCGGGGATAAACAATCGAGGGGTTGCATCGCTTCGGTTAGATTCGACAACCGACGATTATTTTTCGCCACGGTCTGATCTCTACTACCTGCTGTAATTGAATGAAGGTTAGGACTAAGTTTAAGATCCTTTCTAACTGCCACTCGACGACAGGGCGACGACAGGAAATGACCAATAATAATAGAGATATCTGATTATGCACATAAAAGATACGTATAACTGCATTAGAAACTATACCAGGAATTCTATTTCTATATTTTTTTTTTTTTCATTTTCTAAAATCTCGTCTGACTCGTCAGCTTTTATCAGCTGTTTATATTAATTCAGATTTTCAGCAACTGATCAACGTTTTGGGAGTAAAATTGTAATTAAATTGTAAATTTTTCTAATCGGTTAGTTATATACAGGGTGAGTCAGTGACCTTACACCAAACTGAAACCACGTATTTTAGGGGTCAATAGAAGAATCTCAACCCTTTCGGAATTACAGGGGGTTGAAATTTCAAGTTTTAAAAAATCATATCTTCCGACGGGATAATGCTAGCGTCACGGGTCTTTTTCTAGAATATGTGGGAGGGCCGGAGCTATGCACAAAAAAATAGAAACCATTTAAAAATTATTATTAAGTCGCATTATTATTGATTTTCTTGCAGTTTCTCGATGAAGCGGCAACATTTTCAGGTACGAAAAAAATCACAGTCATTCTGTGATGCACCCAAGAAAATATTTTAAAAATATTTTTCGTATATATAGATTAGTTTTTGAAGGGAATTTTTAAGAAGAATTTCTGGTTTTAACAGAACGACCAAGTCCAAATGCCTTTTACGAGTAAAGGATGTGTGTGGTAGATACAGTCGGTGGATCGTTCCCCGACGGAATGGTTACTCTTTACTACTGACACAATAAACAAACCCTTTTTGTTTTCGGCAAGCTAGAATACACAAAGGAGTCTTGTTAATGGAGCATCGTTCCTAATCCGAGTTAATAAAAGTTCACCACGATATATGTATCGAGTTGGTATCATCAAGTTTCATGAAATTCCGAAACTATCGAAATCATTAGATTGACGTTAGAACACTCCAGATTCACATTGAAATACAAATTTGATTTATGATCAGAAGAATTTCAAGAAATAATTCTAAATATTAAAATATTTATACTAAAATATTTTTCTAATACTAAAATATTTTTCTATCAAGTATTTTCTATTGCATCGAAATTTATGAATCTTGAACTCTGCATTGAAAAGTCTGCGAGAATTTTTCTGAGTATTGGATATTTTGAAATAGTGGAAAATTGTCGAGAAATAAATTTTTTCAAGCGGAAGTGTTGACTATGATCAATCACGCAACGAAGGGAAGCAGGTGTCGAGTCGTGTAATATTTATGCGAACAGGTTGTCCGTAGAAAGTCTCATGGGACAATTAGCTACCGTTTAGTCGTGACTGAGTTTCTCGCGGCAGCTTTGAACCTTCGACACCCCTCAGCTATTTCCTCCTATTTGTCTTGAGCTTTTTTTTTCTCTCAAAGGGTCAATCGTTCTAGTTTCTCCACTGTACCGGAAATCTTATAGTAGAATTCTGACCTACTCTTGCGGACAAAAAATCGACACAATATTATTTTATTGAGAAACGTCGAATAGGGAAGAAAAAAATTCACCCCAGTAATAAAAAAAAACGATATCAACCAGATTAGAATTCTATTAATTTAGAGATATGTAAAACAATAGAATTGACAAGATTATAATATTAAAAAATAGAAGAAGGATGAGATAGTATTTTTGAATAAAAATATGAAGAATATTCTCTTAATTAATGCGAAATGGAGAGACTTAATTTAGAGAGTTAATTTATTAATTTAGAGATATGTTAAAAAATAGAATTGAGCAGATTATAATATTAAAAAATAGAAGAAGGATGGGATAGTATTTTTGATTAAAAATATCAAGAATATTCTCTTAATTAATGCGAAATGGAGAGAGTCACTATCGAATATCATTGAACCAGATTAAAATCTACCATCGAATCTTTATTCAACTAAATCATCTCACAGCATCTCGCGGTCGATTCTCCTTCAATTTAGTAATTGAATGGAGTGTATCCATGAGCCCCTGGGCGTATACTAACCGAAGCTCCGCCCTTCGATCTTCCCGTCGTTCTTCCCTCCGTTTTCCTTCTGTCAGTCTTTCCTCCTTCGACTCACGCTCTTAGCAGTCCACTTCTCTCCTGGCACTCGACTAACATCGCTTGGGATCGTCCATGCCCGTTAGTTCTCCACTGTAGCCTTTCCTTCCGTTTGCTTGCTATTCGCCCCGTGTACCCTCTCGCAACGCGTGCAAACCCCCTCGCGCACCGAAGACCAGTTCGGTGGAAGGGGCACCCACACTAGAAGCTCGGAAAATATTCGACACACTCGACTCTTTGCGGATGAACCGATCTTGACTACTTACGTCGAACGACTCCTGTCTGACCTCGGTTCGCGAGCCTCGTGATATTTCAATCGACCTTGTCAACTTTACGTTAACACTTTTTTTTTCATCGAAAGTTTTTATTCGACAATATCGATTGGACAATTCCTGGAAGACTCAAAATGCGTTAAATCAGTGTTTAAGATTGATTTGATTCGTACAGTGTTCTGTGAGGTTTACCAGAGATTGGAAATTGTGACAGTATAGTGAGAGTGAGAAAAAGGGGGTTGGTGATAGAGAAAAGTGAATTAGTGAGAAGAAAGTTATCTTGGTGGTTAATTGGGAAAGAATAAAGTGGCGAAGATGTTGGGTGGATATGAGATGCAACCGGATTACTACCCTCAATGGCATCAACCGTATGACTATGTAACGCAGTTGCCTTATGGTGAGTCCTTGTGCTTTTGGAGTGATCAATATGGTTCTTTTATTTGTGGATTTTTAATAGTTCAATTGAAATCCGTCTTATTAGATTACGAAGCTTCGTTGTAATTATTTTGTATTTTCCAACATATTTTCATCATATTCGCTGAATCTCTATTACATTTCTTATATTCTCTGTAATAAGAATAAAAAGGGACTAGAATTTAAGATCAGCAACGGATTGAGAAACTGCTCCAAAAAAACCTCGAAACCCATTCAATAATGAAAATAGAAGAATCTAGAGTCTAAAGAGCAATATATTTTATATTTTACCTTCTGTAAGGGTTAAAAAATAAAAGAGAAGAGGTTAATTAGAATATAGCAGGAGCAAAAATGGCTGAAATAGGGATAAGAATATTGGCATGTTAAATGCGCAGGTGCAGCAACGGGTGCGGTCTCGGTTCCGGAAGCCGACAACCAATCGTCGTATTGGGGTGCGGATTCAGGAATTTCTGGAGGTAGTTCCGGGGCGGGAAGTCCTACAGCATCCTCCACACCACCCTTGATCGAAGAGATTGGTCTCCAAGATACAAGTTACTCCCCTTTGCAACAATATCCTCCAGCACATTCCAGCAACCAAGTTCTCAATCCTCTTCATCATCATCATCATCATCATCATCATCAAGCTGACCTTTCGATTCTCTATCATCGTCACGAATCTCAACAAGATTTCTCTTCGCTCCAACCTCATCATCATCATCATCATCCTCACCTTCATCATCCTCCTCAAGGTCATCAGCATTATCAGCAACATCGACCTCATCAGAGCCAACCTCAGCAACAGAATCATCGTCCGGAAATAGTAATACTTCTTCTATACTTAAAGCTCCAAATATCATTGATAATACTTAATCAATATTGTTAATAGAAACTTTTGAAGTACTTTAAGTGATTCATTTGGTTTCAATTAAATTGACTGAATCCTACTTTAATTACTGAATTTTTTCCTATAATTGAGTATTAATTATATTGGCACTAGATTCTAGTTAGATAGATTTATGAATAACTGTATTTTTGAATAATGATCAATTGAATATAAATTTTATTTAGCAACAGGAACATCATCAGGAAAATGACGGGAATATTGGAAGAACAATGGAGCAACAAGTTCAACAAGCACTTAGGGAAAGTTCTGCTGGAGGTACATTGCCTGTTAGGCCAAAGAGAAGAAACACTGCGAATAAGAAAGAACGAAGGCGAACACAGAGTATTAATAATGCTTTCGCCGATCTAAGGGATTGCATTCCGAATGTACCAGCTGATACGAAACTTTCGAAGATCAAAACTCTCAGACTCGCGGCTTCTTATATTGGATATTTAATGGCTGTATTGGAAAGTGACACTGGAGAGGAGCCGCAGACTTTTCGCGCGGAAATTCTGTCGCATGGAAGACGACCTAAGACTCAAGCTCATCCTGCAACGGTGAGTTTATCTCTTTTTTTTACCTCTCATTTTTCCTGCTCCGAAAAGAACTAGTCGATACAAAGACAAATAGGAGAATAGAGATTTAAAATTAAAGGTTGATTAGTGATTCGTGATAAACTTGTTATTTGTGATGCTGGAAATTATACATATATATAACCACAAAATTATAATTAAAATTATATATATATACAATATTTATATTATATATACAAATTATATATATGTATATATATATAACCACAATATATATATAAGGTATTTAGGGATATTTCTTCGAATCCAATGGAATATAATTGATAATTGTATTTCGTGGTTTTCCCTGCAATTTGTCTCTTATTGCTACGAGCCACCCACATAGAATCCTCGATTCCATTGTACCCTATAAACTACTAGTTTAAATTGCCGCCGACCACAACCGACGGATTGAATTCAGTTCTTCACATAAAACTGATCAAAAGATCCTTAAGAAAATATTTCCCTATTTCATCTAATTCCTCTGATCTTCTTTATCACAACTTTCCACCAAAAATTCTTTTCTCAGTTCTAACTAAATCCGTCGACAAAATGTCAATTGTTCGAAAACAAACTCATTAATTACATAACTAGTATAATAATTTATCGATTAAATTCCGGAATTTTTAATCGCGAGCACTGTTCTGTCATGAGCGATAGCGCGCCATGAACTCATCGAGCCGCTCGTCATCCTTAATTGCAGAAAGAATGAGAGAAGCGAAAAAAAAAATCGAAGGAAAAAAAATTGGTCAGTTTCAGAGCGAGGTTGGGCCCGAGCGAAGATCGAATCTGAGCTCGGAGGAGTGCTCGAAGAGCAAAGGACGAACTGGCTGGCCCCAACACATGTGGGCACTCGAGTTGAAGCAAGAGTCACCTACTAGCCAGATACAATGAGAGACTCCAGTTAACTCAAAAATCTGAAATTCTCAACAGAATTTTCAAAAATCTCCTTTTTTCACCTTATTCCACTGAACAATGCAATTTTTCATAGTAAACAATCTCAAACTCACATATTGACACGAATACGTTAAGCTAGAAATCAATTCGAAAGTCAATACAAAAGAAAACAATGACTTGTATAGTTTCCATTATAGACGAATTTCAATAATGCATTGTTTCACTCGATTTTCTTTATTTCTTGATCAAATGAAATTGTAAGAGTAAATCAGTGCCCGAAATGATTACTGGTTAGAAAGATTAAGTTCTACGATCGTTTGTAAATAATACAGTAAATTGAGAGAGATATAAGTTGATATGTGTCACGTATGCTGTCTGCATATGATGTAGGATGTATAGCTGTAGAATAGTAGTTATAATAGCATCTTGTCGTCCTCGTGTAAATAGAAGCTCGTGAATCTTTGTTTTCAGTCGTTACTCGTTTTCTAATATATACAGTCTCTCTGTATACACTTCGTGTCCCATCGATCAGTTAGGATTGCGAAATATTCGACTTTGGATGTTTGTAAAGTTTTGTACAGAGTATGTGTTTGTCAGAGATGTATAAATTGTTTTCAGTAATAAATTCAATTTCCTCGTAAATCTCACGGTCTTTTTTTTCTTTTTGACAACAACATTTTTTATAACAATTCTTTGACCATGTTCGATTATAGATGATTAAATAAATATTGTGGAAAGTACTGAAATTGAAATTCGAAGTGGAAAGTGTCAATGGGACAATTTCTGTCTTTTCAGCACGTTATAAGTCTTAAGTACCGTAAGCTGTCAGTCGTTGTCGCGAGTGAATCAAGGCCTCGCGAAAAAATGTCGACGATCCTTGACTGGTAGGGATCGTAAAATAAACTGGAATTCTTCCAGCGATCAATACAGACTAAATATTTGCAATTGCTTTCGAGGAGGAGTTAAATATGTCTATATTCGTCTCGACGATGATACTCGTCAAAGTACGAGTCCAAACAAGTTCATGACATTGTGCGATTTGTATATATTCTTCGTTATAATCTGGAGATATCGTTCTCTGTCATCGGAGACAGTTTAACTCACTCATATCATCTTCCTTTTATCCATACGTTATTAACGAAGCAATTCTATCAGTATGATTAACACGTTTCTCTCTTCAACACCTTATATCAATCATACAACTCAGATTTAAAATTATTAATATCAACGATACTTTATTACTTTTGCATTTTAATATTTCTTCAGTTTTAATAATTTTAATTCTAATAATTTTAATTTTAATAATTTTAATTCGAAGAAACATACTTTATTCAAGATTCCAGTTTTAAGATATTAATATTTCTTCAGTTTTAATAATTATAATTCGAAGAAGCACAGTTTATTCAAGATTCAAGTTTTAAGATATTAATATTTCTTTACTTTTAATAATTATAATTCGAAGAAAAACACTTTATTCAAGATTCAAGTTTTAATAACGAGATATTAAAAAATTGTAGAAAATTGTAGAAAAATAATTTTGATCGTAGCTGTATAGTAATTATAGAATGTGAAATATCCTGATAAAGGGAAAAAATTGCTATGGAATCGTATGAACCTCTGAATCAGTAGCCAATTCGTAAACTCGCTTTCCTCTTTCACTGACGAATCCCAGATCATCTTTGCACCGTGCTGCCGGTGATATAAACACTCGCGGGATGCCTAACCACCGAACTCAGGTTATTCTCGTTATTCCCTCCTCGTGGGAAGTCCAGGGAAATCTGCAGCTTCCTAGGAATATCCAAGTATCAACCGATTCGGCAATTTAGACCGTTCTGCTTGAATTTAATGCTCAAGGATCTTCTCGGAATGACTAATACCTACCACGCATACTTACATGATCCAATTCTCCGAAGACTAAAATTTCCTCTTAATTTCAAAAAATCCTCTTCGATCATTCACAATTATTTATAATAATTCTTTCAACTTTTCCTCTCAATAATTTACGATCTAATTCTAAACATGATTTTATTACCTCAATAATAATGACACTGTCATTTATTTAATAATTAATTCCAATTAATTATAATGTTATGCGTTTATCAAATAGAAATGTAAATTTTAACGATCTCAGGAAATACTGGTTAATACTGGTGAAATAATTAGAAGGAGAAAGGGTAGAAGAAGTTTGAAGCAGTAAGAGAAAAAGTACATTTACGTGGGAAGATTTTCGAGTGTCAAGTGCTTCTTCTTCCACGGAGTCGTCGAGTACCGAATATACTCGTTGCGCGAGAGAAGAAGAAAGAGAGAGAGAGAGAAAGGGAACGAAAGGGAGAAAGACCAAAGACGAAAAAAGTATCAAGAGAACGTTTGTTTGCTTTGACAAGTATCGAAGATCCACGGCCACGGTGATTCGTCCACTTAGAATCCCGATGAAAAACACCCTTTGCCCTCGGTTACATGTGTATTACATAGATCGATCTTGCAACCGAAAGCGACAACTCGAGTTCTTTTACCTCCGAGAATCGTTAAAACCCGACTTCCGTGTCTGATATCGCAATAAACGGAAGCTCCAAATACTAATTCATAACTTTCTCATTCCTTAATCATTTTATTATCAATTTTATTATCAATTTTATTATCAATTTTATTATCAATTTTATTATCAATCTGCGTTTAATTGAATCTAGTTCCAACATTCGAATACAATAATATATTCCAATAATTTTTCTTGAATAATCAATAAAATATACAATTAATGTGTTATATTACATTATCTATTTTAGTCAGTTTTAAAAATGAAATCGAATATTTTTATAAATTGATTTTCAATCTTTCAATCTTATAGTGATAGAAGAGAGAGAAAAGGTGTTATTAGTAGTTCGAAAGTTCGCGAGCGAATGAAAAGGGCGCAGGAGCAAGCAGAGCTTTTATAGGAAACCGTGAGAGTGACTCGCTTCCCAGTGGGAGCGTTCGCTGGCTGATTCCGAAATTGAATCGACTAATTGACAAGCTTAATCGCAGTCGAGGGTGAACGGTGCGGAAGACGCCAACGCAAAAGGAATGGCGAAGCATTCGTCGAATAAACTCGATCTGTAAACGAACGCTTGTAAACCTCCCCCGCCCTCGCGAAATGAGCTTTGGAAAAGTTCAAGTCTACGAAGATCAATCACTTCGATCTTCTTTTCGCTTTCTTTCCAATTGTCCTTTGTTTTAGCACGACCTAATACAACATAGATAATAATCATTGTTTCTAGTAACACGAATTGCTTTTTTGTTTATAATAGAAAAGAATATTAATTTGCTTCTTTTTTTAGTTGAGTTAATGGAAAATTGAGATATTTAAAGAAGCTTTTTAAAAAATTGTTCGTTGATAATTTTAATTTCTCGTTTGTGCAATTCATCCCCTAAATCTCATCTGGAATTATAAAACACGACAAGAGTTTAATTATTCGAGCCTAATTCTTCGTGAATACTTTACGGTATATTACTTCAGAATGACTAGCAAGAACTTGTTTACCAATGACCCTCGCAATAGCACTGCAATAAGTGATCCTTAAAAGACTATTAATTCACTTGCAAATAGAGAACGACGCTTATCATCCTCATCTACTGCAAATCAATTTAAACAATTCTAATATCCTTTCACAGAATCGTTATAGCCCCTTTTAAAAAGCTTTAAAACCTTAAACAATTTAATTTTGTCACAATTATTAACGCATCGAACAATCAGACGCTAATTTCGATAATAATGCAATTTTCGGAAATCATCAACAAAGTAAAAATTGAAGGAAGAAATCAGGGGAAGAGAAAGAAAGAAACAGATAGAAATCGAAAGAGAGAGTGAAAGAGAGGGACTAGTGATTCAGGACGAGGATCAGGATCCTCATTGCGTATGGACAAGAGTAAACGCGAGGGTGGAAGTGGAGGGTGCGAGAGGTTCGTATTTCGCAGTTCCTCGCAAATAGAGACGAATCGTTCGGTCGGTCGACTCAAGATTGGCCGCAGGGGGCATTTCAATGGAGCACCGTAGAAATCTGATGACCGTAAGAGAATGAAGAACGAAGAGGAGAGAGAAGGGGGGGAGGAGAAAGAATGAGAGATTAGATAGAGAGAAAAGCAGACAATAGAAAAGAAGGGAATAGGTAAACGCGAATAAAGAGTGATCGAATGGGCGGCGGTGTTGTCGCACCCCTATAAAACCCGTGGAACACGGATAGGACAGCATCACTTTCCACTCGACGCGTTCCGGAAAAGGTGACTTCAAAGAGGTGACACCATGACCGCTCTTGCAGCAGTTGCGTCTTCTAGCTACAGTGTACTATTAATTGCGCTCTATCTACTATCCTTTACTTCCGCTGAATATGGTAAGTCAATATATCTATATCCTATTTTCTCTCAAATTTATATATTATAAGTAATTTTATCTAAAAGAAACAATTTTTCGAGTAATCTGCCTTTTATAGTTTTTTCTGACTAAATCAGCCTTATTCTTTCTATTACTCAATATTATCGACGATTTTTATATTTCGAATTTAAAATGAATTACAAAATCAATGAGAAATTAAAGTTAAATTTAAAAAGAATTTAAGTTAACGGACGTTCTTCGATTTATGAATTATTTATAAAAATTCTATTGTTCAAGTAGACAAATAACAATGACTTATTTGTTTAACAATTAACAATGACTTAATGTTGTCTTGATGAAAACCACCTCTGACTATTTCTTTCTAATTTACAAAACTCAGACTTAAAATTGGGGTGAAAAATCGAAATAGCTGAATTTAGAAAATGACACGAGTGATGTGTACTTGGTTGACAGAAACTCGAGAGGGTTCGAGCAGTGGCAGTAGCAACGGTGGTGTCAGCGGAAGCAGTAGCAACATGAATGGCGAAAGGGTAGCAACAGGAGCGCATAACGAGTTTCGCTCGTGTACCGATGGAAAGTGTATAAAGCGAACGACTCACGAGGTCACCGGTGGTATGTGGTTTGGACCGCGTCTTGGAAGACGACGAAGGTCCGACAAGAAATCTGAATTCGAACTGGTACCAGAATTTGAGGCTTTGGCGAATGCTCTTGATGGCAGTGGTCGCTGGGCGCTTATTACAATTCCAAGTATGTAACATCTTACATCTTATTATAACTATAATCATTACATCATTCAAACCTAATATCTAAAACCATCATCAATTTAACTCCATAATCTATTTACAAATTCTCGACTCCTGAAATATAGAATTAAATAAAAACAAAAACTTAAAATATAATATTAAATAAGCTGAATAAAACTATGATAATGATTTGGATGTAATGATTGATTCTAGGTGAGAAACGACAGCCAACGCAGTTTACACCTCGACTTGGACGCGAGTCTGGAGAAGAATCAGCTTCGATGTATGGTTTCGCCAGTGTTCCAGGCGGTGGAATAATTAATTCTTATGGAAACGATGTCAACGGTATTTCGGATCAAGATGAAGCTGATGCGGACGAACAAATTTTCCCACCTCTTTTCGCACCTCGACTTGGACGCAAAGTTCCTTGGACACCATCACCGAGACTTGGACGTCAGTTACGTGCTATTCTCGCTTCATCTTCCAATAATCAGTATTATAACTGACCGTGTCTTAATCGTGTAGATCAAATTGCGTATCCGAAACACTCAGGTCAAGTTTGAGAATCTACGGATATGAAAAAAAGTAACGCGAAAGAAACGATACTTATATTTATATTTCCTTCAAGATACCTATCGAGTTGTCATGAATTCCTTTAGTCTTCCTGATTGGCTGAATCTCTCAGGCTGATGCACTTACAGGTAGCGAACAGTTAGAATTGATGTATATAATGTCAGAAGCAATAGATGCCCTTGTTAATGTGGCCTTTGATTCAGGATATTGATACAGTGATGTACGAGAGAGATATAAAGATAATCTGCAAATATTCAACCCTTTCATTTCTTTTAATCTCAATATCCTTTTTACATTACAGATCCTATTTCCGTTATTAATCATAATAATGTTTGATCGAAAATCTCTTCTCATTATTTCGATTTTTCTTGAAATTTCGAGAAAGATCCAAGAATCTTTTATCTGGCAGAAGTTTGGCATTGGATTTAGCCATTTCAGGAATACAGTTTGAATGCGTTATTCCTGTCGAGTTGCACGTGTAAACGAAGCAGCAAGGGGTAGACAGCAATGTTGGCTTACGTTCGCGGACGATGTTTCGGTGTTTATGGTTATGAGCTGCATCCTATCCTGCCACATGGCCCATGACAGTTCCGCTTGATTCTTTTCGGTTTCCTTTACCACATCCCTTTTTCCCTCCTTTCTTCCATTTCCTTTTCATTACCTGTGTTTCGCTGTCGATTCCATCCCTTTCCAATCTTCTAAAAATCGACTAAAAAACTACTCATCTCTTACAGTAGCAATGATTCTATAATCACCTCTCGCTCAACTTAAAATCGTAGAAAACAATGTAGCAATTAATTCTTCAGTTTTTTCAGTATTTGGAAAAAAAATGAATTAATCATCAGGATAATGGGATTTTCGAATAAACAAACCACACGTAGTTTCCTTCGAAGCTCGGTTTTTTTGGTTTTTTTATTATTTTATGCGTTCAAAAACGATACATACGCACACCCAGACGCGCACACTCGCAGACAAGGCATTCGTATTCACACGCATCATTCACTGCTCGCACCACTTTTTCTTTTTTTACCTAGGCGAATCTTATTCCCGCGTGACACTCAGGGAAATTCATTCCTTCCTACCCTGATGCCAAACGCTCGCTAATTTATACTATATGCATATATTATATGTACGTGTGTGTTTTCTGTGTTTCTTCTTCGTGTGTGTATTTATATATGTATAATAATGTATATGTATATGTATACCGTATGTACATGGCTGACACGATCATTGTGTTAGTCTCTCGATTATATATCTCGTATGCGAAAAAACACTCTCTCATTCCGTTGGATCGTAAGAAAAAGTACGTTAACTGCTTTAGTTGAGCTACGCAGTGTGTAATTTGTATCTAAATCTGAAAAAATACATCGGCCCCTTTCGAAAACTTTTTCGCCACAGTGAGAAACGTTTCGATATTCGTGTTATTAAGCGTTGGCATATTGCCAAAAAGATCCTCTTTAACAAATCCATTTCTTCTTTCCTTCCTTTCTTCGCTTTTAATCTTTTTTCTTTTCTTTTCTTTTCTCTCTTTCCCCTTTGCTTCGCTTCTCGTGAAAACTTGCCGCTATTGTCTATGTGAAATATAGCTTTCGCTCCATCTACGTTTCGCCGAATAAGCTTCGTTATTATCGAATATTAATCGAAGAAGAATAATACATCCGTAAAATGGAACACCCGTGAAACTGAAAGGTACCCGTGTTAAATGGAGGAAGCGCGTGGTATGTGTATGTGTGTGTGTGTGTTTGTGTAACTGCATAAGTGAACGGTTTATGAGCTAATCAACGAGGTCAGTTACATAGGACAGCCGTGGGAACCGTGTAGTGTACCGTTTTACAAGGCACTGTTTGATTCTTTTACTCATTTCAGAGGGATGACACTTCGATCACGTACACGTCGACTGCTGCCACGAATAAAAAGTTTTCTTTTTTTTAACGGATCTCAAAGTCTTTCGGAAAGTCTTAATAAACGATCGGTGCTTATCGCAACCAGTGATTATCACTATTGTCGCTTTACGCGAGGAACTCTCATAGGAAAATCTGCGAACCGAGGAAGTCGACACGTATAGAAAAGTGCGTGAAAAGAGAAGGGATTATCCGGTGGACGTGGCAGCCAGTCGACGCGTCGAGACACAATAAACTTAAATCTCCTGTTTTCACTTGCAAATACAATAGGATTTCGTCGACTAGCGTACTTCCACTAAATCGCCTGGCTTTTCAAAACTACAGGGTACAATTCGTACTTTGCCAATGCGACGACACTTTATCCTCGATCCTAACACCTTGACTTTTTCTTCTTCTTTATCAACTTTATCATCTTCATCATCACCTTCATCACCATAATCATCATCTTCTTCTTCTTCTTCTATTTCTTCTCCTACCATTGCAAGCACTTTTGCACCGGCGAAAACTTTGACGAATAATACGTAAATATTCAATAGCAGGAATACGCAGATTAAATACCATTTAGCGAAATTCAAGAAAATCATTTTTACCGTGAATCAACCCTTTGCATCCGAGGTTCGATAAATCATCGTATTCCTTATAATATTATTTTATGCGAATATCATTTGTAACAGTGTAATTATCATCTCGCTTAGAGTTATATTTTCGAGAATATCAAAGGGTCAATCGGTCAAGGTGTCAAAGGAGCAATGGTCATTGTCGTCGCACGAAACTTTTCTGCTTCGATCCGCAAATTGCATTCTTGTGCTTTTCGAGGAGAACATTTTTTTCTCTCGTTAATTCTGCTGGTGGAAGTGGGGGGGGGGGGGGGGGGGGGGTTAAGGGAGGAAAAAGAGGTAAAGGATGTGGGAAATAGATAGATATATATATATAATATATATATATATAGAGAGAGAGAGAAAGAGAGAGAGAACGCAAATGGTGTGAATCCAATAATTATCATCGAGCACGTCCTGCTTTTCACTATTGGCGATATTCTGCCTTAAACATAACTATTCTTATCATCGCTATTCATCATCATTATCAACACCCTCCTAATCATAATCATCATCATAATTATTATCATTACCATTACCATTACTGTAGCTGTTAGTTAAACTCGCTTTTACTCGTTTATCGAGTCTCTTCCTAAGTCTCTAAGGCGCATAAACAGTATCAATGCTGGATTGCACCTTCGCGTGAGGTATCTCCGCCTTGTTTCTGATCCTATACGTGTTTTTTTTATACATGTTTTTTTTTCTTGGCTCTCGACCTTTTTTGTTTTTGTTGCGATCCCCGGTTACCCGAGCCGATCAGCAGGCGACTTAGCTCGCGCAGAACTTAGAATTTAGCAGCGATTAGCGCAAAAACTAATAAAATGTATGATTTCATTTTTTTTGTTTTCCCCCCTTTTTCATAGTTGATTAATATTATAGCGTAGATTTCTCGATCTTACTGGGACATCGGGCCTACCGTAGCTCCGCGAGTTAAAAATTATTTACAAGAGATATATATATATATATATATTGTATGTATATATGTATATATCATCGTTAGTCTACAGAAGATCGTGATTTGGCTGAGAAGGCAACGTTGGTAGGACGAAAACAGTTAGTCTGGTCGGCCGGTTTAACCCCTGGATGCCTGAGACAATGTTTCTCTACACTGTTTCATTTTATCATACGTTCTCCATCACGATTGACGAAATCACGCCTAATTCCGATCGATGTTTTTTTTTACGATTATCGTAAACTTAGGACAACGCCAAATGTAATGGTAATAATTTGAATATAATTGGGATAATGAGCTTGAGAATACTTTGAGAGAGATACTCACTTGATGAGATGTTTCGAATTCGATATCTTGGGGGTTTTTTTTTTTAGTTTTATTTTTCACCAGGGTGTTAAACCTACTGACCGCTATCGGTCACATCCCCTCGAAATTTTGTCGATTTAAAACCAATGCGATTCTCCTCAAAAGCATTTTAGGTACCTATGTATCATAGAAAACCCTTTCCCAAGAACACTTTCAATTTCTCGGAATTGTTCTCTTACCCCTTCCCCCCCTCGTAAATCCCTTACTCCTGTCCAGCCCAACGAACTTATTCCAATAAACCCTAATACATAGCCCGACTTAACACCTAGAATCATTAGCAGTGTTTCGCGCATAATTAACAAACGATCGCTAAAATGTTAAAAAAAAGAAGAAAAAGAAAAAGAAAAAGAAGAAGAAGAAGAAGAAGAAGAAGAAGAAGAACGGGGTGAAACAAAAGGGAGGGAAAACAAAACAATAACTATCGGTCACTTAAAAATTCTAACATTACGCGTTAATTACGTTCACCGAGATTTCTCGTCGTTTCTTCTTGCTCTTCTCTTTCCTGCCAGGCTTGATTTTTAACAACGAGATCGACGAGGACTCCGCGCGACCTACTCGGCCAAGAGGAAGAGAACAACTATATCAAGACTCTGAGTCAGGAAACTTAAAAGCTAAATTATCCGTTATGCCTAAAACCTACGTCTAAACATATATGTCTCTATATATGTGTATACTTAGGTATTGTTATAAGATAACGCAGAAATTTCGCGCGACACGCTCGTCGCTCCGAATACTCATAAATAGTAGATACACCCACCCGAAAGGTATATTGTACAAGAAACTCAACAGTGAGATAAATCAACATCATTTGTCGCCTCTTTTTCCTTCTCTCTTCCGTTCCTCTTTCCACGAGTCGTCTTGCTGAACACCATGCGAAGAACAACTCACAGCATCGACTCGAGAAATTGTACGAAATCATTGTACAACCGATGCGAGACATTGCGAGAACAAATTTTTGACAGATGTCTTTTGCACAAGTGTCGGTTTTTCATTTTGTTAAAAAACCAAGCCACTCTTTCACGACTCCGCTGAGTCTCTGCTTTCTTCGTACAATGTTTTGTTGTTGTTATTGTTGTTTTTTTTGTTTTCGTCAACACGTCATAGGCACAGAAGCAGCGTGGTAAGAAGCGTACACGCGAAAAAGAAGAAAACGAAGACTCGAATATGAGGGAGAAGATGGAGGGACAAGCGTAGAAGTATGTAGTACGCTTGCTCGGCAGTCGACTATGATACAAGTATATCGTGGAATAATATTCGGTCAAACACTGGTACAGTGTACGAGAAGATATACATCAGACTTCCGGTAGGAAAATCTGATATGAACAATATTGTAATGGCCACGTGGAAATGTAATCACTTGACTACGTGGCAAAGTAGAAAAAAAGAGCGAAGAAGAGAAGACAGTAATTAGGGAGAATTAATTAACGGAGGATTTCGTCGTCTCAACTTTGAATATGAACAAAACAGCGGCGGCAATTCTCATGCGGTGTTTCATTTTAATAAAGACACCAATCGCGTTTCAGACTTTAGATTCTTGGGCGCTTTTCTCTTCACGCATCACACAACTCAAGTACACGTTTGTACTCTTTCTCCCCCTCTTTCTTTCTTTCTTTCTTTGAGTGATATTCGCCCGGATGAAACTGATTGTCCGACGGAGATACAGATAATCGAGAAGCCGACGAGTTCGGAGAGAGGGAAGAAAAGAAAAGAAAGTAACGCAAGCGAAACGGAAATGACTTGAGCAACGACTATCATCGCATCGTGAACCTTTTGGCTTACGTAATTAAAGTGTCTATATAAAGAAACGCGTCTCGTGTTTCGAATATAAAAATAGACGTTATCTGTCATAACAGTGTGTTTAAGTTTTACAAAAACGGATGATTCGAAAAATTCTGATTCGTAAACCGAGTCCTAAAGACACTGGGGATTGGATGGTTAAGAGTTAACGATTCTCTAAAAAAGTGCAATTTCTCGCTATCTTGTTAGCCCGGTTTAAAGTACTCTTCACTATCTTCTATTCCTTCTTCCTCTATAAAACGCTTCGAACACCATTTCGCTTGGTATTCTGGAAGAATGAAGATTCGTAAATAATTGCTGCATCGATGAATCGGAGGAAAATCTTCAATGAAATCCCTTCCGATGAAGGAAGTTAGAACGATGAACCTTTTTTTTTTTTGTAAGAAATCTTGCGTTCTAATGCCACGAAATTTGTTGCAAAGCAATCTTGTGCGATTGTGGTTTTCGTCAAAGGGGTTTTGGAAACGGATATTTAACCCCTAAGTACTAAGCGTCATTATCGTAAAAAATATAAATTGTTAATTAGCGTAAGGACGCGAATCTGTCTTCCTACTTCCGACACTCATCTTCCGTTTTCTCTCATTCGATTATTATTATCATCTATATCGCTTCTCTCTAAAAAGGCTCAACATCGCTAGTTCGTTAAAAGAAAGAAAAAGAAAAACAATCTCTTTGGATTTGGCAGCAAGTTGCGAAGTGTCCTTTTTTTTTCTCAAGAACTAAATTTCATTTCTAGCACCCAAGCCACAACCGCTAATGAACTTTTCACAGAATCTTTCTATTCAATTCTATATCTAAAGTATGATCCCCTTTCTCGTTGCTAATCGTGATTTCGTCGCTCATCTTTATGCGCGTGTAACGTTAGTATCGTGGCTCTCTGAGAAATCGGACGAAAGTAACGGCTATAAAAGAAAAAAGAAAAAAAAAAGAAAAAAAAACGTATCTCGGGACTTAAGTAACTTAAGTAACCCGTAAATCGGTTTTCGGACTAGCGAGGATTTCCAGCTTGTTACTACAAAATCTTGTAATCAACAACTTCAAATATCGGTCTCTCTGTAAACCTTCTATTCAAACTCAAAAGGCGAGGCAAATGACTCTCGTTAAACTGCACCTTTCTTCTTCAGGATCTCTTACCTTACGCCCCCCTCTCAGCCCTTCAGACGCGCATTAATTCAGTGTACCCCTCTTCTCTTTCCATCTTGGTTTTACGGAAAGTCGTGTGCGAAGCAAGAATTCGAGACGTTCAGAGTATATAGCTTGTCATTTATCGAGCCAGGGCAATTTTATGGAAAAATTGATCGAATCGGACTATAATGAAATAGAAGTAGTCCTCTTCTATCCCCTTTTTAAGCTCGCACACTAGTAAAGGATATCGCTTGTCTCTCTCTCGAGGCAGAAGAATGGTCTTTCCGTATTGCGCAAAGGTGTCGTGTTGCCGGAAACTAAAGTGTAACCATTCTCCCGATTAAAATCAGCGGGAGCACCGAAAAGAAAGCGCGTGCTTGGCAATACGCTTATACCACCCGCGAACGACTACTACTTTTCTCTCCTCCTAGAATCACTTAGCTGTCGTCGCGATAGCATTCGTAGTATTTTCGGAGCTTGTATTTTTGTTGGTCGTCGCAGTTTTCGTTTGATCCGGTTTCAAGCGGTCTCGAGAAGGATGTTGACCCTTACTGCTCGCGCCAATTTCTTGAGGCCTTGGAAAAGAACCTGAATTTTGTCTACTTCGCGGTTGATGTTGTTGTTGTTGCTTACTGAGATCTCGTTGGCTACTCGATGATGATGCTACGTCGTTTCGACGTTTGGAATGGGTCAATCTACCGGAACCAAAGGAACCGGCTCGATTACGGAACTGTGCGAAACTCATTGCGTCGGCGCGTAATTTTGTTGTTCCACTTTGATTCTCCGAATTGGAACTTATTGGCAGTGTAACGGTACTCGAAGAGCCACCCGATAATCGGCGCACTCTGTTCGTTGATGAGGATTCGATTGTTCCTCCAACTGGTCCGGCGATACCGATTACGTTACCCTGTCCGGAAGTTGAAACACTGCTTACGATTCCACCTCCGCTTTCCGAAACGCTTCTGTTGCGTCTCTTTGCCGCTTGAGATCGGGCACTACCTGCGAAACCTTGTAGCATCTCGTTTATTTGTGGCTGAAAATAAGAGGGGGAAAAATTGTATTTTTAATATCGATCTAATGCAATGTATGGTATATGCTACTTTTAATAAATCACTTCTTTGTATTTATACTATTGTGTTAATTCGACTTACTTCTACGACTCGGAAGTCTTCGATACTCTTGAATTTCGAGAGATATTCCTTGAGCTGAGGATCCACGGGAAGCTGATCGGCGTGTTTGTAATACTTGAGGAAAGCCCAGAATTTTTCCAATCCATACAGCTGACCTGTTGCAACAGATTTCAAAAATCTATATTGCTATATTGCTCGAGAGTAAAAATTAAAATTCTGTCAAACGAACAGAATATCCCGGTAACATTGACACACTTTGTTTTCCTATGGCACCTTCTCATCTTCTAACTATGCGAAGACTCATTGCTAGATAACTCACAGGTGCCAGTAAACTATTTTTTTCGTAAAAAGAAATATTTCTCACCGCTTTCGTAGTCGTCTATCGTCTCTACTTGGAAATCTTTGTAAAGTTGGTGCCTAAACTTCTTTTCCAATCCGTAACTGTAGAATCGGAATAGACACTCGACTCCATATCGATATCCTTCCAAAGCATCTTCTCTCGCTACAGATCGGAATTCCTCGTACATCGTGCGATTGAAATTCTCACGCAAGAAAAACGACCAAAAACGGAAAAGTGTGTTCATTTCTTGCGATTGTCCGATGCCTAGTCTCTTTCGCTCTAAAATCACACAAAATTCACGAATTCATGTAAAACTTAATCGTTACAAGTTTCATCTCGGTATATTCAATATTCCTGTGAAAATTATGTCAGATTATAATTTCGCATCACAAATATTTCCTCAGCCGGGAAAAGAAGACAAGATATAGGGTAATCATCATTCAATTTCATTATTCCACAATTTCCAAATCAAGTATCAAAGAAAATTGAAAAGTTACCTTTAAGGCACCGTGAGTGATATTTATGATAGACTTGTTGCGTAAATCCGTTTTCCTTTAGCAACGCATGACTCGGATGATGAAACGTAGGCAAAGATTGTGGTGCGCTTCCATAGCTACTCGCGAGATAGCTTTCGCTTGGACTCGTACCTGCGCTACTTCTAAAACATCGTAAAATAAGAGAAAATTACTAAAACGATGAATTCTTCTAAGAAGAATTTTCTTTCGAAATTTCCTCCAATCTAATATATTATACATACCCTGTGGAATATGTGCGAGGACGATGTTCTCGAACATCCATAATCCAACCAACATGATGTTCAACCGGAGGATTATTACTGTGTCGAGTTTTCCTTTTCCTCGGTGTTCGAGGATCAACGGAAGGTTCATCTTTGACAACGGCGAAGAATCGAGGAACGACGCCTCTTCTTCCATTCGTAGAAACACGTTTGTCGTTCCAACGTACCCTGTCGCTTCGCCGTTCTGTTCTTTCGGAACTCTCTGTGTTAGATGGCACCTACGTATATCAATAAAACAAAAACAATTTAGAAACATATCTCAACGCGTTTCTGTATCAATTTCATTTTCTTTCGAGATTCTACATATGAACATACCTGAGTTGGATGTGTCTGAACCATCTCAATATCATCGAGTGCCGATGGAGGTGGTGGAGGAACTTCAGGATTAGTTTTCTTTGGCGCCTTTGGTGCCATTTTCTCGAAATCTTCTTGACTAATTACATTAATGGTCTTGTAACTTCCAATGGAGGACAAGGATCCATACTGTTGATTAAAAAATCATGTGCTCAGTACATCGATCGATCAATTTACTAAGGCGCAACACGAGGAGATGGGAGAATCATTTATATTATTGTATGAAACTTACTCTTTGGCCATCTCTAACCCACAGATCTTCTTCGTAATAATATAACCCGTCATTAATAGCCTGTTCAAGATCCTGTGTCATTTTCACTCTCGTCATGTAAACTCCCGTGCGATCGTGTCCCTCGTGTTTAGGAATTCGCGCTGGGATTGGAACTGCCGTTTGCGTGAATATCAGAAGCTTGTTGACATCTCTATCGGAGAGTTCGTAATCTTCGTCGTCTTCCGACCTGAAATATTTCGCAATCAATAAATAAAAGCAAAAAAACTATCTTTCTATCGAAAGCGAAAATCGTTAATCTGAATATCACGAGAAATCACGTTCAAATGACTCACCATTCCGAAAAAGCATTGTGTCGTCCAGTTGGAGGCGGTGTATCGAGTTCCTCATCGAATTGAAAGTCCAATTCCTCTCTCTCTTGATTCTTATTACTGATCCCTGCTTTATCTTTCTCCTCATTTCTCTCTTTGTGAACAGACTTCACTCTTCGTCTCACCTAAGAATTTAATTCAGCGTAAAATAAAGAAGCTTATACTACTCTAAAAGTTATAAAACTCTGCTTCATTATCGTATAAAGATACCACACCTCTTTCCAGACATCATCTCCAGGTAACTGTGCTTCCCCATTAAGATGCATTTCGGTAGGATCCACTCCATCCGAAGATTCTACAGCCAGAGGTGACTTTCTTCCATTATCTTTGCACGATTCGTTGCTCGATAACGAAGACAAATCGTTGCTCGATGGTATCGAGCTGCTTTTTGCTTCCGGTCTGTTGTCATTCTCAGAACCACGTTCGTTTGGCAGAAATTCTGCGACGTCAGGATTGAGCGACTCACCGACCGAGAGCGAGGAAATGCTCTCAGATTCACTGATTCGATTTCCAGTTGCATTATTTGAAGCTGCATTTGTAGCGGGTGTCGCTGTAACTGTCGCGTTCGAATCAGCTGCAGGATCCACGTCATTGCCAGTTGGCTGATCGGAACATAACACGCGTGGAACTGGTGGAAGAGGTATAGTGGACAAAGGTTTCGCCACTGGGCAAAATTCGCCGTTAAATCGATCGGAGATTACGTTCGATTGATATTGAAACGGAGTTGAATTGTTTTCGCTGCATTCTGGAAACGCTGGATTACCAGCTCCGTCTAAAATAGGCCACTTGGTCGGATCGGTTTTCGTCCTGACCTATAAAGTAAACGAATAAAAGGAAATCTTGGAAATGTAAAATTGATAAAATCGACTTTATATCTTTCGATATCTAATTTTTCCTTGTAAGGAGGTCTACTATCAAACTCCATTCATTGAGATTTGTAAAAAGCTCGAATGGTGTTAGCGAATCCTCCTTTGCAGTTTGATTTCGCACTGGTCCGAATCGAACGCGTAAGAACACGCTCAATGAACAAAGATTCGTGCTAAGGACGGAAAATGTAAAGAGTCAAGTACCTTGTATCCATCTACGATTTCAAGCTTGTCGGACTTGGTGATAGCTTCGACCACCAGTGCAATGTCCGTGGTTAAAGCTTGGACACGATGAAAGGATGCGATCAAAGTAACCGGTAAGAATCCTTGAGCATCCATCTTGCGACGTAGGAAGAAATCACGCAAAAGGTTCTCTTCGCTGAAGTAATATTCTCTGCGAGAAAAATCGATATTTTTGTAAACGAACTTTAATAACTCATCCTTCCAAAAACACTTACATTTGATTTCTAATGCACTCCTTTAGAGCGGTTGTGTCCAAATTCACGTAATTCGTGTTCCCGAAGTAAAACGCTCCCATATAGGCCATCATGTAAGCAGGATCGAGTTGACCAAACTTAGGCACCTGTAACAGTAAAAATCCTCGTGTTCAAGTACCTTGGTTCGAAGAACGCAGTGTAACTTCAGTTCGAGTGATACAATTGAGATCAGTTCTACCATCGAGTGATTTTCTCTTCAGACAATTATCAGAGAGATTCCCCACTTGATATCATCATCCTTTCTCGTAAGGAAAATAATGAGACAATTTTCTTCAGACTTATAATGAAGAATTGAGAATATTTTATAATTAGTAGAAAATTTAACCTGTGCATAATCTGCAGCGTAATTGGGATAATTTTGCTCGTGTCGATGACGGAAACCACCGCGATAAGCACCTCGACCTGTCCAGCCTCCTCGACCGCCTCGGTAACCACGTCCTCCGCGTCCACCTCTTGAATTATAAGTCGTCTGTCCTCTCTCGTAGTCTCTTTCTCGCCAAGATTCATTTTCTACGAATATTTCATCTTTCTTTCTTAATACGATCGATATATAGTTACTGTATTTATGATCGAATGCGAATTTCTACCTACCGTCGCCATTTCTTTCTCTCTGTGGATGATGCTTCAAGGGACGGTCACCTTTTCCGCGATTCTTCGCCAAGTCAATTTCTAAAGGCACCCACTTTTGCTTGTTTACTAAAAGTTGATAAATTCAATGTTGATTGTTGTTGCGCTTCGAAAGATGATACAAAATGTTCGAATTATAATTACCCTTTCTTTTTTTCTCGCCATTATCCGTTTGCTCGTCACTGTCCTCTTGACTGTGATTCTGTTCTTTGTTCTCTTTGTTCTCTTTGCCTCTGTTCTCCACGACAGTCCTTTCGCTGGGATTCTCTTTCGTGTGTTGATTTTGTTCCAGCACACCATTTTGCTTTTGCGTAGTCAGTGTCGTCTTCTTCTGAGTCCAACAAATAATGAGTCTTAGCAAATATATACGAATTCGGAAAAATGTCTAATTTGGAAGATTAAGGAATCTGTACGAGTGTAATGTCTTCTAAAAAGCGAACAACGCTCGATGGAATCCATCACACTCTTCGGTAATATAGCAAAATTTCTACGCTCATAGATCTATAGATTAGTTCCATGAGTTCTAGCTTTTGCATCGACTGTTTTTCGGATTTCTACTTCAGATCCACAAGAAAAGGTACAAAGTCTATTAATAGACGAAAGTATTGTTATAGTAACAGTTTTGGTTGTCCTACTAGTAAACAGCCGGAAAGCTAAGTAACGAAAACATAGAAGCAAAAAAAAGTAGAAAGAAAATAAATCCTACCTCGCCTTGAGCACCCAGGGTCGGCCAATCGCCAATATCCGAAAAATCGCTTGCCTAAACGCAATTTTAATTATTCACAATTATTTCTCTCATCGAATTTAATATTTCAATTTTTAATTTTCAATTTGTACTATTTAAAAACAATAGGTACCTTCTGGTTAAATTTTCTTCGATCCTTCGTAGCTCTGACTATAGTTGGCTGATTTCCAGCGCTCACGCCGTTTTCTGTAACACAAAATATCGCAAGAATACAGAATAAGGAATTTGTAGTTAATAAGTAAAAAAAAAAAGAAAAAAATAGCAAAATCATACATAGGTCAATGATAATACTAAAAAGTGAATAATTTAGTAAAGTAGCATGTGACACGTGAGAAGAAGTATGAATTAAAGAAAATTATACCAAGTTCGTCGAAACGCTTTCGCGCATCTGTGTTCGCAGACTTATCGGCTAAATTCAACACTATGATAATACTCGATAAAATTCACTAGCGCACTATCAATAGTGATGGCACTCGAGTGGAAAAACCCCCGATACAGAGAATCAACATCGAACGTATTCGTTCTATCGTATCCATAAATTCAAGAGGATCCAATCGTAACAATTAAAATTGCATATTATGACGAAACGATTTGTTTCGAATTTTTATTCATAAGACTTATCGTTTAAGAACCCTGCCCTTGCACCAGATTCAAACTAAATATTTTCCAATTATCAGTCGAATAATAAATATGCGATTATCGTTGCTGACTATAATTAACTACTAGATTAACTGCTAAAACCGTAAATAAAAAAAGGGCAATTTTTCTCGGTAGATTTCAAAGTTAATTACAAGTATTGCACAATATTCGCAATTGGTGAGCTGCTAATAAAAAGAAAGGTGAGAATCGCTGTCGATAATGACGACGAAACCGTGTGTTAAAGCTGCATGATTCTGATCGAACGAGCATGAAAGGCACGTGTAGAATCCTGATTCGGTTGTATATCTATATTACACAGCGTGTGTTGTGTGTTGTTATCGAGCCCGACGTAACCTGTTCGAAACAGCGTGACCTCGATTATCTCCAACGAGCACGCGCTCATGTTTCACGAATATTTTTATCTCGAATGCGAACTCACTCAAAGCGCGAGCTACGAACCTCGAACTTACTCAAAATCTCTCTATTAGCACGTTGACTCTATCGAAGACAATTCCCTTATATTCTTCAAAAAATATATATTCATATATATATTCATATAAATATATATTCTTCAAAAAATTTAATAGAAAATTCTTCCGAAATTCATGATTACTCAACGCAATTATCTACAGCCTCATTATTTTACAATATCGCTATCGCGTGATAGTATCAGAGGAATTAAAACGTTGCTTAATTGAAATCTTACTGGAAATCTAATCTCTTGGATCTTGATTCTTCTTGTTAAAAAGTGTATTAATATTAAGCCTCTGAAACTAGTTATTAATATACATATAGTTGAATATATTCGTTATAAAAAAGTGCCACTTATGCGACCAGTTTCTTTCTTCTTTTTTCAAGAGACTTTCATCCGTTTCATCGGAAGTCTCCTCATCCAAGAAACCGGTCGCTTTCCTTCATCAAAAGCTAACTGGACTGGTGACTCGTGGAGGGTCACCTCTTCGTGAATACGGAGACCCGAAAAAATGCGTATATGCTTTACAAGATACTTATTTAATCTAAATCGAATTTTAATACGTATTATTCTCGGATCTCCGTTGATCCCAGTAGAATTAATGAAAATTTAGTCGCAATTGTTGAAATTGACTTAACAGCATAATTTCCAAATAAATTGAATATTATAATCGTTTTACACAGATTTAATATTTTGTCCCATGTTTCTCATGGCTCACCCTGTATACGATGCGTATGCAGACATAAGTAGTATCTCGTTTCCAGCTCTACTCAACCCCTTTCTTTCCACTACTGCATTTCAATATTACATTTCTCAAAAGCATTTCAATAACGCGTCTGCTCTGGGCCACGGCGAGTAAGATACGTTGAAGTTTATTTTTAACGCTAGACTCGTCGACGATTAAATCCGCTTCTACCGTAGATTAAAACGATTAAGTTTGAATTTGAAGAAGAAAAAAGAAAAAAATTGAGAATAAGCTTCGAGAAGAATTTGCGGAAATAAATTACATCGAAAAGAAGTTTCCCTAAATGTTTTTCAAAAATCGATGAATTTAAGGAATTTCCACGAAAGATTCCTGCAACGATGTTTAAATTTACTCGAATGAGAATTGCTTAGAAGAACTTTGAGAATTGGTATGTCGAATTAGGAATTTTGTATTGTTTAGTCATACGCTTTAGTGACTGAGGATGAGGTTGCCACTTTGAGGGTAGAGCGCAATGTTACGCAAGTGATAGATCAGCAACGTTACTTTTTTGGATCGACGGCAACTTGACATCAATCCTTCTCCGATTCTCCAGCAGTTTCCAAATTCCAATTTTCTTCTATTATACAATTATTTAAAACGATGACAAGTAGAAATTAGATTCTGACTTTTCAAACTCCTGGTACCATAATGTCGTTATTGTCAACAGTGACGAATACGTACCATGTTGACCATACGTGTCGCATATATCGTTATGTAGATCAATGAAGCTTCTAGTTTGCATAGAATTTCGAAATATGAAATAATAAATGAAAGAGGATCGGCACGAGATAACGCATCTGACGAGTGAGAATTAAAATACAGAAAAAAAAATAATCGAAGAACTCGCCTTCCTTTCCAGCTTGCTCGAGCAAACGCGGACTGGTTTTCGGGGACATGAACATGGGACACTTCTCTGGTACAATAACTCTCACTCGCGCATAAGTTACACGCAACTATCAAATGCCAATGCCACCACTACTATGTATCAACAGACACACACACAAACACACTGACACCGCAATCCACAACAGATTCTTCTTCTTCTTCTTCTTCTTCTTTCAAGTTGGACCAATATGCCCAGAAGCAAAACGAGACCTTTTCCTGGCTCAATATCCTTTCTGTTTCTCGACCCTGCAAGATGCAACGAGTGCAGAATTCTGATAAAAAGACTGTCACTGGCACTCCCGAAAAATCAATGCCTCGAGAAACGAACGGAGGTAGTAGTTTCGACTAGCAGCAACATCGAACAGACCTTGCGTAATGAGATTAGTGACCAGTTAGCCTGCCAATATGCTCTGGCGAATACACGTATGCACATGTGTTGTATGTACACGACTCACCGAACTATGCACACTCGATAGCGGAAAGCACGAAATTCACAGTGGCGCTCCGACGCAATGACATTTTCCGGGATTGATCGATCCTTTGGAAAACTCCCACTGTTGAAAGAGACTCGGCTGGTGAAATTTCGATAATTAAATCGCTTCGATCTACTGCGATTTAATACGATATTCTTCTAACTCTGATCGACCTTCGCGAAAGAATGCTAAGCGACTGATCGAATAATACTGGTGAGAGGGAAATGTATTAAAAAAGATCTAATATCCAATCTACATGTATATAACATATTTGTTTATATCTCTAGAATCAAAATAATTATATAGAATTTTTATCTCAAATATGGTATATAATTTAGTGGTTTTATAATTATGGTATACAAATATATATAATTTAGTGGTTTTATAATTATGGTATATAAATATATATCATTTTGTGGTTTTATAATTATGGTATACAAATATATATAATTTTGTGGTTTTATAATTATGGTATATAAATTATCGATATTCGTGTAGAAGAGAAGAAGATAGTTGGTAAACTGAAAGTATCGAGATTCGAATGAAAAAGAACGCGGATGAAAGAAGAATCACTGGAGAGTAAAGTTGAGCAATAGAAAATGAAGAAGTTGGTCAAAAGAGAATCTGTCTACCAGCAGAGATTGAATAGTCGCAGCAGCTGCTGCTTTCGGCAGGTTTTCAAGGATATAAGCGGGCATCGGATTCGCTTCAATAGAATCTTGATCCTGATTTTCTGAACAGAATCAGTCGCGTCTACGTTCAAAGTGTAAAATGTACTTGGGAGACCGGTAGACATGCCGACAGGCGTGCACCGCCCACCCGCACCTCAATTAACGGTCATATCCCTCTCTCTTCTTCTTCTTCTTCTTCTTCTTCCTCTATTGTCCAATTTGAATTGAAATTGAAAGTTCGGTCACACGTGTAGTGTGTCTGGGAGCTCGCGAACTAACATATGGAAAAAAGCGACACGTTGGTATGCTCGAATGTAAAAGTATTCAGATAGAAAAAGTGTATCGAGAGTTCAAGGATATCTAACCGGCAAGAGGTAGTTTGAGAACGTAGAATCGTCGACTACGATCGTTGAGTCTCGACTTCATTGCGTTATGAAATCAACCGAAGACTAAATGACCCTTTCACGAATTCTTCTTCAATTTATCAATTATCGTTAGTATCTATTATTGGTACGTGAATTCCTGTTTTCTGGTGTTATGGAATATTGTTGATATTAGTGATTGTGGTAAGAAGAGATATTTTTTGTTTAACGTTCTATTTAGGTAGAGAGTTATAGTGATCGCGCCGTTTACTTCGCCTACTTCTTCGATCGGCAAGAGACCTCGACTCGAGTAGCAAACACCACTACTCTCACTTTTCCGATTGCGGTTCAATGCGACGTTGTTCGATTTCGGCTTTTAGAACCGCGTGGTGGTCCTTTCACTCTCTCGCTCTCTGCGACAATGAGTTTTTTCAAACTCTAGGAATACCTCGTTTATTAGAAAAAATAACTCAGAGAAATTTCGATTACGCGTATTCCCAATTAACCAATCGAATTAGCCAGTTCTTATTTGTGGTTGGTGGACTCGTCCGTATCGTAGTACGCTTGCCCCGATTTTCTTAAAACTACTTTTGCCGAGTAATCGACACTATTCGCTTTAACGACCAATCAAATTGAACGATGGATTTATTTACTCGCTCCTGTTATTATTCGAGGTGTAGATTAAAACCCTACGACTGCAAGCGAAGACAACAGTCGATAGGAGAAGTTCGATGAATAAGAAGAAATCTTCACGAAGCCAAAGCTACAACAATATGTCGCAATACCAGTCGCGATTCGAGTACTAAACTAGCCATACAAGTACACGAATCACCAAGTAAACGACCTAAATCTCTCCTATAAATCGAATCCTTATTACACTATATCGCTTAAACTTATAAGTCTACGTTTTGTCCTTCCAAAAGTTACTAATCTAAGAAACTAACTTACTGACTTGAATATTAAATTACAAACTTCATTCTTCCATTATTCGTCTAAACTGAAATTTAAGCAGCTGCTTCGGCTTATAAGTTAACAAAGTGATTTCAAACTGAAACGATTAACGAAATAAATTTCTTTACCATAATTCACAATGTCATTGAACAGTAAAAGATATTGAGTATTCGAATTAAGTCATCAGAGTGGATTAATTGAGCATGGCAAATAAAAAGCTGGGAGTTAATCAATCGAGAAAGGAAAGTCACTGAAAAGGCGACATTCTCTCGAATTCAAATCAAAGATCCCCCTCTCCTTTCTTCGTCAAAGATCCGGCTGACTACATGTGACACGTTGCCCTATAGCAATATCGTTGGAAGTTTCGTCAGCGATACATGTGTAGTTTTTGGTCGTGCTACTCTTGCCACGTATGTCAGAAGACGGTTGGCAATGCGAAGATAAGGGACAACCAAATGGCTCTTTCATTGCTCCTACTATTATTATTATCAGGGTTATCGGGAGCACCTGGACATGCGACACGTGGTTTCGCGACCGCGCGAGTACCATATTACTGGCGCGTTTCCGCGCGACAAGTTTTGCGATAATAGCTGAGTAAACTTCGCGAAGTGTCCCCATTACGTAAAAGACAAAACCACTTCGCTCGTTGGACTCAACACGCCGATATCGAGGAAACGTGATCGTACTCCAATGCTGAATACTAATTTCCTCTAAAAACATTTGTCGGATTACCGTTAACTCTCTGAGGGAATCCCAAAAATTTTGAGGGAGAAAAAAACGTATCGTGCAAATAATAAAGTACGCTACGTAAAATTATAGATTTATTAAAAAGAATTCAAGTTAAGGGTTAAAGAGGTTCTTTTCAATGCAGAGTGGACTAAAGTAAATAAGAATGAAATTTTTCCTTAAGTTACGTTTTTCAACACTTATTAATCGGTATCAATTTAATAAAGAGATCGCTACGGTTCCAACATGAGAACCATTCCCATTCGACAATTACACCATCGAAATCGTCCCAAAACGATAAGTGGATATTTTATCACAAGTACAAAGTGCAAGGATGAAATCTTCTCTCGAAGAATCTCTCGCCTCCGAATAAAGTAATATATCTACTCGAGGCCATCATAACGTAGAACATGACGAATGCAAAACTTATTTAACTTATTAAAAACTTACCAATGATTGGCTGTGGTTGTGTTGGCTCCTGTTGTTGCTGTTGTTGCTGCTGTTGCTGTTGTTGTTGCTGCTGCTGCGGCTCTGGCGGCTGAGGAAGTGGCTGCGGTGGCGGTTGTTGTGGCGACTGTTGCGGAGGTTGTGGTTCCTGTTGCTGTTGTTGTTGAGGTTGCAATACCCTTTTCTCAATCTGCTTTTCAAGGCTATTATTTGGAGCTGGTACCGCCACCGTAGTAGTAGTAGTAGTAGTAATAGCAGTAGTTGTAGTACTGATCTTAGCAATATTTTGTGCCGTTGGTATCGCCTGCACGGAGGATTTGCCCTTTGCCCAAGGATTCACTGCCGGCAGCGGTGCCTCGACGTACTTAACCGGCTGCGATAATTGAGACGATGCCACTGTCGGTCGAACATCCAACTGGTCAAGTTCGACATCCTCTTTGTCGCGTGTGGTCTCCTTGTTGCCTCTTGGTGCATGCTCCACGACGACACGCTCGCGATCCTTGTGCGAGCGTTCGTTGCTAACGCTGTGTCCACGCATGGGATGTCGATGGTCACGATGCCGATTGCGATGTTCCCTGACATGCTCGCGATGTTGCTGTTCGCGCAACTTTTCCTTTCGCCGTGCGCTCTTTGGAGCGACGGTTTGGAACTCGCCGTCGCTGGCAAGGTCCCCGTTCACTCCGTCCGGATCAATATTGAGACTCGTCGAGCGCGCCTCGACAAGCGCCTCCTTCTGCGAAGGGTACTGATTGGCTGTGGCCGGGTCCAACACTGCCGGCGTACTGCCACTACTAGCTGGACCGGCGTTGGTAACGTGATGCCTCTTGTCGACGGGTCTAACCTGTGCTGGTGAGTACCTGCGGCCACCGGTGGCTCGCTGGTACGGCTTCGAGGGTACCACTTTGCCAGTGGGTGGCTGGGAAGAGACCACGCGATCCTTGAGACCCGCTGGAGTTGGTTGGGTTACTTGGCCATCGATGTTTTCCTTATTATTGTGATGGTTACTGCTCGCTTTTGTGGCTAGTCTACTCTCGGAACCGGCTTTTGGATTCAAGATACTCGCGTAGGATACTCCAGGGCCCTCGTCACGCTCGCTACTGCCCTGAGTACTGCTGGCCACCTTGGCCGCCATCTTGAATCGCACGCGCCGCACCGCGCGCTACGCCACCCGCGACCGACAAAAACACGAGGTCTCGAAGGCGCACCGCGAGAGCGCCCACAGAAACCTTCGAAAAATTCGAAAGCCTTCAGGACGCGCTTCCGACACTCGGGAGGTCGAGCTGTCCTGGCGAGCCGCGACTAATTTTTTTTCGGCTCGTCAATCCATCCGAATCGTGATATCCACGCCGACGACTGGGATGGGTCGTCCGGATTAGTTACTGGACTCTCGCAGAGCACGTTTTATGCGTGCGAGCGAGCAAGAGCCGCCACCATGCCTCGGAATTGAGGCATTTTCTCTCTCTCTTTCTCTCCCGCCCCTCTTTTTTTCTTAACGCGCAACTCTGCACTCGACACCCGAGTACTCGACTGCTGCTACTAACAGCACACCAGGCTAACTCTACGCGAAATATATCACACGAGTATCGAAGGAGATCACCCTCGACACCCTCTTGCGGAGCGCGAGAAGATCGCTCTTTCCAGAAGGCGCGCCGCACACGGCGTGCACGCACTACTCGGAACGTGGCTCTGTATTAGAGAGACACGTATCATGCAAACTGAATGAATCAAACGAACGAAATGGAACAACCCGGTTCTTCCGCTTCTTTGGACTGTCCCGGGAATATCCTATTCCTCGTGCTGCCACACGAGGTTTACGTAGTCCTTCTCCCTCTCGTCACTAGCACTGCCGACACCGCGTGTCCGTCACCACGATGTCCCCGACGTTCTTAATATTTCCTTAGAACGATCCTTCAAAATGATGTTACACTCGCGATGATTAATATCAGGAAGAAGAAAACGGGTCACGAGGAACCGCGTGGTTCACGCGTTCACGCGTGTTCTTGTTCGCGTGCTCCGCGTACACCGCGTGCACGCGGTGCACCGCGAGTGGTTAGGAGCACGCTGACTCGGCGATTTCGTACAAGATTAGAAAATCCCGGCTACTGCAGATATTGTACACTGTCGCGAAGATCCCTGGCGATGAAGAAAAATACGTCGCCTCGAACGTAAATGCGATTTGTGCGAAAGGTACGAAAGCGTGGACGAACGTACCATACGCACACACAGGGTTACTGTTCCGGGGACACACGGAAGGAGAGGGCTAGCAGACAGCCACCACGGGTATACTCCGCGCTATACCGTCCAATTTTTCTTCCACACCGCTCCTACTATTTCGATCTTCTTCTTCTTCAAATTGTGCGTTTACAATCGCGAGTCCTCGCTAAGAACAACCGCGCGCCGCCTCGACCAACACCGAGTCTACGCTAAGTTACCACGGATTACGTAAACACGGCATTTTCGGCGATCTTTTTCCACGACAAAGCGGTCTCTGCAAAACACATGTGGCCAACGCTGGCTCCTGGCCTTTGCGCGAGCAGCTTACCCGGTTTCCGGTTTGATCGATTTTAATTCTACTGTCACACCGACAGATGGCCAACGTTGAAGTGTTTGCACTGGCCTCAACTTCCCGGCACGGCCACGCCGGTCTTTTTCCAACACGTTTCGAACGATTCACAAGGTTTTCTGCTTTCGCTTCGCTATCAGTATTAGATATTTTTTCTACGTATTAATAGCACGTTTTGTACTGTACAGAAGTCATTTTAGGAAATCAGGGAAATATTTGAAAATTCCTATTGATATTCGTATACCGAACGATCTTGTTTATCGAGATTCACCGGCTTTGTTTTGTAAAAAATCTACGTAACCCCTACATCTTGCGAACAACGGTGAATCGATGTTTTACTATATTGCATCGATATGTAATATTAACGGTAATCGGAAAACAGTCTCATATATTGATCACACGTTTCTCCGAACTTTTTTTCACTATTTTTGACTTTTGAAGCTATCTCTCTTGCACTTGCCACGTATCAGGAAACATCGTATATATATATGTATTTTATAAGATTACGTAATAGTATGATGATACGTGTTTCATGTTCTTGCACTTTAGTGCACTTTCATAAGTTCCTCCTCTACATGCTATATCCTGGATAATCAGTTAATTGATTATCCTTATTCCACTAATATTAAAAACGATCTAATACGACTCATATTTAACGCATATCACATCGAACACGTGAATATATAAAATCTCACATTTATTCCACCTTCCTATCATACACGATATTCTATCGAGGATATCATTGGCAATAAAAGTTATTGTGCTTCACAAGTGATTTTTTCTTTCAATTTACAAAAATAATAACAATTTGAATTATTAGCCACAGCTAAATTGCACATTAGGCTCGTCTACTTATCTAGACGAATTAACATTACCTCGAACATTGTTTTTTTTTTTTTTTTACATAAACACTAATAACATTTAACTATTTCATATAGAAAATGTTGCCTTCAATTGTGCTTGTACTGGGCAACTCTCATTCTGCCCAAATTACATCATTAACGATTTATAATAGCGCATTTTTGTCAGATGTAAGTTCGGGCATATTTCCTTGAATATCGATCGAACGCATCCGTAATGGATGATCTGGAAAATATAACGCGCGTTAATGGAATATTAAAAATAACTCGAAATTAACTTGAGTTTAAATGTAAAAGAAACATGAGCCAAATACCTAAAGAGCTTTTGATGAAGCAGGTACGCTGTAACATGACCGGCATCGATATATCGTATCTCGACACCCGGCCAAATTTGCTCTAAACTCATACAACCGTCCCGCGGTACGTATGCATCGTTCCTAGCGCACACGGCAATTATTAATTCCGTGTCAACAGGTACTTCGAAATTCTTTAGATGCGTACATTCGTCCATTATGCCGCACATAAATTGTAATGCCTTACGATCTCGCCATTTGCAATCTGTGAAGACCGGATGTTTCGGTACTGGTAACAGACAAATTCCTGTCCTTGAAAAACAGCACACATAAATATCTCGTAGATAGTGTTTTATATTCGGCTAAGCCGAATATGATTTTCTACTGTGGTGGTTTAGTTTTGTCAGATTGTTTCGGTTAATTACACACAAATTAGTAGTGTACTAGGTATGCCGGAAAAGGATCACACTTGTTTATAGGGTTTATCGAGATCGCATACACAATATTATCTTCAATCCCTTCTCACCTTTAGCAGCAGCTTGTGCTAAAAGATTACGTGAAATTCTTCACGCGTCAAAGTCAAGTTTCGTTAAATGGTTAAACTACGCGGCATACCTAATAGAAAGACACTTGTCCTGCTATAGATATAACTGCTTGAATCGATCGTAAAGCTTCTGTTGGCTGCAGAAGGTACCTGCCTTTTAAAAGATTCAAGTCCAATGACTTGAATTTGCTGGAGAGGAGACTCAAAGGAAATAATCTCGCTGCTGCATTTTCCTCAGCCAGCTGTTGTTCTAATTTATTATCCTCGCTTTCTTGTTCCACTTCACACTCTTGTATACTAGAGTTTATATTCTCTGAGGTAGATTCGGACTTCCAGTAATCGTCAGTTTTGCTCTCACAGTTTTCCAGCTCCATAGAGGTCTCGGTTTGTAACTGATTCACTCGGGTCATGCTTGCAGGATAGTGTTGAGCAAAATGTTGTCCAGCGAAGAAAGCATCCTGCAGAAATTAACAAATCAATAACAAATTGATTTCTTTGTATGATAAAAGAAAAAAAAAATATAAAATTCAATTACTTACATCTCGACCGATAATTTTCACCATTTTCGCTAAATCGGTTTGATAGAGTTTATCCTCTAAAAATTGATTTTCGAGCAGTGCCCAATTTATAGAAGCACTCATTACACCTTGAGTGAAAACCGGAGACGCTGTTGACCATGACAAGCAAGGTACCAGTGGTATAGGTTTTGGCCAATTAGTCGCCGCCAACGAAGCCATCTAAAAATATCAAGAGACGAGCAGTTATAGTCAAGTTTCTCGAACTGCATCCAAAATAGAAATTTTAAATTATTATTGAACGAATGACAGCGAGAGATTATAATTGAATTAGCTTCGAATTAAAAGTTAAAATAAGAGCCAACATGTCCACCCATGGATAATCCAGTTAGTCCTAAGGGACCAAAACCTTGCTGTTCACACCAGTTCAGTAGAACGATTGACTCCATTATCAAGCAACCTCCCATGATGAAAATGTCGCAAACGTTGTGTAAACACGAGCGTCTGTAACGTATGGATTTAAAATGTGAATGATACAGTCGCATGCAACAACTCTTCTTTGTCGCTACAAACCTTGTGCTAAACGATTCTTACATTTGATCTTGAGGTTTTCTTGAGCCGTAAAATGGATTTTCCAATATTATCGAACCAATTCCTGATTCCTTGAGTAGTGGTTTGGCAATTAAATTTCTCCGGCGCCAAAAATACTAGTTTGCGATATAACGAACATTAATATTTCTATTTTTACTTAATATCAATGATAGCTTGGAATTATACATGCGAAGATAACGTAAGTAGTAGTACGATTACTTACATGATCGCCAGTTCCAGCCAGATGTAAACAGATGGGTTTTACTTTGTGCGAATGCCACTTACGTGGCAACACGACTTGAAAATAGGCTGTTTCCGTCTCTTCGGGCATGATGCCTGGAAGATGCCTGGCCAATGGCGTCGGAAAACTTCCTTCTAATATATGGCAATCCGACCATTCCTCATCCTGCGAGAAGGAAATAATATTCTGAATATTCAACTACGATACGTCGTAATGTAATCGACAATCCAATACTCACCTTAGTTATAGTTATCGGATATTGATATGGAATGAGACTGTAGCAAACGTCTCTGTTAGCGATCACTTTCCTAAATTCAAATATTCTAAAAGAAAAAATAATTCCATGATGATTGATATTCTGTGAGAAATTCATTGGATGAAATATAGCAGTCTAGTACAATTATTGAATTATTGATATTCTTTTAGGCAATGATCTCTATGGATTAATTCAGGTTACAGAGCCCTCTTACCTTTTCAAATTTTGTGGACTGCCCCAGCCTTTTGTAAAAAATTTCGTGAGGAGAATACTCCGGTAAACTGCATCCAAACGACTCGCAGGCATTTTTTCGTGAAATCAAGTTTCATTTATGCTTTTTTATACTTATTTTATCTATAGTCGCGATTTATGCGATCTTCGCCAAAACGATCGGTAATACTTAAATCTATCATTCGATATACAAGAATATTATAAATTGCTAATATTCATATAGCAATCTTATTCAGCCAAATAATAAGAGGATACAAAATCACGTAAGATTTGCTTGACATCTTAGAAACACATTGTTCGGTACACTTTAAAGCAAAGCACCACATTCACTAATCCTCAATGGTCTCATTCCAAAGAAATCGAACAGCTCAGACAGATTTGCACTCGACGCGAAAGAAGGCGAATCGAAAAGATAGAGTTGAATGTGTGGGTGACTGCCTCGCAACTTTTTGATCACTTAAATGACTTGAATCCACAGCCGAAATAGTAAAACGCAAATAGTAAACTCATCTGTTGCAGATGTTGCACTTGTTGGCACGCATTGGTCGCGTGAAAAACAACAACAACAGTAGTGAGACTGTCCAAAAAAAAACTACGTCGAAATTTAACAATGTATACGTGTAATATCTACATATAAGAGAATTAGCTATCTACATCGCAATCTACGATCTGTAACATTTACGGTCGACCTACGGTTGTTTGCGCACTTCGATTGCGTACCGAATGCCACACATACTCGCTATACTGTTGATAGATGACAGATTCTCCGACCTTTTCATTAGGAATCGAAGTTCTCTAAATTTTAACATTTACATTCTACATATCGCGCCTTTTAATTTATAACCTTCGAATATATAATTTGTGTATTATATAGGGCGTACGTTGCTATTCTTAAACAATTAGGGAACAATTGATAATTAGTCTTTGTTAAAAGAGCGCGAATGATGTGTTCGTTTGTGGGGTAGGTTCCGTTCAAGGAGCACTAACCTTACACGCTTCGTTTGGTTCAATTCTGACTCATATATAACCTCGTGTTATCTTTGTATGAACAATATGTACTATATCTACGATATTTTCTTCATTCATTGTATATAGACACAAGGAACATATATATTTGATGTTGTGAATGACGGGCTATATATGGCTATATATTTTTAAATGGATTATGTTTGCGTTATCGGTAACATAGGGTAGCAATTTAAATCAATTTCAATGTGTTTAATAAATGTTTCCTCTTTTAATCTGCATAGTTGAACCTAACTAATTCTTTGATATGTCTAAGTACCATTTTAATTAGCCGTTAAATCCACTTAATTAAGTAAATTGGTTCTAATTTTAATTCGTCGAAATTGGACAGTTAGTAGCGCCCTCTGAAATACATTTCTAGAAACTGTGAAGTAAGCAACAGTCGGTTATCTTACCTTCTGTTACTACGAATATACTTTGGAGGGCGCCACCAGTATTTTTCTAAGATGGCGGCTTAAATTCCTTTATTTACGAGAATAACCTTAATTAAATATAATTAATGCGCCACACAGACATATAATATAAATTTCTATCTTTTATTACAAGACATCAGATGTCAAAATACCAGTTAAATATCGTATGAATTTAAAAAAAATTTGAAATTTAAATCGAAAAAAATCGATCTTCCGAAAATCGATTCAGAATCGAATATGTAGCCCTATTTTGTAAATTGTACCGTACTGTACACTTGTAAAGGTCCACGTGCTTTTGAAAGTTAACCTAGTAGGTACCTTCTTTGGCGGTATTTTTCTTTTGCAACTGATAGTCTGTAATGGAAAACAAATAATATGTGCGACTTGATCAAGACTATTGAAGATGACCAAGAAGTGCCGGATTATTCGGAGAACTCGGACGAAGAGGACGACGTAAGGGAATTTTTTAAAATAAATTCAATGATATTGTCTCTATATTATTGTTGTCCTCTATGCAAAACATTGTATTAATAAATGAATAGTGGTACGAGCTCCGTGTCATGGAATAGTTTCTTAATTCCGTTATTGGAATTTCTTATTTCACAGTTCCAACCGCGTAAACAAAAAAAGAAGGAAAAGAAGGATTTTGACACCAATTTTCAATTCATAAGTGATGCTTCTGAGTACGCACAAGACACATGGAACGACTTGAGCAAGTATATTAAAAGGAAGGCGAAAACGAAGCTCGATGACAAAATCAAGAAAATTAGAAAGGATCAAACTATTACGGTTTGTAGTCGTCTAACTATTCCGAAGGTAACTTTTTCATGCGATAACTTGTTTCATGCATTCTTTCTTACAGATTGATGATGATGACGTAGAGATTGCGGAAGATCGGAACATTAAGCAAGATGACGAAATCTCATTATCCGAAGACGAACTTAAAAAAGGTAATACAGTGATATATCGTCTGTATTTTCTATGTATAACGGATTTGGTATAATTCTATTGGATATTTCTACAGACATATTTAAGACAAAGGAGAAAAAAGGCAAACGGAAGAAACTGAAAGAGGAAGAGGAAGAAAGAATACAGTTTGAAGAATGTACTAATGGAGATTCTCATGCGACGTTTTATCAAATGAATCTCTCGAGACCTCTGTTAAAAGTAAGCTGAGATTTTATACCATAGTTTTAATAGTAATTAGAAAGTACAATAATTGTATAATAATTTTCCAGGCAATTACAACAATGAATTTTACGCAACCCACACCTATTCAAGCTGCGACAATTCCAGTTGCTTTAATGGGACGTGATATTTGTGGCTGTGCTGCAACGGGTACTGGTAAGACTGCGGCATACATGCTTCCGACTCTTGAAAGATTATTGTACAGACCGGTGGATGGTCCAGCCATTTCTCGTGTGCTTGTATTGGTACCTACGAGAGAGCTTGGCGTGCAAGTTTATCAAGTAACAAAACAATTAGCACAATTCACAACGGTGGAAGTAGGTCTGTCTGTCGGTGGTTTGGACGTGAAATTACAGGTACTGTATCCTAAAAACAAGGAATCGGAGCTTCTAATTAAATCTCACCTACTTTACAAAAGTTACATTTGACTGTAAATTTGTATTTTGCACAATTAGGAAAGCGTGTTAAGAAAAAATCCGGACATTGTCATAGCTACGCCTGGAAGATTGATAGATCATTTGAAGAATACACCGACATTCTCTTTAGACAGTATCGAAGTATTAATTTTGGATGAAGCAGATCGGTACACATGAATTAATTTAATTCTACGTGATCTTTAAAACTTCTCAGTTTTTCCAACTTAATTACAATGGTTCCAATTTTATTTCAGAATGCTGGATGAATATTTCGCAGAACAAATGAAGTATATCGTGAAACAATGTTCGAGGAATCGACAAACTATATTATTCTCGGCTACTATGACAGAAGCTGTGAAAGACTTAGCTGCGGTGTCTCTAGACAAACCCGTGAAAGTATTTGTAGATAGTAATCAAGATGTAGCCTTTAACTTACGTCAGGAATTCATTCGGTTAGTAATATTTGAGAATTGTTCAATGAGGCATCTAGCGAGCAAAAATTCTTCATTAAATTCTTTTATAGAATTCGAAAGGAGAGGGAAGGAGATCGTGAAGCAATATTGGCAGCTTTGATCTGTAGAACGTTTCACGATCATGCTATGGTCTTCGTTCAGACTAAAAATCAAGCTCACAGACTTCATATTCTTCTCGGATTACTCGGCGTAAAGGTACTATATATATATACATATAAATCCAGGAAAAAAATATTAGGAACTTTGCTATAAAACTATTGGTTTCGTTCGACAGGTCGGCGAATTACATGGAAATCTCACACAACCTCAGCGTTTAGAGAATTTAAGTAAATTCAAGAACGAGGAAATAGATATCCTTTTAGCTACCGATGTTGCAGCGAGAGGTTTAGACATAAGTGGAGTCAAAACTGTAATCAACTTTGTGATGCCGGCGACAATGCAACATTATATTCATAGGTATAATATCTGCGAATATTCTCTATTCGAATTTTGAATGATCAATATTTCACGCAATTTATGTGTCTATTCTGATTAGAGTGGGGAGAACTGCTAGAGCAGGTCGCGGTGGTGTTTCGGTATCGTTAGCTGGTGAACAAGAACGGTTACTGGTAAAAGAGATTATTAAACAAGCGAAAAATCCAGTTAAAAATCGAATTATACCTCCTGATATTATTGAGAAGTATAAGAAGAAGCTTGAGTCTCTTGAACCGGATGTCGAACAGATACTGGAAGAAGAGAAACACGAAAGAGAACTGGCTAAAATCGAGAATCAAGCAAATCGTGCGGAGAAATTACTGAAAGGCGAGAAAGGCGATAATAAGAATTATAGAAGCTGGTTCCAAACTCCTAAAGAGAGAAAAGAAGAACAAGGTACTAGAGAATTTTACAGGAAATTAATTTATAGGATATTTATTAAATCGAGGAATTATTCGTTTTAGATAAATTGGCTTTGACAGAGAAACAGCCTAAAGGCAAGAAACGAAAACACGAAAAAGAGTCGTCGAAGACAAACGAAGAAAAGAAGAAAAAGAAGGAGCCGAAAAAAGAAACTGCTGAAGATCGAGCGGTAAAAGAATTGGAAAAGACAGCGGCGTATCAAGCGAGATTAGCGAAGAAGCAAAATAGGCAGAAGAAGATTCGAACGGTAGCAGACGATAGTTTTGCGCCGCAAAGAAAATGTAAGAGGAATATTGTTTAATTTGAATTTTCAGATATTTGAATTATTAACTATTGTCAAAATATGTTTTAGCATCTGGAAAGCGATCGCAATCGTCGTTCGCAGCGGATCTAACCGACACTAGCAGAAAAGCTGTCAAACGAATGCGTTACGAGTAAGTGAATAATACATTTCAATTAGTTCACTTTTTATGTGAAATTAAATATTATTAATTTGCGTTTATTGCAGGGCGAACTCAAAACAAAATCAGGCCAAAAGGAAAGGAGGAGCAAGTAAAGCGCGTGGTTTAGGGAATAACAGAAGTAACAAGAAATTCTCACGAAAGCATTAAAATCCACAAATTCCATAAATGTAACAATACCTTATTAAATATATATATATATACGAATTTACTTAATTTGTTTTATTATAGAACTGTTACAATACGTCACTTACGTCTCACAGTTTGACAGATGAATAGCACTGATTAATTGTTTTCTTTAATCAGAATATGTATGCTTCGTAGCTAAAACCTGTTTGGAAAAATTACAGTACTATGCGATTAGAGAAAAAGCGTAATCTCATTACACTGATAATGAGAAAACCGCCTAAGCACTGTGCTTCTTTCCTTACCACGTTGCGTGGTGTTAGAAAAATCACTTATACTTCGCGTACAAAAAAAACAACAAAAAAACTTAAATTTGTGATGTAGCCAAAAATGAAAATACTACCCGAGACACGTTTGAAAAAAAGTGTTTCGAGACACTAATCTCCAACTATCGAAGGCTATCGTGCAAAAATGAAGGGACTCGATGCATCGTACTGTAATTTCAATGAGGAGGTAATAGGTATATGTTAATTTTATAGTTATTTATGTAGTAGCGTCCAAGCATCCATCACCATTCACAGCCACCATTCAAAAATCTCATCCATCGTTAAGTTTAATACAGCCTAATCCTAATTCTAGCGTTGAAAAAGGAAATTTTTTTTTTATAAAACCTAGGCCTGCGTTCAATTACTAGCAATCCTGTGCAATTTTGTACCCAACTTCTTTTCTGACCACCACCAAATTCTACGGAATCGATATATTTATCCTATTTCGAGGACTTTTGTATATTCTAAAACACATGACATTTTTCAATTTATCGCGCTTCTCTCTCTCTCTCTCTCTCTCTCTCTCTCTCTCTCTTTTTAATTCCAGTTGAGTGTATTAAATACTGATAAAACTAAAACGACTTGACTTCGCGAGAAATTCAAAATTTACATTCATGCATGCAAACACACGCGTATGTCGGATCAATTCGATAGCATTCATTATTGATCACATACTATCCTAATAGCTTTGTTTCTTCTTGTATGAACTTATGAGAATTTCTTACGAAGATGATGAAACGAATATTTATGACAAATGAAGTTATAACTTAAGAAACAGAGATATACACATACAGCTCCTACAATATACATAATTTTCAAACATAACGTTAACTTACACGCTACACGATCAATTAATAAACTATAATTAATACGAGAAAAAAAAAACGTTGCTATTTAACACAGTACTAAATTTAAATTGAACCACGGTGCACGACTGAATAATCTCCGAGCTGAAGAAGATTAATAACTGTTTGTTTTTTTTCTTCTTTCTTGCTATAACTTATAATCATCTACTATAATCATCAGCTCTACGGTCAATGAAATAATTCGAGTATAATAATCGTCGCCGTAAATTCTCGCATAAACGGGCAGAAAAGCTCTTGGTTACAAACTTGTATCTCAGGAAAATACAAAAGAACGTTAGTCTCTTGATTCACACATGGGGTGAAGTGTATCATCGTACAATGAACGAATTTCCCCATTTCGATTTACTATCGAATTCAGAAGAATTCCTCCTGGCTCTCGCGTAACAAACACTTTACGAAATGAATAGTTGATGTGTTTTATATTAATGCGCACTATCCATCAATATGTATATATATATTTATATATTTATATTTATATGTGTACGGATATTATGAAAGTATTTGTAAGGTCACCATTTTCGTGAAATAAATTAATCAAATACGGCCGTGCGCTGACCAAGTCTTAAACGTTAAATTACTTGTCCCCCCCCGAAAATTAAATTATAAACACACGAATTTCATGAAATAGTACATGTTTCTTATTCGAAAGCAATGATCCTAACAATGCAGCTAGAAAATTTACCAATTAAATAAGTAATAAGTAACCGAACAATCAATAATTAATAGTAATTCGATTGAATTTGATTGGAAGTAAAAACTTTTGAATCGTAGAATCAATTTTCCAACAACGTTATCTTGTTCTCTTTTGCGTATTAGAAAGAGTTTTAGAACATTGTGTCAGCTGGTCTTGATTCAATATTTTCTATCCAGCTTGACAATTTATACATATTTTAGATAATATTAGCTTAAAACTATCCAGTACGTTTGTATCGCGTCTCCCGATGATTTGCCTGTAAAAAAAGGCGCGTTCGAAGATAGTAGAAATATTCTTATTAAGTTACGAAATTAGCAAAGATGCAAAAGCGAACAATACAACGATTGATGGATGATTCGAAGAAGGAAGAGCTTTCACGAAATGGCAGCTGTTCGTTTGATCGTCGCAATTAAATCACACCGTAATGCCAATGATTATATCGTGCTTGTTTAACGTACAGAAGATAAAGAGGAAGAAAAGCCAGTAGACGAAAAACCAGAAAAAGAAGAAGAAGGAGAAGAAAAAGAAGAAGAAAAAGAAGAAGAAGAAGAAGAAGAAGAAGAAGAAATAGAAGAAGAAAAATAAACATTTGAATCATTGAGAATCAGAATGGTGTAAAGTATGAGATTTTCTTCGAAAGAAGTGCATTAATTCTATAAACCTGAAGTCTGCCTTTTACAACAGCAGCGGTTGTGATCGAACCTGTTCCATTCTGATTGCCAACGGCTCATATGTTAAGACACGTTTGTTCCTTGCCAGATTAATTAATTTTTCTTACTCTCTCTCTCTCTCTCTTGTTTTCTCTTGCGCACTCTTTCTCTCTCAATCAATCTCTCACACTCTCTCACTCTCTCTCTCTCTCTCTCTTTTTGCCAATAAGGTTGCAGCTCCAGAGACTTTCTCCGAGTCGTAAGCCTACGCGCGTATTAATTATGTCCGACGATTAATCCTTCATAATCTTAACACCTTACTCTCTAGGTATACGCGAACGACTTAGGTTTATTAATTGTTGTACATAACCAAAATATTCTGTTTTCTAATTTGTAAAGTATTTTTTTTTAGATTCTTTAATTATTATGATCATCACGTTCCCCTTTAAGTCTTTCCACCTATTTCTAAACGTGTCCCCATGGGTACAGTCCATTCACTTAATTAATTATTTATTTACTTTATCTGATTCTCGTAATGCCCTCTTTGCTGGTGGTTCCTCGATCTAAAAGAGTCAATTCTTTTACCTATTGATATATGTACGATATCGGTCAAATTAACACACGAATAACTTACCTCCTCCTCCAAACCGGGTAATTGAATCCTAGTTTCCGATGCTTCTGCAGGCTGGAAATAAATCAAAAGAATCGTTAGGAAAATTTCAGCGACTACGATAATGTCGCTTTCCTCCTGAATTCCATGAATTGCAGTATTAAAAAGTCGTTAGATAAAACTTTCGGGAATTTTACCTGTGCATCAATACATTCCATTTCTCCGATTTGCAGCTTGAAATCACAATAATACGTGTTCAAAGTTTTTTTACGAAGTTATTATTTTCAGCAATTTTGGAAGGATCGGGAAAGGAACGAGTGATGGAAATAGGAAAAAATGGATGTATTGGAATGAAAAATTTAAGAGAGAAAGAGAGAGAGAGAGAGAAAAAAAGGGAGTTTAGTTGCTCAGCAAAATGATGAGGACTATGTGTCAATAAGATATACAAAATTATAGATATTGGTAATTAAAATTGTAGTAACAATTAAAATACACTTACCCTCGCGTCTGTTTCGTTCGGTCCAATTCCAACTTCCTTCGGTGGTTTGTTTTTAGCTCTACGCTGTGGTCGCTCGCTAACGTGCGTATTAAGAAGCGTGCTTTTACCTTTTTGATTCGTCATCGACACTTGCATCTCCGCGGGCAGATAATTTTTCGTATTAGCAATTAATTCATCCGCACGCTTAAAGTACATTGTCGGTATTCGCGTTTCGCTTGGGAATTCTTTCATTTCGAAATTTGTCGTTTTTGTGTATATTACATTCATAGCCAAGTCGCACACAGCCCATAATTTCTACGAACATAAAAAAAAAATATTTTTGTTGTCAACATATTTTTTGTTGTTAGTGATTTTGTAAAACGATATAACAAAATATACTTACAAAATTCATATTATTATCGTCTGGCTTCAATGCATCTTTGTGACTTTTCATTCTCTCGACAAGATTTTTATAAAATCCGTAACAGTAATATTCGTTCTTCGTTATTAATGGTTCGAGTATAAACCATAAGCATTGTTGTATGACTTTGAGTTGCGATACCATTAAATGACTCGTGAATTCAGGATCGTGGGCCAAAATAGGAACCGCGAATACTAGCATATAATCGGGTAAGATGTGAGGCAATTGACCTGTACGAATAAAAAAAAAACAGAAAAACATTGAGACTTATCTTTAAGAATTTGAATTTTATAATTCAATTTCTTACCCATAGCCCGTTCCACAGTGCCTAATGATAATGTTTTTACATAATCTCTTCTCTTATTTATGTCGGTCTGCATGTACGTTTTTAACACACATTTTAATCGTTTGTCCTGTTCTTTACCCGCTAGAGCATAATAACCCATAAAATCAAGTGGCAGACACTTGTTTGGAATTCCTCTTCCGAGACCTTTATGAAGTTTGCTACCGAAAGCTTCTCTTACTTGAGGAACTTCGTCCTTGAAAATTCATACGAATTATATAAAAGCTTGATACATTGTTATTAAATCTAGAATTATCAATGTATAAAAACTTACCACCATGAGTTGCGATAAGTTATAAAATTGTTCCGCGGTAAATTGATCGCCAACACCTTTTTGTTCGCAGATTTTTAACATGGAACAACCAGCTTGTAATCGGAGCCAGCTCATTTCTGCTTTACTAAGGCGGCCTTGTTGCAATAGATCACCCTTATTCACGACAAATGCATTTAGCATTCGGAAGGTTTTTTGGGCAGATAATACGTCAGTCTTCAATCCAAGTAACCAGCGAGCCATACATTTTAAACCTTCTAATCTACATCGTGTCTCTTCGGGTAATTGATCTTCTCTGCACCAATCTCCTTCGATGGGCTCGGTCGTTTGCTCGCTACTCTCCTTCACTAATAGCTCCTTAACTATCTACAGAGCCAGAGCGAGATTGATAACCATTTACGTTCAATATATTCTAATATATATATACATATATATATATATATTATTTATTAATAGAATCATAAGTTTTAAACACCGAAAGAACACTTACTTTTCTCGACACCATATTCTTTATTTGTACTTGATACTTCTCGGGTAAATTATATGCTATATGACCTAACGTGACTATGGATGTTCGATAATATTCTGATGTCGGTGTGAGTGTGTTTTTGATTCTTTCAATAATTTCAGGAAAAATGGTATCGTGTATATTGGTCATATTAACAAACAAACATCTCACGGCTTGTTTTGCTTGTTTCGGTGTTCCCGTTTCTGCGAAGGTTTTACATATTGGAACCAATAGGTTCATGATGTCTGGAGCTACGTTGCACAAAGGTTTATATTTTCCTAAGAATGTAAAAATTGAGAGGACTAATGGTCCCACCATTTCATCCTCTAGCTCGAGAAGATGCACCAGTTGCATTAAAATATCGTTGTGTAGAAAATGTGGACCGAACACAAAGGAAAGCATCTAAACGAAAATCAATAGATATCGATTATCAGCTACGATAGATCTTTCAATATTATTTTATTCGATTAATCAAATGTGTTAACGTACCACGAGTAATCGCAGTCCCTTTTCACCCGCGTTATTTGGATTAAGTCCGACTTCTTCTATTACATTACCACCTTTTAAGCAGTCTAAGACATAGCCAATGAGAACCTGTATCGAAGAATAATTTTAATTAAAGTATTTTCAATTGAAATATAATAAATAGTAATCAGTATCTATGATAAATCGAACACTCACCCTAATAGCTTCCTCGTCGATCATAACGGAGCTAACTCTCTCCAACAACATTTTTATCGTGTTGTAATACAAGTTCGTCATTACAGGCTGACCCAATTTCTTTAACACCATACTTATAGTATCCGCACACTCTTTACACGAAACATTCGGTTGTACTATAGTTTCCATTCCTTGTAGCAGTGCCGAGTCTCGTCGCATGTGTGCACTGAACTTTTGCAAGAATTCCTGCACTTTCATTGGTTCAGGCAAGAATCGTGATATCTGATGAATCTTTGTCATCAGTTCATTATTCGCGTCTGATTTTTTCACTATGTCCAACCATTCGACCACTGCCCTTCTCACGCTGAAAAATCACACGCATATCATTTCGTAGGAAAAAGATGAATATTGAAAGAAAAAAAAAGACAATCAAACGAAAAGAATTATAGAAAATATCTTCACTTACGCGAGTTGATGTTTCTGTAATTCGACGAATGCTTTAGATGCGTGATCGTCGATTGTACCGAGTAGATGATACAACTTTTTCATTCTTTCACTTGCAGGAAGTTGATACGGTACCAAGCAAGTATTCAACAACCTTTCTACCAGTAATCTGTCTTCCATTCCAGCCATGTAATATCCGTGCAAGATTTTATCTTTGATCCATGTTACTGCTTTCTTCGTCGCCTGTGGCACATCAGCATCGTTTAAATGTTTCTTATATATCATCGCGAGTCCTGCCATCGCTTCCTTTCGGATTTTGAACTTCTTGTCCAAGGTTCTTTCTTTCACGAATTCTAGTAAATCTTCACTGTCGGAGACCACTTCGAAGTCTCGCCTCGCAGTGGTCACTATAGCCATGACAACTTCGTATCTTACGCTTTCATCGGCATCGTGTTGTCTGAGCTTTAACGTGTCGGTGATATCTTTCCTTAGTTCAGGATGATTCAAGAGAAAATGCATTGAGTATTGAACGCATTTTATGCGAATGGATACACTAATGTCGTTAAATCTTCCGAGAAATGCTCGCCATAATTGAGTGTGTTGTACTGCTAATTGTGAACCTTTCTCAGAAAACATTCTTGCGAGCAATGCAACTGCACCCAATCTTTCGCTCTCTGAGGAAGATTTTAATTTGCATTCCAATTGTGGAAGGACCGATAACAAGACACTTGGGCATATGTGATTCAATTCGTATATCAAGTCGTAGACTTTCTTGCAAATTTGTAAACTCTTCTCTTCTTTACCGAGAATTAATACATGATTGAAAAACTGGAAAATAAGAAGATGAATTTCTGACGATTCTGTTTTTAATGTTAATAGTATCTGTGAATTTTTAATATTTTTATATACTTACTGCTTGAATGTAAGGTTCCAATGTATCGCTACATTTTATTACTAACTCCTTGGCAAGCATGTATGCGTTTTTCTTCTGTGATTTATTTGGTTCCACGATGTTCATAAGTATAATATCTAAGAGCTCGTTACTAACAATATCGGATTCCGTAATAAGAGGACACAATACGTCGAGCATGAAACTTTTGACTTTTCCTGAATGCTCGTCACTGAAAGAGAAATTGGTATAGATTAAACAACTAAATACCCAACATTTGCGAAATGCGTGTTCGATTAATATCTACTTACTTTACTATCCTGAACATGAGCGAGAATAGCGCACAAAATATTTCTTGACAGTCTTCCAATTCGAAACACATATTAAAAGACTTGACGTACGCTAAATTTTCGAGAAGGTAAAAATATCTCTTAAACGCTGGATCCTTCGGGTCTTTCAAACCCGCCAATTGCTTAATCAAGAATAGAAATATTGTTTTGACCTAAAATAACATAGTCAAATAAGTATCACGATTTCATAGATTTATGAGTTTAAGCAACGGATACTTTTTACCTGTTCCGCGTCTTTGTATGGAGCCTCTGGAGCGTATACCCTCAATACATCGGCGATACAACAGGCAATTAATAGTTGTACATCTTTACTCTGATGCATTAGAAAATGTTCTTCTGCCAAATGTAACGCAAGTGGTATATACTGCTGATACATTCCTTCATCTTGACCCATAGCTTGCAAAGTGTGAGCTAGCGTCTACGTCGAGGAATTATATTTAAATGTATATTCTTTGGTACCGTCGTTACGACATATAAAAAATAATACGAATGAATTTTCTAATTCTACCTTGAGTCTTCTGATTAGTTCATCTGGACCCAGATCTTCAGTAACAGATCTGCACCCTTGCGGGTATACTATCTCCGACATTTTGCCTGCTAAATGGTCCAACTGAATATCAGAAATTTTTTATCCTTAAAATAATCTACAATACCCTCCAATTTCTGCAATATTATGATATTCATTAGCTCAGATATTTATGTATCGTGTGTATACATTACAATATGCAAGATTCATTAGGAAGGAATTGAGATTATCTAACTACAAATTGGGATAGCGAAAGAAAGATCAAAATTTTCTAACGTTCCTTCCGTCGGCAGTTTGCTAAAAGAGGGAATGCATCTAACGACAGTATTACAATCGTACTGAATCGTAGTGTGATTTATACGAATAAGGGTTTCAACGTACAGTAAAATGCACCAATTCTAATTCAAACTTTTTGATAATAGTACAAATAGCAGGTGGTATATACTTTATCAAAAGAATACGACAAAAGTTAAAGAACACCTTACTCGACTGTTAAATGGGGTAAATATAGAACTAAGAGATTTTTCTAATACAGTAATACACTGAATCCTAAGACACATACACTATCCTGAAGCGAGTCGATAGGTTATGTTCGCTATCTGTACACATATACCAGGAACGAGGTAAACAGCATTATTACTCAAAAAGGAGTGAGAAGTGAATTGTTTCTAAAAGAAATAATTATGTAAAAATGTCGTATACCCCACCTGTTACTAAATGCATTACCTCAAGATGTGCATAGGCACCACAAGGCCTGTGACACTCAAAATATCAATAAAGCAAATATATGTGATGGATACACGGCACTATCTTATAGTTTCTCGAATACACACACTATCGCCGCGAAATTACTACTAAGTGCAAGTTAATCGCCTTCGACGTAATTTTCGGAAATTTTCATAAATATCTGGCATGGTAGAACGATCAAAATGTCAGGAAAAAAGTGGCGAAATCGTTTTCGTAAACGGTTAAGCGTGTCAAAGGACGCGACAGCGTAACTCAATCACTTGAAGTTTCACCGGTGCGAAGCTTGTGTCGAGGCTAACTTCAGATTGAATACTTAACGAAAACTGGCGTAACCTGATAGGTTGACAGATTGGACTTGTTTCTCACGTACCATTAGCAAATTAGCCTTTTTCACTTCTATTATTAAAATCGTTATCCTCTTCAAAACAGCATATTTATCTTCAATATCGTTAGGAATCTTCTATTATGTTTCATAGAAAGAACATTAAATCCAACATTCTCTCTTCACGCGTCACCTCATTCGAAAATCATGAAAATATACAGTGTGATCCTCCCGCCACCGGACTATGTTATGCATCCACTGTCTAGCCCAGACTTTCTGGCGCGTCAAATTTCGGCTCACGCACAAACTAGGGTCTATGTGTGGGTCAGAAGGGTCTGTGCTATCTGCGCGCAGGCCGTTTGTGTTGGTAAGGCCCTAGCTTGTGCGTGAGGTGAAATTTGACGCGCCAGAAAGTCTGGGCTAGACAGTGGATGCATAACATAGTCCGGTGGCGGGAGGATCACACTGTACGTTTTAGTACATTTCCCTGAGTACAGGTGTCAGAAAAACTGTTAAATTTTGTTTCCGAAGCAATAGTTAAATCATCACATCACATTTCTTATGTAAAGTTTAACTGAATTATTCACATAAACACTTTCATATTATTGAATTGCGTTCGGAGTAAATTAAATATCACAAAACACAGCTTAAATGCGATGAATAACTGCTGCATCAACTGTTCGCGGATTATCACCGGAGGAAGTTACTGTTAACCGGAAGTGACTCCCTCTCATGCTTCTCTTTTTCGCTCGGCACATGCAACGTGTGCACGGTCTGGTTCAGCGCTGATCAGTTTAGCTCGAAAGAAATTGATCATCTCGACCAGTAAGATTCTCACATAATGGTAAGTGGGTTCTTTCAATTTTCTATTAATATTTCGCTATTTTTTTTATGTAAAATTTCTTTACGAGAAGTCTTTATATCGTGTGTTAAAAATTAGAGGTTAAGTTGTGTTTGACCGGAATCACGCGGTTCACCGACGCCTATCTATCACAGTGAGATTTTCTGAAAGATTTTCTATTAATTCAAGAATTTTTTTCATTTTTCAGGCTAGTACAAAGGCTGACAATCCTGAAAAGCCAGGGCAGGAAGTAACTCCTATTCACAGAATTAGGATTACTCTTACCTCCCGTAATGTTCGGTCTCTTGAACATGGTAAGTTGGGTTAAATTATTACTTAAATTATTGATAGATTTATATTTTGTGTACGAATGAGTTCTACTGCGTTTTCAGTATGCTCCGAATTGATTAATGGAGCTAAAAACCAGAAATTGAAGGTTAAGGGTCCAGTCCGTATGCCAACGAAGATTCTAAGGATAACCACCCGTAAAACACCTTGCGGTGAAGGTTCAAAAACATGGGATCGTTTCCAGATGCGTATCCACAAGAGAATCATCGATTTGTATTCACCATCAGAGATCGTGAAACAAATCACGAGCATCAACATCGAACCAGGAGTAGAGGTGGAAGTCACCATTGCTAATGAATGAACGACTTGAATAAAATTGTAAAAACTTTTAATAAAAATCTGGAAAATTATGAATCTTGAACATTTCAAGCACATTTTCAAGATTTCCCTCCATCTTATACAATTTTAACACATTATTGCTTCTCTATGTCTCTAATGATGTCGATAAGCTATCGATATTTACATACTTTAATGAATTTGCCAATAATTACTAATATGTTATTGCCAGGACTTTTACGGTAAGAACTGTGGCAAAACAAGAAAAACAATTCTTCAATTCTCGTGTGAATATTATCAATTCGTTTATTTATGAATTTGATAGAAAATTATAAATTATAGTAGATTGTTGTTACTCTTTTTATTCTCAATTGTCTTCATAATGTTCAGCGAGGCAATAACATGCATGAAGTATGGTCGTTCGTTATAAAGATGTCAAAGCACTATGAGTCAATTGATTTCGTAATTTTATCGACTTATCGCAATCATTACTCTTCCTCGTGAGACTCATCCCCAGCTTTCTTCTCATCTTCAAGTTCATCTGCACCATCAAAACCATCCATGCCTTCAACTTCCTCCTCGTCGTCATCTCCTGCGACCTCAGCATTCTCGAGCTCAGCTCTCTCCATTTGTCGAGCCAATTCGGCTTCATCGGTGGCTGTGACAACTTTAGGCTACGACAATCATGAAACAATGATGATCAATCATTTGTGGCTAGCGAATCTCTGAAAAATGTTACAAACAAACTTACAGCCATCTGGACATTGAAAACACCCCCGAGGGTTGTGATTTTGCTTTGTATGGCTTCGATAGCATCGTTCAATGCTTTTAATCCATCCGCTTTCTCAGGTGTTGATGTTGTCATCACTAAAAACATTATATTGTGGTGAGGCTTGACGTACAAGTAATTAGATAAAAATAGATCGAAGAAGACAGAATAGTTTACCATATAATGGTGGCGCAATTAAATTAATTTTAATGGGGAGTTCATCGGTGGACAGTGCCAATCCAGCTCTTAACGCTGCTTTTACAGCATCGATACCTTCGTAACCATAGCACGCAACTTCAACGTCTGCCCTAATTTTAACTGCTTGAGAAGTTAATTTACGTTTAATATTGTTCAACAATACTTCTTTCGTGTGTTCGTCAAGCCCACATTCTGCTAAAATTGACGGATCCCTGAAGCAGCAATATTCTAAAGATCATCATCGCATACATTTATACTATAATTCAAACATGGATTTACGTTGTATACTTACAAAACTGATTGCTTGAAGAAATCGTATGCAGATGCTTTTTGTTTCTTGTACTTTTCCTCAAAGTGCCACGCGGTTTTCTGATAAAGTTCTTCTAATTGTTCGTCACTGTCGTAGTGTAATAATTCTGCGACGTGTCTTAAAATGGAATTGACAGCTTTCGCTTTGGCATATCTTTCTGTACATTTCTCCACATCCTCTGCAGACACACGACGCTTACTCAAATCAATGTAACCTGTAACAAACGACATTGCATCAGCCAACAACGTTCTTTCGAGCAAAAATTCGTAAAAAGTAACATAAGACGGTTGGATACCTTTTTCTTTATCGACTCGAATAACAACAACAGGTTCTGTTTTGCCTACTCTAATAAGTTTGTTAATGGACCTAATACGTCTTCGCGACAATTCAGAAAGAAGGATCATGCCCTCGATGTTGTTGTATTCTAATAAATACACGTAAGCTCCCATTTCAGCTATACTCCGTACGTTCACCATCACCACATCTTCCACCTCCGGATATTTTTCTTTATAAAACCGACACGACAACACCATTTTCGCTGTAAAAATGAAACCTCATCAATATCAACGTTCAATGACAATTGCACAGTATCACAAAGTTTGCTTGATTTCATTGAAAACAGAGAAAATTTACAAAAATTCACCAAATACAGTATCTGTCAAATATTCTAGATACGAATGAGGTACGAATAAAAGGTTAACCAAAAAGTTAGCAAAAGAAAACCTTCCGGTTGACTGAGAATACTCTTTCCTCAATTACCAATTTGAGTATATCCGCACGATAGTTTTCGATCAATTAGTATATCCTATGCAAGTGTCTTTCGAGCAGCAAAATTGATTCAGGTATGTTAACATTCCATGTGCAACCTTATCGTAATTTTGCGAGCAGGCTGCTAAGAAGGAAACACACAGTGGTGTACAGTGCTGCTCAATTCGCGGATCCCCGTTACAGTCCAAAAACAAGAGGTTTGTTTACACGCGACATCTACGTGTAAAAGTTAACCCTGACGATACATTTCGCGTATAATATAACTCAATTTTCTTTTATTAATATTATACAGGAATTATTATTCAGTTTCGATGTGTAAAAATTCTTCCACGAAGATAATGGGCACATAGGTTTAACGGTACATTGATGATTTGGCATTGAAAAAGGTGGAGATTGAAGTTCAATCATCCGTGGCATAGTCGAATTCTCGAGGAAGTGCGCAAGTCCTGTTACCATTTTATTGTCGTGACCCAATGTAGCCGACTGAGCTCAGCATTATATTGCAGCGCTTCTGTAGTGGGAATTACAGTTAAAAGAGGGATATTCACATTTCTTTTTCTATCTCCGTTCAAATTGTGGTCCCAAGTTTTTTACGCATGCGTTTGTAAACTGTAAAGTTCGAATGATTGATCAAATAAATGCATTTTTCTTATGGTTTTTAATAATGTGATCGAACATTTAGATTTCAGCTTCTGTTTATAAAGTGTCTGTAAAAGTGTAGAGTTTTAAATTTGTACAAATTATTGTGCAAAAAATTAAAGATGTATATAGTGTAGATTAAATTATTAGATACAAGAGCAATTTTCACTAAAGTTACGATACATAATCACTTCAATCTAAAACCGAGCAAGATAGTAATTAATGTCATTATATATCGTATTTTTCCACCATGTAAATTGTTCCACGCAATTAAGTCCAGTCTCATGCATTTTGCGTAAATTTGCATACAACTTGCAACTCTAGAATATATCAGTCTTCAAGGAAACTGTTCACGACAAAATTACGTCACTTAGAAACAGTGAAGTAAAGACAATATCTGAGATAAAATTGTTCAATAACTAAAACAATCATATGAAAGGGTAAAAAGTATTCAAAACTGTCGTAATATTTTACGATCGTAATATGTCTGTACACATTGATTTTATATACAATTTAAATCAGTACCTGTATTAACTGTTTGCAATGTATATGTATAAAGATACGTCAGTTAACATTACGCGTATAATAATTTTTATTTCCTTCTCGCCAGATCGCAATTGACTTAATTCGATTCACAGTATAAAAAAGATCTTGCTCATCATAATATACATACTTAACTTGAGGTACGTATTATCTATGTAATTTTTAAAGTAACAAAAATATCCGTAATTCGTTGTTTTTGAAATGCGCCGCACTCTATCGTTTAACATTCTAAAATTCCACGATTCAATACTGAGCATAGTTGTAATGTAAAATACAGATGTAAGAAGAGATTGCATAACTAAAACTAACCGTATCACGGTTCATATATAATACATAGTTCCATTAAGAGTAATTTCTTCGATAATCTGCATACGTAAAGCTTTATAGAACCACTACTTTAAAATTGTTTTACATATTACTGAAGGAATGCTAAGCAGTTACTTGAAAGGTATTCAGTGCTGGATAACAGTAAGTCGAATTCATACCAATCAGTACAGTCTTACAAGCTTTCCCAAGAAAAAAAAACAGTGTTAAATTGTGTATATTTAAACTTCAGATACTTAAGGTATAATATTCATTAATTCAATCTAATAGAAAATAAATATAAATTGTAATAGAAATCATATTACGACGTAATAGTAGTGACAAACGACAATAACACACACCGCTCGATTAATCGCCACACTCGAACTCGATGTTATCCAAATACATATATGATGCCTTGGTACATGCATTCATCCAAAAACAAAACACGTATACAATCTGACGTCAGATTATAATAGCTGCCGGACACGTTACAGAGAATAAGAATTTAAGTGTATATCGTTAAATAAAATATATTATTTTTTGGAATCAAAAAATCAGATTCTAAAAATCTCATTAGCATAAAGTAAACTTTGGAATATATATATTTGGATTGAAAGATATACTTCTAAGAATTAAATATGCCATATACGAAAGAGCATATTAAGAATAAATTAATGGAACGGTTGAAAGCTGTACACGTGGTATGTATAGACGGGTTGTACAAGTACTTTCTTGTTGCGTGGCATGTTTTATAACCTCTACTTTTCAAGCATGAATACAGGTAGATAAATATTCCTCTTGATACATTTCTTTCCAGTAAATTAGTTTACGGATAAAATAACCATAATAAGAAACAGAAGAATATCGACCGAAGAGTCTTCTCAGAGAGATGAAAGCCAATCCTCAAAATGTCTTGATTTTTCTTGTTGCCCTTCTTTTAAGATGGTGCATTACTTATCATCCACATAGTGGACAAGGCAAATCTCCTATGTTTGGGGATTATGAGGCGCAGAGGCATTGGCAGGAAATAACATTCAATTTAGACGTTAAACAGTGGTACATTAATTCTACGGATAACAATTTGTTATATTGGGGATTAGATTATCCTCCGTTAACTGCGTATCATAGTTTTTTATTAGGACACGTTGCGGCTAAAATTAATTCTTCTTACATAAAATTACACGAATCAAGGGGAATTTCAAATGCGGATCATAAATATTTCATGAGATTTACAGTTTTCTTCGCAGATGCATTGATTTATCTTCCAGCGATGGTTTATTTTCTATCGAAAGATCATATTCCTGAACATTCTAAAAGTGGTCTAAATTTTATTAACTTTCGTTATAAGCATCTGGTTCTTTTGACGTCTCTCATTTATCCTGGAATTATTTTAATCGATCATGGACACTTTCAATATAACTGTGTTTCGTTAGGACTATTTATTTTTGCTGTTTCGTTTTTACTTCAATCGTCATTTATCGTTGGCTCTATATTTTTTGTTGCTGCGCTCAACTATAAGCAAATGGAATTGTACCATTCTTTACCTATATTTTTTTATATTATCGGGAAGACTATACCTTCGAGTAAAGAATTATGGTCGTCTTGTTTAAAGAGACTATTTTCCATATCGTTAACTGTAGTTACAGCGTTTATTTTGATATGGATACCATTTCTGACTGATTGGAACACATTTTCAAATACTGTATTTAGATTATTTCCATTCGCAAGAGGAGTATTCGAGGACAAAGTCTCTAATGTTTGGTGTGCGATAAACGTGATATATAAATTACGAAATGTTTTTACGAACCAACAATTAGCACAACTATGTCTGATAACAACAATAGTTGCCATTTTACCTAGTAATATAAATTTATGCTTAAAACCAAGCAAGAGACGATTTATACTTTGCCTTATTAATACTGCTTTGGCGTTCTTTCTTTTTTCATTTCAAGTTCACGAGAAATCTATTCTTTTAGCTGCAATCCCTGTTTTACTACATTTTCATAATGATCCATTTTTTTCTTTTTGGTTCTTATTAATTACACATTTTAGTATGTTGCCATTGTTCTTAAAGGACGATTTGTACTTAGCATATGCCGTTACCTTTTGCTTTTATTTTCTATTCGTCTTATGGACTTGGCCAAATATTATTAATTTTGAAGGCCAAAAAAAAGTATCCAAATTATCATCTAATAAGGATATTTCTCAATTACGGTTTAAACCTCGCTATAATAGAGCGTGTTCAATTTACAAGAACATTAGATTAAACATCTCAGAATATATCAAAACAACGCACATATTTTCTCATTATTCAAAATCTTTTTGGATTCGTACTGTTTTTTGGTGTTCCATGCTTGGTGTATTTATGTTATCGATAGCTAGTAAATTTATTTCGCCACCAAAAAAATATCCTGATCTTTTTCCATTGTTTGTTTCGCTATACTCTGCTGGTCATTTTATTTTATTTTACGTGTATTTTCACTACCAACAGTTTCGCACAACAAAAGCTATAATGAAAAGTAAAACGACATGATTTGTAACAATTTTAATGGTATACTTTAAACATTTTAAGGATTTAAAATAAAAGTTTGTAAAAATATGTATGTTCTAATAACATAATAAAATTTGTATAAATTTAATCAACGAGGAATTCATATTTTCACTGTTACGCGAATACCATTTTTTCAATATTACATTCAAACCAGTGTACATCTTCCTGACATACTTTATCTGACACCATCTTCAGAACTGAAAAACAGTTTGAATATTTTTAATACATTATGCGGCATTTACAAATGGTTGACCTCTTCTCCATAGAATCTTTTACCCGCATACGATTAGCATACTCGCAATAGTATCTTATAGTATCCGTCATTGCTGAAATAGATCTTCTACCGTGAAGAGCTACTCTACGGTCTCTCCGTAAGGACTAGGTAAAACTTTTTCCAAGACAAAAAAGTCATAGGAAAACATAATATTGATAATATTCTCTATAAAGAATTTAACATCGTTTATTGGATAAATAATACTGAAATGTTAACGAACTTGTTATATTTGAAGCGTATTAAAAGTATTCTTCGAAGAAACGCAATAATTTCTTTTCATTCCAGGAAGTTGTGGATGAATCCGATGGGTGTGGTCAAAAGTTTTCTTCTATAATTGTTTCTGATGTCTTCAAAGGAAAACCAATATTGGCACGCCATAGGTATTATATAATTGACTACTATTATATTTCCAAAAAAGTTAAAATATAGAACAAGATATTATATTTTTCGTTTTTTACATAGATTGGTATTTGAAGAATTAGAAGAAGAACTATCTAGTATCCATGCTTTCACCCAAAAAACATTGACAGTTGAAGAGTGGGAGAAAAAAAAATCGCAAAATCTACTATAATGTATATTTGAAATAATCTCTTAAATCGCTAAATAAATAATAGTCTGATCTATTATTTATCATCGGCAGAATGATTGAATTTAAAGTATCAGCACCAGGAAAAATAATTCTTTTTGGAGAACATGCGGTGGTATATGGAAAAACTGCAATTGCGGCTAGTTTAGGTTTACGAACAAGTATACATTTTACAGAATTACCGGAAACGGAAGAAGTTATAAAACTCTATTTTCCTAAAGTCAATTTGTCAGTAACAATTCCTTTGCAACAAATACGAAGTTTCTTTTTTGTTAATAGCAATATTGAAACAATAGAAGATTTTGACACGCTGTATGCTCGAATTCGTGAATTTGTCAGCACATTGGGTTATATGAATATGCAACAAAAATTAAGTCTAGAAGCATTTTTTTATCTTTTTACATTTATCGTATTAAGAGAGGAATGTAACGTAACGCCATTTCAAATTCATTTAGTCACAGAATTGCCTATTGGTTCTGGACTTGGTAGTTCAGCCTCATTTGCAGTTTCCCTTGCTGCTTGTTTTCTACATTGGTCGCATTTACAAAAAAATATTTACAAATCGTTCAATTCACAAGATTTGGATACTATATCAAAATATGCATTAAACTGTGAAAAAATTATACACGGTGCTCCATCTGGAATAGATAATTCAGTCTGCACATATGGATCGATAATAGAATTTAAAAAAGGCTGTTATATGAACCAAGTGCCCAATGTGCTTAATATGAGAGTTTTACTGGTAGATACAAGAGTTAGCAGAAGTACAAAATTATTAGTCGAAAAGTTATTAGACTTAAAAACCAAATATCCAGCTATTATCGATCTAATTTTGGATTCAATTGACAATATATCTAAAGAAGCGATTAAAGCTATCAAGAAGACTAAGGATGTTCCTACTACGAATAATGAATTCCTATTTGAAATTTATAAGCAGCTTATGGTAATTATCTAATTTTAATATGAAATATTAATTAGTAGAGAAAAATTCATGATCTATTTAGTCAGCTTGACGTAATTATGACAGTGTTAGTATCTTAAGTATATTTCAGGTACTTATCAATATGAATCAAGGACTGTTAACTACGTGTCAGGTCTCACATCCTTCGTTAGATAGAATCTGTGCGGAAGCCCAAAATTATGCTTTAGCTGCGAAGCTGACTGGTGCTGGTGGTGGTGGACACGCATATATTTTACTGTTACCTGATACGCAGCCTGAAACGATTTCAAGCATTTCAAGAAAACTAATTGCCGATGGATTTTTTGTTACACTTACAATGTTAGGAGGTACTGGTGTACAGGTTCACAATTAATTTTTATTTTATGATATAACAATATCAGCACAATTTTTCAACAATAATCCTGATGATTATTGTCGGGTGTTATTATTCTATGACAATTATTAATGAACCATTTTTTTTTTATGGAGTTTAATACATGTATCGTTTAGTTATGGTAGTGAGTGTCATAGGTGACTAAATTTGTATTACTTTAATTCCGTACGAAATACAATTTATTAGTAAATATTATCTACCACTATGTGATTTCCATTATTGTCTTTCCTATTCAAATTATTTATAATACTTTCAATAAATTAACAGCAAATTTTATTTTCTGAATACATAAAATATTATTAATTATAACAGTTTAGTATTTCAATTGCGTATTCTACAACAGTAAACAATTAGATCTTGTTCGGAATTATTAATGGCGCGTATTTCTACTATACATGACGAAACGTTAATTTTGAAATTAATATTTACATTAAATTTTAAGAAAGAAGTAGTATCAATGAATTCAATTTGATGAACTTTTATATAAGAATATCACGAATGGTTACAGTCTATATAAGGAATCCCATATTTATCACCATTTAAATTCGTTATAAACAACGAATTCATTTTGTAAACACTAAGTTATTCGTTCTAAACTTTATTACATCAAGTGCAGTTCATCGATTAAGTGAATAAATAACATCGAATTAAATTAAAACGAAATTCCATATTAAGTATTGCAGACTTATATATAAATCTAAACATTGTGACAGATAAAAACTATTTGGAATTTACGACTAGTATATTTTAGCAAAATCTTTCACTTCTCGTTTATAATGTTTTTAATTTGAAAATGTTAATGTGCAAAAGTTATTTAATGAATTATGACTTACTCGTAAATGTTATGTCTACGAAACATTCGGTATATGATCGTCTTCTGGTGAATCAGGATTTTCGTTCAATGGAAGTTCATCCGTATCTGAAATTCTATCCTGTTCCGTAGGATCCTCAATCACCAGCTTTCCACTAATTAAATTCTGCGTTTCTTCTAATTTTACTTCAGCGATCCATTCGTTAATTTCATTCGTGTACATTTTTCTTTGTAAAACTTCTCGTGTTCGAGGTCGGGAACCAATGAATATAGTGCTGCCCTATGATATTATAGAATCATAAACTTAGAAATTTGATACAAAATAATTATGTATAATATTATAATTCCACTGAACGTACTTCGACGACGAGTGACGAACGCAATTCCTCCAAAAGTTGGAAATCTTCTATCATGCACTGTAATTCATCCCATTTTAATTCAACTTCTTCATGCAGCATTTTTTCTTCTGCAAAGTCAAAATTCATATTAACGATACATTTTCTTAAAATTCGTAAAAAAAGTACACATAAACTTGTACTTGCCATCTCGTTTGGATGTTGATTTTTTATATTGTATCCTGAATCTGAATGCTTCCAAAAAGCTGGATACGACGATAGTAAGCACTATCATTGTCACCAAGTAAAATATCATAAAATATATTCTCGTGTACATTCCGACAGTAAATGCATATGCATTCATTAATATAAACCAATTATTTACTACAGTTAATTCGAATAATGTCATGCCACTGGCTATTAAGTTGTCGAAAGTATTTAAATAATAGTATCCCAGCGTTGTACTTTCATTACCAGAATACTTGTAAAAGTCTTCTACCGTCGTGTTCCTAAATTAATAATTTTTCGATAAATAACAATGATGTAAAAGGATTTATGTAAAAGATAACGTTAATAAAACTTACTTGCAACAATTTCTCATATCATTGCCGGAAAAAAGTTCCATTCCAATAATTGCAAAGAAATAATACAAAACCAACATAACAATAGCAGTGGAACACATTAACGGAGACAAGATAACGAGTGTTCCAAAAATATCACGATAGCGTTTTTTAATCTTAAACAATCGTAATAATCTTAAAGGTCGGAACAGAACAAAAAATATAGCTGTTGGAAAAAGGCTCAACATAAAAGCTGCCACGAGTGTCATTACTGATGTTCCTAAGTCAAAAAGATTCCAACCAGAACTGAGATATCGTCTAGTACCAAATCCAAGTACTTTTATCAATGCTTCAGCTATAAATACTGCAAAAAAAAAACAACAACAACAGAGTTATGATAAATATTAAATAATCAATGTAAAATACAAACGATATATTTCAGACATGAACTTACAACCACCGAAGAGCATAGTATCCCAACACGCAGCAAATCCATGCGCTGATTTTTGAAGACTAGAAGTAGGTTCTGCGATTCTTGCTACCATAGCGATACCATTTCCAATAATTGTTGCGTCTATAAATTACTGACACGTTAGGTCAGAAAAATCATTGATTGATCTTCGTACAACAATTGTTGTCATACTTACAAACAAAAATCTCAAAGTAAGGCCACCGTATAAGAGCATGCGCTCCCTTACAAAGTGTTTGTAGTGGTTGCGGTGTATTATGATACCAAGGTACCGTAGAATATTGCGGTTCCCATTGAAGCATAATTGCATCGTAAAAAGTAAAAAATTCTTCTGCGTTTAAGGTGCTACTTCCGGAAGCATTCATATGACGAAACATCAATACGACGTCTCGTATACCTGTATATAATATCACAAAATATTTAGTCAAAAACAAAAACCATTCAAATTTCTTATTACCTATATTTTGCAATATGCATACTCTTATTTGGCGAATAATATCTCATCAATCCTTCAAATTGACGAAACCGTAATTTGTCTGGATTTTGTTTCGATACAAGTAGGTTGAATGCATGTTGACATGCTCTTCGTTTATGCAAAAATAATTTTTTAAATTTTTCACGTTCCGCAGCAGTGAACGTTTCATTCACCACAGCTAACATTAAGTTCATCATTACATATAGCATCGTAGATAAGTAAGATACAAAATATATAGCATACCACTTGTTCACAGAATAAGACGGCATCATAACATCTGGAAAACTGGTCAAGTAAAATTAATTATTTTTTTATCTCTTCGATAATATTAATCAATTAGTCTAAGAATATTTAATATCACTTACTTAGCAGTAGTCAAAAGGACGAAGAGGCTTACGAAGCTATCTTGTAAGGTAACAAAATTTCGATTCATTTCACTGAACATGTAATATCCTAATACTGTATAAACTGTTATAAAAAACAGTAGAAGACCCAACATATCCAAAATTGGTGGCAGCGTTAATAATATTTGCCTTATAAATCTCCTTACTCCGCCACAACATTTTGTGTCTACGAGGAAGATGGGCCGCAAGGCTCGTGTAACACGAAAGTGTGACGATTGTCGTATTAACACGGTTACTGCTTCAACGAACATAATTCCTAACGTAATACACTGGAAAGAAAAAAAAAATATATTAAAGTTTTATCTAAATTATTTAACAAGATTGAATAGAAAACAGAATATAAAAGAAATAAAAGTATCTAATATCAAGTTCCAATTTCTTCCAAAAATTTAATCTGGGACAGTATTCAACAGCTGCGCGGACACTTATCTCTTGATTAATACCCTCATACTTTTTTGCATCAGTAATGTAAGAGACAGGCATTTTATTGTTACGAGCAACTTGACGTGATATAACACGTGTGTTATCATGAGCTTTCGTAAGTACAATTCCATAAACAGATACATGTGTAATTGAGTATATATATACACACGTTTCTATTGGATATATCTCGATACTTAGTTCAGTAGCCCCCCTTCAATAAAACGGTATAGCCCATGGGTCTGATCCCAACGAATAAATCAATAATAGTTTGTAAAATTCCACTTAAGATCATAGTTCACGCAGAATCAACGACAAGGGAGAAATCTCATGGTTATTAATTATTGAAGTATTTTACCTTCAACATTGTTCTTTTATGTTTCAGCATAGTCGACCATCCGATCCATCTTAATTTTAAAGCTAATTCTATTCCTATTGCGGATAAGGCAAGAAGCTCTATAGAACCATGAGCCCATACCGGAATCTGTAATATCGTTTATAATAGAAAATTAAATTATTGATCGATAATAAATTGATATATTTTACGCTGTTACTTACACCAAATAATGGTACAGCTGGTTCTTCTACAAATGCTAAGCCCAAAAGAATCAGGGAAGTCAATAAATCTAATCCGTAATACCAACTATTGTGAACCAATAAATATGCTGGTAAATCGTCCGGATGTCTTGGATGGGAATCGAATTTCTCATTATTTCTTCCTTCCTATAAACGATAAAATAAGGTTTAACAGAATACGTAATTGGTCGTTGCGTATTACGAAATGGCAAGTCTAACTATTGAAGACATATTAATTTCACTGTAAAATGCTAGAGCTATAATTTTGGTCGAACGATGAAACGATTTACCCAACGTACATATTTTATAATAAACGTATACCTCCAAGAATATTGCAGCTTCATGATAATTCATATTCCAATGGCTGTCAGGGTCTAGCACAGCGTCGGGCGAAGGTAAAACTACATTTTCGGTCATACCACGATTTTCAACTGGAACGACTTCAAATTTTTGCGTTAATTGCTGTGCACCCTCGGCATTCTCAAGAAAAGGAGTTAAGTTGTTTCCTGGAGAAGAACAAGATAACATAGATCCATACTCTGGAAAAATAACATAGAGTCTAAAAATCACAGGAAATAATATTTATAACAGTGTAACATAAAATATATTCTATAAGCGTATAATATGGGCAGAATTAAAAAATTCTCTTCACTCTTGATTCTCGTTCATTAATAAAACTTTCGTTAAAAACAAATATACTCGAACCAAAGCTTTTTTCATGCAATTGAAATGAAAATCTTCAAAGTAGCTATCAAAGATAGCATCATGCACACTAATACAATTGACGTTACAATATCCACTTTGTTATGTATTATTAGTGACATATGAAGATATGATATAATTATAATAATGAATTATAATAAAGGACTCACTCTGCGATGAACCGTGCGAAATCTCTTGCTCGAGAAGCTCATTCGCATCATCGTTAAAACGTTGATAATTGTTCGAATAGTCAGTGGTTTTCGAGGAAGACATTTGATGACGGTGTGTCACATGTAGTAATGCATGCGACTCACACTTATTATACACCTATACACTTGTGTATGTTTATTCTCACTTCTGACAAGTTCTGCGCAGCAATGTGTTTCCGTAGAAAAACTTGGATTTAAACTGGAACAGATCGTTCACACGAAGAAATATACGCGGAGGCGTATATTCATGGTGGAAAGCCTTGGTACATCTCTCATATCGCGTATATACAGACATAAGTACATACGATCAACTTACCATACAACTATATAAATCCACCAAGTGTGATACGCGGTATCATTCAGTTCTAATTCCCACTACAGAAGCGTGGCAATCTAATGCTAGACTGAGTCGACAATGTTGGATCGTGACTATAAAATGGTAATTTGACTCTTAGAGCCGGATTTGCGTGTAACAGATAATTACTTTTAATTATATTGCATAACTGAGCATAACGTGGTATCGAATACTTAGGGTGCGTTCGGGGAGACGCTACGAACGCTATAAACGCAAACACTACCAACGGCGTTCGCGGAGCCAATAGCGTGATGGCGATAGCAAGCTCCGTGAACGTTCTACAGCATAGCGTTAGCAGCGATCATCATCGTTTTGGGGGGGTTTTCAAAGTAGTTCTATCGTGACATTCAAGTCGAAAAATTGTTTTTCAGTTTTTCTCACATACAAAATCGTTTGCGGGCTTAAGTTAAATAAGATAAATTGTTGAAAATCGACTAAACTGAAGGTAAGCATTTTCGTTTATCGTCCAAAATTAACGCACTTTTGAAAAAGTGGGATAAAAATTTCAAGCGGCGAGGAGATTATGCATAGGACCTCGATATGCACCTCGATATGTACGTAGTAATTTATATTCGTCATTGCTATCATAATCCTTTAACGTAATCTCGACGGAATTGTCCGAATTCTCCATGCTGAAATAAACAGAAACAAACAACTTGTGGTGGTGGTAATAGCGTGTAGTGCTATCGGTGCTGTTCACGGAGTACGCAAACGCTACGCAACTGATACACTACCTCGGAAGAAATAGCGTTGGTTGCGTTCGGTCATGACGTCACACACCATAAGTAGTGACGTCACGGTCGTGTTTGATTGCGCTAATGTCGAGCTCTGCGAACAGTCTGTAGCGCCAGATGGTGCGAATAGTGTCTCCCCGAACGCACCCTTAATCTGTTGAGAAACGATCTATGGAACAAATGTTAATCTACACTTACTAATTTGAGTAGGAGCTAATGTTTTTATAATAAGGGTCTAACATGATCTATATACTTCTGTCCTGAACACGTGTTATAATTGAACTTGCGAATTAAAATTTTTGAAAACTTATATATGTAAATTTCAAGTTATACTGATAAGATTATATGTTATATTTAGAAGTATTAATGGAAGAAAAATTGATTTTTATTCTTTTTATTGTGGATCGACATCCAGATCGTACAAGATTAGAACTTTAATCTGTGAGGATATTGACTGCTTCGCAGGCCAAACATTGCCGATAAATAAGTGAACAACATCTTCTTCTCTTTGTGTTTCCGAATAGCATCAATCACAAGTTTATCGACAGTCTTCTGATCAACTTTCCTTTGTTCACTCGCTGAATATTCTTCTTCTTTCTTGCTGAAAATGTCACCTTCCTCTTTCTTGGCACGTTTTTCACGCTTTCTTTTGAAGTAATCATCATTAATGTGCAGCGGAAGTTTGAAACCTTTGAGTGGGATACGAGTGGACGTAGCGATAACATAATTTTGGCTAACTCTTCTGAGTGGGCACGCATTAATGAGGAAAGGTCCTGAAAATGACAAAAATAGACGATAATAGGAATCGGTCCTTAAATCATGACTCCAAAGCAGAATGATGATAATACGTTTAATTCGTACCTGTAACTAAAAGTAAACCGCTCTTCAGTTGCTTCAAGAACACGACTCTCTTTCCTTTATGCGGTCCAGCCAAAAGAATGCAGATCTTCCCTGGCTTAAGAGATGGCCTCAGATAACGGCGATGTTCACGGAAACATTTCTTAGAATGATGAACGGTCACTCTGTCTGCGGTAGGATAGTTTGCACGTCGTTTTCTTAATAAGACGATACGTTTTCCTCCATTTTTATCACCGCCAATTTCTTTTTCAACGGTCAGTGGCTTCTTAGGCTTGACCTAAAAAGAACACATGATTTTGGGCATTGAGATATTTTATTTCAAATAACATTTATATAAAGATTCTAATTATCGTAAACGTACCTTTTTCGGTGTCTTCTTGTCGAGGAATTTATAAATTGCCTTCTTATGGTACATGCGTGTACGGCTGAATCTATAAACTCCATTACCAAGATCATAATTCCTTGGTCTGATCTTCTTCCCAGCTTTCTTAGCTGGGGCAGTAGTGGTGGGTTTCTCCACCGGTTTTGCTGCGGTGTCCGTCATCTAACAATAAAATAGAAATATGATACCGAATAATTTTTTTACTTGTCAGTATAAATAAGAACTACAATCTTAACTGTCATAATGCAAGAATTAATTTAAACTACTTAAGTAAAAAATTTACAGATTGATACCAAAAGTTGTACAAATTAAATTAGAGCTTTTTAGATTTCAAAAAAAAACATTTTCCATCATATTTTAATTCTCAATTTTCTTACATATTTATCAAACAAATTCTTAGAATATTTATAAACAGTTTCCACAGATAGAAAATGTCACACTCTAACCTCTCAATATGTTGGGTTATTATAGAGTTTTGAAAACGGTTTGTTGGACAAAAAATATAGTGCTCGGTATCAAATTGGGATATAGATCATACAATATTTAATGCAATATTACAATGGATTATTAATATTGCAATAGGATTACTTTGATAACATTAGACTACGTGACGTGCCTCAATCTTACCGTAAATCGTCCGGCTGAAAGAGCCCGCGACACTTCACCATCTATCGGGTGTAGTTCAAAGCTAGGAATAAAAATCGATCTATATCTCGATTGTAAAAATTCAAATGCGATATTTTGAAAATATTTCAAAATAACCCATATCAATAATTATTTACATTTTCATTAGCGGATATGATGGTGTTTTATGATGCGAAGAAATTGTAATAAGAAGTCTAAGAAGTTAGTATTAATTTTAACATGAGAAAGAGGCAGTAAATTGACTTTAGCATCCTGTTAACAATTTTATCGATAAAACAGGCTTTAGACTATTGTATCGATAAACGAAAACCACTCTCGTTATCAAGTCGAAGAAAATATATCTTCCATGAAAAACATACCCTGACTAATATCGTGATATCTAAAGTGATTATTTGCACATAATCGTTATAATATCTTTTCCTCGTTCTAACATGGCTTGTTCAAGGTAACGAAAATCAACTCACAACTATAATATTGAATTTTACCTTGAAAAAGAAATTAATTGCATGGACATGCACGTGAATGTTTTGCAAAATAATGAAACCAATTATTGTAAATGGTGATTGTTGTGACAACGCTAGAAATCGATATGCGATGATAATTAACATAATGTCATAAAGCTTCAAATTCGTGTATTCAAAGTCAACAATTATTATCCAAATTATAGATGTCACGATACTAAAACATTGAAGAAATCACTAAATATTGAAAATTATGGCATAGAAGGAAAAATTGATCGAATTGATTGCAGCCGTTGTTTCAAATTCATAGAGATGAAATTGAATGACCAAATTATAAACATCGACAACTTTTGTTACGATCTACGTGTCAATGAATGGAAAGAGGTTTGTGATACAACAAGTGAATTTGAATATGTCTTTGAACATGTGCGAGTATAATGTTACTAATTCAATTAGATCGAGACAAATTATGAAAAATTAATATATTATATTCTATGTCAAATCATTTATCCCGAGTTTGACCCACCGAACTCTGAAAAATTCGAATCACCGTTCGACTATGCCGACCCAACAGATATTGTTATCCTAAGGTGGGTCAATGGAAAACCAATAGGATTTTATACAATTAAACCTAAAGGTGATATATATATATACTATAAATAAGTATAATTATCATAAGTAAAGTATTTCATTCTGATTAAAGATAACATTAATTTCGTTAGGAACGGAGAACGTATTGACAAACGAAATATATAACATGCCAGTGTTAGATACTGCTTATATTAGATCGGAATATAGAGGCCAAGGATACGGTGTTGAAATGATTTCTGATATGCTGAAAAGATTTCCAAACGAAGATATTGGATTTTCAAAACCCATATCGCACGGAATGATGAACGGTATGATTAATTGTATCGCGTAAAAGTAATATTTCTATTAGACATTTAAGATATTAAATTATTTTAGTTTTGAAAAAATTTTTAATCACGAATAAACCATATCGACTACGATTTTGGGAGATCGCTGATGCTGACCTTAGTGGATCGCAACAATTAATATGGTACCGTTTGAGAAAGTAACCAATTTGTTAATAAAAAGTAAATGCAATTTATTATAAAATGTTTACAACTTTTCAACAAAACATATATACGCTTGTTTCTGTACAAGGTACCGTTTCAGAGCTTTGAGAGTAAATGTATTGGATACATGTTATTTATTACAAATATTGAGTATTGAAATTATTCAAGCATTGTAATATATATATTTTATACATTTATCGTCATTAAATGTATACAAAATTGGGTAGTAAATTTATTTCAAATTGCTCTTTAATTCATTTAACAGAATAGAACCTATCACCATTTTTTCACAATTTACACAAATCTCGGCGTTTTCTGTATCAGTCATTGTTATTGTCACCAATACCAATGATTTCGATGTCAATGTATGAGCGGCGAATCTGATAAAAGAAAACAAAGTGTAGATATTTATTAATTTCAATTTTCTATGCGTTATATCATATTAAAGCAAAATGTTTACTGACCTGATCACATCATTCTCACTTGAAACCAAAGCAACATTTGCAGTTTCAAACATTTTTTGTGATAGTTGCTTTTTATTCCCAGAAAACGGTATTTTTGCCACGTGTTCATTCATCCCTTTCAATTTCGCTTTTTCCGCAGTAAATGTATCTTCGGGTAAGAGAACGGATCTAATAATTTCTCCAATTGGTGGTTTTATAGTAACGGGACAGGAATACGTGTGATCGCCAATCGTAAAGTCAATATTAAAGTTCGCTGGTTGGGTAGAATCATTGAAATTAATTCCTAACGTCGACGAAACGACAGAATTCTTTTCCAACACGGATACTGCAGTAAAATCCTGAATATGCATTCCTTTTTGTAAATTCTAAAAAAAATTATTGTTTCGAGAATTGATGTTATAACTGACAAATCGTTATGGAAATAAGACAAAGTCATAATATTTTTACCTTCTGTCCAACTTGGATTTGTTTAATTGTTTCTTTACCCTCATTTAAAAACGTCAGTTCAATGGTAACGAGATAAGAGCTTACTAGATGTTGTGATCTTGTGAATCTATACTCAATTTGTAATCCTTGCCCAGTGACACTGTTCAACAATATCGATTTTTTGAATGGAATAAATGAAGTTGATACTTCTCTAACTTCGCTATTGGAATTCATTGGTGTAAGAATGCCAGTAGTGCTTAATGGCATAACTGGTGTCATTGGACCTATTGTTAACAATCATCAATTAGCATAATTTTAGAATATAAAGTACAGTAATTATTAGACACATTCAAATATCCAGACTTACCATCATCTAAATCTAATAATAGATCTAAATTACTTTTCTCCTTTTGCTGCACCGTAGGTTTACGAAAATCTTTATCCTCTTCGGTCTGTTCCGATTCACTACTTTCTTCAGTATCCGATTCTTCACCTTCCGACTCTGTATCCGAATCATCCGATTTTTTCTCATTCTTCTTTTTCTCACTGTCGTCATCAGATTTATCAGAATTCGATGTATATTCTGAGGAATCACTTTCATCGTCGGATGATCCGCTTGATGATGTTTCGGAAGATTCATTCTCGTTATCCGATTCTGTTATAATACGATTTCACATTATATTTAATATATTTAATTATCGATTGCATGGAATATTAATATTAACACGAAATACCGTACCTTCACCTTGAGTACTTTCCTCTTCGCTAAACAATGGTTTTTCTTTTTCCTTCTGTTTCTTTTCTTTCTTCTCTTTTCTATATTGGCGTTCTTCTCTTATTTCTTGCAAGATATTTGTTGCAACGTCTCTCACAGACGGATCTGGAGCAGCATCCGGAAAAGATGGTAAAGGACGATAGCCTGCACAAGGCATATCCAAATAATGTGATAATGTTCCTAATTGATATTCGGAATCTTTAAATCTGGATGATAAAGTTGGTGCAGGTTTCGGTGCGAGAAAAATTCTTTTAGCAACTTGTGATAGATTCTTCGTATTTCCATTTTCTTCAAATATGAAATGTCTCAAGAAACGTGCACGATCTCTAATATCATAATTTTGATCGTATTTTGCCAATTGAAAGACATATTGACAAAATGGTTTTGTTTGAGCTGGATTATTCAAACATAATTTTACAGCTAAATTTAATGTTTGTAATTTTACTATATCTTGTTCGTTAACAAAATTTTTTGCCATTTTTCTAAGCACATCTGGTGCAATCTTAGGTACTCGATCCGAATATTCTCCTAATAACCATAAGATTGATGCTCTAGCTTGAGGTACAGTTATAAAATCCATAAGTTTAGCCATATGAGCAATTATATCCTTATGTTCATTGGGTTGCGTTTGGAGAAGTTTCTTAATGACAACCACACTTTCTGCAACTACAGCTTCTATAAATCATAATACAAGTATTTTCAATTTGCTTATTAAATACTCATTGATCGATATATAGAAAGATATATTGATTTAAAATCTCATTCTTACCATCTCTATTACTCAATAGCAAAACGAGACCATTTAAACAGGTGTCTGTTACTTCTTTTATATTACTTGCACATCTCCCAATTGCTTGTATACTAGCACCAACAAACTCTTTGTCACTGCTCGAAATATAAGTTTGAAATTCTCGCAATATCACACCAATACTGGTTTCGGTTGCTAGATTGGTTAAAATATCCAATTTTAGCAATTTTATGTGAGTTGGATCCGATGTCCTTACGAAGAATGATTTAAGGAAGGGTTCGAACATTCCCTGTAACATTTACAAGCATAAAAAATTACTTAGTCTACGGTTAATAATTTCTATTTTTAGAAATGACAATATACTAGAAAAATATTATTGTAAATTTGATACGTAAAGCAACTTGAATTCTAATATTATACTTACATTACCTTTCTGGTAGTTGATATGCTAGCAATGCAATGCAAAACTACACTTTGCACTTCCCGATGTCCTCTGAGTAGTCTGATTAATGCTTTAGCAGCAATAATTACTTCACTTTTCGGTGCTGCGTGATGATACAATTGAGCAACACCCATTACGACTGCTGCGTTCCTGCTTTGTAGTAAAGGTTTCGTATTTCGCAGTAATAATTTGTGATCTGAATCTAGCGAAAACTTTGGCTTCTTCGTGTTTGACGAATCAGAGTCAGAATCATAGAAAGGGCGATTGTCATCATCATCAGCGTTCTGAAAAATTGTTTTCTATGATTGCTTTATTTGTGCAATACTTGCTTAAAGAGAAAGAAAAATTGTCGTACACTTACGTCTATATTGGGATCCACGAACTGTGCTCTCGCGTAACGTGTCAACATATTAACGATAACTACTTGTCCCCATTCGTCAACGTCTACTAGAAGATTACATAATTTTCTATAATTTTTGTGAATGAGATCTATCCTTTCAGGACAAACTTCTTCGAAAGCCATAACTGCCGAACCCACTACTAATGTAGTTTTATCGGAAAGCAACTTTTCCAACACGGCGATCAATTCTTCTTTTTGTTCCGGATCTAAGGAATATAGTTTTGGAATGGCGTGTGCTGCTGTTTTTCTAACGTATGGCGACATGTCGCTCGCTGAATCTTTAATAGCTAACATCACAATTGGTACTATCATAGAAACTCTTATACTCGATAACACTCTCAATGCACTAGCTCTTATCAGCTGATTTGGATCTTTCAGAGCACGCTGAAACGTGGATATAGACAAAAGTGCAAGATCTTGTTGATCTTCCGCATAGCGGACCAAATAAACATAGACTAACTTTTTAACTTCAATGTTTTTCGATACAACATTTTTTACTACTGCTGGAAATAATTCAGATGCGTCTCTTCCTTTAGCTACCATCTAAAAATTATGTAACGGAATAATTAGTTCATACATTTGCATTCGTGTAAAGCTTAAAACGGGTAAATGGAGAGATAATTACCCCGATTATACGTTTCATAGCTTCCAACTTAAGGCCATCTTTATTACTGTCAAGCATTCGCTTTAAGTCTTCGTGCCTGAAAATACAAGACTAATGATAAAACTGTTCGCACAAAATGAATAAATGATATTAAACCAGTATTATTGTATCGTAAAGTATTTTGAGTTCTCTAAACATTCCAAAGTAAACTATTCTTTGGTTATACTTTTATATTAATTATTAATCATATGAAATTTTTACAAATAATTAATATAAGTAATTTACTTCTTGTAGTCGGAATGAAAAAATCCACCCGAAGCAGGGTCTGTTGCCAATTCGGGATCTCCTGCACTTGAGGGTCTATCATTACTATACGATCCACCATTATTCGCAAGTGAAGTTGCAGCAGCAGTTAACATTTTCACGGGTGTAATTTATCTCCTATTTATTTTCGTTATAAATTCAATCTGAACTCTGTAGAAATGTATTATTTGCAGAACTTTTTCACAATTTTTGACAGCTAGGTAGACAGCCTACCGTAGGCTCAACAAGCGTCCATATTGCTGAATGAACCCGTGTTGGATATTTCATTTGATTTATAAGGTTTCTCGCCTGAACATTGACATATCATTATGGCGCGTTCTTATCGAACTACGCGAACCACTAAGTAGCACCAAAATGGCGTCACAGTGACATCCGCATCAAAATTTGCAATAAAATGAAAACGTAGAAACAGAGCTTAATATTTCTCTTTTTATTATGTTCACACATTTTCACCTGATCGGATAAGCTATACGCACAATTATTTATCTTGTAACTCTGTACCCGAAAAACGGGTTAAATTGATTTCAAATAAAGATTCAGAAAACTCTAAAAGTGAATTCCTACTGTTGCTAAGTTTTCATGATCAGTAAATATACGTTACATTGTTTATCGTTTTTAATTTATACGGCTTTAATTTTCGGTTGATTCATTAATCGATTATTAGTTACCGATCGATTTCTTAGATGGCAGAAAACTGTGATTGTAATTGCAATTGCAATTGGATACAATTGTCTTACAGTTGTAGAGAATTCAGAATATCTGTGTGTATTCTTTATTGAGCGCCAACCTCATGTGGGATTGAGAAAGCTGCCCAAAGCTGTCTAGCGGTGCATCATCGTTTTATTAGTGAAACTGCTATTATATCCATCCTTTTCTGAACGCAATTTTCGTGTGGTGCCATATACAAGAAATACCAAACTCGCCCTTAGTCGCTTCTACACTAGCGAAACTTTTATGAGATACAAACTTAAATATCCCATGAATATCTAGATAGAGAGAAATGTGGTCAATTTCTCAGTCTGTGCTTGTGTGGTGTTTGTATAATAGGTTACACTCTCTGGCAAAATGACATTTCCAATTTGTGAATATTATTTATTTAATGCCAAATAATTTTCATTAATTATCAAGTTTCATTGGAGAGTATCCTCGTAGTTTTGTAACATTGTGTATTATTTATTAATTTCTGTGAGGTTATGACAAGAAAACTGGTTTAGATTGCATCCCGCGTCCAATGTTTACCATCAGCATAGTTTTTGACTCTCGTCGAGGTAAATATTATGCCAATGATCATCCGCGTGAAGGACTAAATGTTAATTAGTGTTACTTCTTAAATATACATAACCTCCTATAGTGTACTTGTTTTGACATTCGGTAGTTTCACACATTGTGGTTAAGGCGCAAATCCGCACTCTTACTTTTCAACATTTCACGCATTACTTGACGCATCGGAAAACTTGGATTATTATCGTTCTATTGTGCTGTTTAACGAATATCCATTAACAAGAATATCTATTATTTTAAACATTTATGTCACAAATTTCATATGATCAGATAACAAAAGAATTAGCCTCCTCAGAGAATAATTTTCGTAATGAGTGCACGTATACTACGGATTATATATCAGTTTTCGTTTATTTGAACTTTTAAACAATATCGCAAATTTAAATGATAATGTACATCTTTCAATTGGTAACATTCAAACAGCCAAGTATGTCACAGGTAGCACATGTTCTGCAATCTCTAATCCTTAATACTTATTCTGTATTAAAATCAGAACATTTAATATATATTGTTAAATGTGTATTTCTTAGATTACATTGTAGTAAATTTGATATAGTTTAAAATCTTAGAAAAAAAAACATTTTAAATTGAATATCAATTTGTTTTTCTACTATTCTCTAATTTACAGTTACGTTTGTTCAAGTTATATTGTTATAGTAAATATTGAATGACAAAGCTTCTTAAGTATGATAATATTAAAATATAGAATTGATCTGTATATAATATTGCTAAATAATGCTTATATATTTCGATTTCCTAAATTCTCATTACTGGCAATACTTAAACTATAAACTATAAACGGTACATCCTAATTGTAACTATTCCTTTAACTTTTACACAGCTTTGTTAATAGCAGATATAAAAGTTATGTAATAGTACAAAGTTTAAAATGACAGAAGCATCATTATTTATTATACAAACTTACGTTTATAATAATCTGTACATATTAATAATTTTACATTACGAGCTATCGTAGACTTATATATATATATATATATATATACATGTTGCATATTATAATACATTATTTCAGAATATGGTGAACTATTTTTAGTACAGCAGATATGACATTCAGTGGTGATTGCAATAAAAAACTACAATGATTGGCACAGCCTGTAGTTTAGAAGATGCGTGTCGGCAGGCCCAGGTAGTTTTATAGAATTTATTATTGCGATACTAACTCTAAAACTTTTGATTATTCTATAGTCAGTTTGTAACGATGTTTAGTAGATAGAATATAAGATTTATTATATTTGTTACTAGGAAATGATTAATCAAGTATCGAAATGCTGGAAAAACCTTCAAGGCCCAAATTCTGTAACATCCGATAAATCGTTGTCTTCACACAAGAAGGAGTCAAACTATTCTAAGCATAGCATCCAATCTAAACTTACTAGATTATATTTTGAAGAACTTACGAAAGTTCCTCACGCAACCCCAGATTCTGTTTTGGTATGGATAGATTTAGTTATTGAAGCATTAGAAATTGTTAATAATTTCTTAAATGTTATACTAAAAATGTCAAACTATTATATAGAATAATCTTGAAAATGAATGTGATCTCCTGGGACGTTTGGTGCAACGAGAAGGTTTGCACACATTAATCGTTAATTTGTATGCTGGTAATAAAGGATACTCATTAGCCGTAAGAAATAGGTAAGTTAATCGTTTTCTCAATTATACAGTTTCGATATATTTCATGCTAAATTATAATCGTTCGACGAACATTATTTATATTGACAGCGATAAGGGAAATCAGTATGATAAGAATGCACTAGCCGAAACACAGTTGATGGGTTACGAACAGGGTGAACTCCTTTCGTGTATAGATAACGGACAACTGCCTGCTATGTTAGCGGAACAGTTGGAAATGAATCATTCTCATTTGTTTTACGATGGCTGTATTATAGCTGAAGTCAGAGATTATCGAAAAGCATTTCCCCACAGTAAAGCAGAAATTCATCATGTACTTCTTAAACCTACAACACAGGTGCGAAATCAATGGTTTATCTATATACGTTAATCTTTTATAAATCTATATAAATTATACTGAACGAAACGATCCGATGGATTTAGAGTGTACTCTCAGACGTGTCATCTTTAACGAGCGATGGAGACTGGAGTCACGAAGAACGGTTAATGCTAGAATCGCATCTACTCGCAGCGACTCAAGGACCTCTTTGCTTAGATCCAGATCCTATACCTAGCTTAGCCACTACTAGACTTCGACAATCGAAGCCATTGCTTACGGACCATCAATTAATGCGACAAGCCAAAAAATTTTCTCAGGTAACATATATATACGGTGATGTATGAGTAATCAAACGTTTCATCTTGAATAATTGTGTTATCGCTGGTATTTGAATTAATTCGATTTTTTTACTCTTTGATAATAGGTTACGGTGAATCGGAAAAGAAAATTAGAACAATTGGCACAACCCGAAGGGTTGACAATACAGGATCTAATGCAAAAATTACGAGCCAAAAGAGGATCAATGACGAGCACTGCCTGCCCATTACCTTCGCTTTCAAATCCCCAATTGCTTCCGCCAACTACACCCATTGACGTTAGAAGGTATCATCAGTAGTTTTCGTTGTAGAATTTTTCAATATCAACTATTTTTCTTAAATTTTCTAATTTTACATATTCAAACTATATCATGTAAACAGATTTGCAAAAGCGTATGAACGACCGCGAGAAACAATAGACTGTTCACCACAAGTTATAGAGGAATATATATTAGAAACAGGAGGAAATCAAGGTGAAGTAGATCACATAAAGCTTTCAATTCTTCAACGACCTTCTAACTCTGAGTACCTGGGAGAGCTTTATATGGATAAAAATCATCGTGAAGGAGAGAAAAATGGTTCAGCGTGTCGGTATGTTCTCAATATTCAAAACTAAATGAACAATTTTTATCAAATTTTTGTATTCCACTTTGATAAAGTTATATTCAATGAGACTATTTAATACTTTTCAATATATTTCGATATAATTTACGTTCTCTATAGGTTTACATTAGGTACAAGAGCGCTGGCCAATCATTACATACAACAGTTTACTGAAATATTCACGGAGGAAGGGCGGAAAAATGTTAAAATAAAGCATGTTGTACCAGGGCAGGCTCCCCGTGTAACATGTATGCCTGGAATGCAACGGGCGCATCAACAAGTACGTATAGATATATAGAAAACAATCAAAGTGTTTCTGTATATTAACAAAAAATCTATTTTTATATAAATCAGGCACATCAAGCAAAAGCAGCGCAGTTAGTAGCTCAACAATTGCAACAAGCTCAATCCCAACATGTAGCACAACAGGTGATAAAATTTGATAAATTCAATTTTTATCAATAATTGTTTAATAGTACAATTCAATTAACTCTATATGAATTTTTTAGATACTATCGCGAGCTCAGGGACAATTAAATACTTTAGCTGGACAAGTTGCATCAATGAAAGCTATGGCAGAAGCTACTACATCTGCACAAAATAATTTGGCATATGTAGATACAACAAACATACCACAAGCGATTGCCCAAAATGATGCGTCAATAGTAAGCCCGGCGCAATCTTTGACTAATGGATCAACTGCTTCGACCTCTGTACAAATTGATAATTCAACAATGCCCGTTCCCGATGGCAGCCCATGCAATGGTTCTGGCATTTTAGTCTTTCAACAAAAAGCTGCAAATACTGTTAATAACGCTACCACTACGAATGTCCCTGTACTGGTAAGAGTTTCATAACAATATATATTTCAATATTGATTTATTAATTAAATATATAATTCAATGTATTACGAATCATACAGCAAGCACAATTACAAGCTGGTACCCAAAATTGCATCTCTGAGACAGTTAATCAGAGTCAAAACGAAGTACCATTTCAAAAGCATTCTAATCCAGCGATAACGGCACTCGTAACTTCCCTTATGAATTCTGCTCAACAGTTTCAACAACAAGCCGCAGGTTTATAAAATTCTTTATTTATATTAAATCATGGTGAATTTTTATTTACTTTTACTTTTACTGCATTTTAGCAAATGCAGCCGCTGCAGCAATGAATAATACTACGCAAACGACAAATAAGTCAAACAACGCTGCTATTCTTAGTTTATTAAACAGTAGTCCAGCAAATATAACTCAACAAAAAGTTCAACCCCGAAGGATCTCGTTAAACGCATCGATCCCCTCTAGAGTTCTTAGTCATGGAAATGTTATTAACGTTCCTCATACTACTGGTCAAGTAAGTATGAATAATGTATATGAAATTTTTTTTTCAAAATAGAGATATTAAAATAACTCATTTCTTAGGTCAGAGTAAGTTTGAGTTCTGCTTTAACGGGTCAGTTAGCTTGCAAACAACAACCCGTAAAAGCAACTGCTGTAAGATTAGCTCGTGTTCAAGATCCAACATCAACCCTTGGTTTATCAATGCCCGGTCTTTCAGCTTTACTGGCAGGTATGGTAATAATCTGTGAAAAATACCATACGACAAGTAAGATGACAAGTTATATTTTTGTAAGTTCATGTTATTGGCAATGAACCTTTTTCTTTCCCGTAGGCACGCCATCTGCAGATAATCCAATACCCGGAATTAATTCAGCTTCTTCTTTACTAGAACGACTGACTGCTTCGTCTAGCCAGAATACACAACCAGCAAGTCCAATCACTAGCCCACCTTCCACTAATGTAAATCTTCAGGGCGTTAATCTTACTAGTTTATCAAACTCTATCAACGGTCTGCAAAATGTTCAGGTTGTGAAAAATGATTAATTATTAACTTTTTTTTTAATTTTAGAAAAAATCATAATTCTTATTACGTTATTAATTGTTTAACAGGTATCATTTCCTGGATTGTCACAACCAATTACAATGTCGTTGAATGTCTCAGCGACAACTGGTTCCGTTACACCAACTGGAGTAATTGTCTCTCTACCTATATCTTCGGCTACCAATACTTGCACTACGGTTTCTAGTGTTGGTTCATTTCTATTCTATGATATATTAAAAATTAGGAATACACATTATGAATTATTAAATTGTTACATAAATATTATTATTAATTTTTAGATGGTTGCGACAACAGTTGTGACGACCGCTATTGCTGGTAGCACACCCACGGTTGTAATAGCGAATCCTGCCAATACACATTTGTCATTGCCAATTGGTAAGAAATATAAAGTTATGTAGATTGTAAATAATATACTGCTGAATGATATATTCTATATAAGTATGTTTTCCAGCGCAAATTATACCTTCTGGAGTAAAAGGTTTGTCGCAGCAAAACATTCGTGGCACAAATTCCGTTACCCTTTCACAGGTATTATCATAAGTTTTATCAATTATATAGTTAATATACTATCGAAAATGGTTCATTGATCAGCATATATAGTAGATACACGTATATATTTTAACCATTTGACCCCTCTCAATCACGTAATTGTAGGGCGGTCAGGCAATTCAACTTATTGGATCTCAAAGGCCACGAATCAATCACATGACAAGACAAGTACAGCCAAATCAAGTAAAATCCGGAGTTTTACCAAATCAATTAGTAACTGTTGCTAAAACGGTAACTGCAAGCCAGTTAATATTATCTGGCAATAAACAAGTATTAACTCCTATAATGGGTAAGAATTAACGTATTTTATAAATTTCTTTATCTTCTTCTTGTGTATAAACGTTGAACAACTAGGAAATGATTTAAAATTGAAACAAAAACAAAAAAAAAGGAGAAAGTACCAGATAGGAAATAATACAACAATTTTATTTTCTAGCAGCGACCAAACCAGTGCTTATGGCGTCACAAGTAACACCTTCTTCCCAAGTAGTACCTGCAAATAAACAAACATTATTGTCGAAATCTTTGCATGCTAGAGCTTCCACAGGGCAATGCAGTCAACAAACTCAAGGTCTCGGAGTAGCTGCATTATCTCAACAACAAGTGTGTATATATATATGTATATATGCCTAAATTAGTAGATTTTAAAGTTTCTTTGAACCTCTCCAGTAGGGTGGTATGTATATCGATAGTGTATCAATAAGAAATAATTAACTGTTTAGAAATGACTAAAATTTATTATATAGTTACAGAGAACTCTTGTGAAACCTGTACAATTACAACAACTACAGTGTTTGGCAGCGCAACGTAAAGTAGCTGTTGCATCTGGGAACGCGCAAACTAGAACGCAAGTTGAATCTCAGAGAAATTCTACGTCTACCCCTGGAGATGACCCCGCCTGAATATGTTCAAATAATTGATAAATAACGTCTCAAGTTGCATCTGAATAATTGGAGCCACCCTATAAGAAATGTCATGAGGTGTTTGTATATTTTACGTTATAAATGAATCTTAAATTCCTTTTTTTTTTAATTCTCAATTCACTGGTCTATGTAAATTATACAAATTTTATTCATGAATCATCAATGTCAGAAAGAAAGAAACAAAAAAACAAAAATAATGTATACATCGTATTTTATAAAAAAAAAAAAAAAAAATCAGTGTAGGGTATTGTGCACACGTGCAATAAATTATTTCTACAAAAATGAATTTGGCCTCAAAATATTACTTTGAGGACGGTTTCAATTATTGTATATAACTTATACATACAATATGATTTGTTTTATATTAAAAAGAAAATTACAAATATTTCCAATTTTTCATTGATTTCTACCCTGTTCTTGATTATCTTGATTTTTCTCGATTTCGTGAATTATCGTAAATAAACAATATTATTACGGATTATACAGAATTTATTAAATATATATATATTTTGTATAATAACACGTTGCTGGAAACTCAGCTTAGGCAGGTACATTCAGTTCGTTCACAATTGTTTATACCTAGCAATACAACAAACGAGAATAAAAATAAACTTCAGCGATACTTAATTGGGTTATTATTATTTTAGCAACAAATGGCAAGAAACAACTGTATAATTCAAGATATACCGTCATTTTTGCTAATTATCTAAATCATTTTTGCGCTACGAACAATAATTTATGTATTATTTCTCAAGAATCAAATTACAACGATCCTAAGTGGCAATACTCAAATGTAGGTATTAATTGAAGTTAATCAGTTGTTTATAATGTAACAATATTAAATAGAATACCTGCAACTAAATAACCATAACTTATATTCGAAATAGCATGGTAGATAACAAATTGTTTTGACTGAACTCGATTAGGCTTATAATTAATAATTTTCGATATAAAGATGACTATTTCTTATAACTGTAACTGTATATCTTTAGAAAACCTACAGAATACAGATAATTGTGCGCAGAAGAATATTTACACATCGAATATACTTCTAGAAATAGTTAATAAAACATAAGGCAATCAATACTTCGTAAACGCGAGTACTATCTTTTATACACATATGTACAATTTTTTTAGGGCTCAACGCCAAACTATATAGTAAAAATTTAATAATTGTCCTAACGTAAAAAAAAAAGAATTCACTAATGGCTGTCAACATTTCAATATAATGTGTATTGTAAAATAAGTTACTTAATCTTGGAATAAATTATCTATATATTTGAACTATTATCACTAAACCAGTTTTCTTAACGCATAGTTAAGTGACGGAAAGTAATATTTAATATCTATAACTCAATATCAATATCAATATCTTCAATTTCTCTTACGATTAAAAATATAGTTGAGCAGATAACGGGTATATTATTTTCTAGCTACATTTTATAAGGATCAACGTGATAATCTATAATAGAAAGTATAAAAAAATTGTTTATCCTAAAACTGCATTCAGTCCCAGCTGTATGCCGTTACAACTTCCGGTCATTCTAAATATAATATAAAAGTTCATTTTAAATTAAAACTCTCTAATTGACCTATTTTTACAAGATGTAATTTATCTACATTGTTGTAACTTGCGAAATTCTGATCTTTCACTTGTATTTATAGAAAATTACAAGGAAAAATTATTTCTATATCGCAATTCATTTTTACACTTGGGGAAAATTATTATGTTAATATCTGAAACGTAAAAAATTCAGTTTCACGTAAATTGCTTTAGCACGAATGATTAACGTGGGAGGTAGGCAAAGAAGTTGTATTATTTTAATCAGTACGTCAGTCTCTCGTAGAATCTGGTAAGACGTATTTCACAGATAGTACACGGACCCCAAATTGATACGTATCGTTTCAGTGAGATCACATTGTATATCAATAGATCGTAGAACAATTGTTTAAAATCATTTCAACAATTGTTTAGAAATTATATTACAAATTTTGATGTTCGCTCGATCTGTGTCTCACCGAAATTATGGATTGGAATAATAATCACGAATCAAATATTTCTAAGGGTCGAATCATGTCGCATGAAAATTCTAAGAAGAATTATTGAGATCGTCTATTAGTATCCTGACAATTCAGTATATATTGTACGTCAGTGTAATATCAAATTCTCAATAGAAAAATGAAAATTGACAAAATACTATGTACATATAATCCTCTATCTATACAATCGCATATCATAATTGTACTATGTATTTGTCAAGTTATTATTGGAATTTAGTCTCCATTAATCTCTCCTACGCTTCTTATTATATCAATTTCTCCATTCTCATTTAAAGCTTCTACGAACTTATTTAATAACCAACCATGTGGTTCTAGAAGTATGACGTATACTTCGAAATATTGTACTAGAAAAATTCCTATTAAATGCATAATTTAAATATAACATCAATAATGAGAAATTATTCTTATGTACTTAATGATGGTTGATCGACTTCGGGTCTACTATCCGTTGGTGCCGTAGAAATTTGTACTTTTTGTGCGTTTTGATCAACCTCCCATTCACTTTCTGGATCGGAAAAGAGATTTGATTCGTCAAATACATCGTCTTGTATCGAAATATTTGATAAATCTTCGAGACTTTGTTGCGTTTGGTCCAATGACATCTCTTCGATACAAAGAGATCCTTGACCTACTACAATAATTATAATGAAGATTATTTCAAAGAAATTATTTTACTTTTGTTACTTTTTACAAACGAATAACAATAATAATCTTACCACCATGAACGGTATGTTGCGATAACCATGAAGGTTCGTCCCATTCGTCAAATTGCAATTTCGTATTATTTTCAACTTCGTCTAACGATAATAAAGTATGTGATTCAGAATCAGTAACATCGAAAATTTCTGTTACTTGAACTTTGTTATTGTCGTCCATATAATAATACGCCATTACAGCTTCTTGATCTGTTGTTATCTGATGAAAATGAAATATACTGATTGCATATATCTATCTATATTGCGAGTTATACTGAGATATACTGAAACGAATTATTTGACTGGTTCTCAACTAAAACTCTAATTTAATATAAAAGGATCTATATATTTTTTTAAGAACCTTACTTGAAGTATATTATCAAAAGTATCGTCTACAGTTGCGACGTCGGACATATTTATGACACAATTTGATCTGTTGCTATGATCTTTCCATGATTGTCTGAGAGGAACATAAAATCAAAATACATTAATTAGATGGTTAAATTTATAAATTAACGTGTAATGTTAATTGAATAAAGTTAAAACTTACAAATCATTGTATTGCAATGTTAAATTGACATTTTTTTGTTCCTTGTATACAGTATCATCATCTTCCAATGCATTATCTACATTGTGTATACCTACGAAGGAACGCAAATGATGCCTTGAATCAAATCGCATATCTTATTATGAATATAAATTAGAATAAAATCAATGTTAAATTGTGTTTTTTTATACTCACTGGAACCATATTTCGTGATGGCTAATTGATATCTTATGGTTTGTGGTACTGATTGATAAACGTTGATTTTAGGAAAAATAATGCTAACTTGTTCAAGGAAAAATCTTGTAAATTCAAATATATTGTTTCGAAATTTTGGTACTGTGAGAAGAAATCTAAAAAAAAATAATTGTAGATTTATAAGAATCTGAAAGTCTGTTATTTGATGACGCAATTAAATTAGAAATTATTTATATGTATTTCGAATACGTAAGATAATATTAAAAAAATTAGTATTTAATTATAATACGTTAAAAATGATGTTGTGTTAATGCACATTCAATTCAATACACTTACGACCTATTCACGTTACATATAAATGAAAGCTGTCGAAAATTAGTGCTTACCGAGAAGCTGATAAATGCTTTGCGCACGATTGTTGAGTACGTAGTACATTTCCAGCTACTTTGTATTCCAAGGTGCGTGTTTCTATCTTGTTACCAATCAAACTAGTGATCACATGCATAATGTTATAGTTATTGGAGTAATGAGATAGTTAATCAAGCGATTGAAATCACCGATAATGAGTTGTATAATAATATATGAAAATATATACTCATGATAATTATGTTAATAACCTATGGTCTTACATGCATACATATACAGCAAAATATAAAAAATACACATACATACAGGGTATGGGAAAAAGTATATACACACCCAAATATCTCGGAAACTTGGCGTTGTACAAAAAAATTGTTCAGACAAAAGTTGTTTAGGATAATCGGGATCGGAGACCTGAACAACTTTTGTCTCAACAATATTTTTGTACAACGCCAAGTTTCCGAGATATTTGGGTGTGTCCATATTTTTGGCACACCATGTATATGTACGCAAGACATTTCATAAGATTAGAATATAAAACACTACATTTTTGATTAAGACATTCTTATCAAGTAGAATCTGCAAAGCCATGACATGCACATCTAACGAAATATTATCCAAAGTACATGATATATCAGGCAAAAGAGATGCGTGTATAAGTAGAACAGTGAATGCTTACTTTGTGAAAGTTGCGTATACAACGTCTGCTGGTAGCGTATATGGCAAACTCAGAAGCGATAATAATTTTACACTTCGATGTTTGAATAACCAATTAATTAAGCCTTTGTTCGCAGAATCAATGGCATCTTGAAATATAGTAAGAACAGTCTCTGGCAAATTAGATACTAACGCTTCCTAAAATCAAAATTCATCGATTATATAATAAAATTTTTTGATAGAAAAACTATTGTAATAATTGTCTGAAAGAATCATTTTTTTTTTACCTGTCGATGCATTTTACATTCTAAACATTCAGGATCGTATTCCATATTATCGTCGAGAGTTTCTGAGACGACGAATGTTGATTGTACAGCGAGACAACGAGTGCAATTAAGTAAATTATTTCGATGAAGAAACCTTAAAGCATCATCGAATCCTTGTTTGCACATGTTCGAAAGTATCTAGAAAATGCAGGGGGGATAATGATAAGCTGAAAGTCAGATTAGATTAAGTGAGATAAATAAAATTTAGATTAGTACCTCTGGATTAGGCGGAAACAATATTCTTGCAAATCGATATATATTCTGCTTTGAAAGTTCTATACTTGTATTTGCAAAGTTTACCTAAAAGAACTTTTACATATATCTATTACTGTTATAAAGGGTAATGATTTGAATAAAATTTGAAATAAATTGCTCACATGAAATAGTTGTGACGAGACATCTCTAGGACAAATATCACTTTCTCCGCAGAAAGGACTTACTGTTATGGTATTTTCATCAAGCGTTGGAAGATTATCGCTAAAACCACCATCCATGTATCTTATACCATGAAATCGTGGTGGTAATAATCCGGAAAAGAATGGAATGAATGCGCTGGCTAACAATGCCTATGAAAATAAAACAATACAATTCTTTGTTACGATATGAAAGTTTTCATCAGACTAATGAATGACTAATTATGACTGGAATGTATCCGTAAAAGAAAGATAATATTAATTCGTTTAGAACAGAGTCCATATAAATGAAAAATATTGACTTTATCAATTTGGAATTTGTTCGGGGATAATTAAATGTCATTTCGAATCAGAATTACAGGTTTATATTTTAATTACCACAGAATGTTTTTAAAGTGTATCAAATTATCGTAAATGTAATTTACTTACTTGCAATAAATCTTCTTTAGACGTAAATTGGGAAACAATAACATTTTTACCGTCATAAACTCTTGTTAACGAAATATGTAATTTCCCATTTACACGAAGATGGGCATCGTTTGGAAGAAACTAAAATAAAAGAAATTAATTAGTAATTATCTTAGATAATGGTATTTGAAATATTTTTCGATTTGAAATTAATCCACAAGCACAGATATACAGATGCAGTTATTTAGATCAATGCATTGGTCGCGAAGCCCTAGTTTACCGTTCTGGGTTCCCAATATCTCATTAAATAAGTCCAATCAATCCAATACAATCATACATCGTATAGTAAAACACTAGAATATTTAAGCACACCAGCCAAACACATAATCTTACAATAATAAAATCGGTAACATACTATAAAATAACACAATAAACTAAAATATGTTTCACCAATTAACAAACTACAATTATTATAACAGTAAAATAATATTCGAGTGTTAAAAAATTAAAAAAAAAGAAAAGAATTAGGTTTCAGCAATTTCGGCAATCTTAAAAAAAATAATAGGACAAAGCTTCCGAAATCAGTTTATGGTGTTTAGATATTATAGGTATGATCAATAATTTAAAAATTGTTAATTTTCGTAGTTACCAATCTATTAGTAAACGATATGTTTAAATTAGAAACTATTTACCAAGGAATTTTGAAACACTAATTGCAATTATACTGCTACATTATTTACCTTCTGCAAACTTTCCAGAAGTATTTCCTGTACATTAAACGATGGACTAAAGGGGCCCAGTGTCCGCTGTCTTGCTTCTCGAGCAAGACGAAGCACATTGCTCGCATATTCACCTATAAATGTATGAATAAAAGTATGGATAAAACTATGCACTTTTATGCTCTCTAAAACTTAATACATTTTTTAAATTTTATTTAAGCCCACGTTTAAAAAATATAAATTTTTATTTTTCAAATAAAAATATACTATAAAACCAATTTTAAACACTCAAGTTAGAATGTGTTGAAATGAAATTGGAAATTTTTATCGATAGAAATATCTGAAGTTAAGAACAAAAGCCAAAGTTGAATCAACGATCTATATCTATTTTTATCATATCAACCAGTTCAATCGCATCTGTATTTCTCAATTACATTCACTTATCAGTGTTCATCAAAAATATTTGTCAGACTGTTGATATGAGTTTGGGCAGTTTCACAACTTCTATAAAAGTGTTGATCTAATAACACGAGGTCTGTTGAATTGACGAAACTAGTGAATCCGCAATTTTAATATTAACGAGAATAGTAAACGTTAGTAAGAAAAAATTAAAACAACAACAATTAAAACTTACTTATTTATTATCAGTATCGAACTTTATCAATTACGATGTAAGATACGTATACTATTGCTAGCAACAATCTCGGCACTCAACAAAGAGAACGCACTGATAACATATTACATACAAGTATGTATATAGTTCGATCATTATCCACACTGCCTTCCTGACTCTTTGTAAATGACTTATACTCAAGGACAGCGCGCACTGTTTTCCTAGATTTTTAATACTCGATTTTAATGGAACTGCTGATAGGGGAACAACGCGTGCATTTACGAAAGTCTCTATTTCTACACATTCTTCAATCCAATCTTAATCTCACAGTTGGAAGATAATACAAGTACAACATATCTATATGTATACATTCACATTAGGGAATATAATGAAACCTGAACTGAATAATCTACTAATTTGAATTTGTAAAATAATAGTACTGAAGTTTATATACTTTTTAAAGCTAATTGTTAGGAAACGAAAAAAGATAATGTTAAACTTCGTTCTTATCTTTTAACGTAATTACGAGCATATTGTAAATAGCTTATTAAGTTAAACAAAAATTGCATTCATTATCTAATAGTAGTCTAAATTACTATAGTTCACATATACATACATACAATGAATGTTAACATACGCGTGGAGGCGTATTACATATGTCGTACAAGTGGTGTCCTTGTATCGTTGTTTTACGCAAGACTATATTTACGCGGAACTCGCGGTCAACGATGCATACATATTTATTATACGTCTCGAGCAATACGTAAATCTCAAGAAATTCTAATCTCAGTGAAATAAAAAGGTTGACCAAAATTTTTACAGCGTCAATGTGGAGAATGTATTTTGATACTCGAGTGGTCTGACTATTTCGAACTAGTTTGCCTTGGACTACTCGTTGACCATGATATTGCGGTATTCGGCGAAGCAAAATGATCAAACTAATTTGATTCGATGCAACATGTTGCTTGAATTAGCGTCCGAAATTAAGTGATTTTAATTAATCGAGATACGTTCCTAAATATATTTCAATGTAAAAATATCTGAACCTGACTTAAATGACTTTAACAATCCGAACAAAGGAAATAAGAATAGACAATGTATGCAGATGCGAATACAATGCATAACACAGTGCTTTATGTAATGCAGGAAATCTCAGATCATCATCTACCTTAACATGCTAGTAATTCTAGAAAAACTACTACAGTCCTTAATATGAACTACTCGTAAATAATTTTAGTATGAGACTTTTATTAACGAAAATATCAAAAATAATCTTTACGATGAACAGTAATAACTACATTAATCTGTCTCTATCCTACTACTAATATTCGTTGCTTATTATTCATCCGTCCCATAGAGAAAGAAAACAGATGATAAGTGTTCTTGCTACTACTTCCAGTGCGCTTATTCTAAACATGACCCACTTCTGACACTTGCACGGAATAGCTCAGTTTATAACGTCATAAATGTGTGAAACATTAATAAAAATTCTAAATGCTTTACGCTACATCTTGAACATTACGTTATGTACCATGTATCATTTGGCGTTTTAACGTACCAATAATTTTCTCTATTTAATTGTATATTAGTATTTCACGTATGTACAAGATACAATATCTTGAGTACATTTACTTAGACGTTTAATAGAACAGGGAAACATGCGAATTTGATATCGTTCATTCAAGAAGAATTTTCCAAAACTAGCTACTGTATTATCATCATAGACGTTATTAATTAGATATTGATCATTAGTTGAAATTGTATAACTGGAATAAGACGTTTCTACGTAGAAGAATTTTAATTTAACTCTGAATGATTCTTATTGATTCTGTGGTTAGGAACATTTATAGTCGTAGTCACACAGATGTAAACAAAACCTAAACAACATATTAGATCTGTTTTTTCTAATACATAGTATTAATTTATCGAACTACTTTATGAAAATCCTTCTAAAGGAACATGCATATAATTTCATTTTCCACACAATGAAGTGATAAAAAAAACAGGAGACTTACGAGATGCGACATGTTATGAATTCAAGCGATGTATAAAAAGGACTAATTATTTAAGATTCTTTGTATCTGTTAGATATGTAAACAAAGGAGTTCACTCACCGAGGGGTAAGTCACAAAGAAGACAGCAAGCAGCGATAGCACCAGCCGATGCACCACTAATCTTATCCAAAAGTAAGTGCGGAGCATATTTCTTGAAGCACACTGCCACACCAACGTGGTATATACCAAGAAATCCACAGCCAGCAAATGACAAATTCATGTCGATACTTATTTCTTTAACACGTATTTCACTATTAAATTATCTATTAACTATCGTGAATAAATTATTTGTTTTACAATTTAATGAACGGTAGTTTCGATCGTTCTCATAAAATAGAGTAAGGGCATCACTTCCGTAGGAAAAACACTCAAAACTGAAAATTATATTCACTGCGGTCAAATACGTAATGCCTTTTCCAATGCCCAAACAATAACTGAACTGCCCGCTGTTTTGCCAAGTTTAAAGACTGTTTCAAGCCTAAGCTCGACTGACTTCGATAAAAAAAAAAATATCCTTATTACAGAGGCATCATGAGATAATACGCGTGCAATGACGCGTGGTTTGTAAATACTATACACGATTCTTATTGGTTACTGACAAATGGTGTGGTATTAGCTCCGCCCATTATAGTGTTCGTAAAGTTACATAAAATTATGCATTATTGTCAATTTTGTTTATCGCATATGGAAATGCAGTTCAGTTACGTCAAAGTTAATGACGTATGTATTTTAAAGTAATATTGTCGCTATTATGAAATTAGTGGTTTTGTGACTGAAAAAAAATTGTATTCTGGTCTGTTATAGACGCAGAGCTTGTGTATGTATGTATATATATACATGTATATTATTCTTGTAGATAGACGTTCAGATATCGAAGTAGAAATATAATTGGTACTACGATATCGTTCGTTTAAATAGAATTTGTTTATATTGCATTGAACTTTATATAAATCTAATATATAAATATCGAAAGTTAGAAATAAATATTAAGTACGTACTCCGAATTCTTGATTTGCGCGAATCGCGCGGACATTTAAATTTATTTTTATTTTATTTACTGCCAGTGACACGTGCCTTACTTCAAGCTATTCTTGAGTATAATGACAGTTTTGCTAGTGGTGCCTAGTGCGAGCCTACGTTTCATAAACAATAAATATAAATATATACAAGCACCTATGCTAAACAAAGATATAATACTCGTTCGTACACAAAGAATACTCTTAACTACAATAATATCATCCTACAATATATTTTAATTCAACATTTTTACTTGTCGAATTATAGAAAATCTCGTGTAGACGATTTTCTTGATAAACATTACAAACAGTATCTGTCAAAATGAAACATGCTATAACCTCAAAGTAATTGTCTTATTTTCAACCAGTGAATTTGATTCACGCTAGTCTCTAAATAGCCAACAGTTGTTTTAAATTATATCATACTGTCAATTATTTAAAATATTTAAAAATTTTAAAACCCATATATAGATACTATGAATATTATTCGATACTGTTTCTGACGTGTACACTGACAGAATTGTATTCCATTGTATCAAGTTGGTTATGCGTTGTGTTTTTTTCTTGATTCTTATCGTAGAAAACAAAAGATTACTGAGAAATATTGTTGCAAACCGTTATTGAATTAGCACGTGCTTTTTTTCTATGAAATTTTATTACGACACGTACTTATGTAGATACATATGTCATATAACCAATTGATGTTTAAGCAGAGAAAACAACGTTTAAGAAAATAATCATGAATGGAAATGAGGAAATGTCCGAACCACACGTAAACAGCATATTCCCTAATGTAGTTAACGACACAGTTTTTCACGCAGTATTTATACCACAAGAAAATTGTGAAACGCTACCGGAAAATGAGACGAAAGGTATATTTGATTTTCCTTTAATTGTACTCTATATACGTTTGCGTATACATAATTTATGATACCGTATTAATTACTATATTAATTCTTACTAGAAAACATCAGAGTTTTCCAAAATAAAATAGAAGCCCTTAAACTAATTAAAGCATTTAAAACTGGACGGCTGAAAACATTTAAGAGTTTAGCCGAAGCGGAAGAATATGCCAGAACTGGTTACGAGAAGAATGTTTCGGTCAACAATGTTTCCACAGTTCCAATGATAATGGTTTCTGAAGAAAAAGCGAGTAATTTTAAAGGGCCACGATCTCAAGATTTAGTCTGTTTTCGGAAACTAATCGAAAGTGGTGATTCAATAGCTGTGATACAAAAAGTTTGGGCAAATCCTAGATATTTAATCAGTAGTGGCGATACACCTGCCATTTTACAAGTAAATATATCTTTGCATTATTTTTTTCAATTTTTTTTTACATCTAATTTGTGGTTTACTTATTACAGGAAGGATGCCGTTACAATGCGTTACACGTGGCAGTTAAATCAGAAAGACCAGAAATGTGTGAATTAATATTAAGTACAATTTCAAATCCAGAATTTATAAAGTTACTTTACGGCGAAGAAGAATGTAAGAGCTATGTAGATCGTGTTGAAATTATGCTGGATTTATACTTAAACACTCCCGATAAAGGACTTAACGAAACACCATTACATTTTGCCGTTAAGTTTGGATTAAAAGACGTAGTTCGTGTTCTTGTTTCTTATCCACAATGTGAGAGAAGGCTGCGAAACAAATACAAACAGTTACCAATAGATGTATGCAAAAATATTAAGTATATTATTCGCTTTGAATTTAAAAGCCTTCGATCGTTCATAATGTTGCTACTCTTGTGTTGCAGATAGTGTGTGCGAGGAAGTGCCAAGATGACGAAGAGTTAAAAAGGGAAATACGCATGTATTTGGAAGATCAATACTATGTACCTGTATTAAGATCGGAAGATAATACTCTGCAACCTGTAATAGGAGAACCATTTTCACCTACGAGTCCACTGGTAAAAATCTAGCCAAACATATATTCGTTTATATTTAAATATAATTATAATTTTTAGTGAAACATTAATTTCCAAAGGAATTATTTTTAGAGTTTCAAATCAGATCCAATCAGTCCACGTGTAGAAGTGCGAGCATTTGCTGGACCGATGACAATATCCAAAGCAATAGAGTTTCGAAAGAAATGGAAAACACCTCCTCGCCTTCAAACAACCCCAGTTAAAAGATCACATGACTGTGACGTAACTGTAACTGACGGTTCGGTTGATAATACAATATTGAGATTACAAGATGCAGAGAAAGGTCTCGAACGAATTGGAAGGTAAAACATTATCAGATTGAATAGTACTAATTATTAATCTCTTGCTTCATAATCCTTCTTGCAAATTTTAGAAATTTAGCTGAAGAATATCATGTTCCATGGAAAGAATATTGGCATTTTTTAAACGATTTTGCAAACTTCAAAAGTATGGATGGTTTGATAAAACTTGAAAAGTATCTCGAGAAGAAATTTAAAATAAAACCCTTATATTTGCCTCAGGTATAGTGACTGATTTTGTAACAAAAAAAACGCGATTATTTTCGTATTTGTGTTATACATATTTTTTTTATTCCAGAGCCCTGCTGACAAGGTCACTACTTTAAATGGATCGGAGGATGAAATTGATCTTCTTTGTCATAGGCTACAATCGTATTCTCTGTCGTGTGAAAATGATCATGATAGTGAATCGTGTGATAATCTGGGTAAAAACTATGTTAATACGTTACTTATTGTTACATTCAATTATGGTAATTTTGGAATGTATTAATAACTGATAAGGGGGTTTATCTTCTATATTTAGACGATTTAGAATTTTTTACGCCACCGTCTTCCCCAAAATGTGACTACGATATTTCTGACGATGAAATGGAAATGGCAGAAGAAGGAGCTGTAATATTTTTGGAAGGGTAAGATATAAATTATAATGAAGAAAATTAGAGACTTACGATACTTATGTTTTATGTATTGTCAATTATCTACAGGCCTGAACCTACGAAATTAGATTTCGCTGTTTTTAACGCAGTACCAGCTTCGATAGATCCTAACATGCATCCTCATATTTATCGATGGCAACACGAAATGCAATTGGCCATAAACCGTAATTCCTACAGGTATTATTATAATTAAAAAATTTCTATTATATATAATTTCTTTAAATATCTATTATTTTTATAATAATATTTTAGGCCTATTAACACAAAAACAACACGAAGAAACCTGCTGATGAACTACTAAATATATAAGAATACTTTTCGGCTGATCAGCTATGTTTAAACTTTAAAACTGTGTCAAAACCTTTTGATATCAAGCACAATATTGTTCAATAAATAACAGCTGTTTTAACTATTGTTAGTCGTATAAAGAAAAATATATATTTTCGGAAAATTTTATGACTCATTGAAATATTAGAAAGAGTTGCCACCATTCGGTGTATCTTTCTATCTAATACATTACGATTGTAATAACTTACCAGTCGAGGTATCATTTATCATACTGTTATATCGTACTGTTATAATAAAATATATATTTAACTTTTTCAGTATCCGATTGTTCTTACTAAATTAATTTTCTTATATAAAAATATAAGCATATTTATTTAATATTTCTTTATAATATATTTTTCTGTTACACCTCGAAAAACATTGTAAATCACAATTCTTTTTAATATTCTTAAACTTTATTCACAATAATATTACATTTTGCAACAGAACATTCATGGATTTATTTTGTTTTTTTTTATGTATAATAATATTGCTATAGTTAATATATATAGTGTTTTTTAATACATATTTGATGCCTAAGGTGTTACCGATTTAGAAGCAACTGTATTTTATAATATATTCAAACAGTGAGGGGTGCTGGCGGTGTTTGTTTTAATTGTAATATAATCGAACGCATTCGGGAAACATCCTTTGATGTTCGTGACGACTTAGGATTAAAGTCACACAATTTTGCAATGCGTTCCCACTCGGTGCCAGGTTCAACTTCATCAGCTTCTGCGACGAATTGTTTTTCTGCATTCCTATTAATCGAACACAATATCATACGTAAAAACAATATATATTGATCTGAAAAATATCATTTTATCTTCGACATATGGCATGAAGTTTTATGGCTCACTAGCAAAATTTTGCGTCTCGATGCGAAGGCATATGCTTCAGCATTTTATAAAAAGCAAGCATATATACATAAATCATCTACTAACTAAAACAATACTTGCTTCATTTAATATCGCTATATATGCAAAATGAAAATTTCAGCATTTTCAATAACAAAAACACTTTGATAAACGGCTACAATATTATGGTATTTCGTGATTCATGGACTGTGTCAATAGAGAAACTGCGGGAGAATATAGCACATGCACAAAATGAATGACAAGGGAAATCAATTATACTCTCGATAATGATTGAGCAGACATTTTTGTTCTATGTGATATTCATGTGCAGTAATCAGTGCACCATTAATGTAAATTCTCATTATTCGATATCACTGTGAGAAGCTTAGGACACATTCTGACTATATATGAACAATATGCATTTATTGCTTCCTCGATTTTAGGTGCGCAATGTTCATTTGAAATATCTAAAGATATATACATATAAATATTTGAAAGCCAATCATTCTATAAGAATGCAATATAATTGTACATGCATATAATTAAAAGTTAACTTACTTGGCTGCTTCCCTAAGGAGCAAAATAAAAATAACAATCTTGTATAATGCAATAAATATATAAATATACAATTTTTCTGTTTATTTTTCTTTTTTTTGCACTTTTGCAAAAGAGCTTTTGCAGAGCTATTCTTTGAACATTGAATTTCATCGAAATTTCGAAGGAATTTTCAATATTCAAAAAAATATAAATGAGTCAGCAGCGAAATGAACAAGTGATGCCTTGACGTATGAAGGTAAGATATTAAAACGGGAATATATATATATATATAATTCGTTCAATATACGCGAATGACCAAATACACGTTCACGCACGCATTCATGTACACATACATTTTAACAGACACGATTGTATTCGCAGATATATATGATAGAAGAAAAAAATAGAAGCTTGAAAAGGATATTAATTCTTACCTGTTAGTTGTTTTTGTCTTACTGATGGCTTCGACATGATGTTTATACCATTCTTCCAATTCTTTCGCCGCTGCTTCTTTCCACTCTTCCTTTTTCTTTTCTTCTTCCGCATCTGAAATATAATGTTTACTCAGTTTTTAATAGTTCCGTCGTTAAATAAAACGTTTTATAATATTCATCGTTCGCAATATTATTTATATAACTTATTATATACCTTTCTCTTCTAAACGTTTCTTCTGTTCCTCCCTCCACTTTCGTATCTTTTCTGGCTCCTCTTTCACTGGCGGAGCAATAGGTTGTATAGGTTCTAAAACGCAATGTTTTTAGTAAAAATACTTTTTTGAACAAGGTTTATTCGATCGATTGAAAAATTTACCTGACGTTGGTTGTGGTTGCGTTTCAGCGGGCTGAGCAACGGCATCTATTATTTCGAAACTACCTTCAGCATCTCCACCTGGTCCAACTTTTGAATTTTAAGGTATAATTAAATATTTGTATTATCGTATCGATCAACTATTCCTCCCCAAGGTGTTTACCACCTATATAATACTACTTTCTTTACGATAAAAATTGAAGTTCGTAGAAGCATTTGGCTACGTCAATTTAAAGCACTCGTAATTACCATCTGTATGAGGCACAGCTACAGTCGCAGTCATAGATACAGGTGGAATATCATCTTCGAGACCAGCTAATTGATCTTGTTCTCTCGCAATAAATTCCGCTGCAGGATCAACCTCTGGTTCCATAACAAAGTTATCTCCGAATGCATCCATTTTTTCTAATCAAAGTTCTAGAGAACAAAATACCACATCTTTATTAACTGTTATGCGAATCGATTATTTTTGTATCATTTGTAATTATTTGAGTTTTTAATGCTACATCGACATATACAGATACAAAACCATAGACAAATATACGCATCGAATGAAAAATTTCTTTTTTTATCCGTATAATGTCTAAAGTTAAACTGTGAAACAAATATAATATAAATTGTAATCGAGCTATTTGAAAGATTACAAGATTGATTACGATCGTTTTCTGACTTGCCACAGTTGACAGTGAAAGTTAACCTAAAAGTCTGCAATAATATATTCTGCCATAATTTCGTTCGAAATGCTACTGTCGCAATACAAAACAATCCTTTAACACGAATAACAGATAACGTCTTATCTACTTATACATTTTAATGACCTAATTCATACCTGAAGCTGAATTTACCGTGAAATATAGAACGTTCGTTACGGGAAACACCTCCAATTTCTGCCCCTTACTTTTGTACTGTCGGATACCGCATGTGTCAACTGCAGTTAACTACGGTGCCAAGTTGTCAACCGTTGTCAACTGTGACTCGGTCTTCACCCCGCTTCTATCACTGTCAAATCAATCGAACAAATACAACTATGTCATTCTCACACATGCGCAGGATTATTAATTTGATTTATCGTTATATATGAAATACGATTTATTGTCAATTTTACATCACTTTTCACATTTATAATTACGATGTCGTGTATTCCTCTTTCTGATTTTATACTAAAAATATTAAAAGAAATATTTTCAAGTCTTCCAAATCTTGAAGCTTAAATAATTTTATAAGAAAAAATTTTGATTTCAAGGTTTTTTTTATAAATCAAAAATTAAATCGTATCTATTTTCTTCAGAAGTTGATTTTTCTCAGTTCATCTCGCTGCCATAATGCATATAGTGTTGTATCGTGTTATCAAACATGTTAATAATAATATTTTTATTGTCATAGTGTTAATTCACTATAGGTTTCATATAATTATTTATATAAGTATAGTAAAGTTGATTAACGCGTTATGAACGTTAGCATCACTATTTCTAGGATGTTATTTTAGATCCCATTGAAAAGAATAGAAATTATTAAATCGTGTACATTGCGTACAAGATAAAAAGCTTGCAAACAAACCATTGTATCGATATTTATATTTTTATGTCAAAAGTGGATAATAGTGTTTCACGCATGCATTTATCAAAACACCTTTTCCACATTTCATTTCGAGATAGTTCAATCAATGTTATTTCATGTATGCACACAATTTTGCGTGTCAATTATACATAGTAATTTTTAAAATACCAACATACTGCAAATCATTAGACATGAAATTAATAAAGAAATTTGTATGTTTAAATAAAAAGGCAACGCGAATGCAGGATGATTAAGATAATTTCTGTACAGTACGCTACACAGAAGTACATTAGAGTATCACACTGCTCAATGGAATTTTCTTATCTCAATTAAAAATGATGAATTTTGACAATGGTTCCTAATATGTCGTAAATAAATAACTACACAAAAACTCAGAAATTAGAAAAAAAAAAAAAAAAACATTCTAATCGTGTCCGTAACTAACAGTCAAATTATTTGTTGATTTTATCACAATAATGCGGATCTATAGTATCGTCTTGAGAATAAATTATTGTTACTATTCTTACACTTCGTATAATTTTTGACATTCCATAGATAATAAAATTTTGATGTAATCGATGGTGAGTAAAGAGTGCCATATTAAGGATCTCCTAAAAAAATACTTATAAAAATACAATTCATAAATAACGTAATTTAGAGCTGCACTCGTTAATATAATGATGAAGCTCTAAAAACAGTTATTAAAATTTATTCACGGCCTATAACCGACAGAGGCAGTGAGAAAATATGGGATATTGAGTCAATCATGTTTGCCCAGGCAAAAACATAACGACTAAGTAGACTAATAGAAATAATCCATGCATTTCTGTTCGTTGAACAATAGGTCAGTCTTGCCCCAATCCCCTCCTTTTTACGTTAAATATGGGATTTATACCGGGAGGTTCGTTAGTTTTAGAAAAATATGCAACCTTAGCGTATCTTTAAGTTGGATTTCGATTCGGAAGGTTTTAAGCATTTTCTTCTTCGTCTTCCGATAGTGTAACATTATCAATACGGCGTGGCAATAATAAAGCTGTATGTCCATACCTAAATAAATAATAATAAAACATATAATTTTATTTGAGATTTGTATAATTACACAAAGACAAGAGATCCTGTCATGATATACAAATTTACTATATAATATTACGAAATATACTTACTTGCTGCTTTTATATTTTTCTTGAATCGCCTGTTGGTCAATATTGGGTGCATTGCAGAATGTTTTGTGAAGGTACATAATACATTCTTTCAGATCTTTTAAACTATATCCAGTCGAGAGTTCTAATTCGTGTGGCCAGATTTCTTCTAATAATGTATGACGCGCAAGAGCAATTGCTGCTGCAGCCAAATGGCTAGGCACAAATTGTAGATATGGGTCTGCCTCGAGTAGTGACAATTCACACAAATACTAGGAAAAAAAGGAGTAGTTTTCTTCAATTTTATATTCACACATCGTAGATAAGTTTACGTAAAAGCTAGACTTACCATAGCTAAATATCTAATTTTTTCTGAAAGATTGTTGCTAATACAGTATTCCATAAGAAATGTGAGTGGCGTAGGTACAGTTAAGTCAAAAGATAAAACTTTCAATATCAGGTGCTCCATTCTCAATACTTGCTTCTTGGTATACGTGTCGTCGGTGATATATACAAATTCTCCAACTTCCGGAGGATAAATTTCTTCGTACTTCCTACAGAATTGTAATAACATTTGTGAATTATTGATATATACTAACGCATTGAATACGTGTTAGATAAAGTAACTTACGCAGCGATAAACATAGCAGCGGTACCCACAAGTTGTAATTTTGCCCTTACGACACTCATATAGGATAAAAAGCGATCTATGTACGAAACAGCTAAATAAAGCGTCTCCGTTTGCAGTCTGTATTCCTCCGCTACTTCTACCAACCAGTCAACTAATATCGATCTCATTGAATATGTTATGTCTGGTTGTTTTTTCATGTATCCTGGTTTTGGTCTATGTAGTGTCTATAAAAGATTGTTGAGTGAAAATGAAAATATAAATCCATATTTTGCCTAAATCAGTTATTTGCTTATATATATACAATGGTAATCAATTATTTACCTCGGCAGTACGCAAATAATTGTATATATCTGCCCTGTACTCATCCATGTCAAAAAAGTACATTCTCATCTCTTTAGAATTATCTTTTCGCGCGCTCAACGGTTTCTTTGTAGAATTGGAGAAAACGGTAGGTTTCTCTAAAGACATCGGACTGTCTTGTACAACTACCACATCTTGCTGTTTCTCTTTAATAAGCTCAGTTGTTTTACAAAATGAGGCTATAGTTGGAATGCTTATTGAATTAGTTTCTGGCTTCAAATTTTCTCTTTCGCATTTCACCGATATTTCATGTTTTTTCTCTTTTATTTCGATCTTCTCTTTTATGTCTCTAAGAACCACCGAGGTTTCTTCTTGCAACTTATCCTCGTAAATTTTAAACGCAGTTTCCTCTTTAGTTTCATCATACTTTTTAAAAGTTTCACGTGCTTGTATAGGAATAACTGGTTTAACTTTTGAAAATTTTTCATCCTTACAAATTTCCTATAGAAAAAACAGTGTGAAGATGTATGTATGTTTCCGTATTGCACTACAGTCTTACTAAGTATAGATAGCAATAAATGTCATTGTTATACGTGTGCCAAAGTATTAGATGCATTTTAAATAATTCTATGAATCTCATATGTTTAACAAATGCTCAAGAATTAGCTTTAATGGTATTTAAATAAAAAGAACGCGGGAGTAAAAAAGTTTATAGAATCATACTTACTGGCTTCGTATTGCGATTGCCATTATTATATATTACACCCAAAACAGAGCGTTTCGTTACTTGCAGTTTCTGAGATTGAACGGGCACGCTAATATTTTCTTTACCACGTCGTACATCAGTAATCTTCCGATTTTCCTGATCCTCGTGTATTCGGATAGTAGCCATTCTTCGGATCTAAAGGCTTTGAAAAGGTTCCAATTCCAAAATCCAATGATTCCTCAACTGATATTTACTCTAATTAGTTAGTTCTTAACAGACTCCTCGCGTGCCCGTTTTCTCCTTCAACCGAATTTACTTACAAACGCTCGTACATGGCAGAGAAATTTCAATGCTCCAAGCAGCCTAACAAACCTCAGTTGCCGTTTGATTTCAAACAAACGGAACACTAACAGCGTAACAGCTGGCGATACGTTATAAGCATGAGCGTTGCTTAAATACACCAATCAGAAGAGTAGGTCTGTTAAATAACATCAGATTGCTAGCCAGGGCCAATCAAATCTCTCTGATAGTTGCGTTCCTAAAAACATTTTCAAATATTTAAAAATGGTGGCTTTGGAAAATATCTTTGAATATACGGGCATTATTAGCATTACCACTGACAGCGGTTACACATAAAAACTCATTTTAAATGTATGTGCACAGAGATTTTAATTATTTACAAATAGTAGTGATAGAAATATAAAAATTCTGATATAAACTGTGCGGATGTCTTTTGTTTACTATTTGCGCGACAGATGGCGCTGCGATAGAAATTCCGCCAATCACCTGCCACGATCGCACTTCCACCAGTAGTGACGTGCAACACTCTTTCAAGTTCATAGTTCGTGTCACCGAAAGTATAATTAACAGTGCTCGGCTGATTAAAATTGTGTATTTGAGTATTTACGTGTGTAATATTCGTCGGCTTTCCGATATTTGTATCGAAATATTAATACCTCGAGCTCTTTAACATCATAAGAGAATTGTGAACTTTTCGTATAGTAAAGTAATTGAATGGAAAGTGATAAGTACTGTGTGCAGGTATAGGAAATCGCAAACTTAACCTACCGGGGGGGGGAAGCTTCGAGTATAGTGGCATAAATAAGACTTTTAGTTACAAAAAACCGGTGGCAAGTTAATTTGCAGAATATTTTTCACGTGTTATTTAATACGAAAAAGATGAGTCCATTAAACCGAGGACCATTGATGGGACCGCGCATACCACCAGTTGGTATTCGTCCACCACCACCACCAAGATTTGGCGGTAGGCTTCCACCACCAGGTATGCCTCCTAGGATGCCTCCGCCACCCATGAGTCCAGTTTTTGGTCCCATGCGTCAAAGACTACCTCTACCCCCACGACCCGGTGGTATAGCACGGCCTAACGTACCGATGCCACTATTTGGCCCAAGAGTCAGAGGCATGGCGCCTATGGTTCCGCCAGGAAATATGAGAGGACCGAGAGGTCCGTTGGGAAGACCGTGGCCAAGAAGATCGTTACCACCGCAAATCTTGTCACATATGAGACCCAGATTCGCGATAGGAAATGGTAACAGTAAAGGAAAAGTAATGAACAATGTGAAGAAAGTGAGCAAGCTTGAGGTAAATGAAATAAGGTCCAATAATTTTATGATACGACGTTATCTTAATGATTATCTTAAACGTTAAATGTAACGCGTTAAGGAATGTCACTGATGCGATAAATTACGATAAGCTTATTATCTAAACTTCTAACGTAATTTCCTATACTGTTTAGGAATTAGAGTTAAAGAAGCCCTGGATGACTGACGAAATACGCAGTGAAATTCAGAAGAAAAATAAACTTTATGCGAAGGCCAAGAAAAATAAGGATGCAAAAGAGTGGGAAGAATTTAAGGATTTGCGAAACAAAGTAACCAGAATGATTAGGGATGCAAAAAATGAGTATCTTTCCAAAAACCCTGAACAGGTATTTTACAAGCTCTTTTTTTCAAAACTTTTTATGGGATTACGAAGAAAAATATACTTGTATACACTACAAGACTTAAACCTCTGTTAAAACTAACATAGACCACCCTGTACAGATAAGTGTAAATTTAATTCTAAGTATCTCAATATTCCATTTTTTAAACCACTGTATTCGGTGTGTCTATTATAGATCAATGTATAATCCAATACTGAATATTTTAGCTTTTTGCAGTAAGTATATCTTATGTCTCCTCGTAGGCGTTCCAAGTATTAATTGAAGTAGTTGAATTATAAGTTCCCGTTGTCTATACTATTATGTATTACTAGGAAGATTTAAATTGTTTACCCTAAAGTTACGTGTAACGTTTACGTTACAACTACTAAAAAGAAACCGTTAACTATATTTCATGAAACGTAGTTCATGAACTTTTTCTTAGTCCATTTAATTTCTCTGGTAATTGCACTATTATTTTACTGAAATATTTACCGGTCAAACGTCATGGTAATATTTTGAAAAAATATACAATCTTCAATTGTACGATGAATTAGATGTAATTGGCATTAGACAATAATTCTCATTGATTTCGATGCCAGTTGATGAATTACTTTGATTACAGGGTGGTCAAAAAACAGATGATAAGGGTACGATTGAATCGGAGAATTCCGAGGGTGTTCAGAAAACTGAGAACGCGACTAAGCAATCAGAACAAATGGGGCAAACGGAGGAGACGCAGCCTTCCAGCGAACAGGCACAGTCTTAAGCTTCAGGCTACTCCTCCTTCTATAAAGAATTGAAATATTCAAATTACATACAACATAAGTTTCCTGTTTTCAAACTTCAGAACGATTCGAGTCTCTCTTTTCTTCTTGTTTTACGTAGTATGTTGACGAGAATTGCTCTTAAAATATGTGTATTGCTTTAAACAACACAATTTGTATCTTCTGCTATTATCTCGTCTGTTAATGTCACTACTTTCCAACATAGATTTCCTTATAGCATTTATAATGTAAGTGCATGCTGTTGGATATATCCCTTTAAATATTTTCAAATAGTAACGTTTAACATGGGATAACGCGAATGCTCTAGAACATTATGTAAGAATTGTATCAGAGATAAACCCTTCTTTCTTCCATAATTTCTTAATGTAAACTTGTGAATCTAAAATCTTGTATCGCTCGTATTATCTGTTTTTGAAAAGCTATTGATAGCACTTTGTATAAAAAAAAATAGCTGGTCAACCGATACTTCGTTTTTCGCTTTTCTAATTGCTTTCAGTCAGTTTACAGTGCCGCCAGCTATGACATTTTTCACAAGAAAGATATACAGATGAAACTAATGAAATTATATTTATAAAATATATTAAAAGACTCGAATGAGGTACAAAGGTTTCAGAATCAAAATAGCTTGTGGCTCTGTATTAGGATATATCGTAATTTTTCAAATTCTTTACAATATCTATCATAGCATTGAGTATATTTTTATTAATTTCAATGATACATCACTGCTACAGGACACAAAAGTAAAGGAAAAACAATTTTGTAATTAAGATGCGTATTATAAGAATAAATCATATTTCTATAAGTTCTAAATCTGGTGTCCTGGATTATTCTATCACCCATATAATGGGAAAAAATTAATCCGTATATACATCGAAATAATCGTTCTGAAATATGAAAATATTGTAGATTTTTTTTATGAACATATCGCGTCGCGCTGATTCTAGATATTAATATGTACTTTTTATGTATGAGTGCATATACCTATTATCCAAGAAAACATACTAAATTCACTTAGTATTGTATTTATTAAGATGACATGTGATATTTTCATGTCTTTTGAACACCGTTGAAATCTTTATAGCGAAACTCAGGATTACGGTAGCATACAAATAACTATTATTTACAGGTAATCATCAGCGAACCAGTACATTGTGTCTAATATTGCTAAATTATATTCTAAATAATATGTGAATTTTGTTATTTAGATTACGTAATTCATTCAGCGTCTTAAAAGTTGTACTTTTGAAATTCATTCATATTTTCAATGATTGGATTAAAAAGTGTATTTACTATTTAAGACTGTAGCTTTAAAATCAATTTCTGAATGCCCTGGAAATCAGATATATTCATTCCATTAGGCATTTCTCAGAAATCAGTATCACTGTTAAAATATTCAAATTTTTATTTTTCCTCTGAAATTGTAGAAATCATCGAGAAATGGGACAATTAATATATTTATTAGATAAAAATGTGATGATGTTTTATTCACAGACATTTTAGACGTACGAGTAACGTATAAAAATATTTCAAGTACCCGTTTCTAGGCTCATCTTTATCCAGAAGAAGAACCGTATGATCGAAGGGATGAAAATTACACGAGTTCAGAGGAAGATATGTTATGCTACTGCGAAGTATGTGACAGAGAATTTGAAACGGAAGATCTACTAATTCAACATAAAAAAACACACAAAGTTTGTGGTATTGATGGATGCACATTTTCAGCGCATCCTTTATTAGTTGAAAAACATATCAGTATGCAACATAGTACTGGTTTATATCAAAGAATGAAGAACTTATCGAATCCTGAAGATATTGGGAAATGGTTAATGGAAAGGAAAAAGTTAGTACTGATTACTTAAAATTTATCAAATCTGGTATTAAATATATATATATAACGTGTTATATTAATATGTTAATGACGTTGTTTTAGAAAATATCCAACAAAAGCGAATATTGAACTGCGAAAAGCCGAGGAGCAAGAAAAAATCCAGAGAGGAGAAATTATTAAACAAGAGGAGAATATTGGAAATCGGAAGAGAAAGAATGAAAAGGTATTGAAAGCACGCGATAGAAAACGAAATATACAAAAACGTATGAAACGATTTCCTATTGAAGAACCTCGAAGTAAAAAATATCGGGGTATAAACGAATTTGCTGGCACACGTAAGTTTGATATACATATAATAGTTTACGATATTATATAAAATATTACTGACAAAGGATATATTGATTAAATATTCATTTGAGTATTTAAAATTGCAGTCGCTTTAAGAAGAGAAGAATTAAACGATGACTCCGTGTTCGAAGAAAATGTTGAAAATGTGGTAACCGAAGATATTAATCCTATTTCGGACGACGAGGATGTTGTTATACAAAATTCTAAAGTAGTTTGTAAAACAATTAACGTGGATTCTTCGGCAATCGTGAATAGCTTGGTTGCTGACTATGGAAGTGACTCGGATCAAAGTATGTTTATCCTCTTATTTTTCGTACTATTTTATCAATTTATTTGTCTTAATTAGAAACAATTTTATTTACATATATGAAATTTATAAGATAAATGTTTTTAGGTGACGGTCCTGAAATCGCGCCCATTAAAAGATCAGAGGACGGTGTTACGAATAAATCAGAAATTGTTGACGTACAAAGTAGTTTTAACAAAATCAATGTAGATAAAGAGACGCGGCCTACTTTGCAAATGTCTAAGAATACTTTGTCAAATGACATTCCAAAGCGGAATGAACAATCGAGAAAAACGAAGGAATATCCTCGTGATTCTACAAAGAGAGAAACTATGTCCAAGAATAAACAACGACCAGAAAGTATTCAACTTTTATATCGTTTACTTTCACGATCTATTCAGCACGAAAGAAATTTAATTTGTCAAAGTGTAAAGTATATCGTAGATAACAATTTCTTTGATTGACTCATTTTGTAAACAATTTTGTACAATATACAAAATGTTCCTGAGATTTATTTATATATTAGGAATTATAAATATACTAAGACAAACTACCACACTCTTTTTTTTTTCCTGGTCATTTATTTATATAGTATAAACAAAGATACATTAATCAACTTTTATTAAATTGCTTTTTCCTTTTTTTCGGCGATTTCTTGTTTACTTCCAGAGAACTCTCATTTGACACTATCCTCTTTACACTACTTTTTACAGAAATTAAATTCTTATCTTTTTTCGTTGTAAGTGCCTTGTCCCACTCAGTTTCTGACCCTTTGATAACGTATTGCTCTAAATTTTCTTTCTTCAATTTTTCCAACTCGAGCATTTGTTTTGTTTTCAATTCCTACAAATTTAACAATATTAATTATTCATTTTCTACTCGATTTACAGTTACACTTTCTTTAAAACTATTTTTCAAACCTTAGCTGCTGCATCCAATTCCTCGTTTAAACTATCTCCATGAAGAGGTTTAAGTTGTACATCGTCACTGGTCAATGATTTAGTCATCATGGTCTTTTGTATGAAGTTCTCGGAGATTTTATTCAGATACTGTATTGATTTACGAATAATACGATTGAATAAAGCAAGTAATTGAGAAACGGGTAAACCCAATTCTTCGGCTAGAGTTTCAACAGTCTTGTGTTGTAGTCCCAATCCAAGTAGAATAGCCTACAGTTACGCAAGAAGAACATTTCTCAATCCGCAAAAGAATTTAATTAATTAAACAATTAAGAATGAATAATTACCGATTGTACTGCAGAAAAGTGCGTCTCGCCCATCATATTTAAGAAATACAAACGTGCTAATGACGGTAGCAAGTCCATAATCAAATGATAATCAGCCATGTTATTACTATACATTGATAAACGTTTCATGTCGTAAGATGTAAAATATACATCCAATTTATCTTTTGTCAATGCTAGAAAAAAATATAATATATAAATTTATAATTGATACAAACGATTTTAAATGCAATTACGAGGAATATTAAGTATCATACTAACTTATTTGCTCCAGTGCACTGGATTTATTCGTCAAAATACTCAAAGCCAGCGACGAGGAATATGCGTTAAATGAAAATGAAAGTAACGATACAAATCGTCGTCGAAAATCATTCCAATAAGCACTTAACCATGTGGGTTCATTCTGTGGATCTGTTTTTATCGTGTGTAACATGATACACGAGTGTTCTCCAGTAATATCATTTGCAGTTTGCCTATAATAAATAATAATTACGAATAATTCGAATTTTACACAATACGTATATATTTAATTCATTTTTCGTACCTTAAGTATACGGGTACGAAACCAGCTCTTTTCCAGAATTTCAATAATTGTTCAGTTACGCCATATGAGACACCAACATAATCCAAATGTTCCGGAGATCGTTCGCTTAGTTTTAAAAGTAGTGGCGGAAGTGAAGTTCGAGGCTCTAATTGAAATTAATAAATCATCAGTAAAAAATATTCAACATCAAAAAACGTAATACAAATTTCAGATTTGAACTATAAATTATACTACCGATCGTTTCCTCTAGTAGATCAACATCCGTATCGTCAACTTTTTTAATTTCAATAGCTGGTGTGTCTATTGTCTCGTTGACATTAAGTATATTCATTTCGTAATATTGTTTCAACAATTCTAAAGCTCGGCTACCATATCCCATCTAGGATTAAAATTTATTAGTAGAGTAAATAGAGTAAGTAGTTGATATACGACTTAATGGAATATTACTTACGCCATGATAATCGGGATGTGTTGCTATACGAACAATACGTGCTCCCGCCAATGATGGGAAACCTTCGTCTTGATATTGTTGAGCAACGGTCCACGGTATAAGATCACCAGCAGCTCTTCGTCCTCGTGACAATCCATCGTTTATAGTGTTTTTACTAATTTGGCCTTCTAAGCAAACCTGCATGGGACACAAACAGTGTTCGCATATCATTTAAATCACTTTTTAAGATAACTAAAAAGGCTGTTTGATAAATAATGAATTAATACATACTTGAATGACAACCAATATTTCAGGTAGTGTTTTTCGATTCGCATCTACAGGGCCTAGCAAACAGAATAAATGATGCGCAGGAGCATCTGACATCATTTGAAGATCATTCGGTGTGTTCTGAAAGATTTTTGTTCAGAGGCGAAGAGTAAATAAATTTAAGATACTTTATGTGGTAAATTTCACGATGAAAAGGAGCAAGTTAAAGGAATTAAAAATGAAACAAAAATGATATAGATATTTACCTTGTAATGCGAAGCAACGTAGAGTGCAACAAGCCGTTGTAAGAATACTTCAGACGCTTTGTGATAAGAAAATAGTGTATCTCTGTCAACGAAGGAAATTAATGTTGTAATATAATTAGAGATACATTATATTGCATGAAATATGAAAAATATACCTGTTAATATAATAAAGTTGACAAACATCAGGCGGTGGACATCCAGAGACTAAAGGTGTATTCGTTGTTGCGTTTAAACATAATAAATCACATAACCACTGTTCAACCGAATCACCAGGTTTATATCGAATTGATTCGTCTAGAGTAAGTTCATGCAACTGTCTTCCAAGCAATATCTTCTCATTTTGCTCTTTCTGAGCTTTGCCATGGGTATTCGAAGTAGCACTTTGCTGTCGCAGTTGTTGCAACAATTTTAAGGATAAAGAGCGACCTGTACCTTCGTAGCTGGTAATAAAGACAGAATAAAATTACATTGCGTGATGAGATTAAATAACAGGCAAAGAAATTTAGGATCGAACACTCTTTTACCCATTTATAGTTGATGATAAGAAGATTAAATACGGTCCGAGCATAGCTTTTACATAAGGCAATGGTATAGCTGCTGCTTCGTCAATCACTAGTAATTCTGCTTGAGTCAATTTATGAGTATCGGTAGGATGAATATACTATTAGATATAAAAAAAATTGAAGTTATTATTCAGGGCGTAACAATAAAAATACTAGTAGTCAATATGTTTCGAACCTGAATTGTTTGCCGATGATCACGGAAAATATTGACACGCACTGTCGCTTTATTGAATTCTGGATTTGTCGATTGTACCAGGCCATAATCAAGATGCTCCTGATATCCCAACGCATCAAAACCTTTGCAAATATAAAAATGTATATTAGAACACGTTGGGATATTTCACATAGTCGAGTAATTACCTTTGAAAACGAACTCAAATAAAGTATTCAAGTTCTCGGGGCTTGGACTGGAAATATATATGTTGGAATAACCAAATGTGACAGCTCCAGCTACCGCTAATCCTAAGGCAGCAGATTTTCCACGACCTCTTGCTGCTGTTAAGGATACGGTTGATCTCAAAGTCTTTTCGGATATACACTCGATGAATTTTAAAACAGCTTTGGCCTAAAAATCATGAAAACTTATTAGTAAGGATTTTCTTTAAGTTCAACGCAAATCTGTAAAATAAGAAATCTCTTGTACATACTTGATCAATTGTTTTGCAACAATTAACAAGTGCAGAAATAGGTTGTGTGTCTTGTAGACTTTCTTTCAAAATATGTAATTCAGATTTTTCTTCGGAATGTGTCAGTTTCTCGGCTGGTTCGATCTTAAGATTATGAGATGAAATAGGTAAGACGTTTAATTGATCATCGACGACTAAACATCTATTGCAAGATGCGAGCGACAATAAAAATCTTTCGTTGAATCGGCAGACAATGTCCTAAAACAAATAAAATATCGCAGATGACACAGCTTCAATTTTTAAGAAATCTTAATTAAAATACTCACTTGATGAACTTCGGTGCGAAACCTTTGATGCACATCCATATTCATGGTGTACAACTGTTTCAATGAATTGACCGATTGTAACAAAAATATAATAAGTCCTCCACCTTCGACAGTTTCAATCGTGCGAGCCAATACGTTTGGCGTAATGGCTTCAAAATCCTAAAGGCGAATTAAAATACTTGCATTAAAAAAACAAAAGGAACTGTTACCGCAGAAAGATAATAGCGAAGAAAAAATCCTACCTGCAAGATACACATTCCATAAGTGTTACCCAATATTTTATGGGTCTCGTTATAATAACAGTAACGTATATTAGTCGAAACAACGAACAGTTCGAACGGATCATCTTCGTTCACATCTAACTTTCCAGATTTGACCTTTTTCTGTAAGGACTTCATCTTCTTCTTTCTATGACTGCTGAAGCCCAAGTCTTTTTTGTAACACCATAGTGCGGACGGTCTAGCTTTGACAACTGACTTTGATAACATATGATGTAACAATACAACCTGTAAAAAATTGATTATATTATTACACTAACTATTATAGAAAAATTTCATAATTATAGAGGTTCACTATCACTAACGTTCAAAGTATTGTTTAACAGAAATATAACCATCAATTATTTTGTTATCTCACCTGATCTCTCGCTTTTTCTCCAATAATAATAAACATAGATCTGTGGCCTGTGGCAACACCAGATTCTATTAAAAGTCGTATACGATTATCTATCTTTTTTCGAACCATGTTTACAATTACTTTAACCTAAAACTTCAAAAATCAAACCGCATGGATCACTCTAAACCTCTTGGCGTATCCTTATCTAACCTTATTCTTCCGTTTGCGCACGCTTGTTTTCATGTATATCGCCATTTATAGATCTGAATTCTGATTGGTTTGAAAACGGAACACGTATATTTTTCGCAATTAAATAGACTTAAAGTTTGTGAGGCATACTATTACCGTCAGATAAAAACACGAGAAACTTCTTAAAATATCCATTATTAAAAATTCCACAAGAAAGATATGATATATTTGAAAATGAAATAAATCTTTGCATTTGTTGCTTTCCGAATTTAAACAGTATAGTTAACATTTATAACTGCAGAGGGTATAAAAGGCTTTTCGACATTCGCGAAACTCCCGTGTACTTTCATAGTACACGTTATATGACCAGTGATTTGCGCACTAACTCTAACGAAGATTCAGAAAATATATCGTTGTCCATGACTGGCAATAAACACTGGGAACAAGTATCGTGTACCACATATAATCTTTATTGCAAACTTTTTGTGAGTTTAATTATTGAAATGTTAACACAAGAATTTAATAGACTGAAGCTGTAATGTGATGTTAAATTGTGGAGTGTCTGTTGCGTGTAGTGATTTGTCTATTCTCTTGTTTTTTGACTTATTAATGACTCTTAAACTTTAATCAGAATCAGAAATAATGGGTGTTGGCCTTAAACCATTAGAGTTCACGGATTGCTTAACTGATAGCCCGTATTTTCGTGAAAATCTTCATTATCATGAACGCGAATTGGAGAAGACCAGCCAACAGATCAAACGGCTTATCAAAGAGGTCAAAGATCTTTTGTTAGCTGCCAAAAGTAAGTTTCTTGTGTCATTATTATTTCATAAGTTGTGTGTGTTAACAGCTGTTATGATCCTGTCTTACCTCATCCCACACGTATTTAATAGCATTTTTTTTCACATTTCTACTATTTAATATTTCACAATTTAATAGTTCACTTAGCAATCAGTGTTAACCTGTGTTTCAGAGTTCAATGGGTTATAAAAGCTTTTGTGTAATACACTTTTATTAGTCCACTTTATAGGATGCCATTTAGGCAGTATAATTTATTTACTATTTCATATTATGTATAAACTTTAGTCATTGTTCGCATATCTATAGAGTACGTTCTTGCGCTTAGAATTAAAAATATCAGACATACATCCCATACTTTATTTAATTAGATTTTCCTTCAGAATTATATTCGTTCTATTATTCGGGGTTTACGCTTTATCGATATAATAAGTTTATCTAAATTATATTGATTGATCGGGACACATTTTTTAACAACTTGATTGATCTAACGCTGGAAACGAACATTGCGATAGTAAATTTATTTTATATTCAGACACTAATAAATGCGATCAACTTTTTAGATTTATCCCGAGCTCAAAGAGCCTTTTCTACGACACTACAAAATTTTAGTTTTGAGTGTATTGGGGAAACACAAACTGAGGATGAGACTCATATATCGCAGAGTTTAAAGGAATTTGGTAAACTTATTTCAGCAATAGAAGATGAAAGGGACCGCATGGTATGCAATACTTTTAGCATATACGTAATATCTAGATTTAGAAAGGAGAAAACTTAAAATATAATAGATAATCAATCGTCAATGCTTAAGTCGAAACTGACAAGCAACGAGACACATATGCGATCTATGGTAGCATAATAATATCGTGTCACTGTATGGGAGATATGTATGTCAAAATATATTTGTAGTCAACAAACTTTTAACGCTTTGCCAATATTATTATTACGAGTGTTCTATTTTTCATAAGAGCATAACGGGGTTCATTAATAGTGTAGCCATTAAATTCTATTTTCCTATAAAACTCTATACTATCATAGACGATACTGGTACTATTACCTCTATTCTAAGAAAATTTTAATTCGTGATCATATTCTGTGTTACATATTCTTTTAGATATTTCAATGCACACTATTTCTTTAATTTTTGCTGCATTATGTTATTTTCAATCTTTTTTTCAAATACGCAGAGTAAAAATATGACAAATATCGATGCTCTTCTTATATATTGTACATTGTAAAAGTTAATAATATGGATAATTACTCTGTTTATTTGATTTTTCACAACTATGCATGCCTAAGAACTTATGTATATATATATATATATATATATTCTAACACAAAAGTACTTACATTATGGACATATTGTTTTGGATTTAAAAAAAAAGACATTATCTTTTAATAATTTTCATAGGAATTAAATAGCAATCGATTGAGTAATAGATGTTAGTCATGTATATACAGTTCATATTTTTGTGTATGGATCATAGCGATAGCTTCTTAATAATGCTCCAGATTGAATCGTTGCGAATCGATTGTTTAAATTATGACTATTTAGTATTATAACTTTTGGAGAAATTTATCGTAAAATTATAATAGCTCCAAATGTGGTACTTGGGGTAATTAATTTAGGTCTTTATAACGGTTGGTAGGTATTTCTTGTATATAAGAAATTATAATGATGTAAAAAAAATCATATAAATTGCACCATTGTGAAATCACTGTTATATGTTGAAATGTAATAACGTTTGATACTAAAACAATTATTGTATCTATATAACTTGTACGTTATTAAATTATATTTAATGACCATATAGTTGAAAGCAAAATTCAACGTAAACTAAATTTTTCTACTTTTCAATCTCGTTATATTATTCATTATATGTATGGTTTTAGCTTGAACGCGCACACGATCAGATTATACTTCCATTGGAAAATTTTAGAAAGGAGCACATTGGTGGAGTTAAGGTAATTATTGTTAGCAAGATAATTTTATCTGTAAATAGTTTAGAAGCGAAACTAGCGTGCGAAGTAAGAATTGAAATATCGTTGTTCCAGGACGGTAAAAAGAAGTTTGAAAAACAAACTATTAAGTTTTGCCAGAGCCAAGAGCGTTACTTAAATTTATCCACAAAAAAACAGGACAATGTTCTTCAAGAGGTATTGTGCATGAATTAACTTAACGATGAGGAAAATATCTTAACAAATAACAATGTATATTAATGTGTCTTAAGGCTGACGCTATCTTGGAAATGGCGGAAAGACATTTCTGCCAAGCGAGCTTAGAATATGTATTTTTATTACAAGAAGTACAAGAGCGGAAGAAATTTGAATTTGTTGAAACGGTAAGCATTCATAATAGTTTCTGCAATTTCAGCAATTACGACACATACATTTTTATAGCTCTTGGGATTTATGTTTGGCTGGCTAACATTTTACCATCAAGGACACGAAGTCGCAAAGGATTTTAAACCTTATATGACTGAGTTGCAATTAAAAATACAAAAGGTACGAATCTTATCGTTTAATCGTCACGTATATAAGAACATAGAGTTTTAAAGATTTTGTGTGTTACTATTGTATAAGTATGACTCAAACTGTATAATGCTTGTTTGTATATTGTGTTGGAAATTCATAGAGGTATATTATATTGAGCCAGCTTAGAATTGTATAACTTTGGTGATATTTCTCTCAACGGATATATAAAAGATAAATTGAACATTGTCTAGTAGTTAGAAAAACTCCAGTTGAATTAAATTCGATAGAACTTTTATAATGACCCAATGATTTAGATATTCTTATTGCGGGAAAACAATTCAAGAATAATGTAACGTTCGCCATTTTTGGTAGCAGTAACAAGTACGGCGATTTAACATGTGTATTTTTGACAAAGAGTAACATTATATTACTAATAGCTGGCAGTCTAACGACTTTGAGTTAATAGATATCATTTGTTACTGACACAATAATGCCAACTGGGTTTTAGCACCCTATTTGGGAGAGAGCGTAAAAAGTAGTTGAAACATATTTGAGCAAATTATATATTTTATTATATTTGAATTGACAGAATTTTGGAAAACCTTGTATTACAAATTTTATTACAAATTTATATTAATATTGCATTAATTTGCAAAAAAAAGCTCACGCGTAACGTTTACAATTGAATTGATGTGTGGCATTTATTTGATTATGATAACCGCATGACGAATAGCTTACTAATTTTGAACTTTGTGTGTGCGTGTGTTTTACAAGACTAGAGAAAATTTCCTTGCTACCCGGGATAAAACAGAATCGCTTATGAATAAAATGAAGGAGATGAAGAAGGTACGTGGTGTCCTTTTATCTAACAAATTTCAACAAATTTGTAATTTCTAATTTCTAATTCATATTCTTTGAATAATTGAAATATTTGACGTACCAATTTATTTTAAGCGAAGGCATAAAATCTATCCTATAAATATAGTAACATGTGTTACGTGATACTATATACAATTTTGTTTTTAGTCTGCGGCAGAGTGTGCGAACAAATTGTACACCCGCGAAGGATATTTATTTTTAATGGAAAAAAGTGAGTTAATATAAGAAAAATAGATTCTGATCATTTGTATTCTATCTGATATTTAAAATTAAAGTTTCACATAATATTGCAGAAGCTTTCGGTACAACATGGTCGAAACAGTATTGCACATATCAAAAAGACAAAAGAGAATTTACCATGATACCGTACAATCAACTTACAGGAAAATTCGTAAGTATATCATATTCTTTCTTTCATTTATCAAATATTAAACATAAGGAATCAAAATTTTCTATATTCTTATAGAGTACTAAAGAAGTTTTAACCCTGGCTACTTGTATTCGACGAACATCCGATACAATTGAGAAAAGGTTTTGTTTTGACATCACTACTATTAATAAGTAAGTTTCGTATCTGCGTTTATTATACTTATTCAATACACTGAATAATAATTTAAAATTAAAGCAATTATAAATCGGAATAACAATAGTTTAATAGATATCGTTTTATTTCAATGGTTTTTCTAACTGGATGCTATCTTTTATGTTAATGTCTATTCTTCAAAGTTTGATACCTTTCTTGTTCTTGGGAACATAAGGTAGGTAAAAAATGCGGTACTTCCGATAATAAGTTTCAAAGTTTATTCAAAGCACGTTTTAGAACACATAAACGATTCACCATTTTCCAAATCATTTTCACTACCAGGAAACATCATGATTTTACTATACATATAATTTTGTTCATTTGATCCTCAAATTGTAACTATTGAAATTAAAATTGATTAAAAATCATTACGGAAGAAAATCATTGCACTACCAATTTATTTTCACAGACAAATTAAATAAACAAATGTGATATTGTGTTCTACAGTTATTTTCGTTTTTACAGGCCTAATGTAGTCTATACATTCCAAGCATTATCCGAAGAAGACAGAAAATTGTGGATGGATGCTATGGATGGAAAGGAAGCGGTACGTATACATTTTATATATATATATATTTATCATGAATAAATATCAACAAGAATCAACATTAAAAGAAAACTCATTTTTAACTATATAGAATTACCCTTCAACATGTTCAGTAACAAAATCTGAAGAGACCGTCCTCGATGAGACTGGTTTTATATTTATATCAAAATGTATAACCGCCTTGGAAGATAGGGGTAAAATATTAATATATTACTGTGTTAGAGTTAAGATACTTTTAAACTATCGTAATATACATGATTTATTACAGGCCTTGAAGAACAAGGTCTATATCGAGTTGTTGGTGTAGCCTCTAAGGTAAATAAGTTATTGACAATGGGTCTCGATAGAAGGAAACTTGACAAATTAAACTTGGATGATCGTCTTGATTGGGAAAGTAAAACAATTACCAGCGCACTTAAAACATATTTAAGAATGCTATCAGAACCGTTAATGACATTCCGACATTACAATGCCTTCATTTCAGCTGCGAGTGCGTATAGGTATTCTCTATATTATTATTTCTTGTGCAATCACCGATATTCGAGTATTATTTCTCTTAAAGAAAATATCTGGTGTAAGTGTGATGCTTAGCATCTTTTTTCAAATCCGTCACCTTCAATCCTTAATTTTGCAATAATCAATATATTCGTTTTATTAAAACTTACATCTTGGAAAATCCAATATAATATAATAATATATAAATTATCTTTTACCACAGAACAGGAAATGAAAGAAATTCGTATAAATGAGATTCATAATCTTGTTTATCGATTGCCGAAGACGAATTTTAATATGCTAACGTTACTGATTAAACATCTTTGCAGGTATAGGAAATATTTGTTTAATTAAACATTAATATTATGATTTTGTATCTTACTATCATATTAGTTTTTTTTTTTTTTTTATCTAATTCCTGTTTACAGTGTGGCGAAAAAAAGTGACAAAAATCTGATGACTGTTGGTAATTTGGCTGTGTGTTTTGGTCCAACGTTGCTTCGACCAGAGGAAGAAACAGTAGCATCAATTATGGACATCAAGTTCTACAATATCGTTGTTGAGATATTGATTGAGAATTGTGATAGAATATGTGGTGGACCGCCGCAAGAGTCAGCGATTAGATCACCACAATTAACACAAAACGCAGTTCCTTCAAAATCACCGCGGGCTATTCTATCAGATACTTCAACAACTTCTGGAAATGGCACATCATTCTTAAGATACCCAGTTTATACTACAATTTCTCCACCCCATTCGCATGTATGTTATAAATTTGTATATGATAAATAGTGATTCATTAGAATTTCCTCATTCAACATCTTTGTCTTTTGGTTTGATTATATAGCTTCTCACAAGATCCTACTACGACCCTTCTTCATTACCTCTTCCTAGTAAGTCGTGTCCAATTGATGATAGAAAAAATGGTGATTACGAAGATAGTGAACATTCGACCCATAGAATACTTCCATACATGGACGGTCGTAGTGGTCGATTGAAATTAACGAATGCAAATCTTATGTATCATTCGGCAGATAAAGGTGTGTATTTTATTTAAATTTTCATTCTTTATTTATTCAATTGATGTTCGATCATTGTTCAATTGAATTATGTGAATACAGTGTTAACAAGCGGAAATACGAGTAGTTCAAGCGAATCTATAGCATCCGATCCACATTCGTTCACGTCTGATCTACCTGTGAAACAAAAACGGGGATCTATGATGCCGATCCATTATTCGTCAAGTTATTCACAACGAGGCAATCCGCCGGCATCAGCGTAAGTTATATATTTCAAAAGAGTTGGATTTTAAATTCAGTTATATTCAATAGTTATTAAAGGTGTATATTATACGTATAGAGGTAACACGTCACCTAGCAACGGTCGATCGAGCCCAGGACAGGCTCCAGGGATATGGTATGTTTTTCTTGAATATTGTTTAATTGGAATTAATCAGGTAGTATAGTATACTTTTTCTTTTCAGGAGGGTTCGTACGAAATACATTTGTATGGCAGATAACGAAGGCGAACTGTCATTTGAACCAAATCAGATAATTACAAATGGTTTGTAATAATAATCTATGATCTTTGTAATTTGAATATTTTATGTAATCTACGAATAATTAAAAAATTATTATTGATTTTTTAGTTAAGGAATCATTGGAGCCAGGGTGGTTAGAAGGTACGTTAAATGGTAAGACTGGATTGGTTCCCGAGAATTATGTTGAACAGTTACCTTAAAAAAAAGAGAAGACCAAAGAGTGCCTGATTATTTTCACATTCGACGAGTGTAGAGATTTTACTATTATTATTCTACTCTGGTAAATTTTAGAAATAGTGATAACGCTACAGCGCAGACTATACATATTCATTTTGTATTTTAATCTTTTTGGGTACAATCTGAATAGTCAATTACATTTATATGGATATCTTCTTATTTATTAGGAGCCTGTTTGCTCAAAATATGGCAACTGTATATAATCAATTGTAGAAAAAGTTTATATATATATATATACGTACATACATACACATATCCACGATTGTATAAGAAATGCATAGCATTAATATATTACGTATTATTTAAATATATTTGTACTGAAAGATATTGCTCCAGTATCCAATAGGAGATCTCATAGGCAATAATAATTTGTTTATATAGCATCAGTATACAATAGAATAATGTGATACAGAATACATAGATACCAAATACATGCAAAAAAAAGACAAAAATCAGAATAATAAGCAACGAAGTTATATTAATAATATAATTCTCATGTGAAACGAATGGCTTGTCATTTTACTTTCACAAATTGTACGTTATTCGACATATATATATATATGTGTGTGTGTTTTACCTCCGTCAAGTGAACATTCAATAAGATAAACATATGGTATTCTGATCTCAATAAAATAATATATCTGTCAAGATTGGAAAAGTATTCAAATCTTTATATCAAGATCCTTCATCTTACAATCTCGCATGAATACGAACATAACCTATAAATAACGATTAAATGATTAAAACGTACTTGTAGTACTGTATTTTCCCTGCAGGGACCGCCACTAGCGCTCTACGTCACATCCGCATTCATCTTGTAGTGTCTATTCTGCACGCCTAGGTGGCGCAGCGATACCAAAATATTTGGATCGAGTGTCAGAGTGTCGTGAATTCCAGTAAAAATCAGTAAAAATGCTACGGTTCAAATGTATTTCAAAATATTAGACATTTGATAATATATTATATCAGTTTCACCAATTTATAATGGAATTATAATTGGAGTGAGATTAAGTGTTGTAAAAGTTCGCCTAAATACAGGTTAAAATGATTCGTAAACCGCCAATTCGAACGTATCAAAGGAAAAACAAGCCGGAATCCAGTGAATCTTATTGGCAATCTTCAAAGTTCACTGTGCCTACTATACCAACGATAATTCCTTCTAATGACATAGTTGCTATAAATGAAGAAAGGAATGAAGATATGTCTTTGAATGATGATCCTTTTGATACAACGTTTGATAGACTAGCTCGCAATGCCAGGTTTCAATTCTTTCACATTATTTATGTATCTCTTATTATTGAACTTTAATTATATTTGCTATGTATTTCAATTTCTAGGCTCCCAGTCGAACCCACACCGTCCGATGAAAACTCTTGGACAAGCAGTAGTAGTGACGTTAGTGAAGATGGCAATAGTGAAAATGATTCTCTCAAATCAGTTTCTATAACTTTACCAACGTTAGAAGACGAATTACGCGGGCTTTTGCATAATAAGAGAGAACGTACGCAAACCAACGTAAAGAAGAAGGCGACTAAAAAAAAGTATTCAAGACTAACGACAAGAAAGCCACTAATTGAAAAACAAAATGTAGCGTCAGGTTCAATGATTAAGGTATGCTAGTCTTTTTTTTTAACTGGGTAACTAAGTTAACTAATCTAAGGTAACTCGTAATGCTGTTATTTATATTAGAGCTTTTCCGTTAATGATTTTTCCTGACGAAATAGGTGAAAAAGAGACTGCCAAAGTTTTCGAAACGTAAAGCGAAGAAAAAGGAAGAAGAGAAACGTGTTAATAGTTCGATATCAACGTCACTAATTTCGAATTGTCAGAGTCGTAATTCGGAATATGATGACAATGTTGAAAATATGCCTCCGAGCAAGGATACAGTACAATTTCCTATTCAAATTAGGCCTTGTTCAGTTATGTTAGATAATTTAAATATTAATAAATTGGAAAGACCTAATAGATTTACTAAAAATGGTACAAAAACACAAAATGGTTTACACAAGGAAATATCGAAGGATATAAAGGCTAATTTTAGAAAAGGGAAGGCTAGTGCAGGTATTGAATCTATGTTAAAAAAATGCTTTGTTAAATTGGAGGAACTGCCATCGATACGAGACACTAAATTAAGTGTTGATAGAAGGCCACAACATATGATTTGCAGTACGCCTCTCAGTAAATGTCCCAAGAGGCCTTGGGATTCACTTTACGTTTCTCCTATTACGATTAATCGCAATACATTATTTGATGTCTTCAATAATACAAACGAAGCAACAAAGTCACACGAATCAGAAGAAGTACATAAAGCAGAAGTTCGTTCGAATAAATTAGAGCAGCAACCAGAGGTTGAGCATAATTCTTGGGATAAATCTATACATTCAACAGTTGAATTAAGTAGTACTACGCAAGCTGTATTGGATCATCAAACTTCAGTTGAATCAAGCAAAAATGAGAACGAGAATATGAAAGTTAATTATAATCATAGTGATAAATTTAAATCATCGTCTGTTTGTAATGAACCGGTGAATGAAACGAGTCCTCCAAAAATTTTAAGACTTACAGTAACCAGCGATAGATCATGTTCACTGTTCGATGATACTAAGAATAACCCAATAGTTTCTGTCAATGTAACAGAAATAGAGAATAGTTATGACAAGACTTCAAGCAATTTATTGATGTCAGATGTTTCAAATAGAGGACAAGGAAATGCGAATAATGAAAGCTGTTCTATTTTTACGAGTGATAACATTGACGAGATGTCAGAGATTTCTGACGTTAAGAATTCTCACGAATTGACTAATCATGACTATAGTGTTAGTTGCGAGTCACTACAAAACTGTCAATCTAGTAACAACACAACCAGTATTATTCAAACGCAGGACGAAGATCAAATATTGGTATCCGAAGTTCATGAAAATGAAAAAGATTGTAGCGAAGGAGGCACATTAAGTATGGTTTCAATGCAAAGAAGCGAAGAAGAGACATTCAGTATGGTTGCAACGCAAAGAAGCAGAGTAGACACATTAAGTATGGTTTCAACGCAAAGAAGCGAAGCAGACACATTAAGTATGGTTTCAACGCAAAGAAGCGAAGAAGACACATTAAGTATGGTTTCAACGCAAAGAAGCGAAGCAGACACATTAAGTATGGGTCCAACGCAAAGCAGCGAAGATAATGAAACTGTATCGCAAAGGATATTCGCTGCGTTACAAGATCCTATAAGAGTCACCTATAGACGGAAACCATATGAAAAACGTACTATTGGATTAGAAGATATTTTCGAGATTTCTAATGATGAGGATGTTAACACTGAAGTATGCGAAACAGAAAGTGCAAAAACGAATGTTGTAGAAGAATTACCAAGAGACATGGATCATATTCCAGAAAACAGTTTGAAATCTGTATTAGAGGAATCCCAATCTACAGGTTCAGAAAAATTGCTTTATTTGAAACCTGGAAAATCATGGATGCGTTCTCTGTCGATTCTGAGTAATATCCACAATGGTCTTGATTTAGACCAAGCTTCAGTTGGAAAGGGAAAGAAGTGGTCGCATAGCGTAAAAGATATATTGGATATGCAGAGACGAGGTAAATTAATCGTATTCAAATAAATGAATAAAATGCATAGTTGATTTAAATTGCAATGATGTTTTCTTCTTTTTTTTTACACACAGGTACTAGTAAAAATTATTTAACAGCTGAAGAAGATGAAGAAGAGAAAGAGAATTCCTGCCACGATACAATAAACACAGACAAATTTATTAAACTAGTCAGGAAAACTGGTGTGTCTGAAAAATATACGAATACTGAACGAATTTCTAAAAGAATTTCAGTTCGCGTCATTCCACATAATAGAACGTCAAAATGCATAGAAGATACCTCGTTTCTCGAAGCTTATGGGATTACATCTGCAGGCGTTGAAGAAAGTTCTCTAAGAGGTATGAATACACTATAACATTTCCCTCATCAAAATTAAAACCCTTTCTCATCTCTAAATCCATGATTCAATATTCAAATATTTATTTAGCGACTGGACAACGTTTAACTCGTAATACGCGAATAACTAACAATATATATCCTCGCAAAGGAGATTATGCAGTAAATAAAGACATCGTTTTGGAGCGATGCGAACAGGAAAATTATTTGCCATTTTCAGAATTCTTCACAGAGTCGTATGTATTGAAATTCCTTTGTACTTGAAACTAACAGAAATATAATTACAAAAGTAAATTACTATTTAATTTCCATTTAGGTTTTTACAAAATTGTCGAAAGATTGGCGAAGGCGTTTACGGTGAAGTGTTTTTACACGAGAATCAAACGGAAAGATCGGTAATAAAAATTATTCCAATAGAAGGTGACAAATTGGTAAATGGTGAACATCAAAAAAAGTTTGGTGAAATACTCTCCGAGATTGTCATTGCAAAGTAATTAATTATCATTAAATACTAAGACTTTATCCGATCTAAATTACTATAGAATACTATAATAAATTTATTTACAGGGAATTACATAATTTGAGCTCCAATAGTACGCACAAGACAAATGGGTTTGTCGAAGTGAAAAATGTTAAGTGTATCATAGGAAAATATCCCGAACGTTTAATAGAATTGTGGAATCATTACGATGAAGAAAAACGATCGGAGAATGATTGTCCGATTATGTTCGAGGAGGATCAATTGTATATAGTTCTTGAACTTGCTCATGGGGGACAAGATTTAGAAGCATTTGTATTTAACACTGCCGAAGAAGCATTGTCTTTATTTAAACAAGTACGTAATATCTTTATTTCTCTTTAAATACTAAAATATAACAATATTGCTATTTATTATTATTCATATTATACATTATTTTTTTCTATTCTTTTTTTTAGACTGTTATGGCATTAGCAGTAGCGGAAAAAGCTATGGAATTCGAGCACCGAGATTTACATTGGGGCAATATATTAATATCGAGAACAGACGAGTCACACGTAAATTATAAGATTGAAGATCGAGAATTCGTTTTACCGACCAAAGGAGTGAAGGTACAATTTAATATTAGTTTTATGAGTGTTTGAAATCCATTTATTTAATCAATGTTTATTATGTTTCGATTATAGGTTTCGATTATAGATTTTACCCTTTCTCGTATGTCTTACGGGAGCTGTTGCATATACAATGATCTTGCATTAGATCCAGCTTTGTTCACAGCACAGGGGGATTATCAATTTGAAATATATCGTTTGATGAAAGATAAGGTTGAGTAAGTATTTGAAAAATAACAGTATCGTGATATATATTTTATTGTGGCGTATATGATATATTAGTGAAATATTGCAGAAACACTTGGCACAAATTTGAACCGTACACAAATATCTTATGGTTACACTATGTATTAGATAAAATGATAACAGCAGCCAGATACAAGAAGAAAACTACGAAAGCTCATAAGAGTGCTATAGCGAAACTGAAAAGTTTTAAAAATATAATTTTGAATTATGAAAGTTCGTACGATTTTATAATTAATTCTAATGCGTTTACTATTGTTTAACGAATTTATTTGCAATAATACCTGAGGTAGCAATAACTGAGAGACGTACTGAGAATAATTATAAATTTTAATAAATCTATATTTTATATATAAATATGTATTTTGTTATTTCCTGTATTTCCTGTACAATGTTTTTTTTTTATTAACAATAATGAGAAATTTATTGAAATTTGATTACAACGAAAAACCTTTTATTCAATAATTTATTGAAATAACAACAATCACTGTTACATAACAAAACTGCAGCCTATAAAGAGATTAAATAATTAGAAGATCTAAAGATTGTATCAAAAAGTACTAAAAGAAAAAGTACATAGAAACAAGACATTTTTAACTGCAAGACAATTGTTTAAGTAAAAACGAAGATTCTCCTCTTTTGTTTTCATTGGTTTTGTGTGAAAACTATGAGTACGAGGAATACTAGGTATTTCCAAAATTGTGGTGCATGCTACATTGAAAAATAAAATTACATCTTTGTTTATCTAGCTGCAAAAATAAGAACAGCAGAATTTTAATATAATTCTACAAAATTATAAATAACACAATTTTACGTATAACATCAACTTACAGTATTTGGTTTTTGCGTGTTCCCGAAGATCTCAGTTTGATTTGTTTCCTTGATATAATTTTCCTTTTCGCACAATCTGATTCACCAAATTGAAAAATATACTTTAAATATTATGCGCGTTTTGAAAATCGTATTTTAATATTAAAAATTAGAAGACAAAATTTTACTTGGTGTCGTTTACTCTGTTGTTGTTGTTGGTGGTGGTTTGCGATGTTGTACTTCTTTGTACCGTTAATGAAGTGTGCGTGTTATATTTTTTATAAAATTTCTCATTGAAAAACGGAGACTCTTTTTCGATTACAGAACACCATTCGCATTGTGACATTGTTAAAAACGCAGTAGTTGATTCTTCCGGTTGATAATGATCGGTCGAAATTATATCTATATAGAAAATATAAATGTTCCTTGCGAATTATGCAAATTTTTGCTAACAATTTCCAATTACCTTTTCTATCTATTTCTGTCTTCGCTTTTACATCAGTTCTAACTTTATCCATGCAGGATTTAGAGATACAAATTTTGTTATGAAGTTCTCTTAGCTGTGCGATGTTTAGGAACTGAATTATAAAACAAGAGAATAGGCAGTTTTTTGTTTTGCTTAAATTTAAAATTCAAGTAGAATATTTATAATATAAATTTTATAATACTTACGTGTAACCAGTTTTCAGGATCAAGTGAATTCTTTCTTTCTGAACCGAGAGTTTGAACTCTACTGTCGTAATTCATTGGCATCAATGATGACTTGGTTGGACAGTTTTTCGCGTGTAACTGTTCGATAGTGAAAGAATATTATTACTGGAAGGAAAATATCTCAAGAATAGAGTCTATTACCTTAAGCATATCTTGGAGATCAATTTTCTCTTGAACCAAGGAGTTTATTAATTGTTTTAGTGTTCTTATTTCAGCATCCCTCGTTTTTACATCTTGAGAGAGATTTTTTTCTTCGTTTCGTTGCAATTGGGTTTCATTTTCCAATCGTGGTCTTTCAGAACGAACATCTAAAAGTATAAGAAATATTAAAATTAAAAAAATGTTATTTCTACATTCGATAATATATTAAATTATGCAATATATCAGTTCCTTTTATTTCTTCGTTATCATAGTGACCATTAATGTCTTCGTGTGACTTATTCTTAGATTTTAGCTCCGTAATTTGTAATTTATTTTCTGGTGCGTCATTCTAATAAAATAGAGAATTAAATTATTTGATGCTTCGATTAAGAAATAAATCATAACTGGTACCTTGTTATTCAATAAGTTGTTTTGTTTCGTTGCTACATTCTTGTATAGTCTCAGTTTAATATTCGATATTTTTTGAAACAGCTCATTAGGCAATTTTTGTAACGTCTGCTTTGAATCAATTTCGATTGATCCCTGTTGTGATTTTTTCGATAATTGATCAATTTCATTTTTCCAATACTCAACATCTTCCTTTAGAACGTGATTTTGTTGCACAAATGTTTTCAACTTAGATTCTAATTTTTTGCTTATATTTTGATAATTCGAATAAGCTGCTTTAAGACTTTTAAGACGAACTTGCAGCTTTGCTTCACGCTTATCTACTTTAATTAAAGTCTCTTGTAAATCATGAATGAAATCAATATTAGTGTTTTCTTTCGTTAGGAGCAAAATATTTTCATTCATCTGAGAAATCATAGTTTCAGCATTATGCAATTTATCACTTAAACATTTTTGCTCTTCTTCGAGTACTACAATTTGATTTTGTTTATCTTTAATCGTTGTTTCATATTCCACAACCTTGTAACTATCTACACTGTTTTCAACATATTTCTCCAATTTCATTATTTTCTTATCTTTGTCTGCCATACTTTCATTTGCCTTTGCCATTTTACTTCGCAAAGTGTCGTTTTCGAATTGAAGACTGAGCAATCTGTAATAATAGAATTTAAACGATACTGATCGAAACACAAAGTAACAAAACAAATGAATATAATATTATGTAAAGATGTATTCACCTGTTTTCCATTTTACTCATTTGATCTTTTAACAAAGTAACATCGTGTCGCGTTTTAAGCAAATTTCGAATATGTCGTGATTGATTGTTAACTTCTTGAATTTTTAATTGCAAGTTATCTTTGTATTCTTCACATTCTCTTTGTAATTTATCCTTTTCATTTTCAAGAGATTTACTTTGATTTTTTAAGGTAACGTAATCTTTATAAATTGAGGATAATTTATTCTGAGTTAATTTATTTTCAGCTTCTAATTTCGACACTATTAAATTTTTCTCTCTGACTTCTGTTGTCATTATCGATAATTCATTTTTAATTGTATCTGCTTTTGCTAGCTCTTCTTTGTACATACGCTCTCTCTCCTCCTTTTGTTTTTGATATTGACTAATTTGTTTTTTTAAGTTTGCAATTTCAATATTGTTTTCTTGTATAGTGCGTGATTGTTTAAGCATTTTATCCATTTCTAAAGAATGCTGAGCTTTAAAATCTACAATTTTAACGATAATGATTTAACTTATTATTAACTTATTACACATTAATTAGTTAAGGTGTAAAAAAGTACCTTTTAATATTATATTAACTTCTTGACTATAAAACTTAAAATATTTTGCGAGTGCTTCATCGATTCGTTTATCATTTAAATCTCTTTTCTGCAATGATGCAGTTTCATTTATACATCTATGAAGAATCGCTTCGATAGATTCGTATAGTTGAATAACTATTTCAGATAAATCTTTCGGAAAATCTTTAAGATGACAAATAGATTCTCTACAATTGTCTTTAATATTTTTGTATAACTTGCACACTTCATCACATTTTGTTGACGTATCTATATCACAAAAATACAGAATTATTGTATTTTAAAACAATAAAGTGCTGTCATATTATTTGGCTGATCAAAAATTTTATACCTTGGGAGTGAATTAACGTAGATTCTATTTCTGCTATAATTTTCTGACAGTTTTGGAATTCTTTTACTAGCATAGGTTTTTCGACTTCGATATAAATTTGTAATTGGTGCATAAGAGAATGCATCTCGTCCAGAGAACACGATACTTGCTCGATTATTTCTTTCTCAATGTTGTCGGTTGTTTGCGGTGTATTTATTTCTTCAGTATTTACAAATTGGCGCTGATTGAGAAGAAAGAAAGAATGAATGCAATATTTGGATCAATATTACTACTTTGCATTTTCCCACTATTAAAATATATAAAATGGTATAGAGCTTTTACCTGTATATTTGAAATAGAATATTGACTACTAACGAAATTTTGAATTTCGTAATTGTCTAATTGGCTCGAATTGCTCTGATTCCGTGATGGAAGTAAGTATTTACCTAAAAATGTAACTTTTCGTATTGAGCTAAACGATTTTGTTAATTTAAAATAAAATTATAAGAGATTAGGAAAACTTACAGGATTCCATATCCGGTAATGATTGCTGTTTATAAATTCCTACATTATACTTAAGCTCTTGCATTTCTTGTAATAGTTCCTCATACTTCATTCGATAATTTTGGAATCGTGTCATTATAATATTTAAACTATACAGTACGCCATTCGCTTCATCGCCAACATCAGAATCAATATTCGCATATGTTCGAGGATCATCGAACATTTCATTAATTTCATCAAAATTGTTTAAACTTTTCTTTAAATTGTTAAAGAAATCGCTAATTTGTTGTCTCATTGATACCAATTGAACTTCATACTGTGATAACTTAATATCTTTATCGTTCACTGCGGTTTTTAAAACTTCAACCGTTTCAGCTGCTTTTTTCTATTGAAATTAATTTCCAATTTTACGATATCTTCACCAAAAAAATTATAGTAGCGTGTCTTACTTTGTCATCATATTCTGCAGATATTTGATTTATGAGAATCATAAGTCTCTTTATTTCATCTTCTTGGTCTCCTAGAATGCAACTTTGTTCCTGTACTTGTTTCTCAAGTTTCTCTTTTTCTTGCATTACATTCTGCAACTCTTTCAAAGCGCGTCTGTTCTTCTTTTCCTCATATAATTCATTTTCTATTTCTTCTACTTTCATCTATTAAACGACCGTTATTATTTTTTTTTTCAAGTAAAATATTATGTTGTTTACGATATATACTAACTGAAAATGCGTCCTTTTCCTTCCGAAGTTGATCAATTTCTTGAGCTTGCAAGCAATAAGCCTCATCTTTTCTATTCAAAGAGTCTTTCAATTGTTCTAACATAGCAACATATGTGCAAAGCTACGATATATCAGTCTAAAATTATTATTATGTTACAAATGTTTTATAATAAATGATTTACTTGTTCTTTCAAATCTTCCACTTCTTTTCCATGCTTGTGCTTTATTTCTGTTAATTCATCTTGTTCGACCTACATAAAAATTTAAATTACTAATAAAGTGAATTATATTACTACTTATTTAATATAGAAAATCAAATTTTATACGGTAATAGGAAAATTGTTGCCTTAAGTTTTGTGTACAGCATAGTTAAACGGTCTTCATTGTTTTTTAATAAATCCGCTAAATCTTTATTGCACTCATGTAATTCTTCTATTTCGGCTTCTTTGACCTAAAGCATTTAATTAAATCAGATTCTTTATAATTTTCAGCCTCTATATGTTTCTTGGAAATTAAATAGAACGATTTATATTACGCAAAGATCATTTTTCAAAACAATAATTTCAGAATCTTTTTGAATTATGATCCTCTTATGCAGATCCTCGGACTCTTCGTTATCAGACTCTGTTTGATTTTCAGCTGTTTGTGACTCCAAACTATCAGATGGATCGTATGCAACACTTAGATCACTTTCGGAAGTTAATGATTTGGATTTTTGCTCAGTGGCACTTAGGCCAGAATTAAATTCGGATATCGAGGAAGTTGTTGATTGAACCTGGATATATCAAAAAGCTAATGTACTAAAGAATTTCATGAGTTTAAATAAAAAATTCATAAAATATAAGCGTTGCTCATAATTACAGATTGAAAAGATATTTTAATTATTGGATGGTCACCAAATATTCCGTCAAATTGTAAACCAATATCGCGAACATCTTTGACTACCTATAATATAAAGTTGTGTTTAATGCATTAAAATGTGGCTGACAATAAGTTTAGTTGATTTCTTACTTGCAATGCTACATTTACGACTTCTCTGTATGATACTGGTTTCGAACTATAATCTGCAAGACACGAACTATTATTTAAGCTTCAATTATTTAAAGTAACGATTTGCTTAATTATTCAAATTTCGCATTGTACCTTCCGAATACAGTGAATCTGTACCGTTTTTAGATGAGTTACATTTATCCATTGAATTGACTTCATTCTCATTATCTTTCGTATTATTGTCATATATTTCGTCATTAGGCAATCGAATGGATAATTGCGAATATTGTTGTAATTCGGATAATTGACACATAGGTTTACGAATATCGGAAAATGCTTTTTCAAGAAGTATTTTTTTCGAATCACTCGAATTTTTATCTTGAGGAAATTGATTATTTTCTCGATTGGTCCCCTATATTAAATTATTATTGCTTCAAAATATAATTTTATACTTCAATATACTGACGTTTACTAACAAATTCGATTTTTAATTGCTCTTGTTGTTCCGGAGTAAGTTTAAGTGCTTTGTACTGTTGTAATTCCTTTTTCGTAAGATGAAGTTCATTCTGAGCTTTTTCAGTAAGATCTATTATACTATCGATAACTACATTAATAGGTATGATATTTCCAGTCTGTAATATTAATTGTAAAATGCGAATATTTTTCACATAGAAAATTAAAATAGATATATTCAAATGCATATACCGGTGTTACGTGTTCTGCCAGTTCACGAAAATATCGAGAATTCTCCAAAAAGTTCGGACTCCATGCTCGAATATCAGAACAAGAATCATGTAGCTTTAATCTTCCTTCTGATCGTTTTCGCGGAATAGAATAATCTCCATTTGCCAAAGGTATTCTAACATTTGGTAAACCGGTAAGAAAAATTCTAGATCCATGCTCCACATAAGACATTTCGTTATTTAACGACTCAACACAACTTTAGTACTTAGCACCACGTGTCTCTCGAAACTTTATTTCGAATATTTCGCGTAGCACATAATTCTTTAAATACGTAATTTTTTTCGAAAATACCGTATAATTACGAGATTATTCACATGACTACTATTGTGTAATCGATCGATTCCTAATGTTGATTTATTTACCATAGCAACCCACGTAACGTGAAAAAAGTTCTTCCAATTACTAATAATACAACTTAAAACAAGAATATACAATAAAATATTTTATTTTGTAAGCTGCCATTAAAAAGAACTACACTATTACAAATAAGTACTTTTTGCTTTGTAATCGCTCTTGTTGCGATATGCTCTAAAAAATAAAATGCAGACGTAGCACATTCCGGACGCCTTAACACACTTGTACATTTTTTTCAATAAATTCGACGATTGAATTATCCCGATTACGTATGAAACATTATGAATTTTACCACAATTTTACCACGACAGACCTAATAATTCTCTTGATAATAATAATAATCACTTTACGCATACTCTCCCATTTAGATATTCTTTAACAATACGACAAATATATTACTTATTAAATATTTCGCAAGTACATTTTTTTCAATGATCAATTTTGATTTAAAAAGCAAAGTAATAGAAAGAATAAAAGTAACTTGCGAATAATGGTGAGGAGGAACAAGCATTTCTTTTGCAAATTTGGCAGCTTAATATCCTTACTACCCATCACTTTTGGTAGTGATTAATTAAAAATAATATCATACGATACTTGATTGATATATGCTGAATAATACTAAGAATATAAAATTCCACCAGAAATATTGGTGTGTAGCTTTCCATTAATATTCAATAAGATTTTATTTGCGTATTATGTTAATAATATTGTATATACATATATATGTATATATATATATATGTATACGGAATGTAATCGCAGTCGACAGTTTTAAGTACCTGAAATTTAAGTACTAGAAATTATTAGTATTTAAGTACACTAATAATTATGTATATAGTAATGAAAACGACAGAGAGAGGAGGGAGGGTATCTAAAACAAATATTTTACATTCTTATAAATATACGCCCATACGAAACAGGATCATTCTATAGCTACAATGTGAAAAGTATACGATTATTCAATATCTAATGTTCAATTAGACAACAAACAACATTTATAAAAAAATGGAATTAAAATTCGAAAACTTTAACACTCTAAACATGCAAATGGAATAAAGACGATTCATACTACACACACGTGGATTTCTCTTAATAGGTTTCGTGATAACAGAATGATTTGATTTTTAGTGTTTCGTAAAAAGCAATTGGAATGATTGTTATGTGTATAAGGTCACTCAGTTCAATTTTTTCACTTTTCTTTTTTTTTTCTTTTAGTACGCTCAATAAGAAACAACATAAGTACTAATATCCGTGCTTCGTCTGCTTATAATATTATATACATGAATGTAAGTGTTAGATAAAGGCCTCTTTACTTAAACTGATAAATTAAATTACTAAATTTCATTATCTGCATTATATACAATTCTGCTGCCGTTTGCTGCCAATTACCTTGTCTCATCTTAATACTTCATTTTGTGTGTGTGTGTGTGTGTGTGTGTGTTTTTTCTTTATATACAGTCAATAATAGTATCACTGTTTTTTTTTTAATACGTTAAAAGGCAATTCTCTTTCTATGTCACATTAAATTGTCGAAAGAAAAAATGAATTCTAAACGTAAAAGTTTAAAATTTCTAGAAATAGGCACTGATAACAATTGAGTTTTGGATTTCGACAGTGTCGTTAAACAATTGACACGCCAATTAACTTTTTGATAAAAACATCCATGATTAGAAGATTACGTGTTGTTGAACACGTTCTCGATATGCCTTTTTCTCATGATTATACATTCTTTCTCCCATATAGTATTAAAGTGTACTATTTGATACAGTAAGTACATATTAAATTGTCTTTCTTACGTAAATAGTACTTTTCTCTTGAATTTGATCGTACTAATAATATTACGAATATTATACGCAAGGTATGAAAAAATACTAAAGTTTTTAAGTACATGAAATCCTTAAGATTTGCTCTCTTGTTAATTAGGAAGAACTTGTATAAATGTTCGTTCAACCTGACAAAATATTTTTCCCACTCTATTGAGTTTAAAAAATACTGAACAAGTATAATCATTGATATCGGAGTAAAGGCTTTGACTTACTACGACTTACAGTAATATTCCACGATATTGTAGAAGGCACTAATACAAACATGTTATAAAAAATAGTTGTTTTTTTTCTTTTTCATATACGGCTTGTTTCTCTTTGCACCATAAATCGTCGTAAATCGAATTATCAAAGTATCGTATAACTTCCAAGTAGCAATATTTAAATTCGTTATTGTCGTACTGCATCCTCAGTTTTGTTCGTTTTATATAAGTCTCTTTCCAATATCTTCTACTTTTTCTTTTGTTTTTTTTTTTTTTTTAACCAATTGCATGATCATATTCAATTGAGCATAATGTACAATAGTTTGGAATTTTCCTTCTCAATTTATAAATGCAAAACACCTTGATCGTGGTTAAAATGATTTTGATGATGAAGATGGTGATAATGATGATGTTGGGAAGCTGACGGTGCAGCATCGTCGTTCAAAGCTACACCTGTTAGATCTACAATTTCGTCGACATCTTCGTCGCTACCCGTTGCTGCACTTTGCGTAGATTGATGGCTGCCAGAAGACAATTGACTGTTACGTGAGAATGATCCACGACGAGGAGCAGTAATTTCACCACGTTGATTTGCTGGTTTTACCGTAATTATTAGATTCGATGAATTCGCAATCATCATGTCCGTAACCTGATAAATAAAATAATAGAAAAAGTGTTTTAAAAGTACTGCAGTTTGGAACGGAATGAAAATTGAATCGTTGTTAAATAGTAAATGAAGTATCGTTAATAAAATATTGAATTAACGGTGAACTTTACCTGATCAAGAGTTTTCCCAGCTACTTCTATGCCATTAACTTCGAGCACTTCGTCGTTAACTGCCAAAAGACCAGTACTTTCGGCTAAACCACCCGGTACCAATCTACTGATAAAAACACCTGGAACCTTTTCGATTCTTCCACCGGCCGACGAAGGTAATATCCGGAAGCTTTCTCCGTCCTTGATGTAAAATCCTAAAGGCTTGTCAGGCCCATGTTTTAAGAGACGTACTCGACGACAAGTTTCAGGAAGTATGTCAACGTCAATAATTGCCGATACCTAATACCGTTTATAGATATATTAATATATTACACGTTCGCACGATTCTTATAGATTCTGCATATATCTGTTTGCGTTTCTGCTCACCTGCCTAAAATCGTGTGGGTTAGATATAGCCAATGATTTTGGTTTTCCAGGAGTGCCGCCTAGAATACTCGATATTAAATTTTTTGGTTTCATTGTCCCGTATCCGTTAATATCTTCGACTCCATCTCCTATAACAAATAATTTAGACACGCATAAAACTAACTTATTACAAAAGGTTAATTCTACATTGTATACATTGTATATCGCAATAATTAAATGTCTTAAATATCAAAATGTATTAGATACCATATAGAATTGTAGGTTAAAAAACACATCGTACCTTTTCTTTGTATACAGATTCGGAGCAGTGGCTTTGCTGCGAGCAATGCTCGTGCCAAATTATTATCATTATTGATTGGTAGCAAATCGTTATCAATTGGATCCGTATACCAAATAAGAAAATTTAGATCGGGGCCAATTTCATGTCGTTCTGCTAGGAGCTTTCTAAAATCCTCGTAACTGATGGGTTCATTGCGGTTGATAGAGAATCTTATGATATCTGCATCAAACTGTGACAAGTAAATTGAAGCTTATTGTTAGGTCTGGCATGGTGACACTTGCTCCAAAAATCATATTACGCGAAATACAGTATAACTTTCGTTGATACAAAAGAATCTAGCAACGATAAATAATACTCACTTTGCTCTTAACGGCAACAATGTTACTGTCAATCTGATGATGTTTGCTTTTGGACATGATTGTTCAGTACGTCCGAAATGTTGTTTGCGAAGCAGATTCGATGTCACTGATGTCAGGGTCGGGAAACTCCCTGTAAATAATTTGGGTATGGATTAGCAGCGCTACCTAACGTCACGGAGTATCTCACTAACGGAAGTGACGTGTAAGGAAGTGGCGGTCTCTAAAGGGAAACTTTTGCAACTAATACGAATAATTATTTTATGTTATAATTCTTTTATTATTTTTTTTTATATTATATATCACGTATTATTTATCAATATTTGTGTATACAGTGACTGTAGCAACAGACAGAGACCTATAGTATATCGTTTACTGTGCGCCATTGTAAAAATATATAGAGAAATGTATAATTGTAGTCTGGAAGTTGTGATATTCAATAGAAGAAGATGTAGAATACCTGTTAATTATAGTGTAATTGATCTCAAGAAAATGTTATGCTTAGGTTAACCTAATTCAGGTAAATTAATTAAATAGATGATAACTGCGCCGCGCGCGTTTGTTGTTTGGCAACTATGATAAATTATAAATTCTTTCAATTGCAAAAATTCCGTTTCGATTATCAAGTTATAAATTTTTTTAAATGAAGCCCAATGGAAAGGAATAGTGGATTAACGGTTTTTTAACCACATTAAAATGTACCGCTGATCCCGTAGATCACCGTAAGCAAGACTAGGCGTGCATAGCGAAAGGATGAGTGAGAGTGAACGTTCATTCCTAATCGCATTTCATCGCAATTACGTACACTCTCACGTACTCACGCACTGTTCATGCGTCCAAGCTCTGTTGGATCACATACAAGAATAACTGAAAGATATCAGTTGAAATTATCGGACGAATAGTTAGAGAAATTTTAGCTGATGGAAAGTGGAGCGTTTATACTTGTTCATTTATATGCGCACTAACCCTCCGTTCTGACTCGTGAACGAATATCCAATCAACTTATAGTAATAATAGATATATACTAAACTAGTAAATTGGAGTTAATTATTTTTAGTAGAGAACAAAAGGTTAATCCTTGCTTCAGGATCATCCTCTGATCGTTTTTCCTGTACAACGTTTCTCTGCCACATTTCATCCATTGCACTGTGAACGTTGAATCACCGGAGGAAAAGAGACGGAGAAATTGGTCGCTTTCGAATTAAGATTTATACTCTACCGCTGTTAGAACTTGTACATTCCTTCAGCTAGATGGCGCAATGGTTCCAAACAATTTGGAATCCCGAGTATTTTAAAAACGTTTAGCAATATTTTGCTTTTTTATTCATCTAAAGTTTTATACTTGTATCATTCTCAGTAGTTTTATTTAAGTAAATATTTATGTAAAATGAATTATTTTTGTAGTGTAATAGTAGAATTGATAATGGGCGATATAATTATAAAGAGAATGTCCGCAATCTACTGGAATGGGATTAGTCACGTATGATATGACACATTCTTGTGTTACATATCTTTTATGTAAATCTCGATTATCATAATGTTTCTCCTTTTTAATAAACAGAGTTTAATAAATAAATGTACCAAAATCTGCTTTGCACACTTTCATACGTTAATTTAGTAGATTCGCTACTATTATTCAGTTTATTCATCATTAGTCATTTTCTGTTGAATTTCTTTTACTGACATTCTTAGTGTTGTGAGTAACGCCCCCTCAACAAGTGCGATGTTATACGATACGAGTGACGATTGACGTTGCTCGTATTAAATGCATTTTTATTTATAATGAAATAAATACAAAAAATACAATGGGATGTCCAGGTGTTTGCCTTTCTTTGCCAAGTTAGCGTACTTGCAATAAGTAGAAAAGTAAGTTTCACCGAATTTTTAAATGCAATTATAACAGATCTAAATAGTATATAACAACTTTATTTTTTTATTTTTCTGCTATTTATTGAAGAACAACCAATAACAAAAATTTAAAGTGTATAAGGAAACAACAAAAAGATACATGATCTGTTCAGTAATTTGTTCTTATGGAAATTGATGCAGTTTTTAAAAATGATGGATTTGACAAGCGATGCAAAACCATTGAATAATATATCATATGATATAGCAGAAAAGACTATAAGTAAGGACATTCTGGAGAAAATAGAAGATGATTTAGATATCGATGAGAAGATGTCTATTTTATTTTTAATGCTGAAAGATTATCAATGTGCGTTTGAAGAAGTATTTGATTTATATAAACGTGCAAATGAAGGGTCGTATATACTACCAAGATTTTCACAAATGCAAAAAGAAAAATGGGAGGATGCTTTTTTAGAAGCATTGTGCGTAGTACAAAATTTACAAATTATAAGAAAATTGGGTATATGTCATATCGCACTAGAGAGATTGTACGTACCAAAGATAAGACTATGTTCAAAAAATTTTTGTCTTACTGCAAAATGTTTGTACGCTATGTGCGAGGGCCTTAACGAAGATCAAGCAAAACAACTGTTACAATTAGTTAAATCTGATTTACCTGAATATCCAGACGATTTGGAGATAACGGATATCTTAGAACTTCATCTATTGTACTGGATGAAAAGAAAATATATTTCAATTTCACCTGGTACGATTTTACGTATAGTTATATTTCATATAGTAACCATTATTACAATAATACGTTTCTATAACGAAACAGTGAAACGAGATCTGACCTTTATATTGATTTAGGAGATAAAGTAGATCTTAAAAATTTACTCAAGCACCTAAAACAATTCGATGGCTTGGAGCTAATCTATGCGGATTTAAAGACGTGCGAGAATCATCAAAACGTATTGGATACAAATAACGTCTTCACGAGAAACAATTGTATGCCACATAGCTTTTCTTCCAACAACGAAAACTATCCATTAGCATATGTTAAGAGTAAAGATATAAAACAAATTGGAAAAGGTCTTTGCATAATTATTAACGAAATATTTTTTTCAGGAGGCAAGGTAAATATAATCAAATTTCTGTCCAACTGATGTTTTCTGATTCTATTATATTTTATATTCCTTTTAGTATGAGACAAGATTTGGTACTACAGCCGATAGAGATAAATTGACCGAAACGTTCAAGGGCTTCAATTTCGACGTCTCTGTTTTTGAAAACATGACAAAGGACGAGTTGCTAGAAACGTTAAGAAATATACCAAAGAAGTTCGGAACCAGTTACGACTGTATTTTTGTATGCATATTGAGCCACGGTTGCAAAGGTGAATTTAATAACATAATATATTCAGGTGCGTACACATATATTTTGCAATAAAAGCCTAAAAAATGTTTCAAATTATTTTAGGATCAATTATAACAGCTGACGCGGAGGAAGTTTGTATCGAAGCACTCGAAAAAGCTATCTGTTGTTTGGAATTAACGGATGTTATCAAAATTGTTATCGTACAAGCTTGTCAGGGTAAATTGACAGGTGAGAAATGGTTTGACGTTTACTGTAAATAAAATCTAAAAATAAACATATAACTAAAGTGATTTCATTTTAGGACAAATGCATAATTCTGTAACGGTCGATGGTCCTGGGAAGTCTTCCACTACAAACATAGCGTCTTTTAGAAATTTTTGTTTATTTATGTCAACGATCCAAGGCTATGTATCTGTACGCCATAAGACTCAAGGTTGATATGCTTTTTATATTTTATCTGTCAATGTTTACTCACGCAATAAGACTAATTTAATCATCTGCTTATTTAGGATCATGGTTCATTCAAGAATTTTGTACTGTTTTACAAAACGGTGGGAATGAACTGACGTTTTATGACGCCGTTTCTCATGTGATGCAATCAGTAGAAAAGAAAAGAGGGAAATTAGATGAATCGGATGACGTTGCTCAGTTACCCGAATTAAGGTCTTCTCGATTACTGGCAGATTTTAAATTTCCGAAATATCAGCCGCAAGCACAGTGAATTTTTACAATCAACATATTGTATTTGTTTTTTTAGTATATTTTTCCTGTTACATGTTTGAGAATATATTTTTTTAATATATTTCGATATATCGTGCGAAATGTTTGTTACAATTAATTCTCCTTTAAATATATATTATATTGAGACACATTAATTAGCATTTTTTAATTTTCCATTGCCTTCAATCAATGATGTTTTATACACATATTTACGATTATGCGGATAATAAAGAAGTAAATCAGTTCGAATACAGACATGAGGCTAAAACCAGCGAAAAGTCCTAATAAACCGCCGAATGAAGCTAAAACAGAAAACAGATTATTACATTTTTATAATAAATTTCAAGATATCAGAAAATTGATTGTTCTGCATACCAAATAGATTACGCCAACTATAATGAACATGTCGACGATATTGTACAGCCATTAAATCGCCAAAAAATACGTGTAAAATACTATGATTCCTTAAACTTTTACCGCTTCTACAATAGTTTTCCTGTTAATATTATTAATAAATATGCAGGATTATTCTTCGATTACCTTGGATTCTTCGAATAACTATGCTCATCGTAATACGTAGTTTTATCCAATCTTCCTCGAGAGCTTTCCACGTTGTAGCGATTAAATTCACAATCGGGCATGCAGTTACATGGTTTTTTCCGAAGATCCAGAATTACATGCGGTAATGTTTCTCCTGTCAATTTGATTCCTGGCCATGAAGTGTCATACCAATCTGACAATAAATGATAATAATTTATTACTTCTAATCAATAAATATCAACTGATTGACGTGTAATTTAATTATTGCTTTATACATACGTCTATACTTATACAGACATTGAACATCTCGAAAGTTACACATTCTTGTATCTAAATTAAAAAGTTTAATACTGTAATAAATTGTATGTACATATTTAACGAGATAAAATATATTAATATATCTACGAACCATTTTGTCGAATAAAATAAGGAATACAATGACATTTTTCTCGAATTATTGTTGCTCGGCATTCGACTAAACAATTTATATACGAATATTCTGAATATGTAAAATTTCTTTCTGCATTCTTGTTATGGACTGCCAGACCTTCATCGTTAAATACACAATCACGCAAAGATTTGTCAAGATCTCTAATACTTGGTGTTGAATATGTCTTCAGAGGTTCAATTGATACAAATACTTGCGTTCCCATTTCAACTAATTTATAAGCAGCATTGTAATCCGGATAATCATACGGACTGTGTATCACTACCTATAGAAAAAGGGGACCGTTTGTATGGAAAAATGCAGACGTTGAATAGTAAATAATCGTATAATTTTTACCTTCGCGCCGATAGTTCCTACAATACTGGCATGATAATCATCGGGATCAAAATGAAGTACTAATCTTAAGGCACTTCGATAACCACAAGCCATGAGTCTTTCTGGTTTTATACTGCATGAAATAAATTCTTATTACAGACCTTGACACATAATCTTGAAATTTGAACAAACTAATTTACATTGTCATACCTTTTCTCTTGCATTCGCCTGTAGTGTGAAACATAATTGAAACTACAGCACGCACCATTACGAGAAAGACTGGGTTTAAATAATTCGCTACAATTATACATCGTTCCTTTCCATCGACAGGTTTCGAGCAATCCTTTGCAAGTACTTGTGGTCTAGAATTAATTAAGTTAATTGTCTTAACTTTATTCTTTATTATTTTTATTACTGTTTGCGTCTACTCACCTTCTGTACCAAGTCGAGGATCGTTAAATTATTATAATCAATTATATCCTGCAATTGAGACAAATTTTTTTCAACGTTATATCCGAAGATTCCTGGATCTAACAGTTCATTTAGCAATTTCAACTCTTGTACAATATACTCTTTGGACACATTGTTGGGAAGTTTCCTGTTAAACAAGATTGTATTTGCACAATGTAGAGTACAGCACTATTCAATAAAATAAATTGAATTCCTCAAAAAAAAAAAAAAATAAGGACTATCGATAAAAATAAAATTAGTTTCTTACAAGTTCGATGCTAATTCTCGTGCCATATTTCGCGACACTCGATTTAATCCGCAAATTGTCACGGCCGGAAATGGATAATTCCATATTCCATGATGCGTCGAGTCAATGACAGTAAGGGTTGGATAAGCAACATAATAATCCCAAGTGAGTTTCATTAATACAAGAGCACAACAAAATGACAGTATTACAGCAATTGCCCAAATAATCCTAGGTAGATCCAAGTGTGAAATTATTGGTGAATATTTACTTTTTTATTACCTTTTACAAAAGTAATATACCTCTCTGGTTTCGATCGATGAACTTGTGCGATATACTTGTAGCCATGTAAACCAGTTTCGAGACAAAATTCTGCAGTTTGTTGTTTCAATATACTCCACCACGTTCTTACTTTCTTCTTCCGATTACTACCATTATTCTTTATTTTCCATTGATCCATTATCAATTTTGCACCAAACAATGTTAAATCGTTTATTGAATCAAATTAAACAATACCGTAAATCAGATAATTTCGCATTTCTCAAGCTATTGCAACAATATTCTTTAATTATTTGTGAATAAAGAAGTTTTGAAAGATTCAATTTCTCAATAGAAAAAAAATTGAATACCGGTCTAGCTAACTCTCGGAACTTGACTGTCACTTTGTCGAAGCAAACGAGCGTAAATATACAGGCTACACTATGTTATTTACAGATGAATTCCATCGATAAGTCACGACATTATAAAAAATGTAAGCAACTTGTGAGCGATCATACTGTGATAGCTCTACATTTACAAGGCATTGTTTTATCTGACATTACGTCAATTATTTAATACGTAAAGTGTGATTGATGGTTTTCCTGGAATACGATGTAGTGCGGCAATTGGACGATTTGAGAATGTGAAGAAAATGCTACTATCCGTTTAATATAATCCTAGTATATAACGATGATATATCTTCACGAATATATGATACATGTCAAACTACAGAAAAAAAGATGAATATAACTATAGTAAACAAGATATATAAAGGATTTAAGATTAAACGAGTTTTATGCTAAAACTTTTTGAAATTTCACGATGACATTCTCGTCTATCATTGTGTCCCTTGCTCTCTTTTTTATATTCCTCCCACTCATCGAAAGTGCTTATATGAAACGAAGGTGCACTCGCTCAACACCCGAAGATACTCGATTCGGTAGGGTGAAGGATATTGGAAGCGAAATGCTCTGGTTGGGAGTGTACACTCGAAACACAGGAGTAGGAGAGAGTCCGCGAGTAGTCGGCCGAGTGACTCCGTTCTTCGGATATTAAACTCTGAAGATGCCGCACTTCGCCGCGGCATCTGACTCAGCGAGTGTCATTAATAACTTAGAGGAGATAGATAAAGTGCTAAACACGGTGAGCCCTGTACTCGAGCACACGTCATTACCCTGGCTACTAGCACCAGCGCACCGTGTCTGTTCGATAAAAGGCTGCTAATGCATCGCTATCGACCTTGTCGAGGTCACATCACTTTTAAAAAAAAAAAAAATCTATTCGTGTGACAAACCTCCACTGAGAATAATTCTTTCGCATCAAGAATAAAAAATTACTATATTAGTCAGACAGTAATAATGATATATTGGAGATAAATAATTTTTCATCGAGTAGTATCTAAATTACTGTATAAACTATAGTATTAAAAGAAACTCGCATCAAATATTTCCATGTAATTGTATAATCCAGTTGAACGATGGTACAACAATCATCGGCTTAATTGAAGATAACACAGTCTATCTAAAACATTTAAATGCATCCATTAGTTGTATAAATGGGAATGTTACCGTTTTTGGGGAGGGGATGTAGCAACGTATATGTACAGTAGCGTAATTTTAATTATGAGATAGTTCACCCTGATGTCGGTTCTGCATAGGGAAAATTACTGTCTATGGAAGGGGTGAATTTGGTGGATGGGGTAACAATGTATTATGCGTTCCCTGTCAACCCCTCGTACTAACCGCAAACCCCTCCTATTCATCCCCAACAATTCGTTAACTGCTATCGAATTGACTTCAACCAGCGTAGGTTGAGAGAGCACAATTCCTGATACATCTTGCTGTTTCTGCTATTTTCATTGAAAAGTTTGTAAGGTGCAGAATCTTGACGCGTTGTTGTCAATTGTCTTAATTGTCAAGTCTGCGTTTCTAACATCAATTAGCTAATGAATAATAAATTTCTATTTTAAAGTCACCATGAACGAAATTTTCAACAATTTCATACACTATAGTTAATTATATTGTATTTCGTCATCCAAAAGTTAAGATCAATGTTATTAATGTACGATTACTATTTTGATCAATTGTAAATCAGTGTGAAATAAGATGTATCGAGAGAGGGAATTATTTAAAACTACCCCCAAAATATTGGGTTCTTGTCGATGCGAATGAAAAGAAGTTATAGAATATGAAGAGTTTCCTGGGGATTTGAATCCATCTATATGACATTGGTATTACAGGGAGGATAGCCATGGGGCGATGTATTTCGCGGGACATTGAGTCCACGGAGTTTAAAACACCCCTGAAACCGAATCTGTCTCCACGTACATCTAGAAATCTTTTCCTCTCCCTACCATATAGGGGATTTCACCCTCTTTTCTCGTGTGCGTGTAATCTAATCGTCATTGTGACTTCGGTTCAATGATCTGATCCTACCAAATGAACAGATAACACCTCTTCCGATAATGCAATTATATTCAATCACTTTTCGAACGTATAATGAATATTTGCATTCGATAGAACTATTTCTTTGGATTGGATATAAAATAAAAAAAATTTGGAAAAAATCTATATCGGTATTCGCTGATCATTAATAGAGAGAAAATATTTATTTAATCAATTTGTTGATTTGGTGGTAGATGGGTTTGTAACGAATGAAAGTGCAAATAACTCACATGGATAGAGTATAAATGTATAGTAATACGTAGAGAAGATATAACGTGGTGCAGAACGGGAGAATTTTATGGGGGCCCCAAGTATATTTCCTGATTGAGCGGACTAATCCACGCAAAGGAGGTTTTATTGTCGAGGTAGACGTAATCGTAAGGGCCCCTGTCTACGCCAATGATGTAGCAAGAGGGTAGGTCTGGATAAGAGTTCATACCTTCATAAAGATTCCAATATATTTGCATTCTTTAATCTCCCTATAAAATTAATTAACGATCTTGCATATTATTAATTTCGTAATTCCTATTAATATTTCAAATTAATCTACATTATTACGATTAAAATTTCAATACGAATTTTTTTTAATTCTCTTATATTTATAACTATCGTATCGAATTTGACATCTTTTATCCCGATCCAAATATCTTTTCCTTCAATTCGATTTACGATAATTATGGGTCATTGCTTTCGGAGTAATCTTTTTTTCACATGTAGTTCTTTCCAATAGATTTACACAGGGTTTTTCCCAAGCATCGATATTTACGATAAGCATAAAATGAGGAGTCGTTCGAGTCTTCCAATGTTAAGGATTCGGTATCTAGGCGTATCCAACAGTTTGGCCTCTTTGGTAGATCAAACTCTCGGTTCGTTTTCTATCGCTACGCTGACGACCCACGTAAGACCTTCAGAGAAACTGAGAATTCGGTACATGGCCTGGGCGGATCTGCTGCGCGATCTTTTAATCGTAACTTGCGGCTTGATAGTAACCGGGCACATCGATACGGGCAGCCTATTTTTATTGTTCCTGCGATAGTGGATTCGTGCGTTTCGTATTAACGGCTAAGGGAAGAAATCGGAAGATCTACGAAGGGACTTGAAATAATATCATTCTAGAAAAATTCTTTCTCTTGAGTAACATAGTCACGATAACCACTTCTATGTTTTATTAAAAGAATTTTTCAATAATCTGACCTATAAACACTACGCATTTTTGTATACATACTTTTATTTTTATTATAGTCTTTTTATTATTTATTATAGTTTATTATAGTCTGTCTCAGATAATCGAATGAATTACCAATTTTAGCAAAGTTTTCGTTTCGGCTGATAATGAGAATGAGCTTAGCGTTAACGGTCTATTATATACACGAAGGTGAATCTCGCGAGATTTCTAATAAAAGCAGCGAAGGGGTTACGCTAAGCGTATGGTCAGCCCGACGCAGGATAATGTGTGGACACTTCGCGTTCGTGACATTCTGGAGGTGGGGCAAAGAATGAATATTCAACGGTAAACACTGGTAACGCTTGTAAAGGGTTCGTATGTGGAGATAGAGGAGGGCAAAGCAAGGTGGACCCCGTTTAGCCTGCCACGGAGAGATCTCGTGACTTGTGCAGGCATAAACGCGCTGCTCTGCTACCGGCTGAGAGGGATGTTGTTTACGATATTACATCTGTAATACTGGTCAAGTGGCCAGTACCCGACCGGCCGTAATCTCTTCCGTGCCAGAACCTTGTTGCTGACCAGATACAGCACGTTGACCGATCCTAGAATCATAATGATGGTAACGTTAGTAGCTGTGGATAGTTTCCTATAACGTGCTTTTACTTACAAGTTATACAATATTTTTTTACATCTTCCTTATTTTTTTTATTTTTTTCGCATTATGAGACATTATACAAACGTATCCTAATTTAAGCAGTATTGAAATTTATGAGTTTATAAAAAAACAATAATCGAAATTTAGAAGAGTACGATACATTTATCTATATTTTGAGAAATAGCTGATGGCGTGGTTTTAATGAATGCAGTGAGTTCAGTAGAACCAACTGTCTATGCCAGAAGTCGTGGACCACGGACAAACATCGTTGCACGTAAAAGGGGAGGCCGGTGTTTTGATTCTGGCTGTTATAGGGAGAACATATATCACTAGTCCACCCCATTGCTATAGATGGCGTAGTTAGGGCGGTGATGCTGGGGGGTCGGATGGACACACGCCGATTTAGTGCCTCTTCCGATATATATGATTATTTAAACCTTTTTTTTTCATTCACACACACACAGTTGCATTTAGAGTTTATTTATATTGCACTCGAAGCAGCTTCCTTATTCGGTTATCGAAAAATGAAATTGAAAATTCTATGATTATTAGGCATAAGAAAATTGCAAGGAACATAAGAGAAGTTTAGAGGCAGATTATTCTGCTCAATGATTCGATATGTGATTTTTCAGAACGGAGAGCACGCAAAAGATGCGGGCGTAAATGGAGCACTTCTCATGGAGATTGAATTCGCGAGAAGAATATGTAAAAAAATGTAGTTTCGTAAAACAGCTATTAACTAAATAACATTAGTCTAATTGAAACTTTATATTTATTTATTCATATTTATTTATTCCGATCAATAACTTCTACCGTATTTCGGTTCCATCCGAGTTCCACCCAATATTTCGAAATCTGTTTTTAATTGTAAGTAATTGAATCAATCGGCAACGATAAAATGCAAACTGTTTTAAAGAAGTATGCGAGGGATATGTCGTAATAAAAATTTATATGATCTCATGTAAATTTTGGTTGTAAGTATAGATTGTGAAAAATCTTTAAACCCGAGAACTATATTCGTGAATACTCGTATAAAAAATTTATTGAAGAAGATATATTCCCTACGTGTATTCTTCTTCAGTCAAGGTTATGGGTGTGAAATAAAATAGTTATGCAGAAAACCAGCACAGCGAATATGAAGTTTGCGGTGAATACAAAGTTAGTCGGATGAATTGTCTAAGCTCGTGTCTGACAGGAAAGTACGAATCTGCCAGTAGCAGAAGTATTCGAAGCACACGGCGCATTTCACGCCTAATTTCTCGCAAATTCCGCACCGAATATTTCTCGTTCCCGATCTCATGCGGGCCACGTGCCATTTATCTCGTAGGCCGTTGAATTCTCGCCGAGATACGTTACGTTGCGTTTGCTTCCTTACTTTACGAATATCGAATAGAAATTTCTTTATTGCTTCCCATTTAAAAGAACAATAATATACAAAAATTAAGCTACTTTATTCATATTGTTGGAACAATTGTTTCATCCGATTAAGGGTAGTATAGTGACGATATACATCTTTATTGAGCAATATAGATTCGAGAATAGAAAGTAGATCGTTGGATATATCGAATACGACTCGTCCATATCAATATATATATATATACGCGGGAGGAATACAAGAGGAGAATGCGTTCACTCATTAACATGGATAACCAAAGGCACTCACCAAAGAGATATTTCGGTCAGACCTCGCGCAGTATCCTCGTGTCGCCATTTCACCCCATATTTCTTTCTCCTCGTACCCCTCCCTCCCAACATACACGCATACGAGTCCAGAAATTCATTAGGGGTATCTGATATTTCTGGTGGGTGCTTCGCGCCGGAATAAATCATACGTACGACCAGCGGAAGCATTTTGCCGGTGCGTTGGTGCTTCTTTCCCTAGTTTCCAGTGCATGCACGATCTATCAGCTTTATCTCAAATTCTACGTGAACGGAGGAAGTTACCTTTCAGGAAAATTTCGAGGTAAAGAGGAAAAAAGGCTATATACGAAAGGGAGAAAGAAGAAGAAGAAGAAAAAAGAAAAAGAATCATCAAGAGAACCGGTCAATGTCCAAGAGAAAGAGAGGAGAAAGGAGGCTAAACGCTCGAACGTGATCCGAGCTTAAACCGCTCGTGGACATCGAGGAAATCTTGTTACGAACTCAACCGTCTCCGCCTACCACTGCCACCCAGATCTTCAAGGGGTAGTTTATTATATATACCACAAGCGGTCTGAAGATCTAAGGAGCTTCGGTTTGCCATCCGATCGGCTCAATCTTACTGGCATTCGTATTCGTTCAAGCGTCTACTAGTCTCGTCTTATTCTACCTATGTAGATTGAAATTAATTTTGGTATTTGCGCGATTGAAAACTCACTTTGCCGAGTATTGCTGAGGTCTAAATCGACTCGATCCTACTTCTGTCAATTCCTCTCATCTATGGATAACGTACGTACGTCTGACAGTAACCGTGAAATAAATCTTTATAAAACTGAAATTTTTAATTGAGGATTTTTGGGAAAAATACTAGATAATTGAAAATTAACTAGGTGATATAAGAGAATTGTACAGTGAATGGGATGTAGAGATTCTATCTAAACTATATATGCTATAGAATCTTTAAAGATTTATTTGAGGAAATTTCGCGTCATGGTTGGTGCGAATTATTCGTACATTACAGAATTCAAATTAATTTCACGCGCTACGCCATAAATCAGAGTGGCTCCGCTCTATAACGGGTGAGCTCTAAATCACGACACGGTAATTGCCGCACTGCTCGCCCGGATCTGCGCGCGGGATACGTTCCGGAACTACCTAACAGATGAGGGTATTGAACAGATTTTGTTCCGCTGAGGACGATTAAAGGTCTCGATCTTTCTTATTTTCAGGATGCCGGTGCAATCGGGAAATCTTACTTTGTTCCAACTATATAAACTATATCGGTTAACGTAATATAATATTAAAAGGAAAAATAGTTTAATTATATTAACGATAATCTTATATTTTGAAGTATCACAATACGTGAAAGATATCGACAAGAAACAGACTTACTTCTTTCTCTTCGCACATATTCTTTTTGAAGGAAATAAAAGATTCAGACTCTCGCGCGATAACAAGGGAAAGGTAAAATTTTATGTCGAAGCACGTCAACCCTTGTTCGGCATATTGAACTAAAGGCGGGGGTCAGTTGAAAGAACAGAAGAAGAATAAGAAAGGAAAGGTATAAGCGTAAAGGGCCGCTACGCAACAAGGCTAATTTCTCGCACAACCCCTCTGCATCAAGATCACGTATGCCATTCGCCTTTAGGCACGATTCTATAGTGAACATTCGTACGTTGTAGTTTTCAATTCAGAAATCCTTTCTTTAAGGACGAATCAAAGAACCACGTATATATATATCAAACGCGTAAAATTCTACGATATAAATATTTGTTTAATACGATAAACATAGTTTATATATTTATTTAAAAAGAAACTAATAAAATGGTTCTTGAATTCAATTTTAATACGAATAGAAATTATACTGTTTAAATTAGAAACTGCTCATATATGGAGCGAAAGTATATTTCTTAGTTTTGAAATTTTCATTTTTATTTTATTAGTTACAATAGCTTTACACTATGCGTCTCATTAAACATTGGTACGTACGTTATATAACGCTCTCTTGGTTGTTCCTTTTTGGAGTTTCGCGTCTTTCTTCTCATGCCATATTTTTGCTTCACCCAGGGTTTTATCTTGTTCGCTTTATATCTGTACATATGTAGAGGAGGTGTTTTTGCTTCCATGTGATGTTTAATGCGCAGCGTCGTGGTTTTGCCTATATCGTAACCATGTTTGCGGTTTTGAACGTTCTTTCGAGTTTTGTTAATAACCATGTTGGCTGCACTTTACCACCATCGATGTACTGTTTACATTGTTTTTACCTACATGGAGAAATTTATCCATTTAAGTTTTTTCTGAAGAGGACCATAAAATATTTGGTCGAAAAGTCAAAATAAATTGTGCTCTCCAAGACCTACATCGTTTGGATATCTGGATATATGTTGAAATGGCTTTTTGAAACATTTATGTATACTGTTTAAATCTATATATTTCTGAGATCAAATATTTTTAGATATATTTTGTGATCGATTAAAGATCGGTTATCGTAGTCTGAGATTGTTTTACAGTATGAGAACGACATGTTCTTTGTACCCTTACTTTCGGTGGGTCTTAAATTCGTTTAACTCGTCAAGTAAGACGAGATTGGGTTCCCCATTTGGCCAATTCCTAAACAGGCGTTCACTGAAAGTAGAATCCGTGCAGAGTAGTAGATGCAGTCGTCACTCGGTCAGGATTGTTGGAGACTCAATGACGACTGACGAGGCGTCCTAGGGAAAGAGGGTGACGAGAAAGACAGATAGATAGAGGCTAGTAAGAGTTCTACGAAGGGTGATAGGGAAAGGAGGAATAAAGAAATACGCACAGAAGGAACTTAAGATAGAAAGAGAGGAGAAGAGTGTGGCTAGTGATTGGATTACAGTCAGGGAGTCCCCGTGGACTCGCCAAATGACCGGGACAAATTGCCCCTCGCCTTCGGGAATACTTATATATATCTAGGAGTGATCGGACTTCACGTGTCCTCTGAGGTCCGACCTGTTTTTCTCTGGTATACACCTACTTGCACACTTGAACATTGCGCATAAATGATGGTAATAAATCCCACTCTTATTACCTATTGCATTTTTTTTCATTCGCATCAAACGAATCATTTGTCGAAATAAAACTTTTCCTAGAATTCAGTGAATAGATTCTAGAAACATGTAACTCATGACATTAGATAAAAGATTGGATAGTCAATGATTCAAGTAGATTCATAAAATCTGATTTTAATCGAACTTTAATTTTGCCTGATATCAATTTTATTCTAACTAGTAAATTTTTGCTCCGCTCTCGACATGATACAATAACGGAGAGTTTACGGATTATAGATAGTTCTGGAGGATCGTAAATCGCATAGACTCTTACGTTAGAAACCGTTAGTCTTCCAAGGATCCGAATTCCACTGCATTTGCACGAGGAAATAACTCGTAAGACGCGTGATTGCGTTGCATCAAACATTGTGGGGTGAGAGATATGTACAGTGCACCATCCTTTGCAATCGTGCTAGGGGACGATAGCGATAACGACCCTCTCAGGGCTTCTGCCAGAACGCTAGCACGTCGAAACGTTGATGGCTTTTTTACATACTATTCCCGTGGTAGATGCACGGTTAAAGCAATGGCTTGCCGTGCTGTTCATACCTGTCACATAAAGAACGATCATTGCGTGACTCACAGTTGCATTTGGATAAATCGTGCAATTTCATTGTTACTCAATTCTGATTAATCCAATTAATAATTGGATAATTTTATCATCTTGTTACGCTTTCGGGATCTAATAAACGAACGATTGAGGAAGGGTCATTCGAAGACAATGCGAAATGTCTTTAGGCATAGTTAACGTACCAGCAGCGATTAGTTTGGTCATTAAAGAGACTGGTGGTAAAGAAATGTTATTGCTCGGTAGGAATCGGGCGTGTTATCTCCCCGCTCAATTAGATCCGTAAAGAATCGCACATAGTTCATTGGCTCTCCTTAGCTCCTACTATGACCGATCGATTGATCTTCTTCTTTTTTCTTACATATTCGACCCATTTTTTTCTAACAAAGTTACCATTAAGCGTTATCGTGAAATATGATATTAATTTGACATCTTTTAGATATCTTGTTTAACGGTGACAATGAAGAATAGGAATTGAGTGAAACTGGTAATACTACTGAAACAGTCTAGTAGTAACAGTCACTAAATGCAGTTTCAAAAGATTCAGATAATTTGTCTTTAAACGAAGACAAAGTGAAAATCATTACTCGACTTAGTCTTTAATTTATACGTTTGCGTTATATCAAGTCAGTAATTAGTGTCGTTATAGTGATAAGAAAGAACTTCATAGAAAACGATCTTCAAAAGAAAAAGGAAGTATCGGTATAGATGGTGAACGACAAAATAAGATCCAAATTGTAATGGTTACTCATAGTAACTTTCTTCGATTTTACGACTTTTTCTCTTATCCGATGTACAATGAAAGTTTCTTCAATCGAATGTATCTTTGACCTAATCGTCGATTTATTCAACGATGCATTCTTCGCACGCACCTGATATATACATAAACTTTTTATCACGCAGTATTTTTTTTGGTACATCACACAATGTCTGTGATTTTTTTCATACCTGAAAATCGTGCCGGTTCATGGAGAAACTGCATTTTAAAACACGAAAATCAATAATAATGAGGCCTAATAATAATTTTCCCGTTGTTCCTATTTTTTTTCAGATACCTCGGGCCCTCACACACATTCTGGAAAAAGACCGGTGACTCTAAGATTATTCGTTTCGAAGATATGATTTTTTTAAATTTTAAATTTCAACCCCCTGTATCTCCGAAAGGGTTGAGATTTCGCCATTCTGCTACTGGACTTTTAGGCTTCTATTGGTGCCCAGAATACGTGGTTTAAACCGTGGTAAGACTCAAAGAATCACCCTGTATATACATAGATACAATTTGGAAAATTCTCTTAATGAACATTTTTAATCATCGATATCCTATAATTTGTATAGGGAAAATAGGTAGGAAATTGAGTCGCAGGATCTTTTAGCTGAGATTTAGCCTTAGAGGTAAGATTTACTGCTGTTTAACCCCCGGAAACTTCTTCGATAAATAAGCTATAGAGACATCTACCACGGGACAGGGAACGAAAGACGTAGATTCTAGGAGGAACGGTTTGTTGTCCCAACAGAGGCGATCTGATTGCCCGTTAGCGGAGTCGAATTAGCGCCAGTTCTGACTTTCACGAGTCCTCCACGAACCAGTGAGAGAACTAAAGGGGGGTTTCTTCGAGAGGAGAGTGGAACAGTATAGAGGGGATGAAGAGAAAGAGAAAATTCTTGTCGAAGAGTTACTCGAGGAACTGGTCGCGTACGATAGAGAGGGCCCGAGTGCAAGCTCCTGATTAGTAGCCTTCCATGGTCCTTGGAAGCGAACAATCGTCGTCTAATTTACTAGCCGATTCGATCTTCTTTAGGCACTTAGTCTTCTTTTGCCTCACCTTCCTTTTGCTTCTATCGCGCCACTTTATTTTTGTTGCTCCATTGGCACGTGCACCTGTCTCTGCCAATCTACGTTCATGCGCATATAAGTAGAACAAGTAAGACTCGTCCAAGTGTTTCATTGAATAGGATAAAATTGAAAGAAAATTACAATATTGGTAATTAAAGTTAATTGAGAACTAAGAAGATTGAATCTATGTGATAATATTATTCGTTGAATACAGAAACTTTTCATCGACATCTCTGTTTTCTATCAACATTTTCTTTTGGACTGGATGTTACAGAGTTAGAGGGACTTGATTCCCCGGGGTACATTACGTAATTACTTGTGCGATTACTTTCCGAACGAATGGTAGTCTGATAAATGGGTTTCTTTCGGAGAATAAATCGTTGTTGTGATTTTTTTTCTATCGGATTAAACTGTCTTATGAAACATTAGTTCAATTTGTCTAATTAGATTGTTGTGTAGTTAGGTAATAATAGAAATTAGAAAGTCACTACTTTTTAGAATTATTAGAAAAGTACAGTTAAATTGGTGTATCCTTCGTTTCTCAGTGATCGTTATAGTTCACCATAAAAGAAGGTCGATAACGTCGAGAAATAGGGCGTAGTATGAAACGTGCGTTCGTCGCTGACTGAAATCCACCGATCGGAACCTGAAATATGTCTGAAGCAGTAAATCCTATCGCATCCCGTTCGAACGTACCCCTTGGCTCGCTCAAATCGTATAACTGTATGGGGAGGGGAAGTACCATCATCTTTCCGAGGAAGGATGGCTTGGAGCGCGTGTCACGCTTTAAAAGTTTTGCAATAGTCTAGAAACTCTAAAGACTGGATTTCATATGGTGTCAATTTTCTTGTCTTCGAATTCTATTAACTCATAAAGCCAATGTATAATCCATAATCAAAAGAAATCATAGATCACTTTTAACTGTCATAATTTTCTGAAACCTGATTTTTTTATATACAAGGATTTTTTTCGAGACTCTAGAAATTCTTTGTCGCTAATAACGTATGAAACATATTGTTCTTCGAAAGCTATTAAAACAACCCTTCGTGAAATCTTTAGCATTAATCCAGTGTCGGGTCAGTCTTGACACTTTCCATGAACTTCTTGAAGTACGTATGGCAGGTGTAGTGCTTTGGACAAAAGAGCAATACGCTTCGAACGACCCTGATAGCGTATTGTCACTTGTCGGGCGCAACGTGTATTGTCCTCGCCATGGAGGTCCACTTGATCACGATCCACCAGCACTCGAGGCTCGCTCGTGTACCAGATAAGATGTCGATTGAAATTCATGCAGTCCTCTCTCCCCATTTCGGCTCACCTATCGCTAGCACAAATCGCTCGTCGTATTGTTTCCGACCAAATCTCGGATCAAGCTTCGGAGTGTCGACACAACTCGAGGTAAGTCGTGATCAGAACGATTTGCATTCCTCGTGTACTTGTTCTATCTTGCCAGACTCAAAAAGTTCGATAACGTTTTACTATTCTCCTCGTCATATGTCAAATTCCAACAGCAAGTTTTCAGATCGATCATACGCTACATTTACAGTTTTCAGTACGTGTGATCATCGATTGCACTAGATTTACATATTCCATCTTGTATTAAAATACAACATACAGATATTGTTTTCAATTACAAGTATCGAGGTCTTTCGAAGTATCGTTCGACTCAATCAACGCTTCGAAAACGATCCGATTTCAAAGCCAGAGTTAGTCAACAAACGTGAAAGTACCTCGATAACGATTTACGCTAGAACGCTTTCGTCGAAGAACGATCGATCAAAAACGGAGAGAGAGAGAGAGAGAGAGAGAGAATGCCTGTAGGGGTGAGAGTGAGTAAAAGGGAAGAAAACTGGAGAGAATTCCCGCTTCGCATCCCGAAACAGAAAAAGAGTTGGGGAAGTGTTAGAGGGGTATCCGCAGGAGTTCCTTTTCTTCCTTTCTTCTGTGGTTCCTTTTTTCCTCATCCCCCAAGGAGTAACTAACTGAACGTGAATCGGGATAGAGGGCGTTAAGGTAATGTCCCATTAGTATGTGGATCCCGTAGTAACACCGTAACACCACCACACGGTGGTCAAACCGTGGTTTGTCCCATCTGCGTCTCTGCTCCCCTGTTCCTTTCTCTGTTACTGTGTCGTCTATACTAACGTTCCTACTAGGTGACATATACAGTCTAACTACACCTATGTACGTGCCATGCGTATCTAACTGCACTATAGAACGAGACCTGTCAATAACCGGCTTGTTACCGCGACAATGATCAGCTTAACCAACGGGAAAGATCCACCCAGACGCAGTGGATTTTCGGAAGGAAGAAGACCACGGAATAAACGTGTCAACATCGTTTACTTTTACCGTTCGCGATAGGTTTTTCGACTGTGATTCGGTTCCTCGCTTACACGAATTCTTTTTATTCTTTTTATTCTTTCGAAATTAAACGTACAATAATTCATTAAGCTATTTTCAAATTACCTCTTTCTATGTGAATTTTATCTATGTGTTGTATTATAACTATGTATTATGATCTATGTGTTGAATTTTATTGTTAGATATTGATACAAAGTTTATTAGATTTTATTACAATGCTACTTGTCTTTGCTCGTATTTATGAGTAGAATGTGTTATGTAATCAGATCCGTTTGAGAATTACACCATCATAGATGGATCGTACGATCGTTACTTTCTTGGAGTTGACAGAGATTGTGTTCAACGTTCGTAAGTCACATGAGACCGGCGCGTGACGAAAACCTAAGTTGATTATCGTTCAGAGACATTGACTATCGCGAAACCGTCATTGCCATCTTTGTCGCCCTCTTCTCAGAATTCCTCGAGTATGTGGATATGTGATACACAGTCTGACAATTATTTTTTTTGTTTGCAATTGTAGTGTCTTTTCTTGTAACAATTTCATCTAAAATTAATCCTCTACGAATGACGTTTATATTTAGGATATCGTATAAAAATGATAAGTTTCAAGAAAATTGACTGAAATGTCTTCATGCAAATCTTCGATATTGCAAAAAGTATGACGCAGCGAGTATTATATTCTTTCAAGTGCCCATCCACTTATCTCAGTTTGGCAACAAGGATGCAAGTCACCTACCCCCGGGGTACCATAGGAAGACGTTGATGTGAATTAATGGCGGCTTAGGTATAGTTAGCGTCCAAGTGTTCCGCGTAACAGGGGTGTGACGGTAGCGTGGTATTAATTAACGCGACCCCAAAATCTCTTCTTAACCCCTGAACTCTCATCTAAACGACACTGTATCATGGGGATACCCATGGTAAAAGGGGGAACGAGAAGCTCGACACTGTGATTCTCAAACGAATATCCCATAAATATTATCTCCTATTTCTTCAATCTAAATATGGGCGTCTGGTATGCAACGATAGCTGATTAAATAGCTCACAATTTTTTCTCAACGATGATATACTATCTCTAGCGGAAAACTTTCAATAATTTATCCTGGCCACATTTATTAAAATTTTAAACTTTTTATAACGCGATATTTTTTTGGGTGCATCACAGAATGACTGTGAATTTTTTCGTACCTGAAAATGTTGCTGCTTCATCGAGAAACTGCAAGAAAATCAATAATAATGCGACTTAATAATAATTTTTAATATATACATATGTATATATATTTCCATTCTCTACTTACTATTTACATATTTTTTGATTTCATTTCCCAAATTATCTACATCACAATACTAATATATATTTAAACAATTCTCCAATCATTCTACTATTCAACGAATCTATCATAAAAATATTCTAATACCAAAATTGGATTTTAAGAAAAAAGAATGTAATTCTTGCCATAATCGAAATTCGTTTTAAAGTTTCTCGAGTTAATATCAGTCCTAGTCGAAAGCAAAATTTAAAACTGTTCGCGAATGACGAATGGTTCTTGGCGGACGGATATCCACGGTAGAAAGGAAATCTCCAAGGGAGAAGAAGAATACGATCGGTCGGGTCTGACCAGAGTAAAAAGTGAAATTTATAATCCGTAAAAACAATTATAGAGCCCGCGGTCGAAGGCTCAACCGGGGGTGTTCGAGCAAAAACGACCAATATCTTCCATTTGATTTATATATGGCCGTACGGTGTCCGTAGTTCACCAAACCGTACCCAACCTATCGATATTAAATAGAATATTAAAGATTTACCGAGAGACAACAGTGAGAAAGTATAGTGAACCCCTGTCGCCGAGTCTTACTGCGTTGTGTCATATCTAATGTGAAGAAGTTTAGTCTTACACACAGTTGCACAGTTACGTTTCCCTATCTGTAAACGTTCGCACTTATATCCTGGATAAGGCTATGGAGCAGCGACCACTTCTGTAACAGGGAGGTTGGAAGCAGGCTGCCCATTTCAATAAACTGACCGTCATAAATCGTATGTGCTACATACTGTCTCTTCGCATATACGCATATACATAATACACATATGTAGATTTGCATGTGTCGCAAGTTGTTACGACCTTCGCATCCTAGAAACGATATCAATACTAAGATATTAATGCAAAGTCTAAAAAAGTTATAATAAAATCAGATTTAAATTGCTGTATATTAAAATGTGTTTAATGTATCTAAGATTTTTTTTAAGAGACTTTGAATTTTGAATCAATCTATTTTGATTTGAAAAGTAAATTTCTAGAATATTATTGTTAATGTATGTGAAGATTGTGCGATGGTTGTATCTTCTATGTAGATAGAAGACTTCTTTTACACTTCACGACGCGTTTGACATTCTCGTTCTTTTGGTCGAGCCCCTTTGCGGTGTAGTAATAAAATTGGACTGCGGGCAGTTTCATCCAGCCGGGACGAACGCCTTATTGCATGTAAAACATTTATGTCCTGTGGATATTGGCGAAGTCCTGCGCTGCATACGTTCTGTGTTCGAATTATAATATTGATGTAAGAAATTTGTAGAAAGATCATATGGTTATTTAACTTCCTAAAATCTCAAGTTATCGTTTCAATTTACGTATCATTGACTATTCTAAGTATATCATACTCTGCCACACCTTGATATATTATTTTTAGAACTCACAGACTTTCAATGACGCAATTTTCACTGAAGTATATAGTGACACGATAGTATTATATTACTACGCGTCATATTTATCACTGTTTGTGTCTTCGTTACGGATATTTTATTCTACGTTATGGTTCTACGTTTTTCACACTGACCATCGTTCATTTAATTGTTTATCTTTTGATATATCAACTGTAATAGGTATCTACTATAATCGAATCGATGAATAAAACTATATTTTATAGTTACTTTTCGAATGATTACTCAACGAATTATAGCGTTAAATTACGAGTTAAAATAATATATCACAAAGTTTAGATAAAATTATAACAAGCGGTTTGATGATACTACGGGTAGGTTGCCAGTGCCGCGTAACGCAACGCGTCGGATCAACGTGACGTTCAACAGTTGTGTCGCGCGTCCTAAAGCGCGACATTAATAAAGCGTCAGGACGTGACACCAGTTACTGGTCCGATCTCGTCTCGTGACAAGAGTATTAGCCTCATTAAGGGTAGCCATGCTGTTTCTCTACCTCTTGTTCCATCATATCACGTGTCCTGTTGCACCAATTCACCCCTTCGCTTACGCATTTACCCGGAAAATTACAACTTGCATATACTGCTCATAGAAACGAAATAACAAGATATTACGTCAAAAAACATTTCCATTTAAATGCACATTTGTTAAATCTAATACGTATTTCGATATAGAAGTAGTGAGATGATGGTGACACGCGTACAGCCACCAGTCACCCTAAAGGATGCGCCAGATTTACACGCTTGAAAATTCGATTCACTTTACAGTCACAGTCCCCTTTGATTCTCAATGTGGAAGTAGTATACGCTTGGGGACCGTTTAAATTCCCTTTATTGTCGATTTTAAACAATTCCCTTCCCCAACAACCATTCGTCATCTGCTATAAATCTGAGAAATTCAGACAACCATGAAATTATCTTGATACTTTTCTTCTCGTTATTTTTGATCGTCATAATTATCAGACTATAAAATAATCTGTGATGATGTAATTTGTTGAAATTGAAGAATTAAACGTCTTATACAGGGTGAGTCAGTGACCTTGCACCAAACTGAAACCACGTATTTTGGGGGTCAATAGAAGCCTAAAAGTCCCGGAACACAAAGTTGAAATCTCAACCCATTCGGAATTACAGGGGGTTGAAATTTTAAGTTTTAAAAAATCATATCTTCCGACAGGATAATACTAGAGTCACGGGTCTTTTTCTAGAATGTGTGGGAGGGCCCGAGGTACCTGGAAAAAAATATAAACGACGTGAAAATTATTATTAAGCCACATTATTATTGATTTTCTCTAAACGGGCAAATTTCACGTTCATAGAAGAACTACAAGAAAATCAATAATAATGTGGCTTAATAATAATTTTCACATCGTTTCTATTTTTTTCCAGGTACCCTGGGCCCTCCCACACATTCTAGAAAAAGACCCGTGACTCTAGTATTATCCTGTCGGAAGGTATGATTTTTTAAAACTTAAAATTTCAACCCCCTGTAATTCCGAAAGGGTTGAGATTTCAACTTTGTGTTCCGGGACTTTTAGGCCTCTATTGACCCCCAAAATACGTGGTTTCAGTTTGGTGCAAGGTCACTGACTCACCCTGTATAAATCTAAACATAATTTAGATGGAATCGTTAACATTCCGATTGCAGGTCATGTTGTTGTGACAGGTACTCATAAACTTCTCAACTAGCGTAACGACCATTATAATCAGCTGATCGGACACTGTGTGTCAAGTATGATCCAATTGACGGTGACCCTAGCCTACCTGGTGTTCCCCGCTATTGGCATAATAGAAGTAAGTAGCCCGCGGCTAGTATCCGATACCATCCGCAGTTGCGACCACACGGTGGGGCTTCGATTCTGCGGTACTAGGCAGAGGTGGAAGAACAGTCCACGTATATTCTCTATCCCTGTTCACCCCCATTCTGCATTGTGCGGCTTCCACGCTCGACTCAATCTGCACCTACTTAACCTTATTTGCTCAGCTGTAAATTCCTGAATCCTATCCGAGAAGAGAAAACCAAGAATTCTGTTTTTTTCTTTTAAGAATAGATACGTAGAATATTAGAGTATATCGGACAATTTCACCATCGAGTCATTCTAAATCACTAAATTTCATTTTATGTCTCCGAATCTTTGATATCATCGACAGCCATAAAAATGGAACGACATATTTCTTATAAAAGACCCTTGAATATAGTTTGTTCTCTGATATTCTTTTTTTTTTTTTTATCAAAGCAAGATTTACATGGTTTCTTTCCTAGCTATTACGTTCGTGGAACTTTGTCATTCTAAGTATGGAATCCGGTAAGACTTCTACGAGCTGCAGGGAATCGTAGAATTGAAACGAACATTCGCATCACTGCGCTCGTAACGTTCGATCAAAATTGGATAAAACTGAATTCGTACTATTTCGGTTTGCTGATCGGCGAAGGAATATTTATTGAACAGCTCATGACTAAGGGTGCGTGATTTAAAGTGAGGAATAAAATAATATTATATCGATAACGTAACTTTCCTACATTACGATATACGAACGAGTTCAAAGTTTTTAAAAAACACATTCGAATCAATATCATTTAAATTGGGTTCTATATTGTACATGTAAAATGAAATTGGAATGTCATGAAACATGTTATTCCACGAGCAGGTCGAAAAGCATTATTAAATACACACTGACACAAAATTCGAAAATGTGAAAGATTAAAACATCAACTTTTGGATAAGTGCCAACATCGAGTGAAAAAGAATACAATGCTATTCTGCTAGCCTTCGCTAACCTGTGCTATGTGATACGCGTTATCTTTATACTGGCTACATACACGTAACTTATATACACCGCAATATCCCTCTATCAGAGTACGAGAGACCCCAGTGCGTGCACGCTTGCTTACACACACGGCTATCGGATCATTTTGATATTGAATCCCATTGATATATCCCAGGCTATGAATCCACCCGTCATTATTCCACCTCGTATAGCTATGAAACAGCGTATATCGATTTTTTCAAATGGATTTTAAAGAAAGTCGATCCTTTTAGCACTCGGAATATTCCCTGCTCTCTTCATCAGCTCGGATCACTGAAATATCGTCTAAAGCTGACTTTCCAAGAATATTATATTTACAAAATTGATATTCTTGTTAAAAATAAATAGATTGTTAAAAATTGTTAAAAAAAATAATTCTCGTTAAAAATAAATTAGGCCGGTTATTAATTAATATACTTAGGACATATTTGCTAACATTGGACCCTGTGTCATTCTTGTAAAGAACTAATCCTTATCTCGAATCTAATCGATAATTAGCTTTACGTTAATGAGATAAGACTCATTCTTGATGATATTGGTACTTACTTCTTAGGACACAAATGGCATCATGACTTTCTTCGTCCCTTTTTGGAACGTTTCACTACTGTAGTTGCCTCTCCAGTTCGTTCTGTCTTTCGAAGGGGTGGCCAGTCCAGCGATCGCGCAATAATACTAAAAAGATAAAACCTCCGGGTGGGAAGAGGGTGGACAGAGAGTTGTCCACCCTTCGAGAAACGTGGCCGGCTATTGCTCTAAGGCTAGGTGGTCCATAAGCTACCGACCTTACGTAGATCGACCTAGGGGTTGGTTCTCTTTCTCTTCTTTTTCATCTTTCTTTTCTTTTTCTTCCCTAGAATTCGTTCTCTCTCTCTCTCTTTCTCTCTCTGACTCTCACTCGCCGTTACTATATTCTTCCTTTTCCTGCTTTTCCGTCGCACACGGGCGTACGTAAGCACCGACAATGGCTAGGACGATTCCGTAGCGTCGTTTGTGTGCTGCGCTAATAATGGGCGGGCGAACCGATCAGCCAGTTGACCGTGACTAGATAAAAAATACTGCCTGACAGCCTGGTCACCCTCTCTCTTGCCCTCGACCCTTGAGTCGCCCTAGATAGCCGCACGCACCGGGGCAAAGACTCGTAACAAACTGCCGTGATACTCTCTGCGATCGCGTTGTCATGCTAATCGCGTGCAAGTTCGCAGAGCTACGATGACCTTCCCCGTAGGGCAGTTTACGTTGAACCGCGTATCCACTGGCTAACATCTCGTAAATTTTTCTTTCCTAGTCTTTCCCTATCTAGAATCTGATTCGCAAGATCGTCTTCGATGTCTTAACTAGAGGCTTAGACTTTATTTTAAAGAATAATAAGTTTAGGAATTTTATGTTGTTTGAATAAAAGAATTATTTATTATTAATAATTTCGTCGTGTTTAATACAGTATTAAACAGTATTTTATGTGTCATTAAGGATTGAATAGCATTTACTGTTATGATATGTGTATAGGTGTTTGATTAATGGAACACTCTGTATCGGCAATCATAAAGAATCGCTAAGAAATGCACCAGAATTGGCAGACGGCTGGTTCCAAAATTATGTACGGTTTGAGTTATGAATTCTCCTGTAGGATGGACCATGGGCAGTAGCCCAGCGATATAATAAAATAAACTGTCAGCAGCAGGTCACATAAAAATGCTAAAAAGGTCCACGGCACACATTGCTCTTGCCTTTAGCTTCAAGCCACTTCGATTAGTCAGGATCGTTCAGAATTCTTGGTATTTTGATAGTAGTATTGGTATGTCGTTATTTTTTATTTATATTATCTGAATTAATCATTTGATTTCAATTGATCGAATAGAATAACAATATTGGAATATTGAAATGAAATTTAATTAGAGCTTCCTGTTTCTTTAACGATTAAAATATACATTTTTCCAATGGCATGGTTTTATTGTTGAAATAGTATATTATCGTCAGACTACGACAGTCTCTGACTTGGGTTTCTATGCAGGATGGTCACAGTGACCCTATCAAGTTGATGAATGCATCAGAGATAGATTCCTATCTTTCTCTCCTCGGTCCTGTAAATCATTGCCGAGACATTTAACCTTCGGACTGTTCGAAACGTGGCCAAAAGTGAGTTGTCGAGATCCATTCATGAAATAACTGTGCGCTATCTCTATCCCATGTATACATATATACCATACCATACATAGGTACACGTAATTTCTTAACATCGAATACGATAATAAAAGAAAGAGTATGAAAATCTTTTTTTCTGAACTGTCGAAGCCCCTCAATCCTCTCACTGTATTAACTATAATCCAGTTATAGTTCACCGGTGTGTATATACTAGAAATATTCTTAGACGAAGCTATAATTTAATTCGATTTTCTTAAAGCCACAGTGCTTGTAGTCTCACAGATTACTCTTGTGAACTACATAGTACAAAGAATAAACTCGTTCACAGGTCGTGGTAGCACTGGCAAAAAAAAAAAAAAAAATGCGTTTCTTCTTTTCCGTAAAAGTACAATTCTGAGTGAGTTCGATGTGATTTTTCCAGGAAAGAACGAGCACCCTCTGGAGGTGGAAAGACGAGGTGTTAGCGAGAAAGGGGGAATGGTGGTGGTACAATGATAATAATAACTGGCCACAGAGGTGTGGGAGGATTGGAAGGTTGTATCGTGAGTAGGCGGAGCTACTGGCGCCAGGCGCCTCGATTCCAACGAGGAGTACGAGGCCGACCCTACAACTGGATAGGTATTCCTCGTACCATGGAAACCTCATAGAGAGCGACGGCGCGGCACGGGACCTGAACCGTTCTGGTCACCACCCCCTCGCTAACAACCTCTTCCTCTCATCTTCATTTTACCCCTTTCCTCTTTGGTTCCACCACTCTCTCTCTCTCTCTCTCTCTCTCTTTTGCCCTTACATAGGTCATGCTACGAGTAACGTCTGCTAAGAGAGTTCGCGCACTCTTGACCGAGGAAATATGGTCCTTTCATGCTTGAAATTCGGTCAGTTGGTTCCAACTTGTCTTTTCGGTCTAGCTAGTACTGACGTTGTAGTTAATCAACTGCAACTTAAATGGGATGTCCGTAATAACAGGCACATGAATTTGAGTGGAATATATTCAGGATAGATAGAATACGAATATCGTGGTTATTTTTAGAATTATTGGATTATTTACGAGATTTGATAATAATTAAAAATTGTAATAAATAATAGATACTCTGTATAGATTCTTCGATTCATATTGATAAAACTATTGGATAATATTGATTAAACTATTCATTATGAACGACGTCTAGCCAACGACGTCTTCGTAGATATAGTTGCAACATAAGATAAGGTATTGAGTGTGAAGAATCTGAAAGCGATGAGTGCCTGGGTATTCCCGACAGGATGTCCTCTATATAGTACAAGGGTGACAGCTAACAAGATCATCGCAGTGGATCGCACGCGCCTCCAGAGGGGTCTTAAAATCGTTAGCGATATCACTCGTCAATCACATTGATGACTGGCGACTGATGCGCAAGGAGGCAAGACAAGAGAGAAGGAGTTACGCGGCGTAATGCTGGAAAACACGATGAAATCCGGCTTTAGTAAAGTACGTCCCGTTCTTCGGGTTCTGTGGTTTGCATGAGTGACTGCAAATTAAATTGTCGTCTGCCACGCTGGTTTAAAGTAATTCCATCTGACCGAAACAGAAAGAAATTTCGTATCGTGATCATAAATATCTATCTCACCATGTTCCTCTATTCTTTCTACCGTACAAATTCAATGGACGATAATTGTACATTGACTACAATTATTTTTCTAAAACTATTTTAAAATCCACAAAAAATTAATAATTGCAAAGCATAATTTCAATAGTGGTTTAAACGAACCTCTCGAAATATTGATATTCAATGTTCTTGATATTCTCGTAGCGTTATAACGTTAAATTGTAATATTAAAATTCCATGAATTTGAATAAATCTTACACACACGATAAGAATGTGTAGATTTGCGGTTTGAGTTCGAGGATGTTGAACCTCTCGTCGAGACTTCCAGAGACTTTTAGGCAGGCGTCATCTGCGTCACCCTGAGCAATCGGTGACTCGCCCCTTTTTCAAGTCGGCGCAGTGAACATCGTCTCACTCCTCGAGGTTCCTCTTAACTGGAACGGGGAAAACCGAGTGGTGGCACCCTGGAGCTGTTTGACTTAATTTTATGAGGGGCCGCCTGGGACAACGAGGGCGGTACAGTTGCCCCCTCCGTTCTCTCTTTTTCCTAGCAGTTGGCCAGGGGAAGGGGGGGGGGGGGGGGAGGGTGGATGGAATCCACGCCGAAGGCTTAGCGGATAAAAATTATCCGTTTAAAGTCAAGAAGCGCTATAAAAGTGTAGTTAAGCTAGCGCCTCGGAAGCGGGGCATTCATTACTCCATTCTCATCCTCTAATTCGCCAACCATCCGACAATAACTCCAATCGGCAAGTAATCATAAGTTAAGGTGATGGAAAATTTCAACATTCTTGCACACAATAATCTTTATTAATCTTGCTTAACGTTAAGTCGATACATTTACAGAAATGTCAGATATAATTTATTAAATTCGAGAAAACAGCAAGACTGTAAATCTATTTGTTGTCATTTTTTTCTGGCTCCTATGGTTAGGGGTTAAGGATTTCCAAGAGAGAGAGAGAGAGAGAGAGAGAGTTGGAGAAATAGAATGTACCCATGGGTTTGTGTGCTTGGCAAAAACACCTAATATTTATGGTCCAGCTGATCGAACTCTGCTCTCTGCTAGCAGATCGGATCTCACTAAATCACTGGTGGGGGATACGCCTAGGAAGGAACTAAACTCACCCCCTAACGTGAACGGAAGATAGCCGTAAGGTCCGGAGTACGTTGGACATAAGGACGAAGTACGAAGTATAAAGAAATATCTTGATTGGGGATGGTTTTTTTTTTTTGTTTTCTACTTCTTGTTACAATTTATTTTACAATAAACAATTTCAATTCTTCTTACGATACATTGCAAAGCTTTCAATTATTCTCATATAAAAATCTATATAAATATTAGTATACTTCTATAAACTTAAATTGCAATAGCATTAAAAGTTGGGAACGATCCATTAATTAAAACATCAAATATTTCTTTCTTAATTTTGCTGTAACTCGATAATACAGTACAATGTCTTAATCGTTTCGGTATAAGAAAGATGCAGAGTATTTATGACTGTGGTAGACTATAGTACACGCGGTCATCCGCGTAGGAAGAAGAGGGGTGGTTTGATCTGATTAGCGAGTATCGATTCTTTTTGACGACCTAACAACACTGACTGGGTCAGGGTGGCCTTCTTCATGGTCGTCATTCGTCTCCATTAACATAACGATGCATCTTCCAATCTAACTACATTCAGTGTCATTTCAAATAGAAAACGATTGAAACAGTGTTTATTAAATTTTCGTTTCACGTGAATAAAAATCTACGTCTCTAATATCACAAGAACATATAAGGGTGATATCGTAGAATAAATGTATTTTCAAAGAACTATCTACGGTTTGCGAAGTTCAATGCAACCATTTGGTATCAAGAAATTTGGTCGACTGTAAGACTGGGTCAAGGTGGTTTTCTTCGTGATCTCCTTAGTTCCGTGTGGCCGTCCGAAGGTTTCGTTTATTCGGTGAATGTGCATCGACTGCGTTCGTGTGTACGTATATGCATGCGTATGTTGACGTCTGAGCAAAGGAAAGTGTGTTCACGTGGTTATATATAGGTACGGATATAACCTACGTGCCGCGTCATCAACCACTGTGAACCTACACCGTCATCAGAAGTGAAAGATGCTGGCGTCGCCAAATCTTCCCTTTCTCCACCTTCTGTACGCGGCGAGAGTAAACGTGACGTCACTGGCTTAAAGCTGCTGGACGAAATGAGTAGGACCGATTGATTTGACCTTTTCAACCCCTTTATCCTGTTTTCTTCATCTGTTTTCAATATCGAATCACGAGTTACCTTAAGTTCCTATTTTCTCTAATTTCTAATATATCAAACTGCTTGGAGTATCAATAAACTCTTATGCTTTTGTTCCTCGTGTTAATAATTGCTCATTGATCAACTTGTTATTATATGGCCAATACCATTGATGGAATATCACACCGTAAACAGTTATATATATAGCTACTATGTATACCTTGTTGTATACAGGCGATTGATGACGCCAGACTACTTGACCATTAAGTATACGTACTAATACATACGTACTGGAAAACCGAGCCACTGGAGAGCTATATGTGTGGTCCGTTATAAGAGATGCACTATCAGACTGGTAAAGGAAGTGGCAGAGATTAACGGCTGTAAACAAGACGCAACAATTTATGAAAGAGATCACTCGATCGATTTACACTCCATTATAGATAGAAGTTGAAGGCTTGTGCATGAATGATAATTACATCAAGTATAAAGGTACAAATTATTAATTATATCATTATCAAAGACACTATCATATTTGAATCAGCTTCGATAAACCCAAACATAATGAAATTCGGAAGATACGTTAATTATTAGTCAATAATGTATTGATGTACCATTCGAAGTGAATCTAGCGAAGAATACGATAGGAAGAGAGAAAACGAGAAGAAGAGCGACGCAAGAGGAAGTTGGATCGGAGAAACGAAGCCCACGTCACGGAATCGAAAGTGGCGGTGTGTTACAGAGGGCCGTCGGAGAAGAGGTGATGGTCGTAGATAGAGATAGGCCACGATGCCTGGCGTGACTTGACAATAAAGCTCATCTCACCTCTAGCTCGTTCCAGAGCCCCCCTTTTTTTGGTCCCTTAGATTCTCTCTAGCCTGAGTCGTTGCTTGTCCTTCAAGCTGGGCACACAACCCCTGTCGGACTATCCGCTTTCCTCCGACACCCTTAGTACCTCTAACAGCATCGTCCGCCATTGACTACCTTACCTATCGCTTGCCAACTGGCTGAACACTCGAGGCTTTATAACGTGGCTGTAAGAGTTATAAAACGTGAAACTCGAGCTGTGAAACGACCCTGCATTGCCTCGAGGTCCTTATCTCTCTTACGGAGAGCGCGAAACGATGCCAGGTGCACACAGACGCAATTTAAACCTATACATGTATACATTGATGCAATTTGATTGTACCACTGCAATGTAACATCTCGACCGAGGGATGAACCTTACAAACTGCAGTGCTTATTATTCTCTAAAATAGGAATTAGGTTGATTTATTTGAGGTAATACGATTCGTGGATTTTCGAAATGAATTTAATAGATTAAAACCGAAATTATTTAAAGTTAAATTTAATAGTTAGTGTATATCGTTAGGATTTATAGGTAACGAATAGTTAGGAGTGTGACAAGGTTTCGCTCTGGCAAATAGTTACTGCAGAGTATATACATGTATGTATATAGGGTTGAGAATGTTGAATATTAATAGTTGGAATTGCCAAAGTAGATATAGACTAAATTTAGTGGAAAGAGAGAGATCAGTCTATCTGTCAGTGGAGACAAGCGACGTCTGTTCATTCAGAGGGAAGCCGAGGGTTGAAGACAGACCCCATTGTCAAACGACCCCTGCGGACGAGTCAGTTAAATCCTCATTAGAACTTTATCCGCCTCCTTAAGTGACAAGCGTTAAACCTACATATATGCGTATATATATATATGAAATATCATACTTGACATTTACTTTACCAACACTTACTTCGTTAGATATGACGTCTATTAAAAAAATCTACTCGATTACGATATTCCTAAGTTTAATTTAATTATTTTCTATTTCATAAGCATATATGATTTTACCAAAACTTTTGATTTTATTTTCGATATTTTCGTCGTCGTTTTTTCATTGGCCAAATGAATTTTCAATTGGCTTTGTTCGTTACTTGCCAATATTCTCTTTCTCCCCTTAGCATTTAATTACGTAGACGCTTCAGTTAGGTATGTGGTTGAACTCTAGCCGTATGACTACATCCGAGAATTACTCGAATATTCGTGAGTAAGCACGATGTGGTACCGTGCGCGGTTACCGCTTCATGCGCAGTCTTATGAACCGGTCCTCTCTTTTTCCGAGGTGCGGGTTTCAACGAAAGAGGTGAACGTTTTGTTTACCGACGTTCTATCTCGATGAATTCATCGGCGAGTAGCAGTGTCAGCAGAAACGGCGTTGCAAATAAAGTGAGGGAAGCGAGAACGCGGCAGGGTCGCGTTCGTTCATGAAAATGCGTGCCAGTATTTCGTGCATAACCCCGAGAAACCAGTCAAGTATCCTTACAAAAGAATCCCCGATTATACATGGCAATCCTCCCTCCATTGTACGCAAAGTTATACAGAAGATATAGGAAAATGGAAATCGTTATTTTTTCACTATCTTTGTAAGAATAATAACTGGGTACAGTAATCAAGATATACAGGGTGAGTCAGTGACCTTGCACCAAACTGAAACCACGTATTTTAGGGGTCAATAGAAGCCTAAAAGTCCGGGAACACAAAGTTGAAATCTCAACCCTTTCGGAATTACAGGGGGTTGAAATTTCGAGATTTAAAAAATCATATCTTCCGACGGGATAATGCTAGCGTCACGAGTCTTTTTCTAGAATATATGAGAGAGCTGGAGCTATGTGAAAAAAAATAGAAACCATTTAAAAATTATTATTAAGTCGCATTATTATTGATTTTCTTGCAGTTTCTCGATGAAGCGGCAACATTTTCAGGTACGAAAAAAATCACAGTCATTCTGTGATGCACCCAAGAAAATATCGCGTTATAAAAAGTTTAAAATTTTAATAAATGTGGCCAGGATAAATTATTGAAAGTTTTCCGCTAGAGATTCTCAATCCCAGGTTTATGGCAGCATTGTAGAGTTCATCAACCTGACCCTTTTTTCTCTCTCTCACTCTCACTCACTCTCTCTCTCTCGCATTCGTTTAATCTCTGTATAGGTAGAAAATTGATGTATTTGACGAAGAATGGATAATTGTAATAATTTAGATGAAATGATAGACGAAGGTATAGAAAGGTTTAGGAGAATATTTCTTTTGGGAAGTTACAGTGACGCTAACGAGAAACGTGAAATTACTGCTATGAAAGGGGAGGTGGAGGTGGGGTTTGTTGGTACATAGAAGAATGAAGAGAATCCCGGACCCAATAGTCGTGGTTACCTCTCAAATGAAATGCTGAACCCGCACAATTCGCGTTACACCTAGAACGACGCAAAATGCGGATCGCTACGAACTCGAACTTTTCGTTCTACAGCCCATGTTGATATTTGTCTTCTTTTTACTCCTTCGGTCTCTCTTAATTGTAAATATTATATATGTTTTGCACGGTATTCTCACGTATTTTCATTAATTACGTTAGAAATTGTTTAATTTTACGGAAGGATCGTAATTGGATTTGGGATTAAAATATTGTTACGTTAAATGGTTGAAACTGTCGATACCGACATTTATTTATAATAGGTTGTATAATAATTATTTTATGTACACATAAGACAATATAACGGGAATTAAAATATTCTTAAATCGAATTGAAAACAGTAGGATCGATATTAACAACCCACCATAACAGTGTACGGATAAACGATAATATATGCTTCGTATATCATACGATATCAGTGGCGTAATTTTTTTTTTCTAATCAGTTACTCTTTGGTTCGCGGGTAAACGTATAATGACAATTGTAAAAAGCACATTTTCAAGTTAAACATTTCTCTAGAATTTTTCTGTTGCTCAGAATCTTTCGTATAGAAAATGAAATAATGTATGTTGTATATATGTATATGTGTCCATTTCACATAATAGATTAGTTTGTCTAGATTTTCAAAATTACGCCACTATTTGGCAGGAAAGTAACATATTCGCCTTTACATAAACGTCTCAGAAAGATAACAAAAAAATTCAATTTTTCTGCGAGAAATTTGCAGACATACCGTATACAGACCGTTTTGTGCCATAAGTACTAAAATGATATCACTGTTCGCTTTATCCTAGTACGAAAATGTACCGCCATACTTTGTATGCACTTTCGGAGATCCATTGGATTTTTCGGCGCTGTGCTTCTTGTATATTGTATGTATATTCATACGTCTCTGATTAAATACATATATGCGAGACGCCCGGGTTTGTACCAGAAACGTATCTCATCGAGTTCGCGCTTTTCCCTCTAATACTGTGCTTTATCACTCTATTGTATAGTGCGAAACATTGCGAACAGGATGAAACAATGTGAAGCTGGTAAAAGTGACGCTCACTCGTAAGATTCACGTGCAATGTAACACGTATCTTCTACCTTTTACCAAGAAAATAACAAAACGTTGATATTTAAGAAATTTTTCATAGATCAGTGAAACTTTTTTCACTGTCATCTACTTGAAATTTATGCTACGAAAATCTCCAAATTCATTATTCTGGATATTACCCAGACGATTCAAAAATCTACTTCTATCGAAATAACGAATAGACAAGTAACTTCATTAGTGTACTTTGTCCTTTGATCAAAAAATCAAATACTAAAACGAATTAAATCGATATTTGTATATTCCTTCAATTGATAAAAAAAGAAAAATAATAACCATATTTCGTACGAGCTACGATATACCTTATGGGTGTTAAGTAAAACGTTCCATTCAGAAAAATGAAGAATTTAAAAATAGTGTATATTGCAGATTGCATCGAGAGCTATTTCCCGTCGGTTATTTAATCGGCGGTTTTTGAAAATAGAATTTTAGTTTCACTAAAAATTAAATAACGAATAGGACGAATTCCTTAATGCTACGTTTCCCGACGTAAGCCCTTCTTCTTGATCTTTTGCGCAATGACATTGTTCTTTTGGTACAATATTGGATGAAAACGTCCAGGCTACCGGAAGTGTTGATGTACCTATAGATTACGACTAATTAGTTTTTACCCTAATAATACTTATTTACGTTGTAACTTCATACACAATTAAGAATATTAGTTTAACAGTCAAGCTATTGGACACAGGATAACAAATCAAGATAGAAAAAGTAATAAGATTCAATTGAAAATAGTTTCTCAAGTAAATATTCATTCGCTTGACTGTTATTATCGATCCTTAATCTGGCAAAACATTGCAAACAGATTTTGTGAAGATATCGTTACATCCTATTAAAATACTGTGTAAAAAAATCTCAATATCCAAGTTAAATAATCCTCAATATAACAATATTCCTGGTCAGATATATTCCAACAATACTTTGTTTCGTTGTAAGGGTAGTTTTTCTACATTCCCATGATAAGTCAGAAATACATGATCCAAACTTTGCTAAGTATATGATTTAGATAAAAGATTATTTTGATTCTCCTCAAATGGCTGTTCTTGTTGTTTTAGCTAGAGAATGCTTACTAATTTCGTTCATTGTGAGAACAAGTTACTAATTCCTGGCCTTAATGCACTTTCACTAAGGAACTCTCTTAAATATGTCAGATTGGTTTGCAGCCGACGGGAAGTCGTACAACGAGATGTAATAGTCAGCAAGGGCAATGTAAAATAATATACTTAGAAGAATGGCAATATAGGAATAAGATGCCGTGAATATATTACTTACCGTTAGAAAAGTTTGAGGATGCAGTGGCGTGTACCCGTTCAGGTCCAGCAAGCGCCCCCTCGGCGCTGTCGATGTCACAGATAAACTTCGGGACTAGGGGGTCCAGGATGCTGATGCTGATTTTGCTGTTGTTGTTGCTGTTGTTGCTGTTGCTGCTGTTGTTGAGGATTTTGCGTCGGATGTTGCGACTGTTGCTGTTGTTGTTGCGACGGGGGTGGTTGTTGTTGCTGTTGTTGTTGTTGTGGTTGAGGCTGTTGTGGATGTGGATTATGATTTTGATGTTGACTCTGCCTCGCTCTCAATATTTCGCATCGCTGTTTATAAGCATCGCGTTCTTGCTGAACGCGAACCAATTCGATTTTCACCCGTTGCAATTCATTTTGCAGATTCCGATTAGTTGTCTCGAGGTCGTGACGCTGTTGAAGCCTCTTACTGCGGCAGTTTTGAGCGTAGCCACGATTCTTCAGGGTCCGTCGCTTCTGCTTCAAACGCACAACCTTTGCACAAAACCGTTTCGTTTTATTCCAATATGATTAACACATTCCGGTTAGAATTGAATCAGAAAAACAAAAGTTCTCACTTCTTTTGATCAAAAAGCAATGAAACGAAATTAGCGAAATTCTACGTGAGATACAATGAGAAAAATTGTACATATGAAAATGCTGAAAATTACCCTCACCTCCTCACGCGGACAACCGTGAAGACGTTTGTTTAGTTCGCGAACGGATAAGGACATCAGGAGTTCGTCGTTCATAAGTTCATCCTGTGGATTATTGCTGCTGCAATTGGAGTAAAGACCATTGCCTGTTCTGTGTGCGGGACTAGGACCACCGGCACTACAAGAACTCACGGAACAGACGCTCATTGGTCTACCAGGTTGCATTGGCATACCTTGCATGCTGTCATCCATTCCTTGCATGACACCCCCAGTCGCGGGAATCATTCCACCACCAGTACCTCCTCCCCCATAATATTCTATATGACCCGACATCGTGATATAGCCACCTGCGATATTATACAAACAAACAATCTCATTACGTCCCACCGATCTTTTCTTATTTTTCCTTTTTCTTATTTTTGCCCGAGTGAACAGATTCTACAACGAACCCTTAATACCGATTTGAGTTACACCTAATTGGTCATTGCCACGATATATATATATATACATTGTATTCAGTATTTCGTTATTTATAAGGTTTCCAAGTCTTAAATTGAGTGTGAAAGTAAACCACACCTGTATCCTCGTTACTCTATCGGTGACTCAAATTATATTCCATGATACTGGTACGAATTGAATCAACTTAATAATTATCAATAAAACCTATAGCCAATTTACCGGCATGCCTAGAATGGCGAGGTAGATGTTGAAGTTCTTGAAAAGGATGATGTGTCGCCGCGGAAGGCCAATGTTCATGATGAGATTCTGGTGTTTGATCTTGAGGACAGTGTGGCCTTAAGTCAAGAGGTTCTTGTCTCTGAGTAAGCCAACCCATACCACCCGAATTTGGTTGCATTTCGTCTTGCACAACTGATCCTGGTTGTTGTAGATGCAATAATAAACCTCCCCTATCGCGAGGTTCTCGTTCGACACGATGAAGATGCAATGGTGGCGGTGAAGTTGAAACCGGGGGTGTGTCGGGTGGTGTTCCAGGGTGCGGCAATGTTGTCAGGTGAGATGCCGTACCCGGTGGTGCTTTTACCAAGACGCCGTGTTGTACTTGAATGTGTGGTTGTCCATACAAAGGGTGCAATTGTTCCAATTCGTGTGCCGGTGGTGTCAATGGTGCTAGGGCTAAACCCTGTGGTTGTACCTGACCAGGTAACTGTACTACGCTGCCGTTAACCATCATCGTCGGTGAACCTATTCGTACCTGTATACGGAAGTTAGAATTTTTTTGTTTTTGTACCCATATTTGATTTCAAGTATTGACTATAATTTCAAGTCATATAACTTTTTTTGTACCTTATTCTGTTTGAGAACAAGGATGATCAAAGATTCTGGCTTACTCCAGTAACTTGAATGTTAGGAACATTAAATGTTAAGAGGATTATATACTTCACTTAAATCGCGGGATGATAAATTCTTCCATTGTTTCGTAGTTATATTGGGTACAGAGTTTGACCCTTGTTAGGACTGTGAGTAAGTTGTACAAGAATAAATGATCTACTCAAAAAATCTCTCTCATTGTCCAATAATTCGCTAGTTCTTAGTGCACAAGAAAATATTCACGTAGAATTATTGTCACTACGTTTGCGACTATACAATATTTTTTCTCAGACAAAATTGGTGTCAAGAACACTGTACAGTTAATAGTTTTTATCGCGTGTCTCTCATATTGTATAATACATGTATTTTTCTACCACGAAGAATATGAGCTAGATAATTAACAAAACGAATAGAGAGATTCTTCTAAAACAAGAATGCTACTTTTAATAATGTTATAATCGTTACAATGCGAGCCATGCACGTGCCTAGCTTTACGCGCGTTGGAAGTTAAACGCTACGTAAATGCCACGCACATCAGTCCACGTCAGATAAAATTACAAGGGAGAGTTAGTTAATGCATCATCGCGTGCATACGCGTATCATGGTGGTGTTAGAGGACCATAAAGAGAAGAAAAAAATGGCGCGAAAAAAAAAAAGAAATGTTAATACAACATTGATACTGACCTCTCGCTTAACGTCGGCGGGATCGAGATGATCGAGGACGAACTCCTGTACGTATTCCCTGGCAAGGTGGTCCTCGGCTTCCATCTTAATCTCGTCGACCTCTACCTCCACCTCCTCTACCGTATGCGTAGTGGCTGCATACGGGATCGGCTCCCCGTTGCTACTGCCACCACCACCGTCGCCACCACCTTTTGGACAATTTCTCACTGTTTGCTGCGTTGTGACCACTTTTAACTTGAGCCCACGGGTGATATATTCACCAATTAATCTTACGCTCTTTCACTGTGCCACGTGAACCCCCCTTAAATCAGTCCCAACCCCCCCTCAATCACCACTTTCTTTATAATCTCAGTTTTAAGAGTTATCGTGTACACCTTGATATCGACTTATACCACTTCGCCGATATTTACCAAGATAAAGCGTAAGCCATGAAAAAAGTATTTAAACAGTTTGTATTATAAGATAAATGAATATTCATTCGACTTTCCAATATCACAGTGTCTTTTAATTAAATAGTCACTTTAAACAAATAGCTGCAATTTATCAGGTGTTTTTCTGAAAATTACAGATTATCGAACAAAGGCGTCGTTCAATGATCACTTAAATCCCTTTGGTTTCGGTTAAATATTATCGAAAGCCTTTTTTTTCAAATACAGCTTTCTAAAACTTCCCAATATCACTGATATTGATCTATACACTTTTGAAGCGAGTTCCCGCCAAAATCAATTCTTGTAACTGCGATAAACACTGAAAGCGGAACTCTCGAATCCACCGTGTTCTCCAGAACTCAAGTGAAAGGGGTAACGGTGTCTTGTCGATGTTCGTTAAGCGTGATGTATACACCAACGCTTTTTAATCGTTAATACAACGATTAAGTGGTAACTTGAAATTCTGTAGGATTTAAGTAATGCTGTTGAGGAACGTAACGAAAAAGAAGACGCGTGACGAGTAGCTCTAGATACGACGTCCAAGTGGTGACTGGGAAGCCGATTGTAATCGAGAGAGACTCTACGCGCAGGGCATACGCGTAGGCGGAGCTCACAGTGCGCAACCCTCTATGATGCGCGCCGATTGGCGAACACGGAAACGAGTCGCCATTTGCACGGATCTTCGCTTTACCCTACCCTTGTCATCCACCTTCTCTCACTCTACTCACGAATCTCCTCTACCTTGGTGGAGGTACCATTAATTTCTAAAGTGATTATTATAATTTTTCAAGCGGGCGCGATGTTCAACCCCCTTCCCGCACGCCACTTCTCAACCCCTCGTTCACCGAGTTCTCCATCCTCATAGAGTCCTTTCTTCTTTCCTGTTGGAGCTTCGGTGATTCTCTCTTTCTTCGGGATTTCAATTTAGGACCAGTCGCCACTGTTGACCTTTTATCGTACGGCCGCGATCTTCTCACTGAAGAACTCCGATTTTCAACTGGCCACCTTTCGTACGATCTTCGTTTCACTATCGCGTACCACCGTACTAATAGCTCAAGCTTCTATCAAGAATGCAAATGACGTAGAAGTTTTCAACCATCGAGATTCCACTTGAATTATCGAATCATCATTTCTAATTACAATTTCTAACAGGATGATCATTTTTTGTTCTGATATAATTTAACGTGTCAGCTTAAATTTAATCGGAACGGAAATGAGTCTTGCAATTGTGATTTATAGTATTATACGATAATCGTATAACAGCTGGAGATGTTTATCAATATTGTAATATTGTTGATGTTTTTCCTACGATAAGCGATAAGAATTTTAAATTCACGATTTTACGCCGTTGAGTTTACTACCTTTTGTATCGTGTCTGACGTGACAGTAGTTATGTCTACCTTGGTCAGCCGTTCGGTTGGATCTTACGTTACTAACTGCGACACACGATATTATGCTGCATATCGAATGCAGCATTGTTTCGCAAAAATCACGTGTCCATGCGTGAAATAAATAAAAAATATGTCATGGTAAACTGATTGATGAATACAATAATGAGATAACGAAGTGCGAGTAGTGTATTGCTACTTGCCACATTTGACCTTAAAATAGCACAACGTACGTTTGATTGCAGCATGTTAACACGCATCGTATACATTTCTGGATGGATATTAATTTATGATACTATTAATACGTATTAGAGGAATAATAATTAATGTTAAAAGGAAAGTGAGAAAATTTGATAGATTCTGACACAACAAGATTGCAAAATCTTCAATATTTACCGAAAATGCATGAAACTTAAACTTACGATTAGTTTTCATTTTTCCCTATACATTTGAATAATTAATTAAATATCTACTAAAATAATTAATTAGTACAATTACAAAATTAGTACTATTACAAAAGAAAAAAATCCCATAAAACGTTATATTTAGTATTTAATTCTTTGCTATTGTTCAATAATTGACATTTTCTACTTCTGTTGTATTTTGTACGTAAGAGCAACAGTGATAGTAATAGAACTTGAAGATGATTCAATTTATGTAGATTAAAGATCTTCAGTGTATTATGTCTAGGTTCCGAAAGTATTCAATTTTAATTAATATAAATCTTTATCACTGTTAATAATCCCTGTCACACTTCTCAAAACCACTTCAAGTGAGAAAATTTGATAGATTCTGACACAACAAGATTGCAAAATCTTCAATATTTACCGAAAATGCATAACTGACTGTAGATATCTTGAATTCGCATCTAAATAGGTTTCTGCAAACCTCTACGATTCCACTCCCGGTTAGCAGTCTATACCCCCTACCTATTTCTCGGATGGCACGACTTTAAAATGCTTCATGAATATCAAATTTTCGTTCTCTCGCACGGCCCCATGACTTCTCTCCTTTCCCAGTTCACGTTCACCCCTCCGCGACTTTTATTTCTCATTCGCGCTCATCTTCAACGCGAGGAAACAAATTTCTCGCATATGCACGAATCTACGAAAGTATTTTTTCTTCACCCTCATATTTCTCACGATAATTAACATTTTATCATTTTTCCTTGGAATTTGCGATCGGAGAATTTAAGTGGTTTTGAGAAGTGTGATAGGGATTATTAACGGTGATAAAGATTTATATCAATTAAAATTGAATACTTTCGGAACCTAGACATAATACATTGCAGATCTTTAATTTACATGAATTGAATCATCTTCAAGTTCTATTACTATCACTGTTGCTCTCACGTACAAAATACAACAAAAGTAGAAAATGGCAATTATTGGACAATAGCAAAGAATTAAATACTAAATATAACGTTTTATAGGATTTTTTTCCTTTTGTAATAGTACTAATTTTGTAATTGTACTAATTAATTATTTTAGTAGATATTTAATTAATTATTCAAATGTATAGGGAAAAATGAAAACTAATCGTAGGTTTAAGTTTCAAGCTTTAAGGTCTATCTACACTTTAACCTGACGGGCAAAGGTGACAGGACAGGCAGAATTTTGTTGGTCTAGACGGCAAGTGTCGTCAAGTGCCGAAATAGAGCAGAGGACGAGGATAGGATTGGCCATTTTGTTGAACGAGGAATTTGTCGACGCTGCACTTCGACATCCTCTGCCTGCCGTTTTCTTTTCGGTCTTCTCTCTTCGTCTTTTGACCACATTCAATACGTGTGCGGCGTACGATTTCTTCGTATAATGAATCACACAAATTTTCCACAGCTCGTATGTCCAAATTCCATGACATACTCACTAAATGTGATCGCTATCATCGTATATATTTGTTCGAAGGAAGAAATATCTACCTTCGCAAGGACAAAACTTTATTAATCAACCGAAGAATTCCTTTCAAATTTGTCGTGATATTGTATGGTGACATAAATTAAGACTCGATACACTTCTCATTCAAAAAGCAACAAGTTGTGACATCTGTCACAGTTCCTTTATTATCGATGTAATAATCAGAATTGTGATAATTGATTCGAAGAGAAAAAGAAAAGTTTAATTGGTAAAAGAAAGATTTGAATTTGAAAAACTATGTTACTTGATTTTACAATTTTACACTGATGGATCGTAGAAGATCAATCTGTCGTATCTAGTGGTACGTCTAGGTAGTTGGCGCACAACAAACTTTACCGTAAGATTTACGACAGGCAATTGCATTCGAAAGCCAAATACAGAAGTTTCAGTTCTCCGCCACTGGATCCGTCGGAACGCTCTTTTGATCTTAACTCTAATGCCAATCTCGACCATTTATCCATCTTCTATGGATTCTGTTCTTCGAACGGATAGAAATGACCAATATATCCGAACTTTCTTCCGCTATACTTTCAATACGAATACACATTCCTGTTGTGTCTCTTTTTTTCATAAGATACCATTAATATCACTTTGATAAATCTATGTATAAACGGTCAAGAACGATGAACGTATTTCCTGTAATTAAACGTCTAATTTTTAGTGGTATTAATAGAATATTATATTTCGGAATTTCAATAAAACCCTATAATTAATAATTTTTATATTTTTCTCCGCTTGTATCAAATTGGCACGAAAAATCTGTGGAACGAAGCCAACGTGCTTTCCAAAGGGAAATTATTGTACCGCAATAAAATGTAGATGGAAAACCACTTCATTCTATTACAACGAATAATGAGAATCACAACTCTCATTGCTTAACTTAATTTAATTCTTCTACTTGACCGTATCGCAGTCAACGTTTCTATTTAAAATTTAAGCCAAAGACAAGTGCTGCTGGTTAGGGCGCACGGTACGAAATGTAAACCAAGAAGAACTCCTCCGGTTTTTGGTCTCTAATCTGCTGAATACAAATGAGGAATAATATTCAAATTGACGAGTTGAGAAAGTTACGTTTTAGAATTAATCCACAAACCGTAACTTTATAACATAACGAATAATACTAAATACACAATTAAATTAAATCTACAAATACTAATTGAAATAAAGTGAAATAAATATAGTAAAATAAATAAATATAGTATATATAGTATATTAAATTAAATCTACAAATACTAATTGAAATAAAGTGAAATAAATATAGATCATTTTATAGTTTGAATAATAATTTATGAAAAGAGATGGAGTCATGTTTCTTGCACTTTGTAACTGGAGTTAGATAGTGTATAGTTCAAATTTCAGGATAGAAGAAATCAGAAAATAAGAAGAATCGTGTCATTGAGATAGTCTTGCTCGAAGGCGTTAATCTGAAAGATGCAAATTAAAAGTCATCAGCCGAGTCTTCGTGACCCTAAGGAGGTTAAGTTTATGGACGCGTTTCTGGATGAGAGCGAGACTAAGGGTACGGTAGAAGCAGGAGTAAAACTAGTAAAAGGTGGTGGGTATAGGAGGGAAGAGGAGGAATGAGGGAGAGTGCTGAGCCAGCATAGCCGGCTTGCCAGCCTGCACATCGATACCAACCAGTCAGCCAGCAAGCCAACCTACCAATGAACCCGGCTACAGTCGATAGGAAGCTTTTTCTGCGACAAAACGTTACGTACGCGATAATTCCAGAAAAATTGAAATTTTTCAGGTAAAAACCCAATGCAATAACACACCATATAAAGCGAAAGTTATCTCGGTTCATATAGAAACTTTGTTACAGGATTTGAACTACTGAGAATTTTTAATATTTCGTTCGTAACTGTGATAAAGGATTTCGAATATTAAGTTATAATAGGATGTTTTTTAAGAGTATAAACAGTGATATGTATTTTTAACAAGTGTGTTGCAACGCTCTGTTCCTTTTTTTTTTTTTTTGCTTCACGTGCAGTTTCTACACGGAACGACTAATATGCTGAGTGAATGACCTTTGCGAAACGATAAGCTTTGCCATATAGAGACAGAAGGATTATTATCTAAGCACGAATTATGAATTTCTCACTTTTGGAATGGACAATGTATTGGGCGTTGCGATCGCAGTGGAAGTGATACTCTATAGTCAGACATAGCGATTTAAAAAGAGAACGTACTCATATTACGTATCCTCAATTTTTGCTTTTATTCTCCTCGAAAGAAATTGTTCAAATATTACAATACATATGTAACTTTTTTATTCAACGAACAATATTTCAATTGACATTGTATTGACAATATATTTTCGATCATTCAAAACAGAATGCAACGGTATATCCAAGTGATTAAAAACACTCGAATACAATGCAAAAGTTTCTCCACCGTTAATATCAATCCTTAAAACATATACGAACCCCACGCATGCAGTATTTCGAGCATCACTAAGCAAACTGATCGATGGTAATCCGACGACCACTTACAGTATCTCAAGGAGCGGAATAATATTCCTAAGTTCAGTGATTCGTAATAAGGAAAATCATCTCGATGAAGATTATGAGATATACATAAAATCAGAGATTACGCATAGTACCCACAAATACAACCAAATCACGCGTTAGACGAGCAATGAAATGAAGATACGAAATAAAAGAAAATATAATAGTAAAATTGAAGAGAGATAAATAAAGTTTAGTTTTGAGAATGTCGTAGTTATAAAGAGTAAAATGTATAAAATTGGAAAAGTTATGCGGATGGTTAAGAAAGAGAGGAAATAATAGTAGTGAAGAAACTGATATGAGAAAAAAGACTGGAAGGGAATTCGACGGATAATCCTCGGAATCATTTGTCTGCTGGCTGTTGAGACACTCATTTGTTCGTAGCGCGATGACAAATGACAATGAAGTAGAGATCGTGCCATGGTCATGGGGGGTAGCTCAGGGATGAGACTACGGATACAGACGTAGACTCGGAGGTAGTATCAGCACCCCCATCAGCTTGTAGATCTGTTTGCCGTTCGTGCCTCAATTATTCTCGGATCATCGCTCTGTATCGACTTTCGGAACAATCGAATCGCGGTATTTGTGTCGCCGTGATTAAAACATAATGCTCCATTCGTTGAGGATTCCAATGTTGCAAGAGGGTTACGAGAGGATGTCTCCAAGAGAACTACGTAAATTGGAATTCTCGATTTCACGCATTCGAACAATGTTGATAATATCGAATAAAGTAGATTACGATAGAAATGTAAATATCGGTTAATGTACAAAGCAAGTGGAAAATAAATATATATATAAGAGTTTTTATCGATGCATAATTTGCTGAAATATAATAAGAATTAAAAATCAATATTTCGGTAGTTTTGTTAATTATATTGTAAGTAAAGTGTTATTGTAGAGAATTCTGTAAACAAACTGAGGCTAGATGTTAAAACGAAGAAATAAAGATTACGAGACTATGGATTCGCAGCCGGAATAAAGCTGAATGGTGATGCATTTTGTGGTTTCCGTCTAACGTCGGAAGTTCCGTCATATTTGTCACCCAACTATTATTAATGACGGCTTTTTATTGTTTCAACGAAGCAGAGGGTGGTATATAGTTGGCGGTGCTTTGCGAAGAAGGTTTTTCTTCCTCCGCTATTAAATTTAACAGCCAATGTCTCCCCTATTGCCAACGTTTTTTATGCCCTTTTGCCTCTTTGGGCATCCGCTTCGATAAGGTCAGTAAACACTGCTTCTTACTCTTCGGACTAATAGGCGAATTATCGATGAATAAAATACTGATCGTAACAAAGAAAAGTCAATTTCTAATTGCTGACTATGGATTTGACGTTTGACCTTATCTATCCATTCTTATGCAACATATTTCTGTCTACTTTATCTTTCTCCATTTCTATCACAATAGTATAATTAATGATTGTTTAAGCGGCGTAATTCAATCGTAATTTGTTATATGTCTAACAAAAGTAAGTTTGTCGCATTCACTCTGTAGTGCATTTACCGCGAGAAGACAGAAGAACTCAAGTGTCAGGTCGCATCTGGCATCTGCAATCAACACTCGCGGACCAGTAGTGACGTCACGTCCGGTCGTCTGCCGAATAAGCAGAAACCGCGTAACCAGACTCTATCTACTGAAAGCGATTTCGAAAAAGAAGAAGAGCTACCAGCACACAGCACGTGTCTCTCGCAACAACGAATGCAAAACTGCAGCCAACCTCCGAACCTTCCATAGAATCGTCCGCTACCGCTCTCGTTTCAACTTTGTCCTCCGTCGGAAATGCTTCTTTATACGGATCGAGGATCGTAGAAGTACGATATAGAATTTGCAAGCATCAATTTCCTTAAGATATTTCACTTCAATAGTTTATTATTTAACTATTCTCGATACTATTGAAAATATTTTCGAGAATAAGTATCAATTATGATCGTCTCATGAAATTTGTAAATCGATTAAAACGTAACATCGATAATATTTAATATGCAAAATGAATTATATAATGCAGAAAAGACTAAACTCTTGATTCTGCTACTGTATTTATCGTCAAGGTTATCAGAATTTTTTACACGTCTATAGAATGACGAATCCAAGATTACGTACTGCGGATATCAATGTAACAAATTATATTGCACTAGAAACCGATAAACAGTTGCATATGTCAAGAGGCTATCGTTCAAAGACCTTACACATTTCACATTTCCTGTCGACATTGAGCAATCTATAACATTTGATTTTAACTATCCGCAGCTGAATATTACCTGCGTTGCAAATAACTTTCGAGTGGTATTCAGAACTATATATTTTAACAGAGAAAAAATATAATGTATCATCCGAATGAATATAATGAATAAAAATTTAAGGATAATTGTGAGAAAAAAACTCTACCATAGTTAGAATATTTGAAATTTTTTAACGATCGTTAGCTTTTCTTTTTAAAATACGAAATCATAATATATTCGGGAAACAGAGCATCCCGAATCACAATCCCCCCCTCAATGGAAACAGAAGAGCAACCAGATCGGCGAATGAAGACAGGGTAAAGGGTTAAAAGTAAACATCGTTAATTCGCACGCAGAACCACAGGAACCAGCCAGTGGAAGCCAAAAGGTCAACATTACTGCACTATGTATATCCTCGTCAAATACTCCCCACTGGACCGTGTAATACAGATCTGCGGTACTTACGGCGCCGAACTTCCCACAGCTCGCACAAGCTGCGCCCTTTCGGCCGACCTAATTGTCTAATTGGCAAATAAATCCCATTGTTTTCCAATGGTACGATCGATATGTGCGCCGCGGGGTTGGCCTCTCTCTATGCACGTCAGCCAAACTGACACGCTTCATTCAACCATTTTTCGGAACCCTTTGCACATGAGTATTTGACACTGTGGGTGTCAAGGCTTTGGTCAATCTCATACTTTACACTCATCCTTTATCTTCGATCAATGACCTTTTATCCCACATGTGCCCGAGGGTTACTATATATGCATGTACGTGACCCCTTCGATGAACAAGTTCAAGAAGCACATCAATGACACCGATTTCCACAGACGGTACAAACATCAAATCATTATTCACGATATAAAATATATATTTCTTATCTTACTTACACTTTTCCAGTGTTATATATTAAATACTAATTGAAAAATGGATAATTGCTCATGTTCGTACAAGTTATGGGGTTTTTTTTTTTTTTAATTTTCTTAAAATTCTTTTGATACATATTGCTATTGGTATTGTGTAGATATTAAAATGATCACGAAGACTGTAAGAGTTTTATCCATTTGGTAACTAGGTGTATCGAGAGCATTACAAGGACGTTAAGGAATGGACGGTTAGACACGAGTGGATGGGGTAAATGAATAGCGAACTGGAAGGAGACAAAGTCGAACGATTATCAGACAATAGTTTGTTAGTGAGCTTCACCTGGTGTATTGTGCTTCGGGAAATGTGGATTCAGCTGTAGTTCGGAACAGTTCCTTTCCTGAACGTAAATCACACGGTACTCATAGTTAGTACTCCTCTACTTCACTTTACAACCGGCAGCTATTATCCTTTTCATTATACGAAATCGTGAATTTTATTACGGATACTTTTATCTCTCACTATCTCAAACTAATTTTCAAATCGACATAGTTACGATTTGTAGAAATGGAAATTGGAAATATATTGTAAGAATATTACCAAATAGCGAGACACGATACGATTATTTTAAATAATAATCAAGATCAATATAAAGAATATTTTTCGTGTTATTATAATTCTTCATGGCAATTTCCGACTTTATTTGACTTCCGGTAATAAAAACAGCGCAGTATCCAACGGTCGGCATATTTGAAATAAAGTAACATATACTTATAAGTAGCATATAAATATAACATATGATACAGGTATGTATGTATTTGGTAACAATATGAGATAATTGAAATATCTTGTATATATACATTTTATATATAAATATTACATGTATACAAGTTCTTTACAGATAATATAACGAAATACACATGCAAAAGGCACCACGCAATAATGAAGAAAAAATTGCGTATCACAGCTTCTAATCGACTCGTGCATTAGGAAATGATACTTTTAGAAGGCCCTCTGGTACCACCAATCGAATTAATTATTTTTTTCCCCATAAAAGCATTACTGATCGATTATTAGCCATTTATCCGTAATTTGTTCGATAAGTTTTGTTAGGATCGGATTTCGCAATCGTATTTTTAATTCAAGTTTCCCACCAGTTGGTTTTCGTCCATCCATCAACTGTAACATAAAAAGTACGATTTTGTAATATTATCATATTTAAAAAATTATGAAGTGAAAAAAAATATTCTAATATTTACCGGAAATGAATCATGAAGCACACATTGTGTTTCTAAAGGTTGTAGCTTCACAGTGACCGTACCCAGAAGACTGTCACTGCGTAAAAAGCCTCTGCAACAATTTATGCCAAACATAAACCAGCCGTTATTATCATAAAAAAAACAACAACAACAACAACTGTGGTTCGCGTTGTTACAAGTTGCTCGTGCATTGATGTTGCCCACATAATGGATTCTTTTTTTATGTGAGCAAACGGATCAAGAAATTACTATGAATTGTAAAATGATTGCGATAAATCAAAGTAAATTAAAAAGAAGCGAATACTTTTGATAGATATTTCGAAAGCTGTATAATTTATACGGGTATAAAGGTTTCGTACCTTGGGTTAGTGCAACACATGAAGGGGTTCAAGGAGCATCTGCAAGCAACCGACTAATCTATTCGCTTTCATTACTCGCTAACTTGATTTGTTTTACCTTAATTCTCTTCAATCCAATTATAACATGTTTAATTTGAAATAATATTCACACAACTTACTAAATCCAAAAATTTCGACAAAAATAAATTACAGAAGGAAACCTACAATATCTTCGATTATGTCATGAAAAATGATTCTCGAAAGATAAAGGAAAAGGTAAAATCAAATCACATTAGATTAAAAAGGATTGAATGACTTGATAAAAAAGTCGGAAAAAAGTTATGATTCTTCATGTAATTATGGAAATTACCCTTTCGCCCAAACTTGGCATTTGAGTGCGTGTCTTTTAAATGCACGTTGGCACTGTCTCGATGAACGATCGATAATTCCATTTAGTGGAAAAACAGCTTGATATTCAGGATTACTCGATCCTTTTATCGTATATGTTCGATCCGCTGGAGGACTGTCCGTAGGATAAGGAAACTCCCACATAACGTATGTATCAGCTTCTTTTGTATAATTAACGCCTCTTATTATAGAAATCTCCACATCGGCGTCACTTAAATCGGTACAGCTCCTAAAAACAAGAAAAAAAGAGGTAATAAAGTCAATGACAATAGAATTTTGTATTTGTTCAAATAGTATAAGATTACTTACTGAACAATTGCATATGTCTTTGTCTCGTAATGATGTTGCGGTGGCGGCAAAGAATCGCGTTTTCGAACTCTCAACATATCCAAATCTCTCGTATAACCCAACGCTAATCGTTCCCATCTATTATATCCAGGCACGTCGCCTAATGCTTTGCAATGATCCCGTGTCGATAAACACCACTGCAAAATTAACATATACATATAACAACAATAAAATTGACATACAATAACAATAATTCCAATAAAACTTACTTTAACTTGTTTCAACAGCAGTGATTCAAGATTTTCATATATTTGTTCGTCAGTTCCAGAAACATCTTCTATACAATCCTCACTATGTACCAAAGTAAAACTGTCTTCTTCTTTCGGTGTTATGCCATGAGCGTTTAATTCGATTCTTGCCAAAGGTGACAATGGAATAGAATTCATATCCACTGGTAAACCGGATTTACTAGCTTCGATTAAAGGTTCGATGCCTTTAGCTTGTCTGAGATAATCTCGCGCTAATTCCATGTCACCGTCTTTTTTAGCCGCAAGTGCAGCTTGTTTTAATTCATGAGCACGTTGCTGTAACATTAACATTTGTTTCTCCGCACGGGATGTAATTTTTTGATTCGCTCTTTTCATTCCTGTGGTAATAAAGAAACTAGTTTACGATACAATTCATTTGCTAATTATTAGAATAAATTTGAATTATGGTTTAGACAAAAAGACATGGTTAACGATAAGTTGTACCTGTTTGCGCTCTCGGAGGTACGCGTGGTGGTACACGCGGAGAAATAGTACTTTCTTGTGTTTCTGATTCTGGTTTCGTTGTTTCTTCAGGAAGTTCCGATAACGGTTCTTCTTTTGTTACGTCTGGAACCGGTGGCGGTGGTTGTTCAGAAATCAAAGGCGGGAAACCAGGAGGCGTTGGTAAATCAGCTAGTGGTACAGGTTTTCCACGAGAATGTTGTTTAATTGCATCTTCGAATTGCTTGCATATGCGCCCATAGCGACGAGCTTTTGAAGAATTTCCTTCTGATTCGGCAGCAGTTTTTGATCGTCGATATATTTCCAAACGTTCCTTCAATGCAGATCCTATGTCCTCCGGACCAGTGTGTTGTACGCTGGCTGTTTATCAAAAATCCATAATAATGAGTAACAAAAAAACCAATTCTTACTCTTTACGTAAAAGTGAATTTTTACACTCACCGGCTGGTAGCGAATCTGTTAAGCCACTTTGTTGTGTATTTACTTCTTCTTTTGGTGGTGCCGCTGGCGCAGTAGAATCACTTGCTAATACCAAAGCTGCAGGCGGTGGTGGAATTTCCGTTGGATCAATTACTGCTCCTTCGGCTGCAGCTTCGATTGCTTTTTCAAATTGCTTATAGATATTCATGAACTGTATAGCTTCTTTCATGTTACCAGATTTCTTTGACGCAAGAGCTGCTACTTTATATTCCGCTTGTCGACTTTTTAATAATTCTATCATGTCTTGATTGACAGTCGATACTGGTACTGATTCAGGCACGGCGCTTGGTGGAATTTCTTCCTCCTTAGATTCTAAAAATAGAGTAGAGCGTTTTAACATAACTATACATAGGTAAACGAGTAAATGTTTATAGCGTGTTTTGAAAAAGTAATGTAGTACCTGGTTCAGGAGGTTTCTCAACTACTTCCGCTGTTGCCGATGGTGGAAGCGTCGGTGGAATATCAGCTTCATTAATACTCTTGCCTTCTCGAGCATGGCCTAATAATTCTTGTAGGATTTTGACGCCTCTGTTGTATCTTCGTGCACGTGAATTCTCATTTTGTTTCATTGCTTTAGCTTCGGCTGTCTGATACAATGCTAATCGCTCTTCTAACAACTTTATTGTATCCATATTAGGTTCCTCGTGGCTTCCAGAATTAGTTTCTTCAACGGGTGGTTCCGTTGGTGAAGCGTCGTCACCAGTAATCATGTTGAGTTCGTTCTAGTGCAAATAATTAATTTTATCAAGAACGTAGCGATATAGGTAACGTCTTAAGTAAATATATCGTACCAATAACTCAGGGTCGTCGTCTCCGTCAGAGATTTCTTCGTCGTCAAGATTAATGTCTTTCATGCCTTCTGCAATCATGGCATTTAAGTTTTCTTTCGGCACAGGCCTATTTGGGGCTGCGAAATATTCATACATATAAAACTCTCCATATAAACTATATAGTAAATAAATGACTTTCAATGATCTATATGTGCAACTGGACATACCCTTGCGCCTAACTTTCTTAGCAGGATCATCACCAGATGTTAACGCAGCTAATTCAGCTTCTAAGTCGTCATCGTTGTCATCGTCGCCAGCGAAGCTTGCTTCAATATTGTCAAAAGCGTCTGGTACTTCAAAAATTCCATACTAACGAAAGAAAGAAATATGTTAGATCCAGTAAGATAATTTCTCGAATACGGGTTAACATTGTCAACATGTCAACAAAATGTACCTGTGCCAAACTACCAGCCGGTCTATTTTGCCTTTTCGGTTTTTCTTTGCGTCCAAACATATTACTGTTCAAGTAATTTTATTATTGTGTGTTAATCCGCATTAGAAATACCTGTCTGTTCTTATTTTGACATATAATTCAGAATCTGACGGAATCTGACCCTCTGGCTGCTTTAGCAGGAAACATAAGATTAAAGAAATTGGAAAAAATTACGATAGATGGCGCATAAGTCTCAATTCAAATCCTGTCTAAAGCAAGGTATGTAGTGAACACACGCGAATAAATACGACACAGGATAAAGTTTAGGCAAAACTGTCCAATCTTTATTTAGTGTAATGTATAAAGAATAATAGTCAATTTTAAAGAGAAACATTATTATAGATTTCTGATAAATAAATAAAATAGAAACCCTATTCGTCAATTGTTAATGTTAACATTGCAAAAAGTCAATTCCAAGTTTCTTTTTTATGTAATTGAAAAATAAACTACATTCGTGTAGTAAGCATTGAACAATAATCTTGGTTTAATCCGAGCATAGAATCACTATAAGAATTATTCTCGTGCTTATTATCACTGCACGTTGAATGTTCATAGATTTCAGAAACGAATCTACCACTTGAATAACGTTGATCAGGATAAATAGATCTCTTTTCTGCTAACTGACTATTTTGTTTAACTCGTTGCAATATCTCGGGAGGCTGAGAAAATCGTCTAGAGATATTTTTGACGACTGACGGTCTCACAAGAAGTTCGTCAGAATTTTTCTCTCTGGAATTCCTGGATCTTTGTTTCGAAAAGATTCTTCGAGTTTCTTCAATAACTTGCTTTTGTTGTTCATTTTCATCTGTCCATGCACTGTTCACAGGTTCCTGTAATTATGAACAAACAAAATACTATATATTGGAAAATAAACCAAAATATAGTTCATTCGTATAAATATACTCACGTTATAATCATGAATTACATGTTTGCCTTTCTTGTCAAGAATTACTGATCGCAATGAAACTGTTCTCGATAAATTGTCGTGTGTCACGTTAGACTCGATTCCATTGTGTGTCAAATCCTCACAGGATATAAATGACTGAGAATTCCTTTTATTTGCAGATACTCTCCATTTCACCAATAATTCAAAAAAGTTTTTAAATGACTTCTTGCGATTAATTTTGACCTTTGAGTTATTGTCACAAGTGGTATAGTTAATGTTAGATTGATCGTAACTTTTTATCTCATTATTCCCATTTTCAACCACGGAACACTTTGTTTTGTTTTGACAAGTTGCACAATAAATATTATCGCATAATTGTTCACCACATACTTTCACTTTCTTCTGTTCGTATTCCTCATAAGCGATACAATAATTATGCGCTCGAGTATAAGTTGGATAATTCATATATGGAAATTGTAGATAATTCACCGATTCACAAGGATTATTTGCTCCTGAAGGTTGAATTTTTCTATAATATTGTGTAATAAACTCATCATCCGCTTCGCATAGATCATTTTTTTTCTCTCGATTCGGAAACAATCTTTTAAAGAAATTTTGTGATTTCAATCCAGACGGAGTTTTCGTAACTGGACTTTTGTTTTCTAATTGATCAGAGAAGGAAGAAATTGAATTTTCTGAATTAATTTGGGAACAAGTGGAATTAACAGGATGATCGATCGTATCTGTCACTGGTTCGTTTAAAACATTCGAGGTTGACTTTGAACGTAGATGCTTTATTTTTCGTGCCATTTCAGAAAATTCGTTTTCAATCTACAGATATAATGTAAAAAAGAACAATGTTAATATGCAATGCGAATTCTGTTTATACAATATATAGATATTTATAATTACCTCTTGATCAGTAGTTTAAACGAAGAGAAATCTTACAATACTTCGGTGAAATTCAGACAATCTATCTCGGAGCGAAAACTCCAAACTATAATACAACGGTAATCGTGAAACATATGTATACTGTATACAAATTTCAATGTTTGTATTTCCGTAAACATAAGCACGCGAGAGGTCGATATTAAGCGTTCACCTTAAACCGAACTAACTGACATAAGAATACAAATTTTCAATTAGCTGTTTATTCAATGTTTCGAATTCCTATTAACTTATACTAACGAAAACATTTGGATAAATATAATTGACTGCAAATTCAACAAGTTCTCTGTCTAACTTGAAAATTAACTTATATCATTAGCTTCCGTCTGATGATAGACTCCTTATATCTAAATAATTAATAGCTTCGCAGACTGAAAAGAATTTTTGGTGGAAATAAAAAAAAAAAAAAAAACAACAATTCTCTGAAACGTTCTGTGCAATATGTATAATGTTGCAATTTCACTTATACATTGACAATATTTCCTAATTCATTAATCATTTCATACAATTCTTATTAAAAAGTCAACCAGATAAAAATCATTAAAAATTACGTTGATAGACGTATTTCTGGTAAACGTTCGATACCACTGAATCGTGCGCTCTTCAAAACTGATTCCAAATGAATCTTAAAAATTACACATATATCCGTGTACTATTAACAATTGCAATATCAAAGGAATCAATCAAACTCATTGCATTCTTACATAAACATACATAAAGAATCACAACCGTACGAATATCACAATGAGATTCTTCTAACTTATCTTAAGTTAGATTTTCTACGCATTTAACATCACTTAGAACTAAACAAGTATACTTTTAAGTCCAACCATTGTCTTACGTCTAGACGAAGATTTCCTTGATCGCGATGATTTGTTTTCCGTTCCAGATTCATTGGATACGTCTCCTGACCAAGTGCCATCGGTTACTGAGCATGCTGATGAGTTTGGATTGTTGGATTTATCCGAGTATCCCGAATCGGTGACTACAGTCTCATCAATACGAAACAGCTTCTTAGATAAAGCAGACTTCTTGAACGTAGTACCCCAAGGTTCGGTAGACACAGATTGAAACGTATCGTTCTCACTTCTGATAGGACTTATACACGGTGACTGTTGTCCGTGCGTTGAGAGTCGTGACATCATGCTCAAAAGGGAACTACTGCGTGGTAATTCGCATCGAGTGACTGGTATCCAATATACAGAATCTTCTTCATCGGTTTGACAACCCTTGCTTTGATTCTCGACGAAACTTCTTTGACTAGACATTGTGCTGTAATTAAATTTACTCTCAGCATCCATTCTTAGAAAAGGTGATCTTTGATCCGAATCGCTACTATCCGTATCTTTCGCAGACATCGATGTAGAAGAGATTCTTGATTTAACATCAGATTCGCTATAACTTTCTACATCTTCCAAAGCAATAGATTTTCTCCAATTGCAAGTTTCTTCTTTCGATTTTTTCAGAGTATCACCTTTTTCTATCGCGCTGACGATTGTTCTTACATAATTTTGGTTTGAGGAATCAATGCGGTTTTGTTTCAAGGTTGAAGTCTTGCACTTTTCACTCAACTCTTCGATGATTCCTTTTACCAAACCTTTTCCACGAGTAGGTTGATTATTTTTTACAATATTTTCCAATTCAACAGATTTCTTCTTTGAGTATATAAAACGTGTGCAAGGCGAAGCAGTATTCAAGTCTAACGTTGCTACTTTTTGTGAAACTTTTCGCTGTTTAGTGAACGGATCAAACTTTCTCGCGATTTCATGTACAGGAACGGATGATTTACGTGGGCTTTCCGAATACGAATTATTGTCTCTGTGTATGACAATTGGTTCGAGCGATCGGATTTTCTTTCCGAAGATCAAATTAGCTTGACTAATCATTCGTGGTGTTCCAACTGTTTCACGCTCATCGAAAGATTGTGTAAACAGTTTTCTCGGTTTTGGAGTAGCTACTGGAATTGTTTGCTCGAGAAAACTTCGATTTAAATTCTCATTGGACGAATCCTCTATTACAACTCTCTCAGCTTCAGTTTCGCATGGCAATCTAATCAATCTTGGTGTATCTTCAATCAGTGTCGACGAAAAGAATTTGATTGGTGTGTGATTCGGAGTTGAGATTGCATGCACAGCAAAACCGCATCCCAAGTTTTGTGGTTTTAGAGATACGTTGCTGGTATCCGTTGAAAGTGAATTGAAACTGCAGTTATCAATTTTACCAGGGCTTCTTATGGGTTGATTCTCCGTATCATTATTATTTTCTTCTTCTTCCTTATGTTTCTCTTGATCGGATGATCTTCTGTCAAGCACAAATGTATCGTATTTTGAATTTGGCTCGTTGAAATCTGCACCAGACAGATCCATAATGTTGATTGGAGGTCCCGGTGGAAATACAATGTTGATATTTTGGATTTTCCTTGATGGAGAAACTTTTGGAAAAGTTTTACTAATATTCGTACGTAATTTAATCTTCGGTATCTGAGTGTCGATTATTTCTTTTTGATTTCGCTTCTGCTTCGATGACTTTCGGGGACTACGACTAACGACATATGTATCTGAAACAAAAATTATTAAGAATTCTGTTAGTTAATAGAAATAATTGAAGAATAAAATCTTCTACGAGTTATTTATTTCAATTTTCGTAATCTCTCGTATAATCTAGAAAGTTGTTCTGCTATGACTTACTTATGCTTTTACCACGCGAAATACCAATGTTTATATCGTATTATATACATGTATGTAGAAGTTTCACAAGATCCGAATACAACACATGAATACTTAAAGCTTAATGTTTCCTCATAGTAAATATAAACATAATATACGACTAGTATTCCTTACCAGTGTTGGTTTGCATCGTTCCAGTATTACAATTTCTTCTCGATCCCGGATTCTTCCACGATGGTGGACGACATTCAATTGGCGTAAGATTGCTTAAGATTTTTGGAGGATCCGATTGTTTGTTTAAATACCAATCGGGGATAGAAAGCTTCTGAAGTGATCGCTGAACCCTTAATTCCATTTCAGAGAGTTTTCTGTCTTTCTGATCAACGATAAAAGTATTATAATTAATATCGATGTTACACGATTCACTATTAATCTTCAAAATTCAATATAATTCAATCGAATTTGAACTAGATAATATTTGATATACTTACTTGATATTGAGGAGATCCGAGCATATTGTGTCTAATCCAAGTTGTTGACACTGCCATCACTGATAAGGAACGAATTAATTAACGTAACTGAATAACGTGAAACGAAAAATAGAATCCTTAAATCTTCACAGTGATCAAACGATTGATGCGATGCACACGGTAAATAACATGATAATATCGAAGTACTCAAGGCTTGCGACCTATTTGCACTGAAACTAGAACCAGAAATGAACTTACCTACCCTTGCGGCGACCCTTATATATACCTGCGTACAACCCTTGTAATGGTTTTCCCCCCACCACTGGCATCAGCCAATCACAGACTTCCTCGTACATTTATTATTTCAGGTAGCTACAACAAGCTCAAATTTCCCAGCGGAATATATAATTATGTATCTATCGTTTACATTCGAATGTTTTAGTCTAATTCATTTGACAGAAACTGATTCGTAATTCGGCTTGAATTATTATATAATTTGTATATTCATTTGATGTAAAGATGATAATCAAGATGATAACAATTTAAATTCCATCAAAGAACAATAATTCGAAATACCATTCAATACAATCATCGATTACAGTATATTGTGTTATATTATATTATATTATACTAAAAATATCAAAGACAAAAAAGTATATTTATGATTTGTGAATAATCGATAATTGAAATCTATCGACATTGAGTTTTGCAATTAGGATATCAACGTTTAGATATTTTTGCAATCGAGATGGAAAGCATAAAATTGTATATTTTAATATTCGTATAGGGAAAATATTGAAACATGGGAAAGGATTCGATAGAATAAAATTTCGTAGCAAGTACATAACCCAGTACTAACAAGAAGTAAAATTCTCGGAAGGTCGACCAAAACGGATGTTATACCACCGAATAGGGCAATAAGCTGTCACAGTCACCCGGATTAAGTGAATAAATTGACGGTGATTGCAGGAGGAATATGCCTAGAATATTCCCTGGATAATCCTTAGGAACCGTAATATCGGACGTATTGTTCTCCGTACTGTAAACGATCGCCAATACCTAAGTTCTTCCAAGAAAATTCTACCTGCATTGGGAATTCAAGATATACTGTCGCCTTCTGTTACATTGCAATAGGAAAACTGGGAAATGTCGGGTAAGAAGAATTTAGCTTCGTTTAATATTAAGCGAATAAATCTTCTAATAAAAATCTTCTAATAAAAATCTTCTAATAAAAATAAATAAAATAAAAATAAAAATAAAAATTCTAAATATTTAACTTGTGGAGCAATAAATAAAGAGGAATCTATAATGTACTAGATTATTATATGTAACGATGATTATTTGATATATCTATTAAGGCGAATCGCAAAGAGAAAAATAACAATGAGACATAGGGGATTCGAAACAGAAGGGAAAGTCTTTGATTGATGTACCACTCCATAATATAGACTGGTGTAATCGGGTAAGGAATCCAGAGCCACTAGCGGAAGGAAGGAGAGGGAACAGGTGGGGACCATGGCCTCCGTTAGTACAGAACTCTTCATTCCTGGAGCAGCTACATCCTCAAGTGCAGCAGTGAAGTGCATTTGTTGATACATCTTTCGGTTGTGTTTATATTTTATTGTGTGTTGTTTTTAGTTAAAAAATCATTTTGGAATATAAAAGTTCTGAGTTAACTTGTGTTTACATTAATATTTACTTTTATTACAATGGTATTCCCTAAGAACTTACATTGCACTTTTTACCTGCGTTGAAGAATTGTACGTATACCTAATAACGGGACAACGACCCAAATTACTCGAACGGATAATCCGACGTTCCACGAATTTCACAGGTATAATGTATCGAAAGTTTCGAAGATTTCATAATGCTACTGGCCCTTGTCACAAATAGTACGTGCAAAGTGAAAATCATTTGCACTAGTGTGCGAATTGTAAACCTGTTTGTTTGCTACTCTCGTTTGTTTGCGCTTCAAACAGACGCGCCTTGTACTTTAACGTGTTACTTGGTTGATAATGAACTACAATCTCACTTGACATCTACTTTAATTATGTATAGCGATAGCAATTCGTGTTGAGTTTAGAAGATTCGTAGAAGTATTTAAATGAATGTATGCTAATTCAGTCGGAAATGATTAATGCTGATCATTAATCAAATTTACACTGTGGTATTTTTAAAATTTAATACGATAGATGTTTTATTGGATTTTAATATCGATTAAAGAATTTTTTCTGAAGATACTTAGCTAAATGATTTTACAAAGGAATGGTGACCACATAGAATTTGGATCTGAAAGTGAAAGTAAAAAGTCTCGAATCAAAGTACATATCGCTGTTTAGATTTTGAGTGACACGAAATAGTCGCAGTTTTATAATTTATGGTTTCAATGGTATCTACTATTTCTAAATACGTATTATAATCGCTCTTTTTTTAGGATGAATCGATCCCTGCGAATTTTAGGACAATCTTGTGGGAGAAAGGCACAAAGCAATGTCCAACAAAGAATGTGTGCAGGTGATAATAATATTCATTAACATGAGGAGAATCTTAAGCAGCATTTTACGTATTGACATGCTTCGCAAGCGTTTAGAATCCTTCAGGTTTTTATGTCGTGAGAGTTTTTAATGAAAAATTTGAAAGTTCTCAGTCTTTTGACAAAATAAAATCTCTATTTTTTAAAATATAGAAACACTTGCAAAGATAGTCAGTTTCGTATGAAATTATGGAAAAAATGCATTTAACGAAGCACACGCTTTCACCTTACTTTTCTTTAATTGCATATGTTAGGTGTAGTTACCGCAACGAAAGGTTATACTCGAGTGGAAGAATCTACAATTCCAGCAAAACCATATGAGAAAGTACCGGGTCCTAGACCAATTCCAATTTTAGGAAATACTTGGCGACTTTTACCATTGATCGGTCAATATCAAATTTCTGACACTGCAAAATTGTCACAAATGTTTTACGATGAATATGGCAGAATAGTTCGTCTATCTGGATTAATGGGTCGACCAGATCTTCTTTTCGTCTATGATGCTGACGAGATTGAAAAAATCTATCGTCAAGAAGGTCCAACACCCTTTAGACCTTCGATGCCATGTCTTGTACAATACAAGAGCATCGTGCGCAAGGACTTTTTTGGTGATTTACCCGGTGTCGTCGGAGTGTAAGTTAACAAATTGATATATCCTATTATTAATTATTAATTAAATAATATCCTATGCATATACTATTTTATTAACAAAATTGATTTGCATCAGTACCAAATACATAGAGATAAAATTATATGTATATTACAGAGATTGTCTAACGTGTCCTCAGGTAGATGCCGACGGATTATAAAATCCTAGTACATTGCTTAGGGCTAAGTACCTACCTGCGACCCCATAACATAAATTTTACGATCTCTAGGAAACGTACCACGTACAATTGCTTCGAGTATTAACTTGGTGCCAAGGTTCTTCAAGTTGACAGAGAAACCTTACAAAGCATTTTGATATTATTTACAGTCTTATCTCGTATAATTACTGCCAGGTCTATCTCTCGCATAACTTAATAGCCATACCATGAAGTATTGTTACCATTACCTGAACTTGAAAATTTCAGACCCTTCTTTATCCTTATGCAATCGACTTACATGATTCTTATTTCTTTCTATTAAATAAACAATATCTACTTCACAATTGTTTATCATACATCAACAACGTATATCTTCATTCAATATCTTTTATGGATAATTTCTAACGAATGTCAATAGCTCAGATCGAAATCTAGCGAAATATGCCAATCAATGTCTCATTCGTGAATGATGTAATCAAATATTTACATTTTTTTAGACACGGTGAGCCCTGGCGAGAATTTCGTACACGCGTTCAAAAACCGGTTCTTCAACCACAAACAGTGAGAAAATACGTAGGACCCATAGAAGAGGTGACGAAAGACTTCATAACTAGGTACACATTATAGATATGTGTGTATATATATATATATATATATATATACAATATGTGCATACGTATGACGATAATTGGTAGGTTTAGTCAAATGACGGTTTTATTTACCTTAGAATGGAAGAGATTAAACAGGATAACGGAGAATTACCAGCTGATTTTGACAATGAAATTCATAAATGGGCTTTGGAATGTTGGTATAATTTTTAGAATATTTTCATTCTTAATTCAATTTCTAACTTACCCTTCAATTATACCCAATAATTAATCAGGTATTGGACGCGTGGCATTGGACGTGAGATTAGGTTGTCTAGCAGGAACACTTTCCTCTGATTCCGAAGCACAAAGAATCATCGATGCAGCAAAATTTGCATTAAGGAATGTTGCTGTTTTAGAATTAAAAGCTCCATATTGGAGATATATTCCAACACCATTGTGGACGAGATACGTACGAAATATGAACTACTTTGTGGAGTAAGAAATTGTAAAAGTTTATAGTAAGATTTGAATAGAATTATTCGAAGAAAATTATTTATAATAAAATTTCTTGTTTATAGAATATGTATGAAGCATATTGATGCTGCAGTAGAGAGATTAAAAACTAAAGTAGCTGTTAATGAATCTGAACTATCGGTAATCGAGAGAATTTTAGCGAAAGAGACTAACGCTAAAATGGCTTATATATTAGCTTTAGATTTAATATTAGTTGGAATAGATACGGTAAGAAATATACAAATACAGTATAAAACGTTATAATCTATATCATTTTATTTTACTTTGTTCATCGAATCAGGATTTTCGTTTCTATAGATTTCAATGGCAGTTTGCTCTATTCTGTATCAATTAGCAACCCGACCGGAAGAACAGGAAAAAATACATCGGGAACTTGTCGAAATACTTCCCGATCCATCCGTTCCTCTTACAACGAATCACCTCGATCGAGCTATTTATATGAAAGCGTTTATTCGTGAAGTTTTTAGGTGGTTATAATTAAGAAATGACAGGAATATTAATTTCTTATAACAAGAATTCTATTTAATTCCTTTTTCTAGGGTTTACTCGACTGTCATTGGCAATGGTAGGACCTTACAACACGACACTGTTATCTGCGGCTATAAAATACCCAAAGGCGTAAATCATATTTATAGCCCATTCATGAATATTTCGCTTCTTCTTTATTACTAGCAATACCTGTATTGAATTATAGGTGCAGGTCGTATTTCCAACAATAGTAACCGGTAATATGGAAGAATATGTAAAAGATTCAAGTACGTTTAAACCATCGAGATGGTTGAAAGCTGGTGAAAATGAAAAATTACATCCCTTTGCGTCATTACCTTATGGATATGGTGCAAGAATGTGTTTAGGAAGACGTTTCGCTGATTTGGAAATGCAAGTTTTACTTGCAAAGGTAATGGAATATAGTATATGTAATATATAATATATTATTTTATATCATTTTATACTGTAGTATACACATGTGATTATAGTTGCTCCGATCGTACAAATTGGAGTACCATCATGAGCCACTCAAGTACAAGGTAACATTTATGTACGCGCCTGATGGAGAACTGAAATTTAAATTAATACGGAGACGCAGTGATCAATGAAAATACAACTCTATTCGTCGATTCTTCTGAATATTAGAAAAATATGGTGCAATCAATAAAACAGTATTATAATATATTACTAAACTCTGTTTTTTTATTAATCATCATCTACCTCTTCTATTAATTGTTATTTACGACCCATGACAACAATCATTTATTAAACTCAGAACATATTTTATACTGAAATAATAATAATAATAAATAATAATAATAATAATAAGACTCATACGAAATACAATACAATTTTATTTTTTTCATATAAAACGTTATTAAACAGAGAGAATCATAGCGCAGTACGTTATCTATCGATAAACGTGAATTTGAGAGGGCCCTTTGGCGTATACATAGGATTGATATAATATTTCAATAATTCACGGTTGTACTCGATCTTAAAGTGCTGCAGAACCTGCAAGAAGAAATTCGAAATCAAATTAACTCTTGATGAGAGGTGAGAAACGTGCCGAATACAAAGTTTACGGTGAAAACGCAATTAGCGTATGCGGTTGAATCCATTACGAGAAACTCATGTTTCAGTACACGGTTAATTGCAGCAATCAACGTCTATACATGATTGCTGACAAAGCAACGTGTTACACAACGTCAGTCAAAACAAGAATAAATAAAATAGTTGATAATACATATAGGGGAGAACGAAGATGTGGGAAAATAATAATGAAAGTTTAATCGGGGTTAGATTAAGCAGAAGATCGAATATAGGACGAAAGCTAAACAAAACCACAGTATGTATATATATATATATGTATGTATAGAGGTATGATTATCCGTGTGCATCCAACGTGACCACTAGAGAGCTAACGGAGACTGTAATTACGTTAAGCATCAAGCATTTCGCAATTCGGTCTAAAGGTCCGCCGAGTTTCTCTCAAAACCTTCTTTCTTTAATAGTTCTCAGATATTTCCGGTTACTGTTCATTCTCCCACCATCTATTATGATCGAAAAGTGTCGACAGAGATAAACTGTGCAACTGTCTAATTTATATGTCTGACTTGACGTTAGTATTATAAGAGATAATCATCTTGAATTTGAAATGGCAGATGCACTTTCATTATACTTCACCCTATATAATAATGATTCTTCGATAAACTTTATATTTATTATTATAAATTTATTATTAACTTTATATTATATTTATTTGTAAATAAAGGTAAGTCGAATATTAGTTATATATATTTAAAATTATCGGAATTCCCTAATAGAAATTGGTAGAACCACAATATCACAAAGGATCAATTAAAGTTTCCAGAGTCATAAAGTTATATGACCGGGTTAATGTAATCGGTCAAATGTTTCTGCTCCAAAATTCGGAAGCAATATCTACTGTAATTACGTATCGTAAAAACACAAAGCTTACCTTGGTAAGAACTATAACGATTTCAAGTTCGGCGAATCGTCTTCCAAGACACATTCTTCTTCCATAACCGAAAGGCAAAGATGCAAAACTATGACGTACACCACCTTCCTCGAACCATCTTTCTGGACGAAATTCGTTACTACGTGGGAAATACCTATCTTGATTACTTATAACATAGTGCTGAAACACTACGTGAGTCTGCAAACGAATAAATTGAATAGAGTTTATTGACAAAATTATAATATTCTTCGTGCATTATAATTGCAAAAGAAGTTAAAACATTTACTTAAAAGATGATGTGTTCGGTAAATCTTCGAAAGTTACTTACTCCTTTTGGCACCATGTATCCATTAATAACAGTATCCTTAGTCATGCTTCGTCCATTACCAATAACTACAGGGTACATTCTAATAAAAATAAATTACATGTATATGATAACTAAAATGTCGACACATTAATTATAATGGTTGCCAAGATTCGTGATACGAACCTTAAAGTTTCTTTAACACAGGCTTTTAGATATTTCAATTTATCTAAGTGCTTAGCTTCCAAATTCATAGTTTTGTCTGGAAGTACATTGCAAATTTCGTTGTAAGCCAATGCTTGTTTATCGGGATGTAAAGCCAATTGATATAGCACTGATGCTACAGTACTCGATGTCTGATAGAAAGAATTAAATATTACTATAATTGTATTAGGAATTTTTCAATTAAAGTAATTGATAAGTGTAATTGATTTTCTTACCGTATCAATACCAACTAAAAATAAATCTAATGCCAATGTTTTGGCTATTTTTGTGTTACTTTCCGATGCTAATACTCTCTCTAAAAGCGACAGTTCTTTATTGGGATCTAGACATTCTTTGGCCTTGCTGAGCGCTGCATTTACATATTTTGAAGTAGTACTGTGAATCAATTTAATTTCGTGTAGAAATCTGTTCTTCGCGAAATATTTCATGATATTAAAATAGTTCGCATACCTTACTATAATATCCAAGGAATTTATATATTCCTGCCACGTTGGTGTATTAAAGATTTTCCAAAAAGGGATTTTTAGTTCAAGAATTCCTACGTTTTTAAAAAATGTAATCACCGCATTTATAAGTCGTTGAGTTTCTACATCAGCATTATCATTCAGACAACCTAATCTCACATCCAATGCAACGCGTGAGATGGCTGTAAAATAGTTTAAGACGTGGACCGTCATAACTCATAATTATACAGTTGCAAGTGTATTTTTAAAGTACAATTGAAAATAGAATTATAAAATTATAATCATTGATAAAAAATAAGACCAATTAATTTACTATAAAGAATTAAACATTTTACACCATCAATAATAATATTGTAACTAAATATTATTATACGGAACAATATATTATTTTAATTCTGTATATTCAATATCTAGAACTTGAAATTTACGTCCGGAAACGCGTCTAAACCTGTTACCTGGTATTGATAGAATATGTATGCACCTGCTGGCAGTCAATTCTTGCATGCAATTAATTTGCATAAACGATGATATCAGATTTCGTTTCACGATCAATTTTGACTGTCATGTTTCATGTTTTAGGATTATATTAATAGTCAAAAATTAAAAGAATTATTTCATACAATACTTACACTCTAATGACCATTTATGAATTTCATTGAAGAAATCATCAGGTACCTCGTTATTTTCATCACGAATTCTTGTTACTCTGTAAAACACAGTATAAATTGGAAGAGAATAATCTAAGCGTTCTAGGAAAAAGTAAAAACGAATTAGAAAGCGAAGTGAACTGAAAAACTCGAGAAATGAATGAAACTTAGGGAGAAAGTATTACTTGTTATTGTACCTGTGCACAAAAGCTAGACTTGACTCTTCGATTGCTCCCACGTACATCCGTGCCGTTCGTGGTTGTAACATTACCTGTTGTACCTTTGTCCGAAAATTATACCAGTTTTCACCGTGTCTAAAGCAATTGAAATTTCCATATTTATGTCTATACAGTATCACAATCTTTTCTAACAAATTTGCTTAAAAACACTTGATTTGGACAGTTTTCTAATTCAAGATTTAAGAAAAATATCAACGTAAGTAAAAAAATGTAAAAAGAGGAGAAATAAATGTTTTTTTTCCTAACTGTGACTTTACGAGTTAGAGTTGATTGATTATAGTGTTCGATGATTAACATTTTGCTAATTTGATCGAAAAATAATTATAAGAGAAATATGTATATTGAGTATTCGACACATTGGAGAATAGTAAGTGCTGGATATATGAAACTGATATCGATTACGCATCATTGAATATGTTATAAAGATAGGATATCAGGCAGTAAGCATGTAATTTAAGACATTATTAGCATACAGAAAGTAGAGACAGTGAGCTGTGGTGGCATTTCATTATGTAAACACAACTTTCGAACCAATGACACCACCCAATTTCCAATGCATAATGCAATTTCTATTACAATCAATTGGATCGAATATATTTGAAGCGAAGCAACGTCCTCATTTTCCACTACTACTTCCTTAAAGAAAAATAAATAATTGCTTTTAAATATTGTATTAGAAAATAATTCAATTCGAGTTATTTGATTTTCATTTTCTAAATATTTCATCCTATGTACGTTTCGATGTACTGACTAAGAGTTAGAGTGAAGAAAACATCTAAGAAAGGAAGTGGTGTTGAAAAGCATTCCTGGAATTGATTTCAACATGGGAATAAACGCAATAGGCTATTAGTCCATAGGACCCGAAACGAGAAAATCTAAGCATTACTAATTCTAAGCCAGATGGATTCAGGTCAATTGCAGCAGGAAGCCGAAGCAGTTGATGGTTGTGGTTGAAAGGAGCAATATATGCGGGGGCAATATCTTGCTGAAATAAAGAATCTTACACAGCGATTACTCCGGCATTTTCTCGAAACAGATCTTTCCGTAACACATGTTTATAGTAATCAAGTGACGGCATTGAAGGTCTATGTGGCATTTTTTCTTCTTGTCTGAAAATACGCTCTATTTCATTTGCGTCGTAAATGAAAACCATATCCGGTCTACCAAGTAAACCTTCAATTTTCACAATGTCTCCGTACTGTTCGTATAATCTCTTTGACACTTGATCGACAGCTTGAATTTTAAAATTTCCTGAAATTAAATATTGCGTCAGATTCATTTCGATTTGATGCAACGGATTAAATAAATCGATCATTGACTTTCCCACTTTTCCTTTTTCAAACACGATAAGATAAAAAAGTGGAAAAAGTTGTATTTTTCCAATTAAATATTATCCTACCTATATAAGGTATGAATCGCCAAGTGTTCCCCAAAAGAGGAATAGGTTTTGGTCCTGGAATCTCGGCGTATGGGCGGCATTGCGACAGATCCTGTTCTGTGAGTTCTGTTGCCATAGTTTCTAATTTTCGAACAGAACTACATGGCTCCTTGGTAGCAAAGGCTAAACGCCTAGGAAAAATGCGATTGAGCGGCGGCATTTTTATCCTACAATTAATGTAAGTAGGTACATTTCTTGAATTCTACCTTTATCGGTATTTGAACGATTCTTTTATTCGTTTAGCCACGGACTAAAATAAAGATGAAGTAAAGAGTATCCTAAGAAAATTATTTTTGTATATTCTCATTGGTTTTTTTTTTATAGTAGAGACCTTAAAGAATCATAATATTTCCATACTCATAAATAGTATCTTTTTACAACTAAACTTCAATCTTTAAATTTGGATGAAAGTCAGATTCAAAAATGTTTACATTAGGGTTCCAGCATATATTAGGGGTCCTATTAAAATTGCGAAAAGAACCTGTTTTCGTGAAACTTTTATTCTCCTAAAACTTCGACGTGTAGAATAGAAGTAAAAGTAAAATCATGTGAAATAAATCGAGAGAACTATAGTCACACACCATTTAATATCAACTATAGAAAAATGGTACCCCTAAATTCTTATCTCGATTGGAGAACTGTTGAGTAACCTGTAATTCAGAAACCAGTTGACCGGAACAACGATGTATTGCAGAAGTTACGAAACGAAAGGTATTTAGATTGGGGTAACAAAACGGTTCCACGCAGTATTAAACACAAGTCACGAGTATAATTGCTTGTGAAATATTTCATTACACGTTTGACTTTAATCTTTGTTCCGACTCGATACAATACAAAATATAGTTTACAAAATGAACAATAGAAAATAAAAATTGTATAAAAACGTAAAAAAAGCTGTTAAAAACAAAGACTGGTATAAGAATCAACGCTCAAAAATATCAATACAAATTTTTGTTTTCAATGACAATCTTCCGAATTTAATTCGACATGATTTGAATTTCCTATTTTCACAATTAATAGTGGCAGCAATTACATTTGTGTCTTAAACTTCATCCATTACAATCAATATGTATCAATTAAAGTTTTGTTGTAATAATTGAAAGAATAATAGAAATGCCAGTGCTTTAAACAATTTTCACTCGTTGCATTCGCGTCAACTCTAACGTTCCAACTGATTGTTACAATTCACTTATTATCGAGATCACAAAAACATTATGGAAAAGTTGAGTACTCACAGTGTTGCACTCGTAATTACATCACCACTAACATAACTGTATTGTTCGATATAAATAAATTGCAAATCACTGGATATGAGAAGTTGAAAAGTAGCTACACAGCTGCTGTCTGATCTCGATGGCTTTAAACTGTTCGCGCCAAGGAATAAACAATTTATAGAAGTTTCCTTCTTTAAAAAGCAAGAGTATAGTCTATAGTGGGGGGACGAGTTTGGAGAGGGGATCAATGTGCGACCAGTCTGGAGCAGTTTGGAGAAGTTTCTCAATTGTAGGATCAAGTGTCAGGTTTGTATAGTGTGAATTTTAGATCAAAAACTATATTTTTTATATACGTCGCAAAATTATAACCATATAAAGAAATTTTATTCATTGTTAAATGTGTTGAATTGTAGATTAATCTTTTTGATTCTTATAATAGTGCAAATATATCAAACTGCAGTAACGCTATATATATATGTATGTATAATAGAAGTACAATGATTTAAACTGATTCAATTTATTACATAATTATTTGTAAACCAAAAAATGAAATTTACAAGGGTTACGTGGTAGAGATATATTTTTGTAATTTATTCTATAAAAAAACGAGTTTACATAAAACATTAGAAATAAATATATTTCGAGTCATACATATTGTACAATATGTATTAACTAACAGTTATGGGTTGGTGATATTTATGAAATATCATAACTGTTCTATAAATGCATTACGAAGATCACTATCGTATTTACAATATCAATGATAATTTTTTAACAAATCTGATTATGTTTCGTACCATTTTGATTTATTTAATTTCGCGGATTGTAATTTGGATTTATAACTGTCTACAAGTTTATTGAAATGTGTATCTTCCGAGTGTACTTTTATACCTGGTTGCACCTAAAACATAATTTAACACCAAATAGTAATTTTTAATTCATCTAAATAATATAAAATTTAATTCACTATTATAAAGCTAAGGAAAATATGAAATCATTACCTTAACTTCTTTTTTCTTTTTTGTATCCTGTTTCATTTTAATTTCTATCTTTTTAACTGCTTTCTTTTTCTTTTTCTCTTTCTTCACAGTTTCCTTGTGTAAAGCAGCTTGATTCTTAAAACTGTGCTTGGACCTCAATTTATTACTTTCACCTGGTTTACTAACTATACCAGTAAACTGTTTGACATCATCATTGTTTGCTGTTTCGATTTTCGATTTTTTTGCCGATGTACTTTCATTCGCATCTGCGTTGCTTCGTTTCAACTTATTCCCTTGCCATAGAGGATTCTGCTCACGACTTTTCTCTATACGTTTTTGTCTCGCATTTACCATAATTCTGTTTTCTATTGAAAACGCTACGATCGGTCGCTTAAATCCAAAAATAATGAACATAAGTACATATGTTAATTAAAAGTAAAAATGATAATTATATTTTAAGCAATGCAACTTACTCTGTTGACACTAAATATTTTTGGATTATTATTTATAGTTCTTAAAGCATGAAGTGCATCTTCGTGGGTTGAAAACGAAACGAAACCGTATTCCTTAGATTTTCCAATGCCTTTTGCATCAAGATTTTTTAAATCACGCATTATTCTTGCCTTTAAATGAGAAACTTGTATTATTAGATAGTATAAGATACTTCTAATTCTTGTATATTGTTATTCTAATTCTTTTATATTGATATTCTAATTCTTGTATATTGTTACTCTAATTCTTGTATATTGTTATTCTTTATCAACATACCTCTCTTATTACTGCTCTAGGATTACTAACTCGTTCGAATATTTTTCTAAGTTTCGTGTCATCCATAGACACAGGTAGATTATGTACCACTAATCGTGTTCTGGATACAAACATATTTAAATTACGTAAAATTTGTGATTTCCATTGCTCTAAACGTAATCGTTTTGCCATATCGGCGGAGGATACTCCAGCAGCAGCGGGACTACCAGCTTGAATAACTGATAAATCAATATTCATAATTAGTATAAAATTCCTAACGTATCTATTATAGATCAAATGATTCAATTTTACATATCCCATCATACCTCCTTCTTTAACCAAATATAAATTCCTAGAATCTTTCTTATTTCGTGATTTAGAAGATTCTTTATTCTCAACTTCGTTCCTCTCCAATGCTTTGTGAGCTTCGACAATTTGATCCCCCATAATTATTTGATTCTCAGCTGCAAGACACTTTTCAGCATCAACCATATACTACAGCAAGCAACAAAAAGTATGTTTGTATTAATATTACGCGAACAAAAGTTGTAATTAAATATTTAATTAATTTATAAATAAGTAACGTAAATCAATTAATTAAATATAAAAAAATGATACCTTAAATTTGACAAATGCAGTTCCCTTGGAATGTTCAGTAAGAGAATCCATACAGATAAGAGCATAGTACACTGGGCCAAATTGTTCCATATACTTTTTTAATTGTTCGTTATTTACAGAAAATGGAACATTCTTTAAGAAAATTGTTTTTCCTTCTGCAACATCATGTGATTCGAAGCGTGGCCTCGTCATGCTACTTTTACCGTCAGAATACTGACTGCTTTCTTTTTCTATACTTTGAGTACTTGCACCATCTATTTCTTCACAATCAGACTCGTCATCCGATGCGTTCCCATTATCTTCACTTTCTCCCGAATGTTCTACTTCGTCTTCATTACTATTACGTCATATAAATTTTCTTATTAAATACACAAAGTTTATATGTAACAAATACACTTAACAAACATTTTAATTTTTGAATGTACTGACCTTTGAGAATGCTCCTCTACTTTTATTTCATCTTTACTCTCAGACTCACTTTCACTTAGTTTTTCTTCTTTCACCTTCACGGTATTAATATCGTCAGTATTGGCACTTTCCTTGCAAAATTTATGTTTTGGAACAGCCCAATCGACAACAATGGATCTATCAAGAAGTTGGTTTAAATTTGCATAATGTATAGCTTTTGCAGCACTTTGTACGAGAGTAAATTGAACGAATGCACATCCAACGTGTTGACCATCTTCTTTTTTCAGAATTTTTATATCTTCTATTGATCCGTATTTGGAAAAATGTTCTTCCAAGTCTTGTTCCGTCGCCTGAAATATATTCACAAGAAAACAATAATTATTAACTTTATTGACTATAGCCAATGAGCGTTAGAGGAGAGTTATCGAACCTCGAAAGCCAAATTCCTGATAATAATTCTTGCTCTTTTCTTCTGACTTTTTTCTTTCTGAATTTTTCTTTGTTCTTGCTTGTGAGTTGATCTCTGTCTTTGCGAAATGTTCTCTTCATTATTGTCTATAGCTTTTACTGGTGCAGGAACAGTCTCGGGAACATCCGCTTCTGTGTTCTGTGTAAGCGCGCCTTCTAGCTTTTCGCAAAATTTGGATTTGGGTATAGCCCAACCGCTGTTTATAGCTCTACCTATAAAATAAATGAATTTGATATCGTTAACTCACAACGATCAATCACACGAATAATTTTATAATTGAGGTGATAATAGTTTTATAACGTTTTATCCAATAACTGGCTTACCAAAAAATTCTTTCTTGTTTGTGTTAAAAATTGCCCTCGCTGCATCCTGAACACGTTGAAATTGTACAAATCCACATCCAACTGGTTTTCCATCTGGATGCTTAAGTAAATTTATTTCTTCTATTGGACCAAACGGTTCATACAATTGTCTAACGTCTTCTTCCGTTGCCTAATTGCATTAGATGAAAAACATATCAATGCCAAATACAATAAGAGGTTCTAAAACTTTAAGTAGTTGTATATATCAATTTTGAAATCTGTACCTTAAACGATAGATTTCGTACGATAATTCTTGCATTTTTGTTCTGTGCAGGGGCGTTATCTTTGTCATTTACAGTCCTCGGAATATTTTGAGCTTTCTTCTTCTTTCTGTAAATCCAAGACAGCTTCTTTCTGTCGCCTCTTTTCTCTACGAATATACATAATGGACAAATCCAGGTTTAGAAAATATTGAAAATACGAAACCAATATACTTAATAAATAAACTTATAAATAAATTGAAAAAACTAACAATAAAGAAAATGAAAATAATATTTATAATTCAGAAAAAGTAAGAACATTTTGAGAGAATTAATAACTGAACTTATATTTACCTGATTTCGAAGTTTTCATGTTAGTCGACGACATGGAATCTTCTGGTATCAGTTTTTCGGCTCTGAAAATAAATTATAAACTTTTATAACATAAAGGATTTAATCGTGTCACATTATATTCTGTTATACTTTAATGCTTTATTTACTTTACAGGTTAAATCAGGTTATCTCAACCGCGTGTGTTAGACAGGTTACACTTTAAGCCGCGTGCATTCCGCAGTTCTCTTCATTTAAAGCTGACACGTGACCAAAATCAGCTGCCGAGTACACTGGTTATCTATGTTTCCAGTAGATAAATAAATAGATGTTTGTATTTATACCAACGTAGATAATTTTCAAAATGATGTTCCAACGGTCACGTTGAAAACCGAAATACTTAAAAATCTAGATATTTACACATATTCATAGAGAATGAATAAGGTTCAAAATCTTTTATTTATCGGGTCTGAAAATTGCAGAAAATATCCTTGTGAATTGCTTTTAATATTATAAAGAGAATCGATATCTCATACTTCGATAGTCCGCAAGCAAGTATGGTCGACTCGAAAGCAAATTTTCATTTCTGCTAGAGACAAAACAGCAAACAATACAGTGAAACCAGTGAAACTATTATTATGACTGAGTTAAAAGTATTTTATTGCTTCTTCTTATTAACATTTTTGGAATTTACGTCACAAATTCGGCCCTCCCTACAGGGACACAAGAACGGTGAGCAATTATTTACGTGATTTTAATTTCATCGTATACCAAGGATGATGCACTTCGTAAACGATGGTTATGGACTGTTATTTAATGCACAGTGAATCAATACACATTTGTTAAAAACATTTGGTTATATATTTTTTTTTTTATATTTATATTTTTCATAACTCTAACTTACGCGCTTCTACCATTCACTCATGAGTGATCATAAAAAAATGTGAATTTAAATTTGACATCAATTATTCTCAATTATGATTCCTTTGCACAAAATATAATTTTGGAACAGCGACAATACTAAGCATGTATTCAAAAAGTACTTTAAAATCTATTAGTATCATTAAGTTATTTTGATGTCTATCATAGTAGTCTCTACTTTTATTATTCCGATTCTTTTTCTAGTCATTCAAACACAACTTTTACTACTTTAGAAGGGAATATAAACTTATTATTATATGTAAACAAAATTTATATCTTTTTTGGATAATTTTAAATATTACAATTCTGTATTAAGGAAGATTTCGGTGCGTCAGGTTTGGAGATACATCAGTAGGTTTTAAATAATGCAAACTATGTTATTATTATGTGTAATTCAGATTGTGTGTCATGAGATTACATTTGAAGGAATAAGGTTCGTTAATACTATTGCATTGTATAAAACTTAATACATTACAACATATATTTCAAGCTAACGAAAATAAGAATAAATATCAAGTTTACTGTCTAATTTCTAAATGGTGTAAAAAAGTTTTTAGCTACACGTTATTAACAAGGCCTTAAAACCATTCGATTCGGAATTCTATGTATTTTGTTTGTGTTACAGTCTTTGTACAAGATGAGAATGATGACTTATATCTTCTGGAAATCATATCCATGTCTGCACATAAGGTAGATATCGATCAATTTATATAATGTACATAAATAAACATCTACTCTATCTTTGACGCAAATACTATCTAAGTTAAACAAACTACTATAAAATGTTATATCTTTTATATTTCGATACTATACGGTAATATAGATCACGTTTATTTTATTTTAACTAATTTTTATTTTATAGGACTTTACTAATACGGTACATGGTGCTGGGTAAGCATAATACTCATTAAAATAATGGTGAGTGGAAGTAGGAAAGGTATTCATTAAGAGCTTTCTTTTCTATTGTACACAAATACTCACCTATTCGTTTATCTTTCTGACAGTCGTATGTGTATATTTACATTATTTTTATGGTAAATATGTATTTCGATAGGAACTAAATTCATTCAACAATCGTTTGGGATATCTCGATGTACACAATACTATAATTCTATGTTTGTGCGATAATAGTTTTTATACGACAGATCAATTTATTTGGTATATCGTGAAGCGTAATTCAAATAGGTACAATAAGGCATAGGAAAATTGAATTTGATCTCCGAGTATTTTATTATACGAATGCATTTAACGAGCGGAGCTTCGATTCTAAATATAGCGATACTAACTGTGATCACTTCAAACTAATACTTCTTATACCTTTCCTATTTTCAATTTCCATTATCGAATAGACCGAATGTACCTTTATACAAAATATTAAACTATTTCAACTACTTTTCAAGGGATTCAACTCCGGATGAAAATAAAACGCAAGATTCCTTATCTCACGTTCATTTCGAACCGCAAGTTTTGGATTTCAAAGAAAGGTACGATATATTAAATTTTCCAACAAATCAGTTATATTATCGTTGCATATTATACTTGTTCTTTTTATAGACAACTTGGTATACCTCACCAAGAGACTGTGATCCTATTTAACAGAGACCACAACAAAACGGTTCATCTGTTACTAATTTCCGGCAATACACGCCATTTCCATTCATCGTTCTTTCAAAATAACGTAAGTATACAAAGAAAAACTATTTTCAAGTAGAGTCTACGTAACTAGCGAAAAGTTACGTTGAATTAAAATGATTCCAGGTAATTCCACCATTAGGAAACACAACGTTTAGCGTTGTATTTCTTGGCAGAGAAGAAGGTGAAATTGATACGCACCTTTTAATACATACAACCGATGGCACAATAAAATATCAAGTAACTCCTTTGTGTTATATATATTCAATAATATTAGAGTTATTCAGTTATTCTGAGAGCATCCTTTCCTGCTATAGGTCAAAGGAATAAGTATAAGTAGTCCTTATCGACTTAGACCTGTAGTGGGTGTTAAGTTACCGCTAAATGCATCTTTCACTCCACTTATATATATGCACAATCCTCATCCAGAAGCTTTACAGGTATATATACAAGAATTTAATTCGCTGTTAATTAAGTATCAAAGTGAAACGTAAAAGATACGAAGGAATTCTCATGTTTTGTATTTTCAAAAGGTAGTAGAGGTATATAGCAGTGGTGGTGAATTTCAATTAGAATTACCATCAGGAGAAGCCGAAGGATCTCGAGAATTATGGAAAATTCCACCATATCAGACTAAGCCTATCATAAGATTACATTTCAATGCTTATACAGAAAAACTTCATACCACATATATTAGGTTTGTATTAATTTAATTGTGATAAGAGTCAATTTATTCATTCTGTTTAATTGTGTTTCTATTTAATATTGCAGACTTAAAATAAATAATACCGCAGAAATTCTCATCGTAGCTGTTGAAGTGGAAGTGAAAAGCGGCACTGGTCTTCATTGGGGTGGAAGTTCTGGTGTTATTAATTTAGGAATGGGTGGTTCGTTACAGCCACCAATTCAGTATCCTATTGCTTTAAAGAACTCTGCTAAAAAACCAGTAAAAATTGTGGTACGTAGTATTCGAATGAAATATAGCTTCGTTACATGAACTTTGTCGTATTAATTCGATTGATAAAATGTGATTTCGATAGAACATTATAAGTACGCCTGTCTCAAGAGCTTTAAAACTCCACTTTGAACCAGCGGTAATTCCAGGACAAACGGAAATACCAATAGCCATTGGAGCATTAATTTATGACTGTAAGTGGAAATTCATCGTAATCTTGTATTATAATGTGTTTTGTTCGTGTTCACGTTCGTGATGAAAGTTTATGAGATCGATTGAATATATATTTCAGGGAAAACCGGTCTGGATTTACAGCATTTCAAAGGCAAATTAGTAATAAAAGCAATTGGTCCTGGTGGATCTAGTCAAAAGTTGGCTATTCCATGGGTAGCCCAGGTTCTGCAGGGTGGGTTAGAAGTAAATGCATCGATTACACATTATTGTTCACCGCAGTCCAATCAAGCCAGGAATTTTAGTGTGATCAATAAATTTAAATTACCATTAGCTATTACGAATGTCACAATGTCACCTCACGTAAAATCACTTTTTATGGTACGTAGCATCAGATTAATCTTGCGTTAACTTTCTTCATACAAATTCTCTATCGTTCAATAAGTAATCTCACATTTTATTGTTTCAGATTAAAAATTTTGTTCCTAGAGTACTGAAACCAGAACAAAAAGTTAATATATTTTCTTTGCAACTTGCCAAAGATAGGAAAACGGAAAATGTGAAAATGGAATCATCAATTCTGATCCATTCGAACGTTTCCGTAACGGAGGTTCCATTATTGAGTTACGATGGGAAAGTTAGAAAAATTGTACCCGGAGAAAGAGAAAGCGACAAAGGAACAATGAATTTTGGTACGGTTGGAAGTGGTACTGAGAACGAAGCAATTTTTGCTTTAGAAAATCAGAATCCAATAAACATAGATCTACATGGATGGGGTGTTAATATGCCTGGTGCTGTATTAGAATTGATGGGTTGTCAAAGTAGCCCAGCGGATCTTTTAGACAAAGATTTCCGAAATATAACAGTATGCAGTCACACAGGAAATGTAAGTATATATATACATATCTAATATCATATATTTACATATAAATATATATTGAAAATTGATCAATCACTTATATATTTCACCGTTTTCCTTAGCAATACATCAAACCTGGTTACTTAGCAATTTTTAAAATTAAAGTCAAAACTCCAATAATTGAAGAAGATACAATCGTTGGAGATGTATTTGTTAGAACCACGTATGAAAGATTCACGTTACCCGTCTATATGCGAGTAGCACATGGTCGTATCTCTTTGAAGAAACTTATTTTCACCGATTGTTTTCCGGTAATAATTACATACCAGATATATAGATATATAAAAAAAAGGAAATAAAATAAATAATAATTTCTATACAATGATTACATCTTGAGAGTAAAATATATTATTATAGGGTTCTATCTGTATTCAACAAGTAAAAGTATATTCAACATTTAATAAACCTATGCAAGTGACTCGCATTGCACCTGTTAGCAAAGAAACAAGAATAAAATACATACCATTGGAAGACGCAGCTACGCCAGTTATTTCAAAAGGCGAAAATTACGTAGGATCTATTCAGATAGAACCATCCGTAACATGTAAACAGCAATGCTATTTAGGTTTATCGTTGGACACTAGTGGTAAGTATCAGAAACTAATTAATTATTTTAACTAATAATAATAATAATAATAATAATAATAATAATACATGTTTTTAATTTTACTACTATAATATACGTGTATTTTTTTACAGCGGGCAAGCAATGGTTAAATACATTAACTTTACCTTCGCACACTCGCGACTCTGATTTAAATTTACTAAACACAAGATATATACGATATCTTAATTCAACTGGAAGTCGTTTTTGGGATAATATTACAATGCAATTGGATACTACCGAAGTTCGCGGACATAAGTTTTATCTTACAGTAAAACCAAATTGGCCGAGTTTATTCACTAATCCCGGTACTCCAAGAAACAAAACTACTTTAGTATTTCCTTTGACCCAAATTGGAAATACGTCATATAAAACTATTAAATTGCATAATCCAAGCATCAATCCTTTAGTTGTGCAATTGGTAATGGATTTGACGTATCCTCAAGGAACAAGACTTTATCAATCTTTACCTACAAAGTGAGAATTACGGAATATTTTTAATTCAATTATACGAGTCAAGTGATATAGATTGTGAAGATTTCTAATTGTTTATGTATACTTTAGATTTAAATCAACATGCACGGAATGTGGGACAACCGTAATGGAGGAATTTAAACTCGAAGAAAGTATGCATGAGAAAGAATGGTTTTATAAGGAATGGAATGTTAAAGTAGCACCCGAAACATTTCCTCTATATTTAAAGCCATCCGAATCGAAAATAATACGAATATCGTATAAGCCATTCGCATCGTCTGTATCATCTGCTTTTTTATACGTTAGGTATTTTATTCAATTTTATATGATATTGTGAAAATAGAAAAAGAAAAATATCATAATATACTTTTTATACATTGTAGAAATAATATGACCATTTTGGAAGTATTGCGTTTAATGGGTCAAGGTGCAAATGCTCAATTTAGATTCGGAAATCGAAAACCAGGATCTACCACACCATTATTATTTGAAGTGGCAGAGAAGCATCTTAAAGATTGCGAACGTATGTACGTTTCTTCTCATACAATTCCAATTGAAGCGCAAAACATTGAAATTTAGCGCTTACTTAGTACCGGTACAAAATTATATCCCTATTCTTTATCATTGTTTACAATTATCACACATTACACGATTGATAATTCTAATTTTACTATATATATATATATTTTTGTTACATTTCCATTAGGAGAAAAAGCTAAGCAAAATCCAGTTCCAAACCTCACGGTAAAAAGGTCTTTCATAGCAAGAAATACAGGAGGATTGCCTATAGACGTTTATGCTTTTTATATCAACGGATTACGTTGCGAAGGATATGGTTTCAAAGTATTGAACTGTGGATCATTCAAGTTAATGCCAAACGCGACAAAAAAAGTGGAAATAGCATTTACACCAGATTTCACATTATCGCGTGTCGAAAGAAAATTATTCATATCGACAAGTTTAGGATCCCATGGTGGTGGTGATGTTGAAAATGGCATGGTGATACTTAATCTCTTGGCAACTCTTCCAGTTCATTCGTTAGAAGCCTGTGCAGCTGCATTGATTAGACCGTCATGGGAACGTGCTGTACAGTGGGCTGCGATAAGTTTAACATCGGTATTGTTAGTCTGTGTTTTAGCAGTATCCTTTCTCGAAGCAGATCGAATTTTACGGGGAGCTTTAGCAAATTTTGCTAGAGAAAGTCCAATTCAACCGCCTCTTGATTTAAGATTATTATCGCAAGTCTCGGTACATCCAACTCACCTAATAACTCCAGTTAAAGATAATAAACTGGTTAACGAAGAGAAACATAAAACGATGAAAAAGGAAGATTCGTATCCCGATTGGACATTGATGAACGTAAAGAAACATAAAGATAGAGATGCACAGAAAGGATTAAAAATTCCAGATTGGACGCCTGATGAAGAACGAAGGTTTAAACTTGATACCGAATCAAAAGATTTATTATCTTTTAAACGTTGCGAAGATTTGCCGTTAGACACTAATAACGGTATAAGCAATAATACCATTGGTACTAAAAAGAAAAATAATAAGAGACAAAATACTGTACAAGAGTGTCATACGGAAAATTGTACATCGGAGAATACATTTGTAGATACGCAAACAATTTCTGATAAGAGATATGTCGTTAATGTTTTCAATAAATCCAGTCCAATTAGCAATAGAAAAGCAAAATCGAATCAGGGATCAAATACTAGAGAAGAACCAAAATTGATTGATCATGAAGTTCAAGTAGATGTAACTGGATTTATAAATAGTGGTCGAAATAATAGACCTGATAATAAGAAGAAACAAAGTTCAGTTGGTAACAACAGGGAATCTAATCATGTAGCTTATAAAAAAATTGAAACAAACAATAGTCAAAGAAACGTTCAACTTTCGGAAGAAGAAACATCATCGACAACTACGGAAAGTTCTGTTCATGATGATCCACCATCCTGTAAGGTAGATAGAATAATTTTTATTATTATATTTATGCTTAAATATTTACACGATAAATGTGATTGTTCGTTACAACAATAAATAGTTATTTCAGAATTTCGAACAATCCTGTGCAAAACAAGAGAAGGTTCAAAGAAAACCAATTGTTAAGAAAATAAAACCTCAAACAATTACAACTGTGCCATGCATAGATTATAAGGATAGTTACGAAGGTGATTGCGACGACGATGAATATGACAGAGAAAAACAAAACAATCCAAATAGATGGAAAACTAACACAAACAAATACACTGCAAAACATCATATTCATTCATCTCGCACCGTTGAATCATCATTGAAATTGCCGAAACAAAATAAAAATGTTCCACGAAAAGAAAAAGGATCTCAGAAACGTCGGAGTACGGAGAAAACACAAGGAAAAAGTATGTACGATAACTGACAATAAGATGATTTATGATGATTTATGATGAAAAGTATTTGAGCAATATCACTTGTTATTTGAAAATGAGGAATATTAAGTTTTACATAACTTTAAAATACAATATTATTTTTCAGCAATTTTGTCGAGCGGAAATAACAATCAAAAAGAAGATATACCACGCACATTGGGAACTATCGTTACACCGATGCCACCACCACCATCGTGCTGGGGTGAAAATCGAGCTAAATTTAGTGATGTTGTTGCACGAAGTCAAGAAAGCATTTCATCTTTTTCAAATTTAAATAAAATGCATAAGAACTCTGCGATTACGCATAATTTAACTGGTATACAATACAGCAATGAAACCAAAGATACAGATTATACCAAACAATCGAATACAGAAGTGCTACAAACAATGAACGAAACAAGAATAAAATCACCAACGCTTTGTACGCGTACGAATGAAAAAGGAAAAGCGCTTGGTCACGAACCATTACAAATACAAAGTGATCCTCAATCTAATAGTTACTTCGTAAATAGCTTTGCGGAACCATTGGTAAGTATTTAATGAAATATTTATTGTATAATACGTTGTATTTCAATTTTAGACAAGAAACGTTATACTATAGTAATTAAATTGTATTTGAAATAGTTTGAACGGGAACTGGTGCCCTATGACGATCTTCCAGAAACAGACGAACCTTTAGTCGAATTAGAGAGCCCCGAAGAAGACACGAGATGTCAACTTTGGGAAGACAATAGCTCTATGATAAATTTGCTATCGAATAGCACTAATGGATTCCAATTAGAGCCAACAAAGACCACGGAGAAATCAACTATTATAGCAGATACATTGAGAGGTAAGTAAAAGTATTTCTATTTATTTCTATTTTACAGTTGCGCTCTATTGAAAGATGATATTTAACTATCGAAATAATTTAGATACTTGGAGTAGTTTGGAAACAAATTGGGAACCACTTTACACAAGAGCAGCAGTTGGTGAAGAAAGAAGTGGTGTTTGGGGTGTAAATACAGGTGGTGTATGGGCTGCGGCACCGTGGGGTGCAGCTGCACCACCAGTCAGTTCACAACTCTCATCATTACAATGCGAGCCAGAGACACAAGTAAGTTTATAAATGGAATTATGTCAATTAAAAAATCATATTTTTAAGTAAAATAATTTATATCGTATGGAGCTTAAAAAACAATTAAAGGAATTATATTTATTTATCGTTACAGGAAAGGTCAGGTTTTGATCCGTTTCGTTCACTTAGTACAATCTGGACACCCTCCTCTTCGGAATCTTGGAAAAAGTCACACGAAGACTAATTATACATACTTTGAAATTTCAAATATTCTTTCTTGTGATACTTTCGACTCATTTGATATTTTTTTCGAACACGAAAACGAATATAATGTATTTATTATTAGCGACACTCAAATTGTGATTGATAACACTCAAAAGTTAATTGTCTTTGTTACATTCGTGTTTCACATTTTGTGACATGTTGTTAAAATAATACCTCGCATAAAAATGTTGTAATTAAGTTCCGACGAAATTCGTTTATGCTTTAGCATAGTTTAAAATCTACAATTTTACACTATTTTTGTTGAAGTGTATTATTTATTAATTGATAAGTTAATATTATTATATTTTGGTTTTCTTTGTCCAACAATATATCGGAAATATTACACTTTTTGTTTCAATTCGAAAATTGTTGAGTAAATTAGTTTTATATCTGAAAGTAATTAACCAAGCTTTGTCTAATTTGAAAATCAATTGACTAAGACAGATATAAGTCAAAATACATTTACTCAAAGGAAATTTGACTATGTTACTTTTTTTTTCTTGTTTTGTGTCACTGATATGTACACACACATACACACGCAAAATAATCACAATAACTGTGACATGTGGGTCTTATTACATGAAAAGTTGATTAAGTTACTTAAAACGAGTGAGAACTGTGATTTTTATAGTCTTGTCTTGTAGATATTTCTTTGGTAAGTTTTCCAAACATTTTACAAAGTTGTAATGTATACAAAAAAAATAAAAATGTATACTCTTCAAAATCGTTCCAAAGCATCGAAAAAAACCATTTTTCAATGAATTCATTTATCCAAAAATCGGACACAACGGAATATAATTAATTTCGATTGAAAAGATCAAAAAGCATCAATAATGTCGTATATACATAATAAATATATAGGAAAGTTTTTTTATTACAATTTATATCATATTTAAATCAAACTATCAAATTTCATGGATATAATTTCATATTGAGTAAATTCTAGAAATTGTATATAGTGCTAGAAGAAAAATGGAGTTCAGTTCCAAAAATTTGCACTATAAGATCGTAAGTTAGCAAGTATAAAAAATGACAATTTTATGAAATATCACTTATGCTTATCAGTCCAACTCAAACAAATGTAAGTCTGCATCCAGATTTCTTTGTGGCATTCATCACACGCGATTTAGCTTGTTGAATTCTTTGCAATAGCAACTGTAAATATTTAGCATATATTAAAATCCATACTCTTATTTAAAGAAGTAGAAAATAATTTCGCATATCATTAATAATTTAACTATTACCATATTATCATATTCTACTTTTTTTTGGAATTTTTTCCTATTTATAGCAGAACTGCATGTTCTAGTATTTGAACTTGTTTCAGGAGCTATTCTTTCACGTGATTTTTGTTGAGCCATAATTTTTTGAAGAAGAAGTTGATTATTTCGTTCGATTGTACGAATTTCTTCATTCGTGAATGTCATATTCTTTCTCGTATTTCTAGTATTTCTCAATGTTCCAAATGTGTTACCACTTATTTTACTCTTACTATGATGTAATGGAAACGTTGAAATATCATCATCCGTGAATTCGTCCCATTCTCTATTTTGAATTCTAGATCGAGATAATTCAGTATCATGCATTGTACTAGCTGGACGTCCAAAATCCGCAATTTGTACAATTGAAGAATTATCAGTGTCTTCAGATGCAACGTTTTCTATATCAGATTCATCCGAAGAAGTCTCGGAACAAAAAGATTCGCCCATATACATATTTTCATCGTCTTGCACACCATTCGAAATTTCTTGTTCTATTCTACTCGTATTAGCATTTTCGTCATGAAATTTTCTATGGACACATTTATCATTTTCTTCGTCCGTATCTTCTTCGACTACTTCGTGTATACTAGGCACTTGATTACCATTGTCCTTCATTTTCGAAAATCCTTCAGCAATCCGATCTGTTAATTTTACGGTGTATTGGCATTCACACATGGACTCAAAATCCTCCTTATAATACGGGGAAATCATAAGGAAAAAGGATTCAAAGTCTTAGAATTTCACTGCAAGTTGATCAATCTGATGGAATTATTAAAAAACTTAGTAATGTTTACGGGGACCATAGGTTAAATTATTACAGCGTTGTAGCATAGAAAACATGGTAACCATGTCAACAATATGTCAATAGTCATTTTATGAATGACATACTACCGGTATCGAACAAATGCTGTTGCGTGCCGTAATTAGCATAAAATCGTGATAAGCTTTTTGTGACTTTGATCGAAACTTTTAATTATTTATAGTCTTTTATATTATACAAAAAGTAGCAAAGTAAAGAGATTCAATGTTCTGTGAAAGATAACAGTAATTTGACAGTTGTATATCGTTCCAGTCTTATGAAATTCCTTATTTATTTTATTTAGTTCTAAAGTACTAAATTAATTTTATATACAGGTTGTTGGGTAATTCTGTTATTTATAACTGTACAAAATTGTAGAAATCCATTTAATCGTTTGAAAATCCAAATACTTTCAAACTACCAGCATCTCTTTTCCTATCATACGTATCTTTATCGTCACACGCGTATGCTAGTAGATATTGTTTCGGATGCCAGGCGACAGTGAACGTAGCTGCTTCGACTGGTATATCTGTAATCTTTTCTCCAGTTTCCACTTCGCCAATATCAATAACAAGATCTTCGGAAGCAGCAGCTAATAATTGTCCGTCGTAAGAAAATGATATTGTTCGTACGGGCCATTCTAATCTTGAGAAAGTCCTTAGACAACATAGTTCTTCCGCGTCCCACAATGATACTAACGCGTCAGCCGAACCAGTGGCAAAGTATTTTCCAGTGGGATCGAATTCAATACAAATGCATGTTCCAGGATGCGCTTTAATCACGTGTAACAATTCTAGATCTGGATAACTCAAAATGTGCACGCAACCTTGACCATTCGTTAAATAAAATGTGTCAGAGTCTTTGTTCCAAGAAATTTCGTTAACTTCGAAATTAAATTGCTCTTCGGCACGAATTTTCATAACTCGTGCATCGATAAATGTTACGAGATCTTCTTTGTTTCCTACTGCGATAGTGTTGCCATCGGGTGACCACGATATATTAATATTCTCTCCTCTCGTACTGATGTTAGCTGTACACTTTTGAGTTCTGGTATCCCAAATGCGCACAGTTTTATCACCGCTTGCGGTAGAAAGTAGTTCTGGATAAAATGCATGCCAGCAAAGTTGGTCTACGCTGCCACCGTGTCCTCGGAATGTAGTTTCTTGTTTCTAGAAAATATGTTGCAGAGAAATTTTCCATTCAAACTAAGAGTTCACCAGGAGAATAAAGTCATTGATAACATAATCTAACGATGATTTCAAGTGTCTTTTAAATGCTTTATTTTTTATCAATTTGTGAAAAAATACGCTTATTACAGCTAACTGTTTGGGTAGCATTATAAAGATTGTATTCATAACTTTATTGTTATAGGTTATGTATATTTACCAAGCGATCAGGTCCCAAAGAAAAAATACAGACTGATTTGTCAAACGAACCCGAAGCTAACAATTTTCCATCGCAACTCCAACCTACACTGTGAACTTTTGCTGAATGACTTTGTTGTTCCCTAATTTTATTATGTGATTTAAAGTAAGTAACCAATTCTTCTACCCGGGACGCCGACATTCTGGCCCGTATTCAGAGTCGTGGCTAAGTCGAAAACTTAGTCGAAAAATCTGACTTCAGCGCTATCTGTATTCACAGTCGGTATTTTTTAAGTCGACTCGGCTCCGGATTAGTTTTGACATTACGAAGTCGACTTAATTATTTCAGGCCGTATTCATAGTCGAATTAAGTAGGAATGAAGCGGTGTTATTCTTGGAGAGAGGGTGGGTTAAAGTCAATTTTCTCAAGTCAGCCAGATGGTTCACTTCCGAAATGCCTAACGCATTCTATTGCTCGAAAATCTGAAAATGTCAAACTATAGCCAGTAGCGATCGACCGGCGACGAATGTTTACCGTCAGTTCAGTACAGTTCAGTACCTGTATATTTTTAAACGTAAATTATTATGGCGGATACAGATGGCGCTGATATCTTTCGGAAAAAAGTTCTTTCCGATTCAAAGCTGTACATTTGAAAATTGCTTGAAAATATATTTTTACCTTTCGAATTATGTATTGGGAAAATTAAGTTGTTCTTTAGAAATCATTTTTTCTCCATTTTAATGTATAGTACATATTGTATCCGATTGAAAAATGCAGTTCAGGGTTACGTATAAAAATGTTAATTTTCAAGTTACTAATATTTTTTTATTCAAGATCCCAAACAATAAGATTAGATGACAAATGTGTAATGCTGCGCTACTATAAATGGTACTGGGAAATGTATTCCAGCATAATTCAATTATTCCCAATATTGTAAGTTTTGTTACAACTTTATAGTCGGTATTCCATGCCAACAAAGGTAACGTGTGATAATACCAGATATAAAATTGATAATGCAGCGATCTACTAAATACCATGCCTATAAAGTTGGCTGTAAACATTGGAAGTATAAACAACGTACTGATAGTTGGCAGACTTTCTTTATATTTGATCTGTAATTCTGGCTTTGCGTTCGCTATGGTTTCTTTCAATTTTGTGTACATTTTCATGTACTTAATCCACTGCGGTATACAATAAATGATAGTTATAATATGTAACATCAATAGTATTATATGAAAATATGGACTAACAAAAATATCCTCTGGCAAAAATCGCCAATTAACAGTCCATTTAAATTCGAATATTCTTCCAAGATTAAATGCACCTTTGATATACGCAACTGGGTTTACTAATAAAAAGGGTAATCCTAAAACAAGTTGTATTAAGGCACAAATAGATAAATGAATTATCGTCTTCGCCAACCCTAAATTAATCAAATATGCTATCAAAAGCGCTGGCGCAAATAACAAAATATTCATCTTAACGGAAACTGCTAAACTATAATATATACTGCCCATGTACCATTTATCATCAAGGAACGCGTTGATGCTAAGAAATAACAGTGTCATGGCAACTGGGTCATTAAACAGTCTCAAGATAAATATAGAGTGTACCCTATAGGACGTACAACACATAAGAATTATAACGTAAGGCGGAGTTCTAGTTTTTGCATAGATGCGAAAAACTAACGCGAGTTGAAATGAGTAGAGAATAGAGAACAAATACTGCGCTATTCTGATGTATGATCCATGGCCTGTGAGATAATACAAGGCAGAAAATATATAGACAAATCCTGCTGGATATACGAGTGGACCGGTGTCACCTTTTAGTTTGGAGTAATCCAGTGTTCCATTTAAAAATCCTTCAACCTCTTGCATATATGCTTTCCAGTCGATTTCGGTGTATGGAACTTTAAGAATAACCAATATATTCAAAAGACCCTCCAAGAAAAGTGCAACTCTTGCAGTGGCCATTAGATTCTTATGGTCCGTTAATAAATTTAGCCACTCTCTCCATTGGAAATAATTGTGATAACAATTCTTCAAGTGAGTTTTCACTTGTTTTGTGAAACTATAACTTGGACGTAACTCTTTACGTGGTGCCATACTGATATAGTCAACGTGGATGCTTGGATTCTTAAGAGTTATTAACTGATTAACTCGTAAACTGTAACTATATCGTAACAGCTAACCGGCAGAAGCAAGAATAGAATAAATAACCTGCTAGCCACACCGTAATTGCCAGGGTGTACCAGGGCTATGACACCCCGTGCAAAAATATTTTGGTGACTGAAGGTCACCAAAAACCGGTTTGGTACCGGTTCACTGCGCCACTTAGGCGTGCAGGAGTAGATCGACACTACAAGAAAAATGCGGATGTGACGTATTGCCCACCTGGCCAGTTCAGCGAATACATAACCTATAATACAGGAAAATATTTGCGCGAAGTGTCACAGCCCTGCATATTGCACATGTCAAACACAATAGCATAAACAATGTGTAAGTTAGATATGCAAATAGGACTTTGAGATCCTTTTCAAATTTTACAGTGTCGCGTTTCAATATTATCGACTGAGTTTCGCATACCTTCCGTCCAAAATTCCTAGTTTACCATCAGAATCCGCCAGAGGGCAGGATGACTGGATTACCGTATCGAGTTTCCAGTCTGTTATTATGTAATTAAAGGCGCGTGCTACTGCTCGATAGATTTGCGGATCTTTCCGCGAACTGTCGGTTCGTTGGTTGGTGGTGTGTGCGGTGGTGTGGTGCGTGGTGTCGTGTCGTAGCGCAGGAAGGCAGAAGAGGTTTGCGAGCTTCGTAAGATTTCCCAATACTAACGAGGGGACCCTTCGAGGAAAATCGTGAGCATCTGATGCAGCTAAGCAATTCTTGCGATGCTCGCTGCCTCTAAAGCCTAAAAGCGGCTTCGCGCACCAATTAACGAATGTGTGGTCTCGACGTACTGAACGAACTAAAATCGCTTACACGAGAATACGACTGGGATTGCTGCTGGCAAAACGTGAGAACCCGCAACCTTTCAAAAGCGATCTGACTGATTTTTGGGATCCAGTCACAGAAAACTTCCATCATTCCGTCAATAACCGAGTGCCGGCCCGCAGGGTGGCGATCATTTGATAAGGTGAGATATATATCTATATAGGTAGTCTAATTCTCCACGTTTCGCGATACGGTTCAACCCCCTTGAATATCCTCCACCTAATCGACCTTTGCTGGAAGATAGAGGGCCTGAAAAGCGTGCTTTTATATCTACCCAGTCGGAAGTTCTCTATCTTTTTTGATCACGTGAAATTTTCTATTTGCCAGTGAATCACGATACTGGTTCTACTTTGGAACGATAAAATTCGTCATTTCTAGAGGAGGCTTGGTTGGCAACGAATTCAAGGCGTATCTTTCTCTCATTGCTCCAAGAACCCCCCTCCCCCCTCCGTCTCTCTGTCTCTCTGTCTCTGTCTTTCTCGCCTTCTCTCTCTCTCGGATACGCTCTCGCTCTTTTTTTCCCCGCAATCACTTTAACATACTGTAAAATATTTATCTCCGCTGCCCAAACTGTGGCCTTTTTCGAACTGCAAAAGCAGTGACGTGTTTCTGCACGTTATAAGGAAATCGTACTCGCTCTTTCACGGGTATCCTTGAACTCCCTGCACGCTGACATTGAACGATGATAATGATAAGAGCGAGACATCATGCTGCGAATCGTTAATTCGAATATGTAACTTGTGAAATTCCAGGATACGATAAGTGATTTTTAATTTGACGCTTTGACATCGGTTTTTGTCGTCGTTTCGTACATTTCGGTATTTCGTTTTCTTAGCAAAACTGTGCATTTGCGATGAAATACGACGACACCATATGCAAAGTAATTTGACAGAATGCAATTATTTCGAATAATTTCGAATTATTCGAATATTTGAAATATTTACAATTGCTAAGAGGAAACTATCGGATTTTTTGCAAGCATTGTATCGTTCGCGTGGAGTTTCTCAAGTACAATATGCTGGTTAAAAAGCATCGTGTTTCGCGAGATCAAGTTTCGATATACAGCTGACCACATAAGGCAAGATAAGCTATTAAGGAAAGATATCGTTGATTTGGATGACAATTTGCATAAACGATAGGATTAACGATGAGCAAGGTAGATATAGCAACGGTGTGAAATTTGATATATCACTATCCTCAATATTCTACTTCTTCCTGTAAATGACTAAGAGCATGTTGAAATATATTTATAGCTTTCTCTCGTCAGGTTCAGTAACCTGGCTTTAGTCTCAAAGAATATTTCAAGTAAAACAATTATTGTTCAATATCGTGCGAAATGTTGTTCTTCTATTTTCTATAGTTATGGAAATCTTAATTCTAGTAATAAATTATAAGATTCAAATCCATATGGAGTAATGTTATCTCGAATAGTGTAGTCATATTGATGATCGATGTCCAGTGTGATTCGAAACAATATAATTCATATCGCCTATAGTAGTCGAGTCCGACTAATGGAGTAGTTAGTGAAATCTATTACCCCTCCATGGTCAATTTGCTTTCTATGAACCATGTACCTCTTAGCTGTTAGATAAGGTATAATCCAAGAAGTAGACTTGGCACCAAGTAAAAGAGCTCTGATAGTACTTATCTTTCTCGTATAAATAATGGTGCAAATAGTAGCACGAGGCTCAGTATTGTTCTGTCCTCTCGATAGTGCAGTGTTTTTTTCTCTAGCTGTATAATTTACAGACACATATTCTAAGTAGTTATAGTTTAATAATTAAGCGAAAGATCCTGGATTCAATTCGCAAAGTGCAATATTTGAGGATCTTGTTAAAATTGTATCGTCTTTTGGAAAATTTGGTGAATATTGTACAGATAACAAGATGTGCACTTGTATAAACAGAAATAGTCGAACGACTGTTAACTTGATACTTCTTTTTCCGATTGCACAATGTTACACAACTTTTTAGATTCATAATTGAAATTCGTTAATATTTCAACAGTTCTGTTTTTACCAGATTTTAGCTTTTGAATTTAACGATAACTTGAATAGAAAATATTTTTGTTTTTCAGGGTTCTATCTGTGATAGGCTGGTAAGCCAGTTTGCTGGTGGGTGCATAAATAACTGCGGCAACTGGAAGTTGGCCCTGAACGCAGAGCCCCCGTGGCTTTGCTAGCACCCCCACAGTGATCTTGTCTTAACCCGCTTCCCCACGACTCACCTAATTCGCATTGACAGCTGCCTCGTACGTAACCCTCGATTACGTTCAACATATTTTTTGTCTCGTGCAATACAACTAATTCTTTTCTTAACCAAAAACAACCTGATTGCATCCTATTGATTTCTCGCAGTTTGCTGCCTAGCGCCTACAGAGTATCCACTAAATCCTCATAAGAATCAATCAAGATGAAGGTAACGAATTTGGACGACCGTATCCATGTGTTGGACAGTGCGTCAAACGTTATGAGCGTCATTAGAGACATTGCAATGAGCGGATTGCAAGAAGAAGCTTTCTACGTTCTCGATATTGGTGATATTGTTCGCAAACATCAAATTTGGAAGGAAAAACTACCACGTGTCAGTCCATACTATGGTGAGTCTCCCTGTTCTACCAATTCTAATAAAATACATTCTCTTTATATCCAAATTTATCTCGTATCATTTTGACTCGTTTTAATCTCGCCTAATGTACTTGTCGTTTTGCGAAATTCCAGCTGTAAAATGTAACGATAATCTAATGGTGCTTGAAGTACTTGCCGCCCTCGGTATCGGTTTCGATTGCGCATCAAAAGTAAGCAAAGACGAGAGTTATATCAACAGACGTAGATAAACGAACACATCGTTTCATTCATTAATCGATACTCCACTTTTCAATAGACTGAAATCAATAAAGTAATGAGTCTCGGTGTCGATTCCTCGCGAATCATTTTTGCCAATCCGGCGAAACCAGCGTCCCACATTCGTCATGCCGCTGCTATGGGAGTGGACGTGATGACCGTCGACAATGAAAGTGAACTTCATAAAATCAAGAAGCTTCATCCTGATGCTAAGGTAGGAATGAAAAAAAATACTAGTAATGCAATATTGTCTAATGGAATTAATTAGTTAAACGAATAATTGAATTTTTCGATTACAGATCGTAATTAGAATCCGTTGCGACGCGGAAGTAGCTCAATGTCAACTCGGCATGAAATTTGGTTGTGATCCTACTTACGAGGCTCCAAATCTACTCGGGTTGGCATGTTCGTTGGGCCTTAACGTCGTTGGTATTAGTTTCCACGTTGGCTCTGGTTGTCAAGACCCACCTGTATTCCACCGTGCAATTCGTCACGCTAAATTATTGTTCGATCAAGCAATGGAGCTGGGCTTCAAACCATATTTATTGGATCTTGGCGGTGGTTATCCAGGAAACAAAGGGACGAGCATCGATAAAATAGCTGACATCATTAACAAAGCTCTCGATGAATATTTCAACAGTAAGTGATCTTCCGAGAATAAATCACCTGCTAATTTTCTGTTCAACTCACGCGATTCGTTCTCTAATTTAAAGTATCCACTTTCAGCTGACGCAGTTCACGTAATCGCTGAGCCAGGTCGATTTTACGTTGCATCTGCATTTACGCTCGCTACTAGCATCCATAGCAAGCGTTCAGTTCGTGGCGATGAAACCGCGCCAAATTTGATTACACACAATATGTATTACATCAACGATGGCGTTTATGGCTCTTTCAATTGTTTGCTGTACGATCATCAGCACGTAACTCCTGTACCATTGAAGGTAAGCTATTCTAATCGAAACGATGTTATACAGTTTCGAGTATCACTGTGTCAAATGGAATCATCTTTATGCCTGGAATCTATTGATTTTGCAGAAAGGCTGTGGTAAGATGGTAGCTTCGAGCATTTGGGGCCCAACATGCGACGGTCTGGATCAAGTTGTCGAAAATATAATGCTTCACGAAATGGAACTCGGCGATTGGATCATTTTCGAGAACATGGGCGCTTATACACTACCGGTTGCTTCTCCCTTTAACGGTTTTCCTGTTCCAAAAGTACACGTGGTTGCGGATGAGAACATTTGGTAGGCTTTTTTTTTTCCCCGAAAATCATCTTCATGCTTAACACGTTCACTCTCGAGTTGATCGATTTTTATGTGATGATCATCGGATACAAAAGATAGCTTTTTTTTATAATAGTACTTGCATTTGCTATTAAAGTAAATTTTCTCTAAACCAAAAACTATATTGGCAATTGAAACACATGTTTTGTTTTTTTAAAATAGAGTGATAGTCAACGTGTTATTATCTTAAAGCTTTTACACTCATCCTTCCCGTAACAGCTTGATAGGTTGCACCACGTGGTATCTTTGCTTCCAGGCTTCTACTAAAGGATGCCCTTCCGTTAACCGAAGATCACTTTGTCATTGGCAACACCCCAGCTAATTTACGACTTGGCCTCGATATCGGTGGTAATGAGCTCGACATATGGCGCAATTCCAAGATCGATCTAACGCCGACCGATATACTAACCGATTCACCTACCACCCCGTCCCCTTTCATTTACGATTACGTTGATCCACTGAACTAATACATCGACATACCATTTGATCGACGTCACGGTATACATAGAAATACCATCTTCAAAAGGTCCCAAGTAACAAAGCGCATTTTCACGACTCACACATAAGCGATCTTGATAAGCGACAGGTCAGTAGAACACTTTTTTTTTTGTTTTAAAAAAAGGCCGATAATCTTTTTTTACTCCAATTTTGGCTCTTTATCGTGAACTATTTCCCCGAGAATGTTAAAATAACAGATGTTGTATCGGTCGAAAAATCGCTGATCTTCCACTGTTGGTTGTTTTCGCGCTGTTGGATTGCGCCCAGATACTTACAATGGTTGTGTCAAAGGTACTATCTTTCAAACGTGCAAGTAGCTGGATCTTTTTAGCCCCCCCCCTTTCGCTCCCACGTTCGTACAAGATTGAGCATTCTTTAAAGTGTGAGCAATGAATTTTTTAATTACATATGAGTAAGGAGAGTCAAGTATTATCGATAAGACGATAATCGTAAAAAAAAAACACTCTCAGAGGGAAAAACTTCCGTGTAAATCTCAAGAATGGGATTGTACTCATATAATTCTTAAGGAATCTAGAATCATAGAGATCTCTCTTCCCTTGCGAATTTTATATTACCGCATTCTTTCCTCGAATGTCTCTGCAGTTTGCACGTTTAAGCAGTTTCAAGGAATCCAACTCTCTTTGGATGGATTTCGAGAGATCATACGCGTATATAACTTAGTGGAAGAATTCTTTTAGAAGATTCAACTGGTCGCTTTATTTGACGTCCATAATTATGGAAAAAGATTTTTTCGTTTTTCTACACTTTTAAGTTTTGCCCATTTTCGATATAGCACAAAGCAGCAGTGGGTTGTTATTTCGTTGGCGCGTTCTCGAAAAACGAGTGTTCATTTTATTTCGTTCCGGAATAGGCCGATTGAGTGCCGACTAATTTCTAAGGCGACAGTAACGAACTATCATTGCGACGCAAACGGGCGAAAACGAAAAGCAAGAAGAAAACGTAAAAAAAAAGAGAGGAAGAAGAAGAAGAAAAAGAAAGAGAAGAATAATAAGCAAAAGAAAAAAAAGCTAGGAGTATGAGGGTGACGTACTTGTACAACGTATGCGTAACGCGAAGCACAATTTCTACACAGGAATTTCTTTCTGTTTCGTACAGACAAAAAGATTTCGAACTCTGTAGGTCCGCTAGGAATTCTAGGGCATTGAGGCAGCTGTCACAGGAAACAAAAGATAATTAGTTTCTTATTAATTATTACTATCATTGTATTATATTATATCTCAACTATTATTATTATTGTTAAATAATTATTATTAACGAACGAATACGTGTAATGAAGTATAAGAGATCAAATACACTCAGATTCGAGTGCAAGATGCGACCTGATTTTTCTTAATCCTTCATTAATGCTAAGCAAAATTCATCGTTGTTTTATTCTAGTAAAATTATGAATAAGAATCACGAGTCATTAAGCTTTTGCCTGTCTCGTTGAAGGTAGACGGTTACGTTTACGCATCGGAAACTTGTTGCACAATGCTTATTGAAATATGTATAGAAACCAGGAGTCGACACGGAAAGTACTATTACGGTTACATAAGGAACTATTCCAGATAAATTTGAGTAGCAATATCTTGACCGGACGATTTAATCGCGCAAATATGCGACGTAGTATTTTCTGCACAGTTGATAAGATTCCGTTAAATTATGCAACCATTAGTAATCGGATTATTCGATACGTTTATAATGAGTATCGGTGGAAAGTCGGCGGAAATGGTGCAATTTTCCCGCGTTTTTCTATTTAAGAAAAAAGATAAAATAATAGATAATATATGATTATTTACATGGATATTACGAATGCGACGAACAATCCTAGTTTATACAATCTCGAGTAGCGAAGCTGCTCAAGTGGATGACTAGTTCGAACCACGGGTTTTCCTACGTCTCGCGTAAGAGAGTCAACGATAAAATCCAAAGATTATTAAAGAACACATCAACTTATATACATAATACTCAAAGTATTACATAATCTATTTCTTTTAAAGTAAAGTTCGTAAAAATGATGAAAGTGAATTTTCCCACGTTAGTTTACTTGAGTTTCTTCTAATAAGAGAGAATATTGTATTGGAGACTAGGAAAAAGGACTCTGACCTCGTCATCGACGGAAACGACTCGAACATAAAACTTCATGCCGCTTTCCTGTTTTCGATATCACGATTTTACTTAAAGACGAAGATGATTCATCCACCCGGCGATCGTAAAAAAGGAGAAAAATAACAGGATCAACATTGTGGGTAAGCAAGCGTCACACGAGAATTACAAAGAAGACGAGAGGATTCGCGGTAGCGAAATTCTGATTAATGGTACCCGCCGCAAGCGCAAACAGCGAGATCCTCGAAAACAGTGAGAATTCGAGAGACCCGGTGGCTCGAATCGTTATGATCGGAGAAAACGCGATACAGTCAGCTTGGCTTTTGCGTTTTTAGTCATGGCCATTGTCTGCTTACTGGTAAGCGATTTTTTGCCGGTTCTGCCCGCGCGCGAACCGGATCGCGATCCGAGTGGAGATTTCAATTGGCCAAGGTTTTGGACACCGTCGAGAGTCGCCGTGCGACTCACATACATTCACACTCGCGCTCTTCGTGTAATGCATTGTGAAAGGTAAGCCGTTGCTTTATTAGCAATGCACCGCCTAACCGGATGGTTACACAACAATTACTAATCTTTCTCTCTCTCTCTCTCTCTCTCGCTCTCTTTTTTATTCCCTCTCCTCGTCGCATTTGGAATATTCTTTTCAAATTCTAGATCCGAAAGATTATCGAGATGATCGATACTGCATTGCTGAATAAATCCCACTAATCTCGAAGCTTCCGTTTAATCTTATTCGCACACTTTTTTCAATTCGCAAATGATCCGTACCCGTCACGTTACTTTTTTTCTCTCCTGCGGCTTAAACCAAGTGGTTTAAACGATGATTCCTAGAAGGATTCGTGAATTTATTTATCTGGTCGACTGCCAGTTGCATAAACAGTCGTAAATTAGCGCGACAGTCTCGCATTGTCCCTTTGGCTGTTGCGGATCGATTAAAAAGTGGGGGAAGAAGAATATTGGTGAATCATCGCGAAATAGACAGCGAGGAATGACGAGGGAGATTTCTGCTTTCCGCGATAGGTTTCAAGTGAAATCCTTTGCGTAATCTCGGACGTTCGATCTTGCGAGACCCCTGTTAGTCTAGCGAAATAGTCAGCGATACGTAAAAAACGCGTTTCCGGGTTTTGGAACCGAAATATCCTGCCAATGCGAAAGTCTAGGAACAGCGCGTCTGGTCGATCGATCATTGGTAAAGGCCAGAGATAGATCGTTCGCATATAGGTGATACGCGCGCGCTAGAGAACAAGTAGCGTTCGGATTGAGACTCTGTGTTTTATCTGATAGCTGACTTCTATTCGATTTGACTTGGAACAGAAATTAATTACTCAGAAAATAATGAAGCATTCATACAATACTGCCTAACGATAAACAATATATTATTACTACCAATTAGTGCAATATTGTATCTATATATTATAAAAAGTATTTAGAGTAACAGAAATAGACTTTTTTTGTATTGATCGATATATATTATGATTACCGTTATCAATAATTAATTCTAAATAGTAAGAACGCGTATAGAAAGCATCAATTTTAAAATTTTCACCACAAGTAGAAATGATTCGAAACGCAGAGTGAACTTCAGTTTTTCCGATAGCGATTCGTAATTTTCTCGGCACATCCGAAGCGTTAATTACTCGAGTGCGTGTCGATAATCAGAAACAAGAACAATATCAAGATCAGTTACGTAAAGTAACCGTGGAGAGGAGCCGCGCAGGATTTCTTTTTACTGGGGTGTACACTGTATTCTAGCTCCGAGTATGACCCATACTTTCACTCTGTGTAATTAATGTATACCTTACCCGTGCGTTGTTTGCCCACGCGCTAGCCAAAAAACTGAAAACAATACCGACATATGAGTATTTTGCTTCCATGAGGCTCGCTCGCCTTTTTCGCGTCCGATTTGCTTCTAACCCAGTCTCGTGTTTTACAACACTGTCTATATGTACATATACATATGTTGGTGAAGAAAATTTGAAGCATGTTACGTTTCTTTGCAATCTTCGTGCAGAGTAGCGCGACCCTTGCAATAGCGTGTAACATATAATGACGATTATGATACAAGCCACGATCTACCGGCGATTTCACTTTTAGTCCAACACGAGGAACAGCATCCTCATAATGTCACGAGCCTTTTTCTTTATTTTTTCTCTCCTGTTCCTGGTTTTCAGGGAAACTACCTTTGTTCGAAGGATGGGTCGAGATTATGCTGTAATATGGCTTCTTAGTTATCTTCTTCCTTTAAACTCATCTTTACCTTCATTTTACAATAAGAAGTTAATATCCAATTTTCATATGAAAACATAATTGTTCACTTCTAACTATTCATATAGTTTTTTGTGAAGGGTGAATTTTCCGGATAAGTCGAGTCGTTGACACCACTGTTCTGGTTCTTTGGAAAGGTCGTGACCGCTAGAGGCACGATTGGACCGTCATTACGAGGATATCAACCGATAATAATGGCACGACTCGAACCATTTCAAAGGGGTACGTATACCTCGTGCACGTAACGTGGCCCGGTATTCGTAGTGCACTTTACGTACATACTTACCTCGACACATGCCAGGAACGAACGTTGGCTTCGAGTTACACGCTCCACAACGATATATAGGTTCACCGAGTTAAAACAGAAATTAGGAGCGAACCGTGTCCCCTTTCTCTTGCCAAGCCAAGCGTGGTATAAAATACTTTCCCTCTCGCGAGACCAGACAGAGCAGGAGCACCACACCACCACTACTACCACCATCAACAGCAGCACGAAGCGGAGCCACTCACAAAGCTAAACGAGAGTGCACACGCCTGCACCTTCCCATGTAGATTGTGGTGTTCAAACGGAAAACCGGAAAACAAGCGCTACTAAGCCTCCGGCAATTTCCTACCACCCATTGTTTCACTTGTTATGATTACTTCATTATCTCTTGGCTAATTGTTTCGCGATAATAATATACATATTAATAAACGTTTTATCGATATTTAATCGTATGTAACAATCTAATATCTTTCGATTGCTCATAAAGAGTTTAAGTGGAATAAGTTTCCTGGTTGAGTGAATTGTCTTGGGACCGGACCTTCCCTTCGTGATCTTTGGTCACGCGAGCCGCGGACACGTTTCCGGCCGAGCACCAAGTAATTTTGTGCTCCTGCAATCGTTTCCTCTTCGGGGATGATTAACGGCGCAATGATATTTCGAGAAGGAAGATCTTGTGAAAGATTCTTAAGTTTTAACGATTAGGAAAGAGGGGGGGAGGTGACTCGACATTAGGAAATAAGTAATATTGTCATGGAAGATTGAATTCTACTTTCGTAGCTTAAAACTCGATCAACCTTAAGAATCGAAAGGACGAATATGAAAAGGCTTAAAAGAAAACAGTGGATCAAGTGGATCTCGATGCAAAGATATTTGAAAGAGGGTGCATAAGACTAATAAAAGACAAAAAGTCAGATAAAATTCAAGTATTGTATTTCTATCAAGAGACTTTCCATTGAATTAGAAGATCCAACTCACTGTCTCGATGACTTTAGCCAACAAAGCTTCGTACAAAGGATGTTTGGTTGTCACAGTCGTGTATTGTCGAGTAGCGCGAATCGATGAGTAATCGATCCGCGCGGAAACTCGATCAACCGCCTCTAGTGAAGAGTGGTGAATAAAACGATCCGGCCAGGGCAGAGAGGCATATCGCGATCCTGGCGCAGTCGGAAAGAAATGGAAAGGGGGATGTAGAAGAAGGAGAACCATGGTGCCTCCTCCTCCACCGTGGGATGACTTTCCCGATTTTGAAACCACGCGAGCAGTAGCGTAGCGAGCCGAGACCGGAGGAGCTCGCCTCGCTCGCCGTTCCGTCTGTCTCACAAGGTAGCACGCGCGAGAGTGAGAAAGGGAGAGGGAGAGAGGTAAAGAAAGAGAAAGAGATAGAGAAAGAGAGAGAGAGAAGGAGAGCCATGTAACACAACAATCACAATCGCCAGCAGTGCCGCAGCAGTAGAGGTCCCCAGTCCCTCTCGGTTTATTCCCCACCTTACACTTTTGCTAGCAACGTCGACGGGTATCGTCGCCCGCAGTTAGACCGAGTCCGCTCGCGCATTCGCATTAATTTCGAATCCGCGCTGCTTTCCGGCGCCTTTCGCTCTCTCTCTCTCTCCCTCTTTCTCTTTTTCTCTCTCTCTTTCTCTTTCTCTCTCTCTTCCTCTTTCTCCCTCGCAAATCCTCCGCGGACAGAAGCAAAGTCCCCGTTCACGGGAGTCTTTCGAGAAGCAGCGGGGCACTCGCTCGCAAAAGAAATGCCCGAGAATCGAGCCGGCTCGACGCGAAAGCCTTCCAGTTAACGAGGAAGCGCCGTCTAGGATCGAATCTCGCGCGCACCCGCTGCCAAGTTCGAAGTTTCGAGCGGTCTACAGCAAAGGATAAACCGTCGACAGGATCTTTTCGCGTAAGGATCATATCTCCACTGGTGCGGGAATCTCTTACCCCGTTGCCGTGGTGACAAGAAAAAGTGCGCGAATCGAGGGGGATTCGGAGGATTATAAAGGATAAAGGCAAGAATTCGCTCGGAGAAAACACCTGTCGTCGCGGTAATACCATCAGTTCGTATGTCGCGATATCGAGAGTTCTAGTTGACAGTAGGTCAAATTCGTTGTCGTTAGTCAGACTGGCTACTGCTTGGTAATCATAAGTCAGTCTTATTGGTGACCGCACGCATAATACACAGTATGTATCGCACGGTTTCACCGTATTAAAAAGACGTGTTTTCGTGTGTGCGTGCTTCCACTCGTATGGGACACGTTGTTAGACTCAGGAAGCGGTATTTCGTTGGCATTGCTAAACGCATGCCCCCCGATTGCATGCATCCTTCTCAGTTGTCTCACGGAATCGCTTACAGCTTCAGTCTTGCTCAATAATCATGCGAGTCTCTTACTTGGAACGCGAATGCAATTTACCTCGTGATTTTAATTAACTTAAGACGAGAGACTACTACGTCTACTCTTGGGATACATACATACATACATACATACACGTATTGGAGACTACGAACGCACTCGGACATCAACGCTCGACGCTTTAACTTAACTTTCTACTCCGTGGGGAAAAGTGCCAACGATGAGGTATCAAAGTATCGGAGACACCGTGCGAGGAGCAAACAGTTTCGCGTGAGGTATTCCTCGTGGTTTTGTAATAATTAGTTAAAGTTAGTGTGATCTATCTGTTTTTAAGCTTTCTGATTCGTGCTTATTACAAGTTTTTGTATCTTGTGCTCTTGATCACATTCTTTGTACAATTTGTCTTTGTAAATCAAAAGAGTTTTATAGATCACGGATCTAGTAATAATTATCGACCACAAGTCAATGGGTGATTTATAGGTTTAAAAATTAATTAACGAATTTTTTCTATTACTGTTTTTGATTATCGAAAGATCGAAAACTAGAGGTATTTGAGTAGGGATTGAAACATTTAGACGATAGCGGTAAGAAAAACGCGTGCGTTATAGTTGGCGTAGTTCAAAGCTCAGAGAGTAGAAAGTGTAATGCACAAAGGGAAGATAATCTTCTACATCAATCTTGTGTTTTTTCGGCATTGACTACTTATGTTATACGTATCCTAGGAACCTATTGTTTCGCAAACGTAAACCATAACAACACCATGATACTTACATTATGGCGTTATGTTTGAAGAATCTATAGTGATCGAAACGACACAGATTACTCCACGTTTACCTCCGATTCCGAAAATCTCGATTCGACCACTTTTATTCTCGGTCTCGTCGGGATTTGCGTAACTGGGAAGACGAGTTTTTGAGTCGAGTCTCGTGCCATCGTGTCGCATCGGACGAGGAAAAAGGGGCATCGCTGCCGAAACTCGTCTCCCGCGGTTTCGCGTCGCCACTTGCCACGACTTTCGTGCTTTACGCACGCACGCACGCATGCACGCGTGCGCGTGCGTCTTTCGGACGCGATACCCTCCGATGAGACGTCTTTAGTTGGTGTTATTGTGCAGTGTTCACGAAATTGGTGCATTCTGGAGGGAAGTTGGAATAAGCGAAGAGAGAGAAGATCGTATTGGATAATAAAAGGGTTTATAGCAATTTTAGCTAAAATTAACCCTTGAGTTAACTTCGACTTTTACCTACGATCTTCTCGTGAATTCCTCTTCTGCTTGCTTCGTTATTGGCGCCACGGTGACCAAGAGGATCTTGTCCGCTGCAGCGATGGCAACATGAAGAGCGTCGAAGATCGAACATCCGATCGACGTAACACCAACACTATCGACCATAAATGACGTAAGTTTCACTCCACACGTTAAAACATGAATTTATCAATTATTCGATTCTTTCAATTAGTTGGTAGCATTATGTATTGAAATTGACTTTAATTTCACGTTGCATAATTGATAACTCGATTCTACTCAACTTGCCAATAAAACTTTTTTATTCACTATAATTGAAAAATGTGTTTAGCCAAGCAACTGCATATTATTTATCTACTGAATTATCGTTATAGTAGATAAATCTGAGATATGATTGAACAGTTCGATTGAATTGTATATACTCATTGATCACAACAAGGAAACGCAAAACTGATCCAAAAGCAGGATCTATTGCATAAAACGTTATATACCATGCACGCGCGAGTTTTGCATTATTATCCGCGTTTATACCCATTAGGCATCAATAATCCTCTTAGGCAGAGGTATTAGAAGAGCGGCATAAAAATTCAGGAATCACGTAACACTGACCAATTGAATGCTTAAAGAGTCCTCTCACAAGATCCTTCTTTTTCCCGTTTACCGTCGAGCGAATCTCGGAACCACACATTAATATGTCGCGAAACCTTTGGACTTCGCGACGAGAAATCTCGCCTACCAATTAACTGTTTCTGACAAGTGTCCGCTGATCGACTCCTCTCTCACGGTTATTAACACCAAAATCACCAATGATAATCTTCTATTTATTGCCAATGATCAATACTTCGTTTCCCCCATTTTTCTTCATCGAATTATTCTCTTCGGTCGCGAGGGATATTTCCAAAATTTGCCAAAAGGAAAAATCGTGAACAAAATTGTTTTTGTCATCGCTACAAAGTCCGAAAAACATTTAGGTAATTTTGTCGAAAAATTGGAAACAAGTTTGTTTAGCTTGTTCGGTAAATTGACGAGTCTCATCGGTTTTTCAAATAGAGTCTGTGGTGAAGAGAAGTCAAATAATTAGTGGAGTTTAGTTAGTTCGAAATTGTGGAGATTTTTTTAAAGTTAGGCATCGTTCGAGTTCGGTAAACAGGGCGGGAAAAAATTCGACACGCGAATACCGTCAAAACAGGCATTCAGAAGTTTCGAAGATACAAAGAGGATGATTGATGGAAGCGAGCGAAGATGTTCGGAAGAAAATCTTATTGATATTTGCGCGGTGCTAACGCAAGATATTTGCATTTTATATGAGAATAGCGAGGCGTCGCGCGACTCGCGAGGCCAAGTTGACCTCGGCGCACGTTGCTAGAGTTAAAGATCGCTTGGAAAAGTGGAATTTACTGGAATTATCCATTTCCAGTCAAACCTGGACTCTTCACAAAACGATTTACTTACTTAGATCAAGATAAATCCGAATTCTTTATTAAAACACTATAAATTGCTTTTTTATTAAAAATCAACGCAACTCGAAAAAAGCATGTTTCTTCAAGAGAAGTGAAAAACTATTTTCGAAGAGAATCATGATCATAAATCGAATCCGAGAGACCTTTTTTTCATTTATAATATCCGATATTAAAAAACCGCCTTCTTTTTGAGTCGTGAGTTGAAGAAAGTAATTGCTAGATTATTGCGTGAATAATTAAAAAGTCTTTCCTTAATATTTCTCCATAAATTATTGAGATTTGTCATATCACTCTTCCGATATTTCCAAATTTGAAAATTAGCTGGATTCAATCTCCAGAGATTCGAATAAAACAATAAAGCAATGGAAGCGTAACTCAATAAAACGAGAAATAAATTGAATAAAAAATAATAAATCATTCAAACTGTTCGATTCGATTGAATAAAAAAGTTTGTGATCGGAAAACCTTGATAAACCCAAAAGTTCCCGGTATTTCGAAACTCTTGACCTTTCGCAATGCCGTAATCATCGCACCGGTTGTTTCTCGCGAAATTGTTTTCCTAGTCGTTCGACTACACGGAGAGTAATTTCACTTTCGAATTAAAATCCCAGCCACGCTGTTACATATTCTCCGTGCTCATGAAGCAGAAGCGTTTCAAGGCTTGGGAGGGATTCTTAGGCGAATCTTCTTCCACCTCGCAGGATCATTATCCTAATTATTAAAATTGCCAATATCAAACTTTTTTGGTAACTTACATATATTCAACTCGCGAACCCACTTGTTACACATTTTTACATAACTCAGTAATGCATCAACACCTAACAAATAGCTTACGATTTAAGTAGAGTTAATTCAGGAAGTTGCCAATTATTTCCAATTTATTAAAATTCAAATTTAATTATCTTTTTTTAAAAATAGAGATACGAGAAATTGATTTGAAAATGAGAATTTTCCTTTTTTCAATTTTTTGTTATTTCTTGAATTGGTGATAGAAAGTTCTGAGAATTGCTCATAAAAATCCGTAATAAAAGATCAGTTTAATTTTTCATTGAAACAACGAAATTGCATTTCGATTGAAAATTCGTAGGAAATATTTTACAGCTGACAGTTAAACAATCCGTAGAAAGGAAAACTGGATTAGTGGCTGAATCAGAGAATCGAATTCCAGGAAGTCGAGTCAACGTTCGCATAATCCGTTTTAATACCATGAACATTGGTCCCCTCTAATGAAACGTTTATTGCGCGTGCCCGAAAGGTTGATTCACATTAAACCGCGAGCAATTTATCAACTTCAACGAAAGCGAGCCTTTCGGCTGGTCGATCGTTTCTGCGATAACTTTGCCAACGGCGCGGTTTCGTTTCGTTTTCGCGAAACGCGCCCTTTTACGCGTACCGACCATTGATGCATTGCTCTGCAGGTGCAATTAAATGGTAAGCGGAACGTTAGACTTGGATTATTTATGTATGCATTTACACCTTGTAACGTGATACGCTAAATCTCCAGGATGAAAAAGTTTCCTGGTGAAAAAAATTCATATTCAGAATTTAAGAAATTTTAACATTTTAATTTTAATTTTTAATTTCTAAAGAAAATGGAAATTTTCATTGAACTTCTGCTATCAATTAGCATCTTCCAAATAGATTTTAAGGTCAATTTCATTTATATTATTTAATGACTCGTGTATCGTTCTTTTATAACGAACTATGTAAAAAATTTAAGCAAAGGGAAGAACGTGCTATCATTCGTGTCTTTTATCAACAAAAATCAAATAATTTGCTAAACAATTGTTCGAAGAAGGTCACTCGCTTCTTTCACCTCTTTTCAACGAGCGAGTCTTTCGTAATACAGAATCGTGGTATGGAAAAATCGAGTGTTAAAAAATTAAAGATGGATTTATCGTATACGGAAACATTTGGAATTCAGCGCGATTCGCGGTGCGATAATGCTTTTGCTCCGTCTATCGCTCGCGGAAATGTTGCCCCGTGAGGCCAATGTGAACGTACGTATCTCGTTGGTCTAATCCGGGTGGAGAGAACAAGGAGACCCGACTACGAGGCTATCGAAGTTGAAATATCTCAACTAGACAATATCAATGAATTTTTAAAGCCAAAAATAATAAAGTATTTGGTTTAACGTTATCTCGATGCCAGATTTTTGTCATAAGCAATTAAAAAGAGACGATATATCCTATAAAATAATAATCAGTGATGAATTAAACAGAAATTTTAATATTTCATTTAAAGTTTTAATTAAATTAGGTATATTATTAATTTCTAAACTATAATTATCATTTAAATTGAAATTATTGAATTGAAATAGTTTTCGCGATGATAATATAATGATTCTTACAAATGAAAGAGTCAAGTATATCCAATTACAACAAGCTGAATATAAGCAAAAATCTCTGCTTGAATTATCTACGCGTAGAAAAAAAAAGAAAAAATTAATAAGTTTAATTGCTGGTAGAAGTCGCTAAACACTAGTCTTCGGTAGTTGAGCTGCTAATAAAAAGCTTGTAGCTACATAAGACTGTCTCGGCTGACCGCAACGTTACACATTCTACTGTGTAACCAAAAGTCGAGAGGTTCAATTCTACATAGATAAAAACGTGAAATTACTTCATTACCAGATTGTCACTGGTATATTATTATTTCATGGAATTCGGAAGCAAGAGATCTAAGAAATTTTTCAGTCGTGCCAAAAACTGATCCAATTTACACGCTGGAATGCTACGAATCTATAAAAGAACCCTGGTTTCAATAGGAAAAACTCGCTGGTCTACTGTGTGCGGTGTCTTTCAACGATCGCAAGATACACCGCGCAGTATTTAACAGGAGAGCAATAATTTTCCAGGTTGAAAAACTGAAATAAAAGTTTCCATGGAATGTGTGTACCAAAATGGTAATAGTCTCGTTTATAATTTATTTCCTTCGCGTACACGTCGATATATGTGCAAACACATACAGTATATTGAGCAGGACGTATCTATAGAAGAAAGTTTCCAAACTCGCCGATTCGAATTTGAATGAGATTTAGTAGGATCGTGGGTTGATTTGAAAAACGATAGATCAAATGCTCTCGAAATCACAGTGTTGTTCTAACGCGAAGCTTTCGTATTCTTAAAACGAAGCTTTTTGTCCAAAATTCAAAATGACACAATATAATCTACGATTCCAAGGAAACTTTCATTGTCACTGAAACAACTGATTTCCCAGTTGTTTTTTCCCCCTTTTTAACCTGAACTCATTATCGAAGACTAGTGGGTTTGACTTGTGAGATTATCATCCAACGGAGCAAAACTAAACACGCGTTGCTTTTGCGGACGGACGTGATCCTTCGCGAAAGTTGATCATTAGAATCCTGACAGAAAATATTTACGACTACTAACTGCACTTAGATACACACATACATATGTATCAGTGGTGAATGCGTTCTTAATGCTACTCGGAGAGCCATAATTTCCATAGTGTCCGTTCTCATAAGGCGAGGTAGCGTGTGGCCCATTGACAGGGGAACACTTTCATTTCTCTGTTCTCTGACACAATCTTCATGTGTTACACTTTCCTTCGTAGCTTGAGACAGGGAGAAACACAGGCCGGATAGAACTCTCGTTTTCAGTCTCCTTGTGTATACATATATCTACTTTTCTCTCTCTCTCTCTCTCACTTATTCTCTCCCTGCGTTCTTATTAACTGGGTGACTCGTGAGTTCGTAGGCGCAAACTCCGTAACCGGCAAATCACCGTCGATTGTATAACTCCTAAGACACTTTATATGGTCCAGTCGTACCGCGTTTGCATCTGTCGTCGAAAGCGATCGCAATCCTTCTAATTAAGTGTCATATTTGGAAGAGCCACCGACTACTAAGCGTCACGTCCGTCACTGTTGATTGGACATCGAATCAAGATACTCTCTTTACTGTAGAGTATTCGTGAGTCTAATTGCATACTTTCAGGATTTGATTATTGCTAGCTGCGCGAGCTTGCTGCGCTTTAATTGGGTCTGAGATTATGTGACTCTTAACTGGATAAAGAATTTCAAGGAGCAGATGAAACCAGTGGCAAAGGTTCAGAGAAATTTCTTCAGGAGAATCGAATAGTTAAAATTTAGTATTATGTTATTGAATTAATAAAATACCTATTAATGGAATAATCAAAGTTGCAATAAAACGGGAATTGATTAAAACATCAATGGTTAATCGAAATCTTCAAATGAAATACGTAAAGGTTGGAAAGGTCGATCTTTAACAAGTTTTAGATATTAATAGAAAGTAACGAGGAGAAATGATTAAAATGATAATAAATTTATGTGATTTATGAGGTCAATATCGTATTTCTAATGGAACGAAGCGTAACATTGGCCCATCCACAATTGTACTAAAAAAGGAATCTTTTTTGGTATCATTGTCGCGGTCTAATGCTTCAATTCAACGAAGCTTTCGCGCATGTTCAAAACTGTTGTACTAATTGCACGGAAATATTCAGATCCAACTTCCTTCCGTTCGCAGTCTGTGAGTTCGCGTTCACTCACTCGCGTTTCCTTGATCCAACAGGCACCTTTCGAATGATTTTGCGATTCTTAATGGTGCTCGTTGGAGGGCGCTTTCACGCTCGGTGAAAACCGAACTTCCAATATCGTATTCACGGTGAAGAGTTCAATACGCGAACTGGGTCGTTTTCGAAGTGTTTTCTTTTTCTTCAAACTTTTGTCCAATTTTCCACGTGGCATTCTGCCCAAGAGTTCAGCTTCAGCAAGTTATAAATGGCGAGCGCATTCTTATTGCATGACGATCGAAGCGCAACGTTCATTTCCCTTTCGCGGTTTTAGCCTCGAGTTCCCCACAGTGAAATTGAATAAGACCTATGCACTGTGTATACCTATATACTTCAATCTTACAGCCACAGATTTCGAGTCGTCACGCCCTCGCGTTCTCGCGGATCCCACGATTTTTTTAATGCGTGTGGTTAATCCGACGAATTCTATCCGGGCGAAACTTGACACTAGAATTAGGTGGTAGATCGAAATTCTCAGTTCCCGAGCTATTTTATCCACGCAACTTATTTTTCACCAAGTATCATATATCCCTAGAATTTAGCATAAACTATTTCTAATATAAATATAAATTATTATCTACAACTCACTATTTATTTTTTATCATAATTATTATAAAATAATTGATTATTTAAATTATTTATCCTGAAGATATATGCTACTGAGAATCAGATCACTCTCTGTTACTACTGTTATAGTTATTTAACAATAGTAATTACAGGGATTTATTACAAATTGTGCTGTATACATTGGAATTGTATAAAGATTATTCGTAGTTTATCTTGTAGCCAGTTGGCTGAGCGCATCTTTGCGATAATGAATTCGTTGGTAACGAGCCTTTCGAACTATATCATCCTGCGAAACATGTTCTCATTACTCTTGGAAACACCTAGAGGAAGAGAGAGAGAGAGAGAGAGAGCGATTTTTCTTCCTGTTTCCCTTTTCCCGCACGAGGAAAAAGCAACAGAAAGCACGGAAGCAATTATTACGCACCGCAAACGAACGAGGCTCGCCCCTGGGGCAAGCATCTTACAGCAACTATTACGTTCAATTTCCTACGTTATTATTTCAATTTTTCTTTCCTCTTTTCAATGGGGCAATTTTACATTCGGCTAACGCGATCGATAATATTTATGCAAATTGATGGTTCGCAAAACTGGAATGAGATTCTATTAGAATAATACTGGAAAGATACTTAATGCTTTAGACTCGTGAGTCAAGTACATTGAAATCTTGTTACTACTTCGTTTTAAGGTAAATGCCAGTAGAGGATTGTTAGAATTATCAAGATCATTTCAATAATAATTATTATTATTACCGATTTCCTCTGTAAATAATCCTATTTTGATAGTGTTCATTGATACAGTTGGATCGAAGTATCATCATCATCATCATCATCATCATAGAGAGAGAGGGTTAAGAGGCTCAGGTTTAAAAGTTATTCAATACACTTTCACTATCTAATTTCCTAAGGCTTCATATACTAAATATACTCCAATCCTCTTAACTATGGATGCACTTTCGAATGCAGTTAAGTTAGTTCAGGAAATCAAAAGAAATAGGTACTCGGAATTAAAACTGGATCAGAGGTGTAACTCTTTCCTCGTTAACAAGGGTGACCATATCCACCCAATGTGAAATGCTTCCTACATTCCACCACACACTAGAATCCTACAAGAAACTTCCCAAAATCGTCCGATTATACCTAACTCTAATCGCTAATACAGGATCGTCAATTAGCCAATTATCAATACTATAATATAAAACTAGAAAAAAAAAGAAAAATAAGAATTATAATAATAGTATACAGATATTCCCTGTATTTTGTATTCGGAATAATCAAAGGACGAAATATCCTGAAATATTTAAAACAAGTTGATTTTGTTATAGTTAAAAGATTCTTGAATTAAGATAAAGAATTTCAGTGTCAAAGTGTAGAATTGTCAGTTGGCAAGCGCAAAAGAGGAATTGCAAATGTAAGGTAGCAACAGTTTCTCGATCGTCGAAAGTCCTTTCTCGCGGCGTTCGCGCCATATTTAATCGTCTACTTGCCGGAGGGGAGTAAGAGTAGTGCGGGTAAATAAGTAGAAGGAATCGCGTCGTTTGAAAAGTCACGGGCAATGACCCGGTAATAGTAATCAACTATACTTGCGAATTAGCATCTGTCGCAGGATACTGCTGGTCATTTAGATAAGGCCACCCAACGTCATGATGCGTGTAACATGTTCCATCGTGTTTCCTCGCGCATCTATACTACGTGTATACAATATCATTGACTTATTATATAATAAGTATCCTCCACAATGATCCGAGAAAAAAATAGATGTTCATTGTCAAAAAACATTATTGTTTTTAAAAAAATGTTTAAACAACTGGAATTTCAAAAATTTGATAACACCAACTGATAGTCCCATTAATACCATGTAACTTTCGTTAAACAATTGTATCTCTAAATCTAATTGTTTAAGAGATATTTAAAGGAGAAAATTTACAACCCCCGGGAGATGAACTACCCCCAAAGGCCTTTTGTCATAGGTCGTTGAATTCGTCTTGATCCCAGCAGTCAGAATATCGGGAAAAAAGTAGGTCGACCCGGTGAAAAATATTAAGTTAACATTAATAACTAAAAACCACCGTATTGTAAAAACACCCCCATAAGGCCATTCAACGAGACCCTTCGAACCATGCAACTTTGCCCTCTGCGGATTTCGCGTATCTTCAAAATTGACGGAGATATTTCCATTCGACATTCTTGCTGGGACACCCTGTATAATCGATAAAGAAATTAAATACCGGAAGAATCCTCCTTCGTTTCTTCTTCCGATCGAATTACCTACCGGAATCCCAAACTCAAATACCACTAGGCGGAGATAGTAAATTACATAGATTATGTTTCTAAAGTAGCTTTAGCGAAAGTCTTCTGATAGAATTCAGAAGGAAACGCGTTAACTAAGAATCTTTGCTTTTAGTTTTATATAATTAAATTGAAAAATAATATCCTTTCGAACTTTGATTTTCAAGGAGCTCTTCAAGCTACATTTAATTCATAAGGCGGAAGTGCTTACGTAAATACATAATGTTTTTTTATTCGAATTTATTAACTTTAAAGAAGGAATAGAAACGTAGGTTTTATTGGATGCATCAGCGTTTAAGTAATGACGGAAAGAAAGATAACTAGGTGTATCTTGGATGATAGGATGTTAACGGTTTTCCTAAGACTGCGATTAAAAATACGGTAAACCGTCACCATGCATTCATATCAATGGCACGAAGCACACACAATAGTTGCGGTGACGGTCAGTAGAAAAACTTTACTTTCATTACGGTAACATTGAGCTCCTGAGCTCACGTGGAGCTCCACGTGAACACAAGTGACTTTCAATACCATCATGGACATAATTAACCCTTTTAACTGCGCATTAAAAAATAACTCTTTGGTAACAATTCTCTTTCCAACCTCGTTCATTCGTACTACTTCAATAATAACATTAAACTTGATAATAAAATTTAATTCTAAATTCAAGAATAAATCAACTTAATTTTAAACAGTTCGTTTAAAGAATCATCGAATAATCTTTTCTTCGATTTTAAATTACCATAATATATTTGGCAAGTTAAATGGGTAGAAAATGATAGTTATTACAAAAAGAGGTAAAAATATGAAATCAATTTATTCGATAGCACCAAATAAATCATAGCTATGGAAAATAAACGTTTCCCCAGAGGGACTTTTCCTCTTAGGCTTTAAGCTTCCGTTGCATAAGCAACCACTGGCCGCTAACCGACACGTCTCATTGACGAGCCAAGTGCTTATTGACAGTGTAAATTTCTACATGCACACCGGTATGCCTCCGATTCGACTACGCGCTTTTCGCTGAGCGTCAATTTCTTGTAATGGATAGTTCACTCGATTGATGTTTCCAAACGAATTACACGTTTACACAAACGTAGCAGGTGTTCGAGAATCTCAAACTTATCGTTAGAAAGGGAAAGACGATGATAAAAAGAAGGAAAATAAAAAGTGAAGGAAGATAGAGGATTAAAGAGAATATACATACAGGGTGAGTCAGTGACCTTGCACCAAACTGAAACCACGTATTTTAGGGGTCAATAGAAGCCTAAAAGTCCGGGAACACAAAGTATGTATATATATGTATATGTATATTGCGTAACACGTATTCACTAGTTCTCAAGATGACAAGTCAGGTTCCTCGAGTAGTGGATGACAGTTTAGTCGCGTTTGCGAGTCCGTTATGTTTACTGGCGTGTGAGAGACAATCGCAGATCTTCTATCACAGTATGTAACGTGTATTGGCAACGGGATGGTCATTACGGTAATAACACTGGGAACGGTAGCTCCGCTGACAATGGTGCTAAGGTGATGGTGACGAGGTCGAGAGAAGTCTATAGACAGGTGTGGATGGTGTATAGACGTTGATAGCATTGAGAATCGTAACTTATTGATCACTTTGATTGAATGATGACACGAGCACTCTTATCGAATCGATCATTCCTCGATCATCACTATAGTCACTATTATTACTATTTCCATCCATTCTAGTAAATTTCCTCAAACTCTTAAACCCTTTTTCAAAGAAGACCTTGAACTTGAAGAAATCATTAAGCGTCATTGAGTATTCCAACATTGCTTCTTAAATCACCGTAAAACCACTGTGAAATTATTCGCAAAGTTCTATGAATTTTGCGCTATTATAAATATCCTGGAAATTGAATTCTTGTTTTAAAGAAGAGAATAAAATGGTGAATAGGGGGAAAAAATTAATTGTGATTTATTGTAATGATGAGGGTAACGAAGGAGAGTCAGAAGCGCTTTACGCTGTATCCGAGAGTCTCGAGGTATACAGCTCAAACGCTGATACGGTGAAAGCTGATATTTTGTAACACTTCTGCCATTCCGTTCCGTTCCATTCCATTCCACTCCACGGTATTGCTCGCTGCAGCCGTTCGCCCGCCACTCTCGTGGTTTGCTCCTTCTTTCCCTCTCTCGTCTCTCGTAATCGAATGCGAGAGAGAACCAACCCAGTGCCGCACAATGCTAGGCGCACCCAGAATACATTTTTCTCCTTTGCCTCGTCTACAGTCTGCGAGATTCTCGTTCTTTACTACTACTCTGCACCCTTGGATCTGTCGGCACCCAGAAACCACTGTCTTTGCACCTGCGGCACTCACTGCCCTCGGGTATCTCTCACTCGAAAGAGTAATTATAGCTACCAACGGTAGTTACAATGATTCTCACCCAAATTTACATTTTCATGTACATAGTGTGAAGTAAAGTGAAGCGTATTGCCTGTTGATGATTAACGATACTTGGACTATTTTAAATATAGTATAGCTTTAGTATAGTTATTCAAAGTTTCCTTATTTTACTTAAGGAAACTCTACTATTTTCTGTTTGATTTATTTTATTATCTTTAGAATTTTAATTAGAACAGTAGAGTTTTCGAATAAACTCTAAATTGTAATACGAATAAGTAATAGTAGTGCAAAGAAAGATCCAAGTGAATCAGAAAATCGTTAATATTAAAAATCACTGTATTCTGATATATGTATTCGAGCATCGTTTTAATAGTTATATTAATTCTCATTGTTCAGAATCCAGGTGGGCCAGAAGTCTTCCGATCGTTTCACGTGGCCACTTGGAATGAGACGAGGTTTCTGTCGCGTCGCCGTAACTTCTGAGAAAATCGTGCGATCCGAAAGTCGAATAGCGTCGAATACCAATGGTCGCACAGTCAGTTGACTATGTCGACGTCGGCATCGGCTGCGAGACTGACGACCATTGTCGCGTGCTTTAAATATTCACTGTCGGAAAATGTACGTGACCTTGACACGCACTGACGGCTTAGCGATTTCTTGTCAAGCTCTTGGCACGTCGTGCACGCCTCGTTCGTTGCATCGATCCGTGTCTCTTGATTGGCATTTCCCGGTAAACCTTTTTTTAAATTTTCATTGAAAAAGAACATTTTTCTCAATTTAATAGAATTTTAAGAGAAATCGATAAAAAATATTATAATACGAGTATACATTAAAATAATAAAATAATTTGATTAAATTTAATAAACAGTTTCTCTTATTACTCTTTAATTGATTCGCCTCCATTTGTGTCTAGCTTCTCATTATTCGCGAATAATCTCGTTGATCTATTCGAAAAGGATCGGTATATCCTTATATCGATCAATTCATTCCTTATTGAAATCTAAGTGGCACGAGCCTGTAAACTTCTCGAACACACATTTCACCGAGATTCTATTTGTACAGAGAGCAATTAGGTCTCAATTTACTAGTAGCTGATTATAGAGAACGAGAGATTGAGTCTCTCTTAATAGAAAAAAAACGCGTGGCTTGTATCATTGCTCGCATCATTAAACTACTTACTTAGCCGAACCGCATCCTTATATAATTCTATGTTCGTATCGTTAAAGTAAGACATTTCCATTTCTTCCGCTAATTGCAGTAGAAATCGCACGGGATCTCTGCTAGAAATCCTTCACTGCTGTAATTCCGGCATTATGTAAACTATAATAAGCGAAAAAAAAAGAATTATTCATTGATAAATCTGTTCTTTTAAAATATTTATAATTTAAGGAAATATAAAGATTTCTTTATTGTTAAGGATTCGTTAAAGATTGGAATGAATATTTCAAGAGGAATTAAGTTATTAATGCGTATTACTTTGAGTGAATGTGTTAAAAGATTCAGTGACAGAATTGGCATATGTAATTACCTACATTTACAAAATCGAGTTCCCCTCGATTCGGTCAACTCGGTGAGTCACTTACACAATTCGCGAATTATTGCTGCTTTAGCAGAACCTTGATAGTGCTCTGACTGCTACGAATTCACTTTCGTGCTTCGTCAGACAATTTCCACACCTTGATTACTCTCAAATATTAAAAATAAATTCTACATTTATTCTCTGCATTCCTGAAGAAAATTCTATCGATTTTAACGTATCTTCTTTTAATTGTGAGAAGAAACGAAATTATTTAAGGTGTGAATTAGATAGTTAATTAGTAGAAGTTGATTCGCTAATAGAGACAAACTCAACATTCTCTATTCTTTGATTCGTAACGAGTGAATTGCAACAAGTGCAATAAACAATTCAAGGTGAAATACTTGAGTACTTACATAGTTTGATATGCACTTAGAAACTCATATAGCTCGATTCTCTTGCGGTTATTTAACTCGAGATGACAGTAGGAACGATCGAAGTTGTTGCACGCCCACGCAACAGATCGTAAACACCTTAATGTGTCGAGATTGAATTCGATTCGAAATGTGGTTCAAGTATCAACGTTGGTTAGCGAGACTGTGTTAAGTGTTTTCCTACGGTGGACCTTGCCATGGAATGGAGGTCATTTAACACACCGTGAATTAATTCACGGTAACGCAAAAGATGTAACCCTTCTTTCATTTCACTCTCTCTCTCTCTCTCTCTCTTTCTCTCTCTTCTTCGCGCGCACGCCTCTAATTTCATAAGTAGACTGCGAACTTCTTCTATGCAAATCGTTCGCAATCTTATGCAAGAATTATGTGAATTCTGATGAGCGTGAATTATATAGCAAATGTATAGAGAAAGTTGAAAACATTGCACGGATCAAGGTTCAAAAATTTCTAAGATTCTTCGGATCTACTATCCAAATTATCAAACGAATCTTTTTTATTTTTCTATGTTGGAAACTGGTTCGATTACGAATTGGAAAAAATTAAATATAGAAAATAGTAATAATTTTAAAGAGAATTTTCTTTGGAAAGTATTGTAAGCTTTTCTATAGTTAACTCGTTTCACGAAAGAGGGGAAGGGGGGGGGGGGGGTCCTAACTCACCCAGTTCTCGTGTGATTACACCTAAAGAGTTCAACAGTTATAATGGTGGACAGGTTGCATGGTGCACGTACTTACAACTGGCACTTACAGTTACTACTTTTATAACCGCTATCCTTGACCAGAAGTGCCACATTTACATTCTACAGCTTGTCGAGTTGCTACACTCGGCCACGAATCTCGCGGCAGACAAAGCTAAGATCCCACAAAAATCTCGGGCGAAGGTTGCCCTCGCCCTGTTTTCCTCCGACTGCGACAGATTTATGAGGGGAAGGTTCTCTCCCAGGTTCTTTTGACTTATTCAGAACATTTTTCATACCTATATATCTTACCACGTGACTTTTATCCAGAGATTACAATATTCGTGGATTGAAAAAAACCCTTCGTAACATTCTGAATTAAAAAATAAGTCTCTTGATAATTGAAGCTTTATTTAATCGATGATTAAATTTAGAAAAGAATTTTTATGAACCAATGATTCAATGATTATTGAAAAATAGTGTCGGTGTTTAATGTTTCTTTTAATTTATATCGTTTACACTGAAAGTCTATATCGAAATTCTTTTGTGAGAGAACAGTCTTTTGTCGAAGGAAAATAATTCGAAAGACAATAGTGACGCTTGTAACTTCACTTTCGGTAACAAGCTGAGCATGCTTTGTGTCAATATTGACAGAAGACTGACAAGCATCATGCAAACGAGTTGCATACACATATACGAGAGAAACAAGATACATACATACAAGTGATATATTCCTTAAACATTTCGATAGTCAGAAGTTACAAATGTGCGTGTGTGTGTGTGTCCCTCCGAATGGAGAGTGCAGCGATCCTCAACCTTGACCCGTATTCAGAATGCGTGAAGCCAGGATCGACGATGAACGAAACGAGTCCAAAGGCGAGGGAGCATGAAACTTGACGAAGTTTCTGGCCCCTGACGTGAACGTGAATCGCAGCCGAAATGAAGGACGTGTTCTACCGCCGAATTGTGTCGAGGATCCAAGATGGATATCGCTTTTTCTCGCTTCGTCTCTTTTCCTCTTGGCGCCAGGATCCTCTTGAAATCCGATCACGTAAGAATCAGTCGGTGGTATCTGCTAGGTGAACGTGACGATATTGTTGTATTCAAACGTTCGCGCCATTTCCGGTATTCCTTTACGATTATTTCTCTCCTAAACCAAGAATAATTTTCATTTTCCCGCTCATCTCATCTATCGATAAAGTAACTTTTCGTATTGAAAAATGAAAAAGAAAACTTCTCTTGTTAATTTAGATAAATAAAGAAACAATGTGAGAAATTAACGAATTCGATCAACGAATCACAGTTGATTTCCAATACTTTTGCATCAATGTGAAATTGTTGTTGCGCGTTAGATTCCAAAGTGAGTTAAGTAATTAACGAGAAGACGAGTGAATCGTGTCACAGCATTCCATTCGCGCAATACTCTATCAGAATCCCTAGCGCAATCGCGTTCATTTACATTGCGGCTTGTTACCTGGGGCTTACCAAAAGAAAGAAAGTTTTTTTTCGCCATTCGCTGCGGACATCGCGGTCGCGGCAATTAACTAGCAATCGAGGATGGAATAGCTTCTCGAGGAATAAACGGTAGTTATGTGGGTGCTTAACATGGAAAACTTGTCAAGAGTGTGTTTCAACGAGACGCGAATTGTGTTAGAAGCGTGTAAAGTGTTAGAGTCACCATAAATTGGGTTTCGTTAATGACAGTTTTTATTTCACCAAGACCGGAAGAGTAATTGAAAGGAATAATAGGTTTCGAGAGAAGTGTTAACAAGCTTTTTTTTTTCTCTCTTTTTTTTGGAGGTCGCCGCGAGTGATGCGACGAGAACGAGGCGCACCTTTTATGCTCGTAGATTATTAGCATAAGTTTTAAAGAGGTAGAGGTTGAACGAGTACCGTCGACGACGTTTGCCGCCCGCGAGAAGCGGGCCAGCCAATTTTATTCAAACAGGCAATTTGACAATCAACGGACCCTGCCACTTGGCGACTCGAGTCACGGTCGAAGTGAAATTGCTGCTGGGAAGAGAGCATTGCGAAATGTGCATGCGGACCTACTTCAGAATCGGTCTAGTTTGATACGGGTCAAGGTTGAGCTCGATAATCGAATCATAATCAAATTTAAGGCTTGTTTTTATTATTCCAATATTTCTCCTATTTTCTTCTGCAAATTCTCAATATTCGATCCAACTGATTTCTTCATAAATAATATATTTATTACTTCTTCAACCCCTTAAATTTATTCTAGTATTTAATTTTGAAATGTCATTCAAGAAACTATAAATATAGTTTCTATAATTATAGTTATATACTATAAATATACTATATACTATATATATACTATATACTATAAATATATTATATACTATAAATATACTGTATACTATAAATATAGTTTCTATAATTATAGTTATATAAACTATATTTATAGTTTCTTGAATAAGATTAGATATATAGTCGTGGTTCATCTAAATAAAACGGATTCTCGAAGTTTATTATTGCAATCAGTAGATCGATCGAGGTCAATCACCGGAATAATGCAATTCTCCGATAAGCAAAAAAAAACTGTTCTCAGAGGGATCGCATCGATAAAATACACGGATTACGATGAGGATCGGATGAAGACGTCCGGTTAAGAGGGCAATCGTTCCGCGTGATTGATAGAACGACTCATCCTGAACGGAATTTTTTCAATTCTCAGTATTATTGGCCATTGCTTATTATTATTCCTTCTTATGAAACGTAAGAACTTATTCCACAATACATTCTTGTAATCGCCGAGTAAATAAATGCTTACGCCTACGCTCAGTCACCGATAATCGCTTACATAGTTACGAGGAATCTTATTGCAAAAAAATAGTTTACTTAATATGCAAATTTGTGATTCCCCCAAATCGCAATGACGAAACGGTCTTTCGGCAAAACCCTAATGAGGATATTTCTTCAGTCATATTTATACTATTTTTCCATTTATTTCTTGCACACATTCCCATAAATATTGACTCTAAACGTTTTTAGAAAAAATGATTTTAATGATTGGTAACTGAATCAATTCTTATTTCTAGGAAAATTAATCGAGGGATTGAGAAAATTAATTCGAAGATGAATTGTAGTTATTATGATAAAACTAATTGATTAATTTGCTTATCGATACTATCGAAGAATAACGCAAACGTGTTAGCGACCTAAAACGAGCTCAAGGGAGACTTTTTTTCCAATTCTGACATTGCTACAATTTACACCTTGCCCTGATACCATTGCAAACTAGCACATTTCACCGGCACATAATTGACGCGCTCGAGTAGTTGGCGTATCTTGCGAGCGATCCTGATTGATAGTGAAAGGAAAACTTCTAGAAAAACAAAAAAAAAAGTACCTTTAATCGTAACAGGCAGCAAAACATTGTTCTCGCAAGAGAATAACAGGGTCGCGAGTTTTATGTTCTGTACCGAGGAAAAATCCTTATTGGCACCGACTGCGCGACGAACAATAATTGGCCGCATATCTGTCCTCATTGTCGAGGTCGTTAACGTTACGAGCGGTGCAACCGATTGCACCAGTACATACTACTTGCACACACTTGCTAACCATCTGAAAACTTTGTCCTATTGGAATGTCCTTGCGCGGATACACATTAGGTCCCGCATGACTGACTTTCGCATCTCGTTCCTTCTCCCCCGATTGCTCTTTCACAGTCCTTGCTCTACACCTTCGACTGTCAATCGTTGTCTCTTTCCTCTCTCGTGACGTAGCTCTACGTCCGTAAAACCGCCAACTTTCTTATTTCCTTAGCAATAAAATTATCCAAAGAACAAAATATATCTGTTAAATTTCTTGTTCGATTCTTATATCAAAAACCAGTTTTTGTTTTTTAAATTAGAAATTGTTTTAGACAGACGGAATTAATCGAATACAACGTTTAAGTGCGTAGAATTGTAAAATACATTTGTCCCATTGTTCTGGAATTGTTTTACTCGTGAAGTAAGTACTGTCTAGTGATGTAAACGTTATTACAAGTGTCGAACAGTGTTCACGAGTGTCACGAGGTTCTCGATTCTCCTGGAGAATCTTTAGGGTATCGAACAAGAGATTCGTAAGAGTTATTGAAATTCTTTGTCCTTTGAGATTAGGAAGGAAACACTCTTTATTTATTCGACGACAACTTTTGTTTTCTCTCTCTCTCTCTTTAGTGTTGGTTTTCTCGTCTTATCCCAGTCGAGTCATCGATGCCTCGTTTCAGTGCGATTGCAAGCGAGTTCGGCTCGAGCCAGGAAAGTTGTTAACCTTGTTCGCCCTGTCTGCGGCTTTTCGCATTGATACCTTTTGCAAAAAGGCCTCATTCACGAGCCGCCATCCTTCGATCACGAAAATAAAAATATGGAACAATATTGACCCTCTATGACGATGGGTAACTTTCAACTTGCTTATCGATCTCAATTACAATCGAATCCCCTTGAAAATTTAACTCACGTATATTTCCCATACTTATTACTTCCATCGAATTTCTTTAGCCATAAACAAATAGATCGTTAACTACATTTTTATTGTCGGTTAGGATTTTAAATCCTTTTTTTTTGGCGGGAATTTTTTCAATGCTAAATTAATTGTTAACCCGATGCTAAAGGTTAATATCAGCAAGTTTTGCTTTATGCAAATATTGTTATTTATAAAAAAAAAGTGAATCGAGTTTGCAGACGATTTAAGTAGCGAGGAGGCATATAAATAAGCGAATAAGTGGAATTTAGGAATTCTCGATGGACTAACTGGCAGTTTCGCTGTTGCACCAGATGCGAGAAACCAGTGTCTTGCATAATAGCGATCCATATATGCTTTTCTATCGAAACTGTTGCGTTGGTATGACGGGAGCGTCCTGTTTCTTCATAGATTACTATATACATATTATCCTTAATCAGACGAACGTTAAAACGTTTCCTTATTTTATTTGAAAAAAATCTCACGGAAAATACCGTCCAATGAAAGAAAAATTGTATAAAATGACAGTATAAGTTGTAAGCAGGTTTTTTGGGAAAATTCCATGGATGTCGCGATATTCGCCAAAATGACTTATAAACTATATCCGACAGTTATTATATGGAAATCACGCGCACTTTGAAAACAAATGTCTCACTTGCGACGTATTAAATACCAAAGACACTGTTAAAACAGTCACGGTGATACAAACTTTCCAAACTTTTCGGCGGGAGGCCAGTTTAGTTCCTCGTCTCGTTCCGCTCTCGACTCGCCACGGCGAAAACACGTTTCGCTCGATTCCGCAAAAACAGGCAACAATTCGCTTGGAACACTGATTCTCACCTTCCGAAACGAATACCTCGGGAACTTTTCATTTGACTTCTGCGTTGAATTCTTCGACTACCAGAGAAATTTAATTACACATTCGTAACACGTGCAATTTATAATCCTAATATTATATCGCATCGTATCGTACAATCGAATCCATATTTTTTGAAAAGTACAATTGAAATTTACAGCTGGATAAGTAATTAAAAAAATCGTGATTAATTGAGATTCAGTGAATAAGATTCTTTTCTTCTCGCTGTCAACGGGTAGAAAATACGTTGTCAGAGGAAGTCAGAGTCTCTTTTAGTCGACATGTCATCGAGATGGGATACTATAAGCTTCTATAAATCACGCGTGATTACTCGAAGCAGACAGTAGGCTGTGAGAAACAGCAGGAGACGTCTTGTTACGTCAAGTTTATTAAGTTCCACGGATTCATGGATTCTTCATGGATGAAATTTATAAAAAGACCGTTGAACGAGTCTATTATACTTCTTTTTAATTTTCTTAAAATATATTCCTATATCACACGTTTTCAAACGTGCTCAAAGAATTGATATCAAAGTATATTGACTCATCTAACGCAATGAGATTATCCGTACACTTGTCAGATTTATGAATCGCGTGTCAATAAACAGTTTTTTTATTTTTTTTTCGTTTTATTAACTACTTTATACTACGTTCCTCGATAGCGATTGATTACGTATGATTATGTATGTATTGGAACGAACCGTTGCGATTGGGAAAAAGTGGGACGCAGGTAGCAAACTCGTAGCGTGTGTCGTCTTTCAAGTGGAATCTATTGATCCGTACTACTTGCAGCAGGTGCTGCTCAATAAATTTCTTCGCCTCGTTCGTTTCAAGCCGACGTTGTTTGTCGCTTTCGAACCTCCATTGAGTAGCGGCTTCCCAACGATAACTTTTGTGACTCCGTTAATTCTCTCGTGTTTATCCCGAAAACGTGTTTCTAAGAATATTAGTGTCATTGGATACTTTGCATGTTGATGCAATTTGTTTTTCTGAGAAATTATAGACATTGTTTCTTGATACAATATGAATTCGAAGAATTTCGTCTTATTCAATTTTTCACCTTTTTCCTCCAAATTCTAAAATTTTTATTAATTCTCTCTCTTGGAGTTGAATGTCTCTTAAATTCTCTACTCGTTTCTTTTGCTTTTACGTTATATTGATTAGTAATTTCTAAAGACGTTTTTATCAACGTTTACCAACTTTTAACTTTGGTTAAATCTGAGTAGGAGGCTAACAGCTGTCCCAATGACCGAAATAATCCAGAGTTCCGACAGTCGTCGTTCAAGGCGATCAACCGTTCCCGCTTCCATGAAATCGATCGTCGATCGAAAGAATCAAATACCAGGGAGATAAGGCTTCTCGAAAGTGTCACGCGTTTTCTCAACGATATATACATATATACAACAATGGACAATAGAGAGTCTGAACCAGAGACGCATACATATGTCATAATAATTTCGAAAAAATTCAGGAAGAAAAAATAGAAAAGGAACGTATATATACGTATATATATACAGGGTGAGTCAATGACCTTGCACCAAACTGAAACCACGTATTTTCAGGGTCAATAGAAGCCTAATAGTCCGGGAACACAAAGTTGAAATCTCAACCCTTTCGGAATTACAGGGGGTTGAAATTTCAAGTTTTAAAAAATCATATCTTCCGACGGGATAATGCTAGCGTCACGGGTCTTTTTCTAGAATATGTGGGAGGGCCGGAGCTATGTGAAAAAAAATAGAAACCATTTAAAAATTATTATTAAGTCGCATTATTATTGATTTTATTGCAGTTTTTCGATGAAGCAGCAACATTTTCAGGTACAAAAAAAATCACAGTCATTCTGTGATGGACCCAAGAAAATATCGCGTTATAAAAAGTTTAAAATTTTAATAAATGTGGCCAGGATAAATTATTGAAAGTATATATTTCATTGAGAATGATTTGATATTAAAGTTACCAGGACTCATGTGTATGTGAATACACTGATTGTGAGTTTGCACTTTCTTTTGTCTGCTACCAAACACGTATATCGTATATATATATATATATGTATATACGATCACTCGTGATCCTGTTGCCGATATAAAACCAAGCAACAGGAACCGAATTCTAAAGCCGCAAAGTACCCTGTTCTCGGCTCATTACCGCAACTAGTCTCTTGCGAGTCGCACGACTAAAAGCCCGCGATACCGAATCGCGGAAGTAGTTGCGAGAGTCCGTGGTTCTTTCGGGTAAGAAATTTACACCGAATTCTGATGGTGGAAATGGGGACGGCATGCACGCGCTGTCTATGATCACCCTTTTACTCCTAATAGATATAGTTACCATACGTGAGAACGAGTCCTATGGTTTCTCGAATTTCGTCAACGTTTCACTAAAAATAACCAATTTCTTGCTTTTTCATATATCGGATATTGTAAATATTATATCGCAATATCGAATATTATTCTAGGGAAAAATAAAAACTGTAATACGTGAAGTATAATATATTTTTGAATCTAGATGAAATTCGAAAGAATGTTTTTAGTGAGTTAGAATATTGATTAATCAAATAGTAATTGAGTTTATCAGAGGTTTTTGAGTTGAGGAATTATAAGTATATTTATTTTGACTGATTGTTTTTAAGATTGTTTTTAACTGTGAGACTAGGATCTGGGTCATCTTCATAATTAACTCGAGTGACTCGTTAATTGCAACACGAGCTAGTCGATGCAGCGTATTCTGAATAATCCTTGATATTTTTTGTCCACCCTTTTTTTAGAGCATCCATAATTATTTATTGCAATCCGACGGGTGGCATCTTCTCGCTGCACGACATTTCGCTTCGCGTACTTTTCCAGAAGTCAGAGAATATCGGATATGAGCGAAGACAAAAAGCTCGATTTATCATGGTGATTTGAATTCGAATGTTCTGCGGAATTCCTAGACAGCATGGGGCCTTTAGAATTATTCTATTCGGTGATATATACACGTATGCTTATTTTTGTCGACGAACGAGACTCGACAGCTTCTTGTTTTTTTTTTTTTTTATTTACCACTGGCAATAGACTATCAATGATCAACAGGTGTCAGGACGAATGTGACATTGTCGATGTTGGTGACCTCGATTAACGAGAGTATAACTAGTCGATCGTTTTCAAGCTCTTCTCGATGATTCGCTTCGCGAATCCTTCTCCAAATTCAATTCCCGAAATCGTAAAACATTCGATGTTGTAAAATGCATTTAGTGCCACTGAACACCAATCGTCATTTATGGATGCTATTAGTGTTTTATGGAGTTGTAATCATACAGAAACACACGCGAGAAATCTTTTTTCAATATTTTCGACACTTGGCAAAAATTCTTGCTAATTTTAACCCATAAAATATTACGAAAATGTTTCATTAATATCGCCACTCGATTAAAAACTCAGAGATTCAGGAAACTTTAGCAGAATTTTTAAACAACTTCTATTCGAATCCCTTTGACTCTAATTATTATTAAACCTCGCAATTTTTCTCTTAATTAGCAGTATATTAATGGAGACTGAAACTTCTAGAATGCATAGAATCGATATTAAAAATCTCTCGTTTTCTGCATCTAACGAGACACAGATCCATCCATTACAAGAATCCCGTTGGTTGCAGCAATATATCAGCAGATCATCGTATTCTTTTTTTCTCGATTCTTTCGCACGAAAGAAACCGGAGTGTCACGAGATCGCTGGAAGGTGACATCAGACTGCGATAAAACCACTAAAATCCGGTGTGTGCTCATCGGGTTTCCATCCATCTTGCCCGCCTTTTTTTCTCACGCGAGGAACCAAGGGCGCGGAAAAATACGAGGGAGAGAAACGTGTATATATATATATATATATATATATATATATATATATATACACATGTATAGTATACGTATATGTATATAAATGAACGACCGGTTTTTGGCAGCAAGTTGGCTAAAACCCGTCGATTTAAAACTTGGTTAATTCTTTGGCGTTTTAATGGGATTTCCAGTTCCAGTCTGTTACACTGGAGTCCGCACCCTGATAAATGGGATAAGTGTCTCGTGGCGCTTTGGTCGAGGGTGCGAATGCGAATTCGACTGCCAAACGACATTTCAAAGTGTCGCGGGTACTCGCGTGATTAATCGGCCGATATCGATAGAGGAAAGGCGATTAATATGGCTTAAATTAGTGGGATGCAAATCGTATGTTATTTAAACAATTAACTTCCTTAAAATCCTAAGAATATTTTCTCTAATTATTAGATTGAATTAATTGCTCATAACAATTATGACAATTATCCCAGTTTCCTTGAATTAAAAATTCCCTAAAAAAGGAAAACCAACGTCTTCGGAATTAATTACATTACGCATTATACTAATCAAATTCTAATCACCGTAAGTTTAGGAATAACAAGGTTATCCTAATTACCTAAAAGCAACTTGAAGAAAATAAATAAAAAAAAAGTTCTCTTACTTCAATTAGACAATTTCAAAGAAAATCTTTTGAAATCTGTTGGTTTGTAAGACGTTTACTTTCGACATCGATAGTGGGATTTTAGTGGGAGTTAACGAAGCTCGTGCCGTTGATTTTACAAGCTTCAACATAGTGTCAGTGTTCGTCAGGTGATTCTAACAGTACACCCTCGCATCCGCACACGTGTCACAGTGGAATACGGTACATCAAAATACAGGTAGATAAACTTCATCGTGAGAAGCGTGGATTCTTAACATTACAGATACCGTTGTCGTTCGTGTAACAGAGATACACATACCAAGAAACATATATAGTATCACTCGACTAAAACGCGATGCGCTCGCAAGAACTTGTTTTCACGAATTAACCAGTCAACGTCGGCATAAATAATGATGAGGCCAGAGGGAGAATTCGAGTTTTTTTTTTCTTCTCTATCTCTCCTCTTTTTTTTTTTAGGGAAAAAACACTTGCGATCGTCCGGTTTGTTCGGAGTCGTTGCGTTTATTATTAAGCGTTACTCCGGAACGAGGACGATGAAGGATAGTTTCCGTTGTTGGAAAAAACATCTGATTGAGTGCTCTTCCGCGTTGGTCGCCGATAAGATTAAAGAAAGAATAATTTGTCCAATTAGTATTCGTTTCTCTTTATCTTTCTTTATTTCTCTCTTTGTTTTTACTTGTTCTTCATCTATTCTAAGATTTAATTTATTTATCTTTTTAGCAATCTTTCTATCTATGTATTTCGATCTATCGATCTTTTTATCGAATGATTTATATACTGATTTATACATTGATTATTGTATATTGATTTATATATTAATTTATATATTCATTTATCTATTGATTTATTTATTGATTTATTCATCTATTTGTCTATCCATTTAACTCTATCCGTTGATCAATTTGTCGATCTACCGATCTTTCTGTCTGAATCTCCATCTTTCCTCAGCCAACGACTAATGTATAATCCAACAGAGTAATTTTGAAAAAAAAAAAAATCAGAAAAATGCGAGACTACCGACAGCTGACGCTGCTTTGAATTACGATAGCTCGGACTCACGATGCGCAGGCATTATAAAGGTCAGCCGTTGAGTCAGCGTCGTTTAGCTGCTCGACTCGGCATTGCTTGCTGTCACCGATGATCGTCGCTTGGAATTAAAGTTCTTGCAGAAAAAAAGTGAAATAAAACTCTACTAATTTCGAGCTATATCAATCGTCACAACGAATTTTATAAATTTAATATCTCGATAATCGAGTCTTTTGATCTTAAATTAAACGATGAATATTTTTTGAGTTATACGATTTTGACAGTGAGTAGAGTAGTGATTAGTCGATTAGAATCGCGACTCATTAGACTTAATGCAAAAACAATAAGGCATACATAATTCGTCTGGTTTATCAGTTAGAAGTATTACGACACGTATCTAATTATCGCGAGAACCAGTAATTACGTCTCATTGTTCCGCTAGCTTTTTTTTCATTTTGCTCCAAGAAAATCGTGGATGGTGAACGATTTCCAATTGAGTCCTGTCGAGAGGCATAAGTACTCGTGTCCTGAGTAAAACGGAAAAAAGTCGTCCCGTAAACTAATGGCGCCGGGGACCTGAATAATTTGAACTTTGGATTATAATTTCTTGGGATATTCCCGATTCAACGTAAGTAAGTACTTAAGTACAGATACAACCTAGAAGTTCTTTCAACAGACACAGTACTATACACTCGAGCGTGACTCGCCTTCCTTATCGCGCGTTAAAGTCTCCAGTGTGGTAACAGAGCTTACTCTATTCTTCGTTGAAGTCTCCAACCACTTTGTCTCACGAAACTATACTATACAGAATCTCTAGCGAAAAACTTTCAATAATTTATCCCGGCCACATTTATTAAAATTTTAAACTTTTTATAACGCGATATTTTCTTGGGTGCATCACAGAATGACTGTGATTTTTTTCGTACCTGAAAATGTTGCTGCTTCATCGAGAAACTGCAAGAAAATCAATAATAATGCGACTTAATAATAATTTTTAAATGGTTTCTATTTTTTTCACATAGCTCCGGCCCTCCCACATATTCTAGAAAAAGACCCGTGACGCTAGCATTATCCCGTCGGAAGATATGATTTTTTAAAACTTGAAATTTCAACGCCGTGTAATTCCGAAAGGGTTGAGATTTCAACTTTGTGTTCTCGGACTTTTAGGCTTCTATTGACCCCTAAAATACGTGGTTTCAGTTTGGTGCAAGGTCACTGACTCACCCTGTATATACTTCGTTTTTCCTTAAACTTATTTTATTCAAATAAAACTCTTCACCTATACAATTGAATACATTGAATAAAAAATTTGTGAGATTCTTTTAATTCGAACAAATATCCACATAACAAACTTCTTATTTACTTCGATTTATCCAGTAATCAATCGTATTATCTCCAAAAATATCTATTAAAATAATTCCTGTTTATTTTTATCAATGTAGATTTTTCTCTTAAGAAAGTTTCAGAATTAGAATCAAAACTGGAAATTGATCGTGTGGCAAAATTGGTGAATATTAAGGATTCAGGGTTTTAAGTTTCTTGAATATTGATATTCGATTGAGGAAATACCGTGAGAGAAACGATAATGAGTTGACTTCCGGGTTGTTGTTAGTCGAATAGCGATCGAGTAAAACCGGCCCAGAAAAATGCTCCAAGGTAATGAAATTCCCACAATTCAAAGCCGCGTTGAGAATTTTCGCAATAAATTACATTACTCGTGAGTATTGTCACAGCATACATATATGGTATACTATCGTCCTTGGGACAGAACGAAGACTCTATATACTCTTGCGAATCCGCCGCTCTACAGTTCTGTTACGACGCTCCTAGCCATTCTGAGATTCTCATTAATGCGCGCACATTACTGGCGAATTCCAGTCGATTCGTTCCTCGCAGGTTTTGCTTGGTGGCTTGGTTGGAATTTAAACATCTGCAGGTTTATAGGCTAATCAGTTTACCGGTGACTATCTCTCGAATCTCTTTTCAATAATAAAATTTTAGCAGCCAATAGCACTTAGCATTCGCGGTACATAGATACTCGAATGATGAAAAAGTATCGGAACGCTGCTCAGAAATTCGTATCGATTTTAAAACAGCTCCTGCAATTACTATTGCGAAAATAGATTTATTTTCTATGCATATCTACTCGAATTAAGCGTCCACTTTTAATTACGCTTGCAACTCACAATCCAATTAATTCGCAAGTAATAATAAGAAGTATAAAAATTAGTAATAAGAATTATAAAAAAATGGAATATTTAGAGTACTATATTATTGATTGAAACTATGAATAAGAAATTGAAATTAAAGAAGATTGTAAAAAATGAATTCGAATTGTTCTCTGTGTTAACAGAATTCCAGAGGGAATATGGTGAAAAAAATCGCGTCCGGTTAACCAATGGTTCATTAATCATACGATTGAAAATGGCATGAGTACTTGTGTAAAATAGCCAGCGAACGAATCCCTCTATTGCATCACTGAAAATCGCGTGGTTAATGAGAATAATATGCATGGATAATACAAGATAATAATTTTCCACACTTTTTAGGAAGGGGTCTTAAATCACCTTATGATGCATACCCATGAATTCGTCTTTCGATCCTCCACCATGATCCGAGAAAGAAAATAGACGTTCATTGTCAATAAACATTATTGTTTATAACAAAATGTTTAAACAATTGGAATTTCAAAAATTTGATGACACCAACTGATAGTCCCATTAATACCATGTAACTTTCGTTAAACAATTGTTTCCCTAAATACAATTGTTTAAGAGATATTTAAAGGAGAAAATTTACAACCTCCAAAGGCCTTTTGTCATAGGTCGTTGAATTCGCCTTGATCCCAGCATTCAGAATATCGAAAAAAAAGTAGGTCGACCCGTTGAAAAATATTAAGTTAACATTAATAACTAAAGACTACCCTATTGTAAAAACAACCCCATACCGCCATTCAACGAGCCCCTTCGAACCATGCAACTTTGCCCTGTGCGGATTTCGCGTATCTTCACAATTGACGGAGATATTTCCATTCGACATTCTTGCTGGGACACCCTGTATAATCAGCGTGTAGGGTAGACATTTAAAGCGTCCACTACCGAGTGGAAGATTCACTCGCGAGTCAGTCAATATAGTCTTACCGTTAATTGACACTTTACTATCTTCCGCTGACAACGCAAAGATATCCTCACAGCTGCATTAGCAACTTTGCGAAACTTTCTTCCGGATTGTTAACCAAGATCGTCAGCACGGAAGAAGTCACGAGGGAGCTGTAGTTCCATTGCACTGTACGAGAAAGATTTTTAATAGGGATTCATCAGTGAACTAGAAAGTTCTAATTACATCCACCCACGCGGAAATAGTGTAAAAGAATGTACACGTAAGTAACTGGGAAAGAATGAGTGCATTTGGGAAACATCCGCGTAGCGAGATGTCTCGCAACGTGTCTCATGTGTCCTCGAGGATGACCATGGAGAGTCTCTCGTCGCGAGAGTATTCACTTTACTTACTTGGCACACTGACAGGCACGCGCGAGAGAAAGTCGAGTATATTAGCACCGAATGAACCATATCAGCTTGTCAGTCATTCGGTATACAGTACGGTGCAATTAAATCTAATTGGATTTCGGTGGGAAATTGTCGAGACAGTTATAAAGTGCGTCATCAGACTTAATTACCTTTTTTTTATAAAGTCTCTAGAGATTAAATTGTCTCTTAATAGAAAATTACAATTTCAGAATTTCTTGGAATTATATTATTGAGATGTATTTAATATTTTATAACATTAGAGTATTTGCTCTTTATTATAATTAAAGGGTTATTCATTTTTTTTATTGTTATTGGAATGGTTAATAGTTGAGAGTAATTCGGAATCATCAGAATGAGTTGAAAAGACGTGTTAATTATACTAATACTAATTATTTAATCGTTTTAATCGTTTTAATCATATGGAAATGATATTAATCATTTTTCTTCGGAGTCAATTAAGTATAGCAATCAGAAATCTAACATGTACAATTCAATAAGCTCTTTTTTGAAACAGTTTTTTTTTAATCGTCATGTGACAAGTTAGTAGAGAGATCAGATTAGCCGATTAGTAGGAAAGCTTAACGACCCATTCTCGAATGTCACCTTTTTTACGAGATCGTATCCGGAGCCGACAAGATTACATCGGATTTCGGCTCGAGTAGATCTTACGAGACCGCATTGTCCTTGGCTTTTGTCCGCGTTTTCTTTCTTTCGGCATCGCACGACATATCCGGGCATCGAGTAGGATATTGGATCCCGTTGAAAGCGAGTGGTGCCGCGAAACTGTGGATAATCGAACGAACTCTGAAGAGACAGGAAAAAAAAAATCGCTGTCACTAGCCTTGAAGTTCGAGTTCCACACACGTCTCGGATTTAATTATTTATCACTCATGATTTTGACTCAATTCTGCTAGAAATAGCTTCTCCTAGTATTTTATGACTTTCATCTTCATTGCTTCACCGCACTTTTTATAGCTACGACCAAATCGATTCTCCTATCGATACTTTCAATCTCACTCTTTTCGTCGATTTTACAGAAACTTAAATAAATTTTCTTACTGCAATTTAAAATTGAATATTTTCTTGCTGAATAGTCTCTTGCTACGTAATATTACAATAAATATATTACAATGAATTTTTCACGCAAGTAGCAAATGAATAATTAAATAAAGTAAATTGCTGGAAGTGAAAGAGCTCGCTTTCCAAATAATTCTTAGAGTGGTTTTATGATAAAACAGGCCACTGTGCGACGATAAATCTATTTGAAAAGCACATGAGACAAAAAGAGTGTATTCGTGCAGTAAAATAGATTTTAATTACAGTTTACAGCACTAAGGAGTTTAAGTATACATAGATAGTCTTTCTTTTCAGTGCAGCAGCACGACCAATTCGTCTCGACCAGTATTTTAACCGGAAGGAACTCGCTTTCGTTACTTCCTCGTAGTCTCGAGTGATTGCTCTCCTCGAAGAAAGTGATCGGACAACAGTGATCAGCTCTGCTTCGTTGAATCTCCCTTTTCCTCTTGAGCACCGGGACACATCTGTTCTTGTGAATCTTCTTTTCGGAGATACTCGCTGCAATTCACTTTCCTTTCGAAAGCATTTCTCTATTACAATCTATTCATTTCCTTCACTCGTGCCTATCCTCTTTTTCCGCTAAAAGAAATTAGAGGCTAAATAAAAGAAATTAATGATAAACGCAAAAGAAAATTATAATAATAATTTATATTAAACTTTATATTAAACTAATTTAATTTATATTAAATAATTTATATTAAATAATTTATATTAAATAATTTATATTAAATAATTTATATTAAAATTTCTTTTCTTTTTAAATAGTTATTTATAGTTTCATATTCTCTGTTTATGACGTTGCGTTTTCAGTTGAATTCGCGAAAACTACTAACGAGAGGTGTCAAATCGTAGATATTTTTAATTCTCGCCTCTTTCTTCGGTTATAGCTTTATTTATTGCAGTAAAAACAAAAACTAGCTTAACTCGTCAGGTTTCTTTGTCCCTTGCCGCGTCGTTTCAATGGAAATCACAGATATAAATCTCAAGTGGAAACGATCCTTTCGTTGCTTAAGTGTCCCATTTTGCGAGAATATGACTTATTTCCAGTCGCGGTTGCGAAAGAGGAGGAAATTGCGAGGCAACGCGAGAACTGTCACTCTCTCGACTTTATTGCATCCGTAACGTATCCAAAGTAAAATCGTTCTTTCGTTACTGCCGACTAACGAACCTTTGTTTCCCAAGGTTTCCGCGAATTCTCCAGAATTTCAATGCAGATAAATCAGTATGAAATTGAATAAAAGAGTTAAATAAATAGAAAAATAAATATCCTGTAGAATTTCTTCCTACTTGACGATTTTACTTGGAAATTATAGCTCCGTAGAAAGTTAATTCCTTGACTTATCGAACCTTAACTTATAAATAGTGAATCCTTGTCGCAAAAGGAGTTATAAATAAATACTCGATTATTAATGAATCGGTGTGTCTATATACACGCACTTCCGCTAACCATTAGAATTCTAAAATCCTTAAAAACTATGTAAATGTCAAGTGTGAATAAAATGTCAATGATTCACGTATCTGCAAACACTTCCTGATTCCTGTCAACAACGATTGACAATTGAATTTTTAATATCTAACTCAAGAAAAGAACCATCTTTTCACATTTGATTCTTCTTCTTCTTCTTCTTTAATTCAGAATTTAAAAAAAAAACTCTATACATAAACGTATATGTTTCCAATAACGATAATATATAAATAGGTGAGAATAAATTATCGAAGTGGGTTGAAGAAAAAAAAAGAAGTCACGCTGGAAAATCGAGTTAAGAGAAATAGAAAGTTAGATGGAAAATTTATCGACGCGATACAAAAGTCTGTCGAACTAGTTGTGCTAATCGTTGCATTATCGTGTCAGATAAACCTCGCACGGTTAGTTCCATAAACTTCCCGAGTACACGAGTTAAAGTTTTGTTCGTTACAATTCGACACGTTACCAACGCCGTTTAATTCTTACCGACGAGATCATGGTCATATGCAAATTTTCAATTATACGAGTTTCGAGCGTGTCACAATCAAAACAGGACAATATAACTACATTGTATACATATACATATACATATGTTATTAATTATTATTCGAAGGATCAAAGTGCCCGGTCATCTTTCGAGTGAACAACATAATTAAACGAGTGAGAAAATGTGTTAAAAATATAAAAGGATCGTTGTGTTAAAGTTCTGGATGTTCAACGTAAATATAGTTGCAGATTGATTGAAGAGTAGACGCGTGTGACGTTTCGAGGAATTTAAGACGAAACTGTTTATGGTAGGTCTATGAGATCCCATCTTCAAGAAGGCAGTCGCGGAATTACTTTTCGCAACCGGGTCGTTCGGTCTTCGCTCTGTCTTTCTAATTCTCCTTCTCCCACTATCTCTCTCTCTCTTTCTCTTTCCGATACTCTCACTTTTGCTTTCTTGTGCATTGAGGTAACACGATGAAACCAGTTGCCCTTTACTTCACTTCATCTTCGAGTTTCCGAGGCTGCCGACATTTATAACGTGCAATTACCCACATAATTACTCGCACAAACGAAACCTTACTTGTGAATCTACGTATACATACATATACGAATGTATGTGCATATATGTCGAAGCTTAAGAGTTCTCGTTTAACCGGCAAGGATTCTAATCGATCAGGTTTGATTTCAGCAATGTTGACCCAGATCAGGGCTCATCTCATAAAATATGTTACAATTGCCAATTTACTTTGATACAACACATCCGCAAATATACGTCTTCAAAAGAACGTTTTACTTTGTTATTTCTAGATTTCTTCGGTTCTCTATTCGAATTATAATACTTGATAATTATAATTCGTGCTTTTAGGTAGATTGAGTTAGAGGATAATTAATTGGTAATATGCTTGTATAATAGGAAAGTTTTAATAGTGTGATAATTTACACTTTCCTGTGTGTATATGTACGTGGTTCTATTATAAACAGTGCAAAAGGTGCGCCAATAACTTTCTCATCCTCATAGATTCTGATCGAAAGATATCTTCTACTGGCTGATGACCTTTTGGATAAAGAGACAAAAAGAAATCCAGTTCAAACAGAATTATGTATTCATGATTCACTTTCAACTTCTTCCACTTAATTCTATTTCTTCTTCTGATTCAATATTATCGAAAATATTTCTCTCTTTTCAATTCCTGTCTCTTATTTTTCCTTATTTTCAATATTTCAATAATAAGTGACGATTATAAGTAATAATAGTAGTAATAAAACTAATGAAAATCGATAAAGTTGACGAATGATGATTGTTGCATATATAGTTGCATATATGGTATAACTGCATTAATTCCGAGAGTTGAGTGCTTCGAGTACAAGTTGTAAAAGTACGAATAGAAAGGCCGCTGCATAATATCACTCCGAAAGACAATGTAATTCCTGTTAATGGCTAGACACGAGTCACTTTCGATCACGGTGCTCGGAATTTCCTCGGAACCTCGTACATGACAATGACTGTTCCGTGCGAATCTACCTCGAAGCTGCTGCGTGAACAGACCATACTTTGAATAGCGAATCTCGAATATATTATTCTATATTGTAGTAGCATTATTTCTTATTCGAACAATGAACAGTTTTGCTCTTGCAATTCTCACGCATTTCACTTCTGCATTGCAATTTTATTTTTGCAACTCTTCAACATTTAATTTTCCATCCATTTTTTGATTTAATAATAATATCATAGTAGAAATGATTCTTTTGTATAAATCTCTTTCGAACAGTGGACTTAAATTCGATGGTTCGGTTCGATATATTCGATGGAATTAACCTTCGCGAGTCATTGACGTTCGATATTGGCCAATAATAGGATCGTCTTTTTTTTCACTCGCGCTGCTGACATTGACGATCTTGGCAAAAAAAGAGTTTTGGCATGGTCGCATGCACGCACGCACGCACGCATCCCAATGCGATGCAGGAACTTGTGCGATACGACTGACAGAATTTTTCGTCTTGACATCAAGCGTCAGTGTTAATCCGATGCAATTTAACTTTCCTTCCGGGGTCGCTTGTGCTCTCTGTCTACACTCATATACATATGCGAGAAAGAACGTTGTCACTACACACACACACATATAAGTCAGACCATTGCGAAGGTTAGTTCCAATTTTTGCGATTTCTCGCTACTCATTGGGTGTTCTGGAAACTCGTTGCCAATCGAATTCTCTTAAACGAAACAATCAAATATATCTGACATGAGATTAATCGTATCTGAAGCCTAACATAATTACGATACATCTTTTTTTCAATACTTTGTTAATATATCGTATACATTATATTTGAATTACTATCTAATTTCCAATTCTATTCTTTCTTATTTTAGAACAATAATAGTTTAGTAGAGAATTTGTTAAAAATCAGAATTAAATGAATTAAGAATAGTAACGATATTATTATAAGAATTTTATTTTATTGAGGAAAGAATTAATTATTAGAGTAATTTGCAGGGTTGAAACTCTTAGAAGATTCTTATAGTAGCAGAGAATGAATTTCGCATCAAAACTTGGTAGATCTTAATTAAACAAGACAAACAATTCTCACTGACATCATACCCCTTTATCTTAATCACACGCTTAGACAATAGGTCTGTCAGTGAATCCATAGAAAGACTGTCGAGACATCGACGTAAAGTCTCTTGTATCAAATTGAATATAATTCCAGGACAATTAATCCCATCGAGATCCTAAAGTAACTTTAATTAGAAGGCTACAACGAGCAATTAAAACGAACTTCGTGATCTTGGCAAACATATATATTGTATATATCACATTGGCAATTTTCCTTCGATTTACCAATCGACAAATTCATGAATCCTCCTTTTTTTGCTTTTTCTGTTCCAGCGATGTGACGCAGCCAATCGGGAATACTTTATCGCAAAATGATTCGTGCCCTTGTCCTTCTGTGCATGGCCATTCTACCTCCTGCACGATGTCACAAGGTAAGAATAACTGCCAATTTCGTGGCAAGACGCGCCAAGGTTGCGATTATCCCCTCCAATTATACTCTCAAACGATAATAGTACATACGAGGGTAATTAAATCTGTTATTAACGATATAAAGGCTCTGTCATCCATGTCTGGGTGACGACCTTATATTCGACTTTCTAAGGAAACGAATAAAATAACATGAATTTTTCTAGTAGTATATTATCTTTCAATTTTTAAATTTTGATATATTTTCACTAAATACAATATTCGACAGAAATAATTGAAAATTATAGTTTATTGATGCTGCTTGTTTTTGAAAGATTTTAAAATTAGAGAAGATATTAAAATAACATGAATTTTTCTATTTGTATATTATCTTTCAATTTTTAAATTTTGATATATTTTCACTAAATACAATATTCGACAGAAATAATTGAAAATTATAGTTTATTGATGCTGCTTGTTTTTGAAAGATTTTAAAATTAGAGAAGATATTAAAATAACATGAATTTTTCTATTAGTATATTATCTTTAAATTTTTAAATTTTGATATATTTTTACTACATACAATATTCGACAGAAATACTTGAAAATTATAGTTTATTGATGCTGTTCGTTTTTGAAAGATTTTAAAATCAGAAGAAAATTCATCGATTGTATATTATTGTATAGAATATGTTAGGGTGAATTTTCTCTTAATTTCGCGAACTTTACAGGTTCAGGTTTATTTCCTGTGAATTGTAGAAGGGAAAATTTTGATTAGTTGGCATTTGCATGAGAGAGCAATCGGGCCATTCACCTTGCTGCGAAGAAATCAGGAATTCGCGCGCACGCGCTCGCACTGGAAAATGTGTTGTAACAGTCACGATAGACGTATTTGAGAAATCTATTAGTCGGTGAAAAAGCAACTAGAGGAACGAAAGAATCGCGATAAATTGTACGTTGAACCTCGGCCAATCTGACTTATGCTGTCGTTCGAGCGCATCGGAGTCTCGATTAACTTCTATGTATGTGTGTACATACATGTACAATATACGTCATGCAAATTCGGAACAATCGATTTTCACTTTCGCTCAATCTGCCACTATAATTCACCATTGAATTAAATTCATCGCAACAAATAAATTGCTCACGATTATATATCGATAAACTTTACTATAAATAGTGAAATTGAAATAAAGTGAAAAAACAAATTGTGAAAATGATAAATTTACTACGAATTTCCTATTAAAGCTATTTATTACATTATAACAGCGTTTAGGAAACAAATACAGAGAAGTTATTTGTTCCGCTTGCAGTGTTCCAAGTGAGGTAACAGTTTTATTGTAAAAGTGTAATAAGTAGAATTTTGCAATGTATTATAAATAGATAGTCAGCTGGCGGAAACTGGTTTTGCGAGGGCGAGTTAACTCGTCCTTAGTATTTTGAAGGATACAAATGGAGGGGAGAAATAAAAGTAGGTTACTGGAAGTGGTGATTAACGAGGCTTAACTTTCTAACGAGTCTAGAATATAATATATAATAATTTCTACTAATGAAATTGAAGATTCACTTTCGTTTCTTCAATATCTTTCTCGCGCGTGTCAAATGAATTTGTCACTCGGTATCTTCTTTTTTTTTTTTTCTTTCTTCCTTAATCGCTCGTTTCGAGAGTTTTGCTAATTACCTTATCGTACTTGTACCGCGCTAATTAGAGCCGGAAGCGTTTATTTCGCTCTGCGATTTGATTACAAAACCTGAATCTCTGGAAATCCTCAAATATAAATACTGTACATATATATTTGTAACGGACAAGAGTTACTGCATCGTGTATCACGCTACGTTTACCTGTTAACACGAGAATAATTTGTACTTAGTTGCGGTCGAGGTGTGGCAACTTGCAAGTATACCGATATTCCAACTTTATCGTTTTCGCTAAATCTTAAATCTTCTTAGCAACTTTATTCGCTCTCTTAAATCCGCTAATTGTAAATTTGCAATTTTGTACCAAACGTTTAATACAATTCTATCTTATCAGTGGCAATCAAATTTTCACAGAATAATTCTTCACGAATTCAAATATCTTTAAATAACAAAACATTCATTAATTTAAAAACAATTCATTCATTAATTTAAAAACAATTTATTAAATTCATTTCGAACAATTCATTAAATTAAAAACAATCAGAATTTCTTTTTACTTTTACTTTTAGATTCGATAGGAATTAATCAATAATTATTGGATCTAAGGAATAGATCGAAGTAAACTTATAAGTAATTAATTCTGAACCTAATAAAAATTATTTAAATATTGAAATATAGTTTTTAACGAAATTAAATTACTGGATAAAATAGTATAGGTTAGTGGTCAATGGCCAAGTGTTTTACTTACGTAAGTATCTTCGTTAGGAAGTGATACTACTTATAAATAATTACCGGTGTCTGAAACCTCTCGGACTTCCGACAGTGGTCAGACTCGATTTACATGCCTCGATCTAGCAGTAAGAAGTAGCACTCACGGAGATGGAAAGCTGAACACGAGCACCTGACTCGATCTCTCGAATCAATGGATTCTCTCTCGTTCAATAAACAGAACTTTTCCTGAGTGAGCCGACACTTATTCACTGGAAAGAGCACTTATCGCGACGAGTCTGCTTATAGAAATTCATGAGCTAATTATAGAACCTTCTTTGGGACTATTCCACTTAATTCCTTCACTTTACCACCATCATTATTCTGCCGAGAACTCTTCCACCTGGAAGATCGCTATATCTACCATATTTAAAGATTCTTTTTTTTATATACAAATTTACCAGTGAAATATTAGTTTGATATATCGCCATTCACTTATGTAGAGCCGTTCGCACTTTCTAACTGCGATGAATTAATTCGGTCTATTATGATCTAATTTATTTCAAGAATACAGGATTTCACGAAATCGTTTCTTTCACTTTAACAACCGAAGTTAAAAGAGTAATTCGCTAGGAAGAAACTGACTTTGAGACGAATTGAATATTAAATGAAGTAGAATAAATGGGAAAATTTAATATTCATTAATTATAGAAGAATAAATAGGAAAATTTAATATTCGTTAATTATAGAAGAATAAATAGGAAAATTTAATATTCATTAATTATAAAAGAATAAACGATTCGAAAGAAGATTTTATCTAGACGGAATTTTTGAAATAATTTTACAACCGAGGAAATGGAGATACAGTAGCTATTAAAAATGAAGTAGAAAATTGTGAATTCACGGAAGAAGGATGTTAAGATTCCTCGAGCAAGAAATAACTCGTGCAATCGAGTTCTCTTTCAACGTAATGAGTGAAAGTGATCGACCTTACGAGTTTAAGGTACCCGTGACAGTTAATTGCACCTGGATTTCTATGACAGCGCACACAGTGTTCTTAAATGGTAGAAGCAGACCTTGAGCCGTGATAGGAAAACTTTAAATATTACTGGCTCCGTGCAGCACGACACATACCACAGTCATGATCGTACCATTGATAAACTATCAACCATTGAATTTGTTCGTTTCGACTTCTTAATTGACACTTTACCACAATCCACTAACTATTTTATCTCCACTCTTTCATTCCAATTTACTTATTACCATCATCATCATCATTCTATCATAAAACTATCAGCAAAATTCTTCTAAAATTCAATCACAAAATTCAATAAAAAAAACAATTGAAACAATATAGCGAATATTGTATTCTACTTATTTATAGTTGAATTGGATTTGATGGAAGAAAATGTGACGTAATGAGAATGTGACGATCGATAAGAGTTAATCGGAATTTCGAGATTGACGTAATGCGCAGTAACCACGAGAGAATCTCCGATTGTCAATAAGATGTTTCGGGTTACTGCGTGAATGTATGTGTATGGAATAGGGATATATATATATATATATATATATATATACTATACCTGTCGTATCGTTTACGATACGGATTAAGCGTCCAATTAACGTCGTACGTCAACCGATATCTCTGATCGAAATTCTCTTGGACTTAAGCATCAGCTTACGACTCGTCTCTCTTTTCTGTTACAGATTCACCAGCAGATGACAAGGGAAGAGATGCTATCGGTGTTTCACACGGGCCACGAAGCCGGTAATAAGATTCGACAATATTATATAGTCGCGATTAATAATCTCTTAATCCTTTCTTCTAATCTGTTTTTATTATTTTTAACTTTTGAAATAGTTTTTGAGGATTTATTATTATAGTTAGATTGAAGAAATTTATAAATTGTAAGACAAGTTTTCGAGAGATTTTGTGATTGGTGGGACGTTTAATTTCTGATTGGCTGAAGAAAAAGCACCAGTAAGAAGTTGGGGTCATCGACTAACATGATTCAGAGGCACAGAGATCAAGGAGCAGACTATTCGGCATTTGTCACACCGGGTGACTGGCTATTAAGCTCGAATTTATCGTCGTGAATCACTTGCGATGAATATTTATCGCTCACAATCGGGATCTCACCGCAAATAGATAATTCGAATTGACCTCAGAAGCTGCGGTCTTCGCTTCGAAAAGCCTGGGAATTTGAAAGAATCGAATATTATACTCTATAATTTTCTTTTATCACATACACAAAACAAATTTTTTTTATATTCCAAATTTTTGAAGTTAAAACTAGTGCAATTTCCATCGACTATTGATTAATTAGCAATGAACATTCATTGGAGTAATTATTCGTCACTAGCTCGTGGAAAAAGTTCTAAATAATTTTTTAAATTATGAGCAAAAAAAAATGGGGAATAATTTAGAAATTGGTGAATCGAGTTTCTTTTAATAATATGTTTATCATAAATATTGCCTTCCTCATACGTTTTGGGCGTTTAATTTACCGTTCATTCCGTTCACCCATTCGCATAAAGTCCCAGAAATTTGTAGCCGAAATATAGGAAAAAGGTCGCATGACGCGCGTGGTATTTACCGAAAATTACTTTGCAATCACGATCTCTAAATCAATTCTATAGTTTTGAGTCACTGCATAAATGATTGCAATTTTTCGCTAAATAAATTCTTTTCCACAAATCTTCATCAAACAATTATCTATTCACCGTTCGACTCAAACTCACTTAAAATTCATTAAAAATAACAATTCAAGTTACAGAATTCACTATTAATCATTCATCAATTGTTTAATATTCAAATTAATATATTAAAGTCTAATAAACAACTGTAATTTATTTTCAATAATTTACCAATTCGAAAGCATATAAAAATAAACCTGAAACCATATAAATTGAATACCGGTCTGAAACATTACGATGGGAATTTCCCAAATTTAATATTCAACTTGGGATTAGATTTCGAGGGATCAGTTTCTTAGTAAAATTCTATCGTGCTCATTAGGTGGATTTTTGAGGTTCCAATATACATAGAAAGTACGAAAGAGAGAAATAGATAAAGAGTGATTTATTTTCAAATTTCAGTACCTTTGTACGAGATCGTGCCAGTGTTGCATACCGCGCACAAGCGAAGCATCGATACCAATCCGGAGATTCATTTAAAGGCCTTCGGTAAGGAGATAAGCTTGTCGTTAAAGCCGACCGAAGGATTGCTGCGACCTAATCACCTGCCAATGTGGACTGTCAGCAAGAATAATTCTCAACCTGATGGTCTCAATTATGAGAGGGTACTGGACGTAAGTCTGACCAGTGATGGAACAAATCACTGCGATTCTAATGAAACGTATCTACAAATATTTCAAACTTTCCCAACCTCCCTCTATAATCAATAGTAAGCAAAAAAAAAATACTAAAAAGAAAATTATATATAAAATAGTTAACTCGAATTATTAGATATTCATATATCATTTCATATATTAACATAATCCTCTTTTAAGACAACTCCCTCTATAATCAATAGTAAAAAAAAAAACTAAAAAGAAAATTATATATAAAATAGTTAACTCGAATTATTAGATATTCGTATATCATTTCATATATTAATATAATCCTCTTTTAAGACAATATGTTCAACTTTTTAGTAGTTAAATTTCACCAGTTTACTTTACAATTAAATTAACAGAAACTGGATGAGAAATATGGATTAATTATCATTGAAATGTATAAAATAAAAAGAAGTGTATTATTCGTGATCAAATTTAGATTTTTATAAGAATCTACAGTTTAATTATTATACTTGATTCTCTTAGGTGTTCAATTCGATGATATAATACTCGAAAGAATTTTTTACATAGTGGGAAACTAAAAGTATGCTGCTCGAGTGGCGGCACGTGTGTCCATCAGACTTCCGCATTATATCACTATCTTATCCATTGTGAATTAGTCGACTAATTCGTCGATGCGGCGATTGGCTTTTACCATCCGGCGAAACCCTCGACTGTTAATCGTTGGTAATTGCCGTTGACTATACCAAGGAAATGGACAATTAGGTTTGGAATCGTGACTCCCAAAGACAAACCGCTTTGAGAAGGGAAATTATTGTGCACTTAAGGCATCGATTAGGAAATCTTGAAAAGCGCGAATACTTAAAATGCCTCTTTTTCTCTCCGTTTCCAACTTCCACTATTATCATTTTATTACAATTAATATAAATAACTAAACTTCTCATTTTATTATAATAAAATCTTCCTCTAATTATTCTATTTTTACATTTCCTTTATAATTAACACATCTTTTTTTCTATATCACACTTTTAATTCTTTATGATTCGATTCCTGATATTTCATGAGGTTTGTTTTTTTTGGGTTTCAGGCCGACGAAGCAATTATCGGTGACATTTATCAAGACACGACGAACATGGCGTCCATTTTGCTTCAACGGGACGCGAATGGGAAAGTGCTCGTTGTAAGCTACTATTCTTTCTTAATGTTTCTTTCGACACCCACCCATTATTGCAGACTCGTCTTTCGTCAAATAGCAACAGCAGCGCGCGACTCGCCTCGGCTGCTACTGCGTTATAATTTCAACGACAGCGCAATTCATCGGAATACGATCCTTTCAATCAAACTGATTTTGAAAAATTTTCCAATTTTTAATCTCGAAACTATGAGAAATCAAAATTACTCACCTATTTTTAGAAACTTGATAAAATCATGATACGATCATCGGAATATTGAATTAAGATATTCAAGTATTTTTTATTATAGTTTATTGGTTTCTTATCGTTTATTTATTTAGAGAAATATCTCTTAAAGAAGTATTTCGGGAAAGAAGAGATACTTTGGTTTCACTGTGAGTGAAGTCTCTAATTGGCAAACGACTAAAAGGAGACAAGCGAAACGCGAGGAATGCATTTCGTTCGGTTCGTTGAATTTTGGTGCAGTGAGTGCGCAACAACGAGGTATAGATCGTTTGACAGGTCGATTGGATGCTGTCGCGCGTGGCGAAGTACCGAAAAGGATTTGCACTTGCAAAATGTCCTGCTGGAGCTCGAGCATGCTGAGCATGTTGGTTCGTGGCATGCTGTCACGCTGCTTGCCAGCAACACAGATTTTTTTTACCAGAACAATTGTCGAGAGGCTTGAGATACCGATCGATAAGCTATTTCTCTTTTTCAATGAATCAGAGAGAGAGAGAGAGAGAGAAAGAGAGAAACATTTGTATCAGTTCAGTTTTAACGTCAAACTGGTCACTGTTATTTGTCTCATTAGGTTCAGTACTATTTGGGTCTTCGTTTTTAGTGTTAGTCTACTAATTACCACTGATCATTAGTATTTATGTGGCAGCTGTGAAATATAGCTTGCTGTTGAAATATCTAGTTAAAGTCAACGAGATTTATTTAACCTTTTGTTTAATGTGTTTATTTTTTAATATAAATTCCAACTCTTTTTTTTCAACAGTGGGAAACAACGAATACTTCACAAATGTTAAATTGATATTTGAGTAGAAATTGATTTTTTTCTCACGAATATTTTGCATAAATTAGCGAAAACGATGCGACTAAATGTTTGATGGTATTTGAGATGTCGCTAGATCAATAACAAAATGAGATTCTCCGTAGTGGATTGAAATTATGCAAACTGTCAGCAGAATTGTTTTCGCGATTTCGATTTCTACGAGACACAAAGAAAGATCTTGCTTCACTGCTCGGTCACTAATGCCAGCGAGACAAATAATCAGTAGGGTAAAAAATAACCAGTTACAGGATCATTACGCAAAATCAGTCGTATTTCTCTTTGAGAAAAAGAAAAAAGCTAGTCGGTTCAGTCGTTGTATTTAATTTGGAGTTTTTTTTTTTGTCTCGTTTTAATGGAACCAATTCGGAGAAGTGGTTCCAGAGAAGTTGAATTAAATCGGTTACATTGGAACGAGAGAAGAGGCAATCGAGGATGAAAACGAAGTTGTCGAAATTGTAGAATCACTTTTCTGACGTGACATTGACGCAATCGATATTTCGTTGGTAGATTGCAATTCGATTGCATTGTAAGGATATTGCAAAAAAGATTAGAAAAAAAAGGAGAGGTTTTAAAATCCATAGGATTGGTTCCACCTTCCTGCACAGAGAATTTCGAGAGGAAGAAGGCCACAGTTTTCAATGATCGTGCAGCCAACCGAGCGCAACCCAATTTTCACTGAGAAACACCTTAATCGAACATTTCATGGGAACTGTAAAAGGAACTCTTCGTTATTGCCCGCGACTCGCAACTCTGCCCAGCTTAATTTGGAGTATTGCTAAAATTGCCAATTGGCCAACCGTTTCGTGAACGGAAACGATGCTCTTACTTTACCGTCGAAGATAGTATAAGTTGGCCAATCCTTGTTTTTCTTATAGGAAATGTGAAAAGACTCGATTCTTTTTGCGAAAAGTTTTCAGTAAAAAAGTATAATTATTTCAATTTCGCAAGAACGTTTCTATTAACAAATTTCGCACTGTTTATGCAATTGCACTTTCCCGATAAGTATTATATTAATATTCTTCAATTTAATCGAATTTAAATCTCGTCGCAAAATATTCGCAAATAGAATCTCACAAAATCAATCAATTATTGATTAAACAAATGTAGTTTCATATAAATGGCTATCCTTGATAGTTTTAAATGATTCGAAGAAGATTTTGTGAAGAGATTTGTTTGTTACGAGTCTCAATATTGCTTTAAATAAATCAATGGTAATAAAAGAGTTATAATTCAGGATTAAAGGAAGGATTTGAATAAAAGGAATATAAAGTCCTGCCGATTGCATTCCAAAGACAGCGAGCAGTGCTTGTAGTCTTACATAATCCATCGTAAAAGCGTTGTTCTATGTGACCCCGCGTGTCCTGACCTTTCGCTTTCACTCCCCCTACTTCACTCTGACCAATGCACCTCTCGAACTCCGCGATCGAGACTGCTCGATCACACTCCGATCTCAAAGCCAGTGAGTCGATCGCGCGATCCAACTAAACTTCGCAAAACGCCCACGCAAACCCTCGCAAACTTATACCAGCTGTTTCCAAACAGCTGGTACAATCGAAAAACTGCGAATTGATTTATTATTTCTAAATTAATCGTCAACAAATATAACAAATATTAAATACAATATAAATATAAAATTACATAAAAATTACAATATAAATACATTAAAATTACATTAAAATTACATTAAAATTACAATATAAATACAATATAAATATAAATATAAATATAAAATTAAAATACAAATATTCTATTAACAAATATTTCTATTCTAATTTGCTTAATCGAATAATAATGAGGATTAAGAGTGAATAAAAATTGTTTTTATAACAATATAAAGATAATTCTATGAGTCGGAAAATGATGATGGGAAATGTAGATTCGTCCCTTTTCTCAGAAACAAATTATACTGTATATCGAACGTGTTTCGAAGAATCGAAATAAACGCGACAGAGCGATAGCAAAGCTGTTTCGCGTCGAGGGCGAGAATTGTCCGGTGTTAGTCCTAGAGAAGATATATAATGTTCCTCTCACGAGAAAGCGAGCCTCGCGAGGAATGAGGTCGCCTGGAAATAGTGAGAGAACGAGAGGGAAATGTCGCTCGTTGGAAAGGAAAAGTGACTGATATCGAGAGTCGTTCTGGATACGTTTGACTAACATAAAATTAACCCTTATCACTGGAAAAGTTCCGTGACATGTTTCGCGCATAGCTTTCGTTGCTTTTCTAAATCACAACTGTACTCAACATCCGTTCAACAAAATCCTCAATTACTAATTCTTAATTAAAACAAACAAATTTTTGCTAATTCTCAAATAAAATGTTTCATCTAAAATCGTTATACTTCTATATTAAAAAAACACAATTTTATAATATTGTTCCTTAATCTTGTTATTTAATACACTATAATCATATTATATTATAAATTAATTCATCACAAGATCACTCGATAATTCCAATAATTAAAACCAATTTTTAGACATTTGATTCTGTAAATATTTCGCTTGAAACACGAGGAAATTTGTTGCAGGATGGAAATATTGGTTCGGAGTTAGTCATACGTCCATTGCCGGAGCGAATTCTCCGCGAATTCGTGAGCAAAACACCAACGTTCCACGAACCGAGACTATTGCCAAATGTCAGCAGGACTAAAGACGATCTGAAGCACACCGATCACCACGTTGTTTTCAAGAAATCAAATCGTCCAGGTGGCGACGAGTACAGTGATTTCAGTAAGTGGCTCGTTCGACCTTAATAAGAGAAATCCAACTGTAAAAGAGTCTCTCGCAGAACTAAAAGATTGCTTACAGTGCTGATGGAACCGGATCACTTGGCCAAGAGGTTCAGATCGAGGCGATCTCTCACTGACAGATCGAAAAGAGAAGCTCCTTACGTCATTTATCCAGAAATTCTCTGCATAGTTGATTACGATGGATATAGGTCAGTCAATTAATGTTTCCCATTAATTTCATTAAATCGCATAATTCCCTAAACAACACAAAATTACAATTCCATATTCAATTATCAATTACAATTAATCGTAATGTCGAGTGTGTAATTGTTAATTAAAACCCGCGATCAGTTATCGCGTCGTCCTCCGCAGAAATCTTCGAAGAGGAAGTCGTTAATGGTAAGTTTAATTTTCGAGAGGGAATCTGGAGAAAGTTTGTCCGGATCTCGGGTAAATGGAAGACCAAAATTCAATTTCTCTAGTAGAGGAAAAAATATGTGTGTCGAGAAATATGAGTTATACGTAACTAGAGTTGAGTCCTTATGCAATAGAATATTTTAAGAATCGCATAGCGAAATTGATTCTCTTGAGATTGGAAGTATGAATTTACGAATGAAGATTAAGAGAATAATTCGTACAAAGGAGTTTTGAACTAGATTTCCTTTAGGAGGCGGACAATGAGAACTGTGGTCGTATTGCTCGAGGGGCCGTGAGAGTTTTGCAATGTTGAATATATATATCCACTTCTTTTCCCAGATTGCACGGTGGCGATAATGTGCAGATCAAGAGGTACTTCGTCTCCTTCTGGAATGGAGTTGACTTGAGGTACAAGTTACTAAAAGGACCAAAAATCCGGATAAGTATCGCTGGCATCATTATTTCGAGGGTGAGTAAAATCGAATAATCATGAGCTATCCAACGAAATTATTTCCTCTATATTTACGTGGAATTTAAAAAAGAAATAAAATAACTCTTAGGAAATATATCTTTTTTAAGCTATATCGAAAAGATTCGCTTTAATTGTAAAATTGGAGGAAAATAGAATTTTTGAGAATTTTCGAATTTTCGAATTTTCGAAAATTATAGATATCGATTGTGATTTGTTACAGGGCAGAGACGCGACGCCGTATTTGGAGAGGAATCGCGTGGGAAGAGATGCGATCGATTCGGCAGCTGCGCTGACCGACATGGGGAAATACCTCTTCCGGGAGAGAAGACTTCCGGTCTACGACATTGCGGTTGCCGTGACAAAGTAAGAGTGTTCGATTCATTGAGTTCCGATACCTCTACTAACCAGCCAGTAATCCCGACGATAGATCTCGTGAAAGTCTCTTTCCCTAAGCGAGAGGGAAATAGAAAGAACCAGAAAGAGAGGCAAACTTATATGTATACAAATACACACTCACATACATACATACATACATACATAAACACATACAGAGAAAAGAAACCTTTAAACCATTGCACCTTTCTACTTTACGTAATTTTTGGTCCCCCTGATTAATGCAACGCCCGCTAGCAGAAATGATTGGGCTTTCCGTAAATCGAGAAGCAAGGAATCTTACTCGATTTCGAATTTTTTTTTTCTTCTTCAACAAATTATTAATATCCTCTCGTTTCTCGTAAATTGAATTAAATCAGATAAATATGTTTGATATTTCTTCAAGTAACGTTTCAATCTTTTCAATTTGAATTTATTTATTTTCCAATGTGGAATAAGAATTTTTTTGGGCAAATGGAGATAAATGAAATATGAACGTATATCAGTAGCATATATATCTATCTATTTACTTACTTACTTAATTCCATTCGACATAGTTACCCATAGCCACGACGTTTACAGCAGCCTGGTGATTTCATACTGTCGATTTTTATTTCGCAAAACAGGTATGATATGTGCCGTCGTAGGAAAGGCGGCCGCTGCACTAAGGGAACTGCCGGTATGGTTTGTTATATAGCGATTCACGCTTCCTTTTTATTTTCTTTTTCACTATTTTTGCTATATATACATATATAAATATGTATAAATTGACCAGCAGCGTTGTACAGTACTCACGAGCTTCTGTTAGCAACCTCGAAACTTGGGCTAACGCAATCCAACACCCTCGGTGCGCCAGTAGAGTTTACCGTAGGACTAAACCCACTGCTTTTTGGGGCAATCTGAAATTAACGTCAATTAAATTAACACGCCTTAATTGACATTTTATTGATTTAAATAGTTTAAAGGAACTTTTAATCAAAATAGATTTTGGACTTCCAAAATCATTTTAAAATAGTCTGATTTACAGTGGAAGAATTTATTCAATTTTTATATATATCATTTTGGAGCCCCAAAGGGTTAATGCAATCGAGAACAGCGTATTATAGTTTTTCGTGGTTTGTTCTGATAAAATAATGAAACTCGAGTGATCATGATACAAATTGCGAAAAAACAAACGCTGTGTCGATGCATTTGTCTCGCTACCTTATAAGTACATGCTCTCTGACGTAGATAACTGGTAATTGTTAGAAGAGATTGGCACGTCTAATTTGAAAGGGCGAGAAGCAAACGTACGAGAGTATAGTTATTAGTTTGTTAATTAGGGCATTTACCGAGGAAAGACACCTTGTGTCCCTAAGACGAATCGTGAGACTCTCGATGCACGAGTTAACTCGTCTCTTTTCTTTTTTAACGAATACCAATCGCTTCTACTTAACTCTAATATCGATGTAACAATTGGATTGATCGTTTTTATGGAAATACTCGCTAATTGAATATCGTGTACTATATATTAGTACAATGATAATAAATGATATTAATGATATTAATATAAATTAATTAAAATATCATTAATATAAATTAATGATATTGTTGAAGAATATTGAATAATATAGTAAAAGTATTTCCATAAGAATCTGCAATCCTAAAATTAATAATACTAAGGATGATTTAATTATTTCGATCGAAGGTATCGTCATGAGAGACGTGTTAATTCGTCCCGCCCTGTTAACATGCTAGAAGAAGCGGTAATGGTGCACTAATCCGTAAATTCTTAACCCGTCAATTAATTACGGTAATTGCCGAACGATTATTCAGACGATTAAACACGTATAAAACAGACGCAGAAGAACTCGTGGATTCGATTGTATGCAGTGTGTGCTAATACACACGCATACTTTGAGAATATATATTCACGTCAGTGTGTAAAAGTCGGAAAGAAAGTTTAATCGATTACTCCATCTGAGCGTTAAATTGTGATCGTCGAGTCGTGAACGTGCGGGAATAATCGCGATTAAATACGAGAAATAGTTTCCAGATATTATTGAGACCTTTTCAACAATATTCATTTTAAAATATTCCTTATCAGAAGAATATTAAAAAAAACACTTTAACAATACATCTTTCACAATATATTATTATTATTCCTCGAATATATTAAAACTATAATTAGATTCCTTGATATTTTTCATCTCAATTCAGAACATTATAATAATCATTATATTTCTTAGATAATTATAGTTGCTTATAAAATAAAAAAATTTTGTAAACTTCGAACCGTCCTTCAATAAATATTCCATGATTCGCGGAGCATTAATCAATAATTGGTAATTATTGACATTAGCCGAGTAGTATTTGCTTTATCCAAATGTCACGCGTACTTTGAATTCACGATGTACATTACGGATGACACTTTCGACAAGCACCAATCTCGTCCCAAAAATACCACTATAAACTGAATAAAATGTCGCAATCCCAAATGAAACTCTACTCAAAAAAAAAAAAAAACACGGACAATTTTCTTAAAGGACAACCCTCAATATCCTGTACATATATATATATGTGTCTTATAATTTTTGTTCTTAATGTTTAAGTAACACGGAGCTGCTCGAGCTCGGTTATATATTAGTCCCGTGACGAGGTTCAGAATCGAAGGCAGACCACTTGTGAACTTTGCATGATAAAGCCAATTTCTGTTGTTACATTCCAGATTAGATATGTGCAGGAGGCAATACGCGAATGACGTGTGCAATAGAGGAACCGCAGGTACGTTTCTCGATCAGAAAGCAAAAAAAAAAATAGAAAGAAATGAAAAAAGAAACAAGAAAAGAAAGCATAAGAATTGGATAAAAGAAACTGAAATGGATCAGTGAAAAAAAAAATGAAAGTTGTTAAGCATTCGGAAAAATCTCTTCTACACACGTGCACTATGCTACTGCCACAGAGAGCTCTTACTCTCTCGCTCTCTTTTCTCTCCTTCTCTCTGACTGTCTGTCTCTCTCTCTGTCTCTCTTTCTCTACCGAGAATCTGACTTTTCTTTCGCTTTCCAAAGAGAACAGGAACTCCGGGAAAATTTGAATCTCGCAATTCTCATAGTCTCAAATTTACCCCCCTTATCTCAGCGCCTCGTTTCATGCATTCTTACGAAAGAACTTGCTGTTACATACATATTATACAATTATGATACATAAGAGTGAGAAGCACCTCTGATTGTACAAAGCTAAAATTCGGCCTCTTGGGAAAGATTGTCTGCTCGTTCCTTCGCACAGTTGCTTCCGGCTCTTCTTTGACTATGTAACTTACATGTGTGTCTCATATATGTCTATTGCCTGCGAGCGAAACGTTCTGGACCTTGGTGCCTCTATTTGGTCCTTTTGTGGTCTTTGTGTCTCTCTACCGCCAATTTCGCGTGCTACTCGCTCTCTCTCTCTCTCTTTTTCTCTCACATTCTTTCACACTCTCCTTCTCATGGTATTTGTGTACACATACGCATCGCGCGATTTGGAAACACGTACATCATACATACATAATATGTGTATTTCGATCTTTGTCCTTATTATCTTCTTTATTCTCTTCGACATCATTACTTACGTCTCTATTGTATCTCTTCCTGCTGCATTTCCGGTACGGACCGTGGTCGGTAAGTCTCTAGGATGGGCCCGAAGTCCACGTTAAAGTGATCGAGCGATACCGACGAGCGGGACAACACCTTTCGAATTCCGATATACCGTCGAATCGATTATGAAAGTTTCTACTTACTCTTCAGACCGATTATACGGTATTCGATGTTTTTCTAACACTGCGATGATTGTCACTGTTGACGTTGACTAATCGACTCTGAATTAACAGCAGATGCATGCTGCCTGCTGAGAACCTAATTGGTTCGATGCTTCTCGTCTAATGGAATGAATTCTTACACTTCGGGATATTAATAATCACTCGACACTTTGCGCTGCTTCGTTTCGTATAATTGAATGAAACAAGATTGTGTAATAAGATTTAAGGGAAAATTAATTTTTAAATAAGAAGTTTTCAATTGGGATTAAGTATTTAATTTTTTTACCATTGTTAGGAACAAAAATTCGCAACGAAGCAATCAAAGTGTTAAGATCGCTATTTATTGATAATAACACGTGTCTCCGATCAAGGCACTCGAAGATTCTTGATCAAATATCCGGTAGCATTGTACTTGAGTACATCGAACTTTCCGAGCCCTTGACTGGAGACACACGTTCGCATTGTATTCTGGTGTCAATTTAACTCACTAAACACCGCGGGCTTATTAATCTCGAGCGCGATAACCGGTTGTAGAAGCGATATTTTTAACGTTCCGATTAATGCTGCATATATACAATACAATTTGACGGTGGCCCCCTCAAGTGTCGCGAAATTAACGAGAATTCTCTGTACAGGATTCGCGTACGTAGGCGGAGCATGTGTCGTTAACAAGCGACTGGAAAAAGTGAACTCGGTCGCTATCATCGAAGACACTGGAGGCTTCAGTGGCATTATCGTTGCTGCCCACGAAGTTGGTCATCTGTGAGTAATTTGGTTTATTCAAATCTCAGTTTTTTTTTATCTTTAACGTATTATCATCCAGTCGACATAATTATTTTAAATAATTGCTCTTAAAATATAATAGACTTTTTGAATAGACTCTGGTTATTAAGGTAATTGAAGATGTAACGAGTTAGTAGAGATACGTAAAGTTAGGAGATATATTGCAGACTGGGTGCGGTTCATGATGGTTCGCCCCCACCCAGTTATCTTGGTGGACCAGGAGCTGAAAAGTGTCGTTGGGAGGATGGGTACATCATGAGCGACCTAAGACACACTGAGAAGGGTTTCAAATGGTCCCATTGCAGCGTCTCATCGTTCCATCATTTCCTAAAGTACGTTTTTCTCAAAATCCACCCTAAGCTCTCCTCTACCTAATTTAAAAAAAAAAAAATTAGGAGACTGACCAATGAAGTTAGAAACAACAATGAAATCGATTAAAGATGCAATTTGTCTAGTGAAATAAAGTAGAATAAAACGTTGAATGAAACAATAAATTTCAGTGGTGATACAGCGACGTGTTTGTACAATGCACCTCACGAGGATGAGGCACTTCCTAGGGTCTTACCAGGAAAGTTACTCTCGTTGGATGCGCAATGCAGAAAAGATCGCGGAACAAGCGCCTGCTTTGTAAGTTTCTCAGGACACGCGTGTGGACACGCATCACTATAAATGGCTGTACGACACTTTCACGCGTGGACTAAGGTGACGTCAAGCGTGCGTCGTAAAATATTTATTGAACATTTTGCAGAAGGACGATCGTGTTTGCGCCCAGCTGTTCTGTTTCGATGCGGGCTCCGGTTACTGCGTAGCGTATCGACCCGCGGCTGAAGGCTCCTCCTGTGGAGATGGTCAGGTAAGAAAGAACTTCAATAATATTATCCCTTTTCTTCTATTTCGATCAACGTACAATTCGATATTAAAATCAAAATATCATTATAATCCAATTAATTGCAATATTGCTGCAAATTTAATTTTGAAGAAATAAAAATCTTATATTAAACCCGAATAGTTTATTTTTCTTCGAATATAACATGTGATTGTAATTTAATATTGATTTATATAAATAGGAAGAAAACTTGATTTTTTTTCATAACATGACGCACAACTTATCGCTATGACACAATAAATTACTCTGACGTAAAAGTTTATGAAACTGGTTGACCATGGTGAACTTGAATAAATTGACCTTACGGGCTTGAAGATATTGTAAGGGAGAATCACGTGACCTGCATTTCTAAAGAATCCTGTAAAACTTATCTTACTGTGACATAAAAGCTAGTAAAACTGGTTGTGCAAATCACTTACATTTCCGTTGTAATACAAATAAGTTCACTGTATGTGTTTGATTCTCTTTTTGATTCATCAGTAGAATATCATTAAATTTTGATTTAAAAATAACATAATTATTCTAAAGAGATCGATCAGAATTTCAATTCTGATTGATTCTTTATCAGAATCAATCTTAAATCTTTTAATAGACTTCTCCAATTTCCCAGAAAGAGAACAAAGAACATTTATCTGGAAACGAAAAATAATTAAAATCTGACCATAAATTTCCTTATAAGAATCAAAAGAACAAAATCTTATTTTTCCACGTATCACGAAGTTCTTTGACACAGCGGAAGACGTTCGCTCCGCTAATAACCATAATTTCCCATCTCTCAATGTAATTACAGTACTGCTTGAATGGAAAGTGCGTGGCCGAGCACGAGAACATTATACCGGATTACACGCAGAATATTCCAACGTACGTGCGACGAGACAGCATTTACAATCCGACCCACAGTCGGCCTCTCTTCGCGCAGTACAACAACACAGAATACAGGTAATGCGAAATGACTTAGCATTCGCTACTGATTATTTCTCCGGTCACGGTATAATTTTGCCGTTGGGACTAATTACAACAGTCACGAGTAACGAAGCTAGCAGTCGACACTACACACATATATATACATATATATATTATTACTCTTTCGATAAAATATCGAAGACTGCTCATTCGTTGATGAATCATTTCTTCTTCTTTTTTTCTTTCTTTTTCGTAATAACGTTAATTAATATTATTATTGATATGTATTAGCATGAATTCGATCCTGATATATGCCCACGCAGGTATCCATGGGAATCGACAACACACAGCACGCCACAATCGAAATTCAAATACTCTTCACCATCGTCGAATCTTTTCTCCTCGACGAACAGTCCTTACAAACGCGTTACACAAATCGCGACAACTCCGCTTTCGCGGCAGCAAACACACACGACTGGCAGTAATTTATTCGCGGATAAAATTAAGAATAAAATTAGCAATAACAATGGGAGTAAGAGTAACAAAAATGAGAATGGAGCTACTGGTAGTTTAAGTCCGACTACCAGGAGGCCTGGAAGTTATTTCAATTCGTATTATACGGTTAGTAGTCCCTCACCGAGGGTAACTAGCGGTCCGAACGAAGTGAATTATCCGAAAATTAGTCCCTTCAAACATAAGACTACCCTCAGCCTGATGTCCTACACAACGACAACCAAAGGAAGTCCGAGTGGCCTTCGAAATACCGGTCGTGGTAAGAGAAACCTCTTATGAACACCAAAGATGTCATTCCTTTTTTTTTATATATATTTCTTTCTCTAATTCTTCATCTTCCGTGAAAATCTATTCTTCATATTTCGCGCATGATCATCTGGTGTCGTGTTTTGTCTTCTTTATAAATATTCTCTTCGAACTCTTTCTTCTCTTCTTCTCTTCTTCTTCTTCTTTGTCTTATTCTCGAACGTTGATTCCGAAACCGCGACTGACGAACTACACTTCGTCGCGGTTCCTCCGGAAAGTCGACTTTGTACAAATTCACTTGCAGAGACAGTGAATCTAGGATTTTTCACGTTTTCTTCATAGTCAACCTCTGTTCTTCTCTTCGATTTCTTCCATCATCGTCGTAGCGCTACTCGAATCACATTGCAATAATTTATCCGAGTATCCGAAACAGGACACGGGTCACTTGAAACATTTTCCAAAATTCAATCCTTTCTTCCTTTGCCTTCCTATTCTTCGATTCTGCCCAAAACACTCTGAGTGACAAAAAGGAATCCAGAATAAACAATTATTTTTACCTCTTAAAATATTCATACAATATCAGTAATTTTTTTTCTTCATTTGACGTAGATTAATATAATCCTAAACAAATTCTCGATCTTTTTTTGTCACTCTGTATTCTTCTCTCCATTGGCTGATTTCTTCCAACAGTGAAACATGTATAATACATCGACTGTTCCACACGCATTACTCCAACCACTACTCTTTCACGCCCAGTTGACTTTAAAAGACTTTCTAAACCAACCAGTGGTTTCCTGACTATCGCCGATAGTAGTGTCTCACGATTAATTACAATTACTAGGATCGTCAAGTAGAATACGTGTGTTCTAATTTTCACGTGTTAACACGCGTGAATGGATTTACAGGACCAGAGGGCGATGAGTGCAGAGACGTGGGGTCAGATTGCGCGGAGCTGATCGACAGGCTGAGAACATGGCTGTGCCATTTGCAATCAGTGAGAAGTCGCTGCTGCGCCTCCCTAAAGACGATTTGCACCGACTAAGAAAGACTCCGATACGAAGAAAGAAAAAAAAAAAAAACACCATTCGAAGTTGACTAGCCAAGAGAAGCTGTAGAGGAATCGTTTAATTAAACTCCGAGCTACCAGTGCTTCGAAAGACCAGTCCCATCGAGTGTGTCCTCTCCGTGTTCGTTCTCTTTGATCCCTCAAGATTGAAAAATAAAGACAGAGTTGTTGTTGTGTACGTGTTCGTGGACACGTGGGAGATCTTCTCATTAACACGTTTTCTGCCCAGCGAATATTATTTCTTCGCTTCAATTTAGATTGCGGACCCAAATGCGCACAATTTCTCTTATCGAATGCTTGTGGTATTATTTAATGTACAGGGCGAATACGAACTGATGGTACAATTGATAAAAGTGATCAATTTGTAGGAGAAAATAATTCGAGAATGTAGAGTGTGACTATTTTTCAATTATTCGTTTTGAGGAATAAATCGATGATGATTAGTATTCTTTGGAAAATTTGAAGAATTATATTTTTTTCTCTTTTTTTCTCTCTCTCTCTCTCTCTTGTGTCTTTGAAAGAATAGAAATTTGTAAAAGGCGATCGCTCTGCATTTTCGACACATTTTTTCGCGTACCATCAATTTGGGAGCATCCTGTATAATTTAGACTATTTTGCGACGTTCTACTAATTGTACTGAAGAAAAGTGTCATCCAAAGAATGTGATGACGCGGTGGTCAACGTGTTAAGTGCAATAGTTACGGCTGCGTTGTTCAGATATCATTCCTTTTTTTCTACGCTAGTGCCGCAGGAGCTTTCTGCTAATGTAAGATCTACATGTGACAAGGAATCGGAAATTCGTGCGGATTACTCCTCCTCCGATGCGTATTTATTATTGATACACGTGATCGTCGCGCGAAGAGACTTGTTACACGATAATGATATTCTATATTATACATATTTGTATACTGGCGCGTTTCTACACGCTCGCGACGAGCTTTTCTAAAACCTCGAAAAATTGTAGCGCAAAGTAATAAATGGTAATTGTAAACAATTCCTAAAATCATTTTTCTTCATTCCTCTTTAATTTCTCTAATCTGATCTTTTCATTACGATCAAAAGCGAATAAAAAGTGAATATTGATCAATTGTATTAAGGAATATCAATAAATACGTATACTCGATGAATATTCATTTAACTAGTCAAGTACCATTTGCAACGAGTCTATAAAAGAAAACTAATTGGCCACATCCTCATAAAAGATACATTCGAAATAATTGATCAACTCTTACTACAATTTCCTCTTCCTACTTAATTACTTGGTTAATTATCAATAGTAGACGCTGTTGAGATACAAAGTTCCCGAGACTCAAGACTAGCAGCTTAGGAGTTAAAGACCAGTAAAACGTGTTGAGCTAAATGATGGACGACTTGTTTGGCGGAAGACAAGTACATTAATACAGACGGCTACTCCTATCTCTCTACCCACGGCACCTGTACACACGAAGGTGTGGCGATGGCCTCCAACGAAAAATATTATGCATACTAGTACCTACGATTAGTAGCTAGTAGTATATTATACATCAATCACATCGTAATCGGAGACTCAAGGAATCCCAGATCTTCCATGTTTGCAAATTGTAGGGAAACAGAGAATTAATCCGTTCCTTTTTATTGCCATAATAAACCATAGATATTTTTCGACCTGACATCATTAATTACTCTCTACCATTGATATACTACCTAAGGACGAGTTAACTCGTCGTGCACGAATAGTTGAAGTGAATTCCCTTTGGAATGAGATAATTCGGATTCGGAATCTCATTACAATTTCTGGCAAAAGTTGTAAATTAAATTGTAAATTGAATTGCAAAGTTAATATTAATCTTCTAGAAATAGTATTAGTGACTGGTGATTTTCTTGTCGTTCTCTTTTATTAAAAAAAAGGGAAGATAAAAAGATTCTGCTACGATGATCTGTTTTAATAAAAAATACTTTTTAGAGATGGTTGCATTTTAACTGAATTCAGCGGAATTATGTATAATCGCGGGGTAATTGATAGTTAAGAGACTCGATAGTGGTACTAATTAGCGGAGATCTCTAACAATTTGCTAATTGAATAATTCATCTTTCTACTTCCGCTGTCTCGCTTTTATAATATACCAGCGGGAGGGCCTTTTTCGAGAGTTTGCAATTTGCATTTGCGAAAACAAGCGAAAACACGACTTAATTCGAAAGAATCGGTGAATCCGACGGACCCATTTGGATGCTTAAACCATATCGATGGATATTTATTTGTTTACCTGATTCTGCGTCGCGATTATTCCCACGGAATAGACTGCTTGATGTCTGGTTTTTATTGTAATCAATTATGAGCAATTATTACCGGATGGAATTAATTCCTGGTAGAAGCTAGACTCAATGGAAACCAATTTCAATCGCTAATCTAATTAACGTTTAGAAGAATGTAACAATTAATTTGATCAATAATGCTAATTGTCAGTTGAATTATTCAAATACGTTTCAATAAGGAAACGCGTTATTAATTAATATTTAACGATCTTTAAAAAAACAAAAAAACCTATGGGAAGATAAAAATATTTTGATTGATATTCGCGAATCTCGCTATGTGTGTGATGTAATATTTATTATATCACCAACAGCCCACGTAACCGAAAGTGACAATCATGAGAAAAGTGTGCCATTACGATGAAATTAAACAACGCGAGATAAAACGTGTCGATCATCTCGCATGTCATTAAATTAATATTGTCACAAAAGTATTATACATAACTGCTGATCGAAATCTGCAGAGAGAGAGAAAAAAAAAAAAGTCATATTTCAAAAGAAGCTTTTCGACAATGTATGTTCAATTTTGCCGAATGTTTGACGGTGGATGACGTAGGATATCTATCAAGAGATCCATCAATATATCATCATTCTCCAATTACGGATTACGAGCTGCCGAAAAATTGTCAACTATGTGAACAAGTGTTATGATATAATCGGCAAATTTGACTTTGTCGATGAAAAGTCATTTAAATAACGCTGCAGAATCACGGATTGCTATTCCGACAAGAATCGTTGTAGAATCCGTACAATCGAGCTCTTTCGATCGATTGTACGTAAGGAGAAACAAAAAATCGTCAAAATTGGAAAAAAGGACCTGTGATTATTGATTGTCGATAATAATTCAGGTGGGAAATATTGATAGAAATCTGGGAGTTTTTGAGGAGGGTAGAAATAATCGGAGAAAAGGTAGGTAAAGAAATTCAGATCAATTTGAACGTAAGAATAAGAGAACTGTGAAAAAAATTCAAGTACTTTTCAGTTGGTTGCTGCTTCTACCTGAGCGATGCATTTCGCACTATTAATCTGTGTGGCCATTGTGCCATTCGCTACGAGCAACACGGTAATAAATCCCACATGCATACATTAACTTTTAAGTAATTACGAGCCGTCGAAAAATCCATCGAGAAAAAAAGTGCTTTGTTGAGTGAGGGAGAAAAAAAAAGAGATTCGTAAAAAAAAAGTCACCGATAGTCGGAGAAGTAGTATACTATAGGGATAGTCAAGCTCATAAAGGAAAGATACCCAGAGAAATTCGCAAAATGTCAGGAAAAAAAAACAAAACTGAATACAACTTTTTTTTTTCTTGTTCTGTTATATTTTAGATTCACATGCACATGACACCCGACGAGGTAATGGGAGTTTTTCGCACGACCCACGACGCTGGTACGTAACTAACATTTTATATCAATTTAATAAACTTGAATTCGAAGAAATTTTATTCGAGTTGATTATTTTTTGAGCTCCTGATACTTTTGATGATTATGATTCTGTGTGTTTATGATATATGCTTATTGGACACTCTCTCCTACGAGATTCAGAAAGTTTCGGATTCCAGGAATTCTTTGGAATGTGGAAAGTCAAGAGGAATTTCCGGTTTTTGGAAAATGACGATTACATAATAATAGTTGAATTCTAGTTTGAAATCGAGATTAGTTCTTGCTTCAGAATCTCTACTATTTTCAATGGAAATTCGAGAGACATTTTTTTGTATGGATATAAGAGAAATAATTGGGAGGGATTTGTGCAATTACAGTGCCAGATTACGAAGTTGTAAAAGTGATCCATACAAGGGCGAAGAGGGACACGCCACAAGCCACAAAGGTGCAAATAAGTACATCGGATGACGAAGTGAAATTATACTTGCATCCGACTGAAGGATATCTCGCGAGTACGGAAACACCACTTTGGACAACGAGATCGAATCCAAGCGAACAAGAAGGCATCGAATATACCCTTATACCAGGCGTAAGTTAGAGAATCCCTCAAAACATGAATCTTCTTCAATGACACTAGTAAAAGTGTCCCATGGCCAGCAGTTAATTTCTTGCCCTCGACAAGTGACTTTTAATTATCGAATCATTTCAATCATCTCAAGGAAATATCTTATAATATTATATCTGATCGCTCGGTCTAATATATCGTTTCGCTTTCGAACGCGAACGAAAATCACGTGGATTTTTATGCAAAACACTCAATGCCTTATGTAACAATTGCGAAAGAAGTACAGATTCGAAGGAAAAAAAAAAGGGGGGGGGAATTTATGCAAGATTTGGTAAATGAAAATTATTGGATTTATTATTGGTGATTATCGATGATTAACGAGTGACTTTTATTAATTATTCTTGATAATTATCGAGTCCAACTAAAAATTGTATATTTTGATCTAGGCATTGAAGAGTATTGGAACACCGCTTCAGGATCGAAAAGCGAAGGCCGCGGTGCTAGCAACGCCTCAAGAAGACGGGCGAATTATTCTGGTACGTATATGTACAACGTTAATTCCGGTTTCATCGAAGAAATATCAGAGTTTATGTCAGAGCAATATTTCTATATCAAGAAATCACCACAGGTTTTTCGTAAAAACGTTCCGGTTTTTTATCCTCGGCACACTAAATCATCACGGAGCTCGCCTTTAATTTCGGAATTCAATGTCACGTTGCGAGATACGATCTAAAAACCTTCGAGCCAGGAAGCTCGTTGATATTTACGATTTCGGGATAATCCATAAATCGACGAAACCACAGATGATAGTAGCTATTAGCGAGTTTCACGAATTTCACGAGAGGACCCACTCGTTATTTTTCAGGATGGAGTCATTTCACAGGACAAGGTGATTCGATCATTACCAGAGAGGGTTGTCAGAGAGGTCATGTATGGTGAAGATGGACTCTACGAACCACATTATACTAAAAATGCTACCGATGATGGTGATATGGTTTATACTTATCACCATGTTGTCTACAAACAGAAAAAACCCGAAGGAAATCAATATGAGGATATATGTAAGTTATTTCTTTTTTTAGAAGTTTTCGATTTAATTATTCACAATCCATTTTTTAATGTCATTTGTTTTATGAAAATTCGACTGGTTTGGTTCTTGCTACAAAATTTCAACTTAATTTTCAATTATTCGAATTTCAATTTGAATTTGAATTTTTTATCGAATTATAAATTTTACAAGAGGATATAATTTTGCAAACAATTTTCAGATTTCTCCGATATACCAAAGGACGAGGATAGTCCAGTACCAGAAGTGATTTTCCCTGAAATCTTGGTGGTTGTCGACTACGATGAATATGTGTAAGTATCACAAATTACATAGTAAAACACTTACCATTAATAACTCCATACACTAAATGAATTTTGTTTAACAAAACTCCAGTAACTGATCGATTACTTGTATAACTATAGCATAAATAATAATTTTATATTTAAGATCCATGGGTCGAGATATCGAGCAGGCCAAGAGGTACATAGTTTCATTTTGGAATGCGATCGATCTACGATATCGTACATTAACAAACCCAAAAATACGTTTAAATATCGCAGGAATTGTCATCGCCATGGTGAGTGTACTAAATCATCGAAATAAAAAAACGAAACTAATATAAAATCGATTGTAATAGAATAATTAGAAATTTCGAAAGATCGTGAAAAATCGAATATTGAAATCAAACCTTGAGACACTTCCCTCTATTTTAGAAAGTAACGAATGCTAGTCGACCAAACTGGTTAATATATGCTTTTTCTTCCAAAATATGCAAAACAGTCGTACTATGCAGTACAATCGTTGCATCATAGTCTCGTGTACACGAGACGTAACTCGTATTACGAATGTACATATATTGTTACACGACTTTTACATTAAACTTATCTCTCGAATGGAGATTTATTAACCAACTTGACGTGGTACTATCACTCTTTTTATATTTCACTGACGTCACTTTTCTTCGTTCCATCTAGTCTCGTGGGTTTCAGTCGTTAAAGTTTCCTGTGTATTACCAGAAAATAATTTCGATGAATTTTATTAACTATTATATCGATGAATTTAATTGATTCGTTATGGTATTTGTGATGCAGGATGCGGATGCGACACCTTATATAGAAAATAATAGAATAGAAATGGTGATGGTAGATGCTGATCGTGCTCTTCGCGGTATGGGTGACTATTTCTATCGGGAAACCAGAATTCCTCACGATTTTTACGATATAGCGATGCTCATGACACCGTAAGATTTATTCTTAATAATTCTGATCTTTATTACAATTTCTATAACTATCAATCCCGTTAAATAATAATTCACATTTTTCTAACAGACTCGATCTATGCAACATCATGTACGGAGATTATTGCGATCCAGGCACTTTAGGTAAAAAAAATGAGTCTCTTGCTTCGAAGAAATATTTTTAAATTCTACTTCGATGAATATTGATTCGTTATGTATATTTATAGGATACGCATATGTGGCGGGTGCTTGCAATAGAAATGCCACGAAACAATCATCGGAAGCCGTTGGCTTAGTGGAAGATAACGGAGGATTCAGTGGGATAATTCCAGCGACCCACGAACTTGGTCATCTGTAAGTTTATTATTAAAATTCTAAATCAACAACACTATAAAAATTGTCAATCTTAAAATACATATTGTTAATTAACTGAATTTTTCTATATGTAGAATCGGTGCTCGTCACGATGGAAATCCGAAGCATGCTAGCGATTGTGGAGCTTACGATGGATTCATTATGACTGGTGGATTATTGTTGGAAGAAAATGGATTTGAGTGGTCGAATTGTAGCATCAATGCTTTCCACACATTCCTCAAGTAAGACGTATATACATATATATATAAGTTCTTTTAGATTATAAGAACTTTTTCTCTTCATTTTATAAGTACTATCTACGAACTTGAAATCTAACGTAATTATTGTATCCTTTTAGCGAAGAAAGAGCTCAGTGTCTCTATGATGAGCTTCGGCCAGCAACACCCATAAGACGTTTCCTGCCTGGGAAACTCAAGAGTGTCGATCGACAGTGTCAAAAAGTTACTGGGACGAAAGCTTGTAACGTGAGTTGCACGTTGATAAGAATACACGATATAATGTGAACATATATATATATATATGTTATTTCTTTTACTTTATGTATCGAAAATTTCTGTTTTAGAAAAATACGTCGGAAATATGTATAAGATTAAAATGTGAGGTGCCTGGAGCTGGTGGCTACTGCAGAGCAATCGCACCAGCAGCAGAAGGATCATCCTGTGGAAAGAATCTGGTAAAAACGCGAATTCTTACGACGAACGAAACAATTGCGACAAAGAGTATCTCAATGATTTGCAATTTCTGCTTTTTTCCAGATATGTCTCAATGGAAAATGCATTCTAGAAGGCACAGTGACTAAGAATCAAGATAAGCATAAGATGCTCAAGTTCTTCAAGAGGCAGCGTATTCGACCTATCGTAAAGAAGATTGCGAAAAAGTGGCTAGACCGTATAAGGAAGAAAGTGAGATCGGGATTCAAGAGAATTATATCGTGAAAATTGAATTTCTAAAGGATAACGCGCATTTCTAGCAGACACTCGCTACATTTCACAACGAACACTTCTCGCAGATGTAAATACACTTGTAAAACATAGTTTTTAAGTAAGATACAGTGGTAAATCATTGAACGATCTTGTGAAAAAGTGCATCATTCGCGTGAGCTGTGTGATCGTGTACGAAATAAAGTGCATATCTCGAATATCTTGTGAAATATTTTCAATATAACGTTAAGTGAACTCTTTATTCGCCACGCAACAACTATAATACAAAAGTAGAAAATCTTATTCTAAAGGTACTGGACACATTGCGCTGGGAAGACGTAATTATTGAACGATCTTTGCTTCGATTCCAATGTCTTCGTACAGATCAGACTTACTCTTGGCATAATTCTCCAGAATACAGTCTAAGATCTCTGTACATATACGCTTTCGCTTGGAATACTCGCTGGAATATTCATTTACGGCTTGTTCTGCTTTTCTCTTCGAGTCACCTAAGTGTTCTGGTTGTGTAGCGGACATAAGTTGCTCTAATTTCTCTGTAAGTACTTTAACCGATTCTTGAAGCCGGTGTTTCTCTTGATGCGCTTCGTCCATTGTCATACTATTTTTCAGAGCATTTAGCACCGCTTCCTGCGCTTTCACTTCTTTCTCTATCTCTTGAAATTTGCTTTCCACTTCGATCGCGTGAGATTGCAGCTCTGCGTTGATTCTTTTTAATTCTTCCGAGTCGTACTGCGATTCTTGTACGACACAATAGATCTTCTGTTTTCCATATACCTGATTGAAAAACGTATGAAACTCTGGTCTCTTCGAAGGTTGTAGAAAATCTTGCTTACTTTTTCATATATCTTCTGCTCGCTTGTAAGTTCATCGACAGCCTTTTGCACTACTGCTTTGGTGTATTTGTTCTCCATGTTAGTGACAATGTCATTGACACTGAACGGTCTGTTTTGGTACTTCAAATATTTGTATACAGCATCCGTGGCCATTGTCAAAGCTGTTCACCGATCATTTGGAAACAAATGGGAAATTGTATCGTCACGAGACTTCTAAATCACGTGAACGATTTTCCTAAACGTAACTGACGTAACTATTATCTAATCAGCTAGTTTATCGAACCTACAATAAAGGTCTCCGAGATACGAGCGATTCATCCAAATTTAAAGCACACGTAATCGGCCATTGAACCCTTTAGATCTCGCGATAAAAATTCACGTAAGAAAGAATGTTTTAGACGAAAGATCGCAATCTTGTGTCAAGCATAAAAACTAAGGAATAAAATAGAATATAATATAGGAACATATAATAGATTTATTATATATTGCATTACGCACCGTTCTTTCATCCACGAGTAGCAATTAGTAACGAATTTACTATCTTTACGATATGGCAAATTGGCTGATCGATAAATAATACTGAATGGATCCGATTTAGTTGCAACGTTATTGTATGCTGGCGCCCTCTATATGAATACTCACCGAAGCTTACAGTGCACTCTTGCAGCACATCTCCTAATCCACACAGTTAAAAATAACCGCGATAAACTGTACACAGACTCATCACAATAAATTTCCATATGGTTTAAATTTACCGGGTTTCTTAATAAAAAATAGGTTTTCTTTTATCGTGTTATACAACTTCTACATACCTTTCGTATATACTGCCGATAAAAGTGCATCTGAAGTGCAATGTGTTAAATTAAAGGAGCTAGCAAACTTCTATAATGAATTGTGACCGTGGTATAAGGTAATTATCTTTTTTTTTAAAAACGCAAGTTAAAAAGATACAATAAATGGGACGAAATAGCAGTTGAATTTTATCTAGTGCGATAGGAACAACGCACCAATTCGTACACAACGCCTACTGACTTAATAACTTTATTGGCTCATAAAATTGACGATGACTCTATGCTTACATTCCCCTCTGCTGTATCAAAGACACGTTACGTGGTTATGAATAATAGTAGAAGTGGTTTCGTATAAATATGTCGAATATCATTTGGTGATTGAAACATGCGAATAACGGAAGGTAAGTTAATCTTTGCTTTTGCCAGTAGCTGTTACTACCATTATCCTGATAAGAGATACACATAATCAATTATGAGTCAGAATAATAAAAATAGAATTGTAAAATGAGCGAAAGCTTTTTTTAAATTCTATTGCTCATAAAGGCTAATTTCTTAACGAAAGATAAACGCTTTGAGAAATTTCCTCGAATTTTATTATACGAAATCAATTATGATAAAATCTTTAGGTTTTTCCACCTAACTTCTAAATCAGATTTTCATTATACATATAAATAAGAAGTTATTTCATTCGTCAAAAAAGTTACTTGCGGTAGGAATATGTATCGGATTATGTCTAAATTCTATTACAATAACAATTACAAGTTTCTTTTGACCCCAGAAGAAACGCACTCGCTCTTGAACATCTTTTTTACGAAACTTTTTTTATTAAGCTTACAGCGCGACCTTCAACGTAGAAAGTATCTTATGTATATGTTTACCAACAAGTCGAGTCTCGAAAATACATAATAATGAGGAGAGCCGAGCGCGAATCTTTCCTAATCCACTTTAATAACTGTCGGATCTTCGTGCGGCAAATACTCGAGAAGTATCTATACAGTAAAGCAATCGGTAGTGCACGTATACCACGGGACACATGCAACCGAAGATAGAGACCTAGGGAGAGAGGCAGATGAGATCAAGTTATCCGGTGAGAGCAAGTCGTGTCTGAATAGCGGTGCAGCATAGGACAATCTCTCGATCTCGATCGCGATAGGTGAAAACCTATTTTCAAAGAAATCAAATCATCCATTACGTACGATTTCTCTCCTGTTTAATTAGATAGTGATTCATCGATGGCCTGACGACTTATCATGCAGATTGATTTACGCACTTACGGCGCACATTACCGGGATCATCGAATGGGTAACGAACAATTGGTAGATCGCGCGATCTCTCGTCATTCACAGCATGAAATCTATCCGCAAACATCAATGTAACATATTATTTCGAATATTTTCACAATGCATGTAATCGTTTATCAATTTTTACTCTTATGCTTCTTATCGATTTTCTTGATAATTATCACCTATTGTTCGCATTGTCTACTGCTATAGTTGAACTCAAGTGGTTCAGTGAACATTCAGTTCCTGTTCACTCGTGGAAAATGCCTCTGACATTCAATTCCTTGTCACGACTCAATGAACTTATGCGCATCTAATAGGAGCCCTCTTTCAATCGATTCTTCTTATATTACACTTATATTGTGTCGCGAAAGGTGATTCGCGCGTGCGCCTCGTGTCTCTCTGCAACGTAATAGGAGACAACACGACGACGATACGAGAGACAGTGAAAGTTGTCGGAGCCTCTTACAAGTGACAAGATTTTTCTCCCGAATATTTTACGTTATCTCTAGTACTGCTACACGATCGATCAATTATTAATTGTGCAAGTATTACGTGAGAATGTTTCTCTATTCTTAACGGTATATATAACACTATCAGCTTAGGTTGCAAATTGAAGAAATTAAACAAATCAAATTAGACGAACAGATTGAATTGGATGAATCGAATTAGATTGAATTAAAGGTGACACATAGGGGAGGAAATTCATTTTGAGTTATTTGAGAGGGTGACGTTGCTGTAATTAATTGTCAGATTGATTTGACGTCAATTGAAAAAGAATTGATTCAAGAGAAGAGATATACCAAAAACATTCCTCGAGTAACAAGATTATATGGTTTCAATTTGATTGGACTCGAGTGTCGAGTTAAAAATATAATTGATCATCGTACGATCGAGCGGGAGAATATTGTACATGACGAATCGAGGCTGTGGTATCTGCACTCGAAACCTGACCGATTATCAATGGAAAAATGTTGCGCCATTTACACCTTTCATCTGTGTTTCTATTTCATTTCATTTCTTTCTTTTTTTTTACTTTTTAACTTTTCATCATATTTTTATCCCACTTATTTTTAATCTCTTCTAATCTAAATAAAACTACTTCCGCTACTGTATCCTACTGATAGAAAGATCACGTGATCGAGTATTGTAAAAGTTGGACGATTGTCTAGTTACACAAAACGAAAAATTTCACAGTCGGAATATGATAACGATCTATCTATCATGCTCGCTATCTCGAGGGCTTTTCTGCCTTCTCACATTTAGCGACTCTTATTAGTGCCACTAACGCTATGATTTCACATATATGTATGATGAATTTGCAAAAATTTTATTGCGTCCTAAATACAAATCTCTATTTGCGCCTGGTTGACTGTGATTTTGCGAATTGCTCAGCGAGATGAGTCTCTGGGTGACATGGCATGAAGAACGTTTTGGGTGCTGTATCATTATTATTAGATGATATAAGCACAATAAGGAGGCCGACTTAAATGATCGGAGCCACTTATCGCTCCCCTGCTTACTCGAGCTTACCAGCGAAAAACTATTGCAATGTAAGCACTCGCATATGGTACATACATATGTTAGAGCTAACAGTCTAATAACGTGATTATTTCGTTCCAATAAAAATGTGTAGATTATTTTTCCTTCATGTTCATCTTATTTTTATATATTATTTTATTTCATTTTATTTTATATAATTCTAGGAGAATCTTCGATATTGAATAAAGTTACATTTCCTCCAGATCCTTTTCCCATCTGCTATTTCACATTGTTTCCCATGTAAACAATTATGATTGAGCGATAAAGTACAGAATTACTGGATCAAAAAATAATATATAAAAAATTTATAGGTTTATTCTTTAAGTAGGCAAGTTGACCATGAAAAGGTTGACGCGAAGAAACTGATAAAAAGCGTCTTTAGATAATCTCTTTGAACTGATGGAAAGCCCAGAAACAAAATTAAACCGATCAAATTCAGCCTCTTGTTAGATCAATGTCGATAAGAGAATGAACATATCGCTCGAATACTTTCCCACCAGAGTTGCGCATCGATAAACATGTCAAAATATCAACGACATCAATCGCGATACATTCTATTGTATCGTAATGGAATAATTTTGGGTGAATTTCTTTTTCAGGCAGTCTATCCAAATGCTGTAGCGGGAAGATGGTGTACGTCAACGTAGCAGTCTGCTTGTCTGTCCTTTTGCTGGTAATCGGTCTCTCCGTGGGACTCAGCGTTAACACCATCAGAGGAAGAGATGCACTAGCTTCAGCGCCGCTTATCGATGGGTAAATCAATAACTCAATTCCTATTTGCATCTAACGATAATAGTTGAGTGATTAATTTTCATCTTCTCCCTACCCCTCCATTTTCTTCGAAACTAATAATCGATCGATTATATAGTTTCATTCATCGCTCTATTTAGAGTATAAAATTTACATTATCATCAAGATTTATATTTCATCTTTGCATCTGAAACTGATTTTTACGTGTTGAATCTACATAAGTGTTTTTTTATGTTATGTTGTATAAATATGACCATACGTGATTTTCTTCGCGTCAAATCAATGGAAGTCATCATCATTAGTCGTTGGAAAAAATTCGCAAAAGAAATTTTTATGTCAATTGCATAATTCTTGGTTGAATCGGTTCGGAAACAATAATTATTAACTATAATTCTAAGTTAAATTTCGCACTTCTTCAATGATTTCTAAGTGAATTTGTTTAAACAGTTCAAATCGCTATGTTTCAGAATAATAAATTCTCGAATTCGGAGATGAAATTTTTATAATGTTCTTTTCGCAATAACTTGAAAATTGCAATTTTTAAGTGATGTCACTTTGAACCTGAGACAATGACATCTGTATACAAATATTGTGGAGCGATATATCCAATTAGCTCAACGATACAGACATATCGTGTTACCGGATATTCGATAAGATCTTTATCTCCAGCGCATCATCGTGAGTTTTCTTCGCGGTTGATTACGATCTCGGAACGCGTGTCTATTACCTTGCTGCTACTGAGCTTTTAAATCAAGGTACCAAGGAACCTGAGACAATCCCCTGGGTTTATGTATTCGCATTAACACTAATACACGTTATAACACTATTTTTAGTACACTCGTGACACTCACACTTTTCGGATAAAAATTCTTCGATAAATTAGCATTCGCATTATTATTCATTAGCACTAATCGTCCCTTTTTTCACTGTCATTTTCTCGATATCCCATAATCGACTCTACTTGTCTTCTTTGACCGATATCAGTAATATTTTTGAACATTAATAATTAGGAGACATTGTTTTTTAGAATGCGACTCATTGGATTATCAATCGATAATACAGTTTAATCATTGATTAATATCTCTACAGAAATATGAATTTCATTCTCGGTACAAATTTGCATTGTCCCATTTTGATAAATAATCTCTAAATTTGATGTATAGCGAATAAATTCAATTTCTAATTTCATCAGACTTATAATATAATTATATTCAATTAACTTTTTATTCGTAAGATTTCTTTGTCACGTCGTTTGCTTTCAGCCACAATGATTTGCCGTATAATCTGTATACCAAGTTAAACAATAACTTATCAGCTTTCCACTTCGAGGAAAATCTCGGAAATGACGACATTTGGGGAAGAACTGCGTGTCCCTCGTGTTTCACGGATCTCCCGCGGCTTATCGAAGGAAAAGTCGGCGGACAGGTGAGTCATAGTCACTAGTTGCACTTCCTTAAAAAAATCTCAGCTATCGACGACTTGCAGTTTACGCGGTTGAAAATAAAAACTATTCAATCGTTTCCTTCTCACTGGATTCCGATTACTGCATTGCAACATTTCTTCCTCGTAATCAATATACCTAAACATTCCAGGAACTTCAATTTCCGGTTTCTATCCTCATTTTACTTAATTGGAATACAAATAAAATAATAGAAATTAATAGATTCTAAAATGAAGTAACTGACAAAATGAATTGCTTCAAAGTTAAGTCAACTTAATGTTGATTGATTTATCAAGTATCTAATATACATATGTGTGAATTTTATGAGTTGCATAAATAATTCAAGAATATCTTTTCAATTAATAATACTTGCAACTTTTTGCGATTGATAATAGAAAATTAGAAATATTTGATACGAAGATCTGGCGTCCATAAGAATTATTCCGATGAAAAATTCTCTTTATTTTAATATTGATTATCGTTACCAAAGGCTTCGATTTTCAGTTCTGGGTAGCTTACACTGCCTGCGACTCGCAGTACAAAGACGCGGTGCAATTGACCTTACGACAGATCGATGTAATCAAGAGATTGGTAAAGCGATATCCGGATAACCTGCAATTAGTCACCGAAGCAACTGATATTGAAAAAGCTTGGAGGAATGGAAAAATCGCATCGATGATTGGCGTCGAGGGTGGACATTCTTTGGACTCCAGCCTTGCGGTTTTGAGACTTTACCATGAACTAGGTGTTCGATATGTTACCCTTACGCACACTTGCAACACACCATGGTAAAGAAAATTAATTCAAAACTCTATAAAATATTACAATTTCGACTATATATTTCATTTCAATACAACTTCAACTTAATCCAAAAATAATTAGACTATTATAAAATAGAATTTTTCGAAAAATTCTTTTATAAAAAAATACTCTATCTATTTTCTAAATAAACTTTATTAAATAATGTTAAATTCGTGTTAAGGGCGGACGCTTCGACCGTGGACGACGGCTCGGTTTACAACCTCACGGAATTCGGCCAAGTAAGTAGTACAGTCAGACAAAACAGAATTTTCCACTGACTATAGAACAATTCCACGAAGATCGACAATGCATTTGCGTCTGCAGCATCAATGGCAAAATAACTCGAGATAATTTGTTTTCGTGTTTTGCTTGTGTTTCATCGTTTTGCTTTAACACACAGACCACCGTGTGCATTTCGTAGACAACGACGCGTCGCTGCTCATTGTCAGTCTCAAGTTTGCCACTTTCGAAAGTGGAAAGAGAAGTGCAATGAGTGCGCATTATCTCCGCGAATTACGAAAACAGCGGGCGTCGCGTGGATAAACATACGATGATGATATAGAGAGAGGGGAAAAACTGTCCGACCACGTGTCAATAATGAATTTCTGTTACACAGATCGTTGTACGAGAGATGAATCGATTAGGAATGCTGGTGGATTTGTCTCATGTCTCGCACAATGTCATGCGAGAAGTGCTTGCAATCACAAGAGCACCAGTCATTTTCTCCCATTCTTCGGCATTTAGTATCTGCAAACATTATCGTAACGTTCCCGACGATGTTCTTCGCTCAGTCGTAAGTTTGAATAATTTCTACGATCTCGAGATAATATATCGGGGAAGAACCATATGACACAATCATTTGGGATTTTTTAGAAACGAAACAATGGGATTGTTATGGTCAACTTTTACTCCGGTTTCGTGAATTGCAATAAATCGAGGAATGCTACCATGCAGGATGTTATAGGTACTATTTATAAATTCTCCAATTTATATTCACTTTTTTTTCCTTTCCAAATGAATTTTAACCGCAAACTTTTCTTTACCCTTAAAACATCAAACTAAATTTTTATTATCGAAAGAAAAACACTTATCTTTAGCATTTTTTTTTTCTTTTAATATTATAAAACACATAACATCGCGGGGGGTAAAGTTGATGAGACAAGAGACATATATATGATTCATTAAAACTTCCATACTTAACAATTAATCCTTTTGCGAAAAGATCACCTGTCGAGATAATCAGCTTTGCCTCGTGTGTTTATCGTTAGTTACGCATATTCATATTATTCAATGACGATTATCGCGCACGCGCTCTTATAGATCATATAAATTATATCCGAAATCTTATCGGAGTGGACCACGTTGGTATTGGAGCGGATTACGATGGAGTAGATGAGTAAGTCTCATCAAGTTCTATTAGGTAAACGTTGAATATAAACGGTGAACGAGGGTAATCTGATAAAGATGCTTTGCGAAACAGAGTTCCTGAGGGTCTCGAGGACGTATCCAAATATCCGGATCTTTTCGATCGCCTCTACGACGACGAGACTGAGCCTCGTTGGAACAAAGAGGATTTAGAAAAACTTGCCGGAAATAACTTGATTCGCGTGTTTCAAGCTGTAGAATCGGTAAATTTATAAAAATAAGGATAAATAATATTCTAAAATATTTCATTGTATTTTAATACTTTCTTTAACACAATTGAAAAGGTTCGAGATTCTTTGGTAAACGAAGCGCCTCCAGAAGACGTGATAAGTGGTAGAGACCTGTACATAGCTCAACAGAGGGAACACAGAACTCCTGGAAATTGCCAAACCGCTTTAGAGTAAGTTTACAATTCTGTTAAAAATAATTCTTCTTACTCTAAATTAATAACATTCGTTTCTTCTATCTGCAGATGGAAAAATCTTAACATAACCGATGCCGTCGCGACGTAGCAATAAAATCCTTATTAACGTCGATCGCTTACGACAATATTTCATGAATCAAAGTGCGATCTGTTCTGAATTGTATTCTCATGAGGGGAAGAACAAGGTGGATCAAATCAATTATGAACCAATTGCGAATTTCGCATCTTTATTTTTTTCCCCCCGTGCGTACGCAGAACTCTGTAGTAACGTTATCTTCCGAATACACAGACACGTTGATTTATTTGACAACTTTGAGAGATCGTACATTGGCTCTTACGATGACTGATACATAATTTCCTTGGGGTATCTTCCACAATGAAGTGCGTGCCGCACTATCAGCTAACCGCCTATCAGAGAACAGTCGCATGATACCTTCGTGATAGTGTTCGTCGGATCCACTTTGCGAATGTGGCTCTAATGTAGATCGTCGTATCTGGATCTTGATGTTTTACATAATCTACACCTACATCGTGGTAGAAAATTTTACAGGGTTTTCGCGAACTTCTGGTACAGTTTGAAAAAGGGATGAACTTTTATAAGATTTCTTCCGAAGAGACAATATTTCTATATCGGTCTCAAAAAATTGCAAATAATAAAAGTATTTTTGAATCACTTATACAATATATAAAATTCACGGTTGAAAAATGAATCTATGTTATCTAAGGATCTTCATCCTATTCTAGGTACCTGTCGTTCGTATAAGTTTGTTTGTATCTCAACATAATACGTGTATTTTGGATTGGGATAAATAAATGGGTTGTTTTCAAATGAATGTTTACATTGTACTTGGATTTACCAACACATCTTTTATTATCTTCATTCGAATTCGTCATGAATAAAAAAGAAACTTGAGGAAGAAATACGTTTAATATTGTGTTTATGTTTTAATATCGTAAAACTACGTAGTAGTTCTCGAGAGTTCGTATCTGAGTGAAATAAAGATTCCCAAGTGTAATGATTATTTGGCTACGCATTTGTCAAGTATTATTGACACCCACTCATTGATACTGAGGAAGAAAGAATGATTGAAACGCAAATTAAAGAAAGCTTCAAGAACTGTTTATATAGCTTTATTTAGTCGCAGTCACATTGAAACAAATAAATAACTTAAATACATGGTGTTCCATTTTTACCATCTCGTCACATGTGTAACAATACTCTTACGCTAATTATGAGATACAACATATACAAATTATTATACTCGCAGTTAATTAATAACGATTAACACTAAAGATCTTAACGCTTCTACCGCGAACACAGTCGCATCGTTGACAAGCGCAAAGTCACGAACTAATATATTATTTACACTGTACAAATATAATTGAATTAAGCGCTAAACTGTAATTTTCCTTACAATTTTTTTTTGTTTTTGTTTTTATAAATCGACTAATATTATCTCGAGGAGTTTTACTACGAAAATAGGAAAATAGAGTACTGTCAGCGAGTTTCTATATATTCGACAGCGTCTATTGCGTCGCTCCATCTGACCCGATCGGCTGATCGTTGAAGAGTACTTATGTACACGTTCAGATCCTCCCTGCAAGTAGATATCGTGAATTGTGTAATTTTTCTTTCTTTGTTCTCAAGTTGTGTAAAAAAAATGTCTAGATATCGAGGGTTGATTTTTTTATTGATACCTACCATTGGCTCTTCCTGATAACTGGATATACTACTGGTGGCATGAACCCATTGAAAGTGGATGAAATAGATAAAGTATAAGCACCCATATCTGTCCATACCATCCAATCACCCAAGTGGTACTCTGGCATCAGAACATCCTTCACTATGCAATCGTACGAATCGCACGTTGGACCCCAAAGGATCGATGGAAATTTCTCATCACTGCTCGGCTGAAAATCAAATCGACAATCCCAGATAAAGTAATCGTATAAAATCGGTAACACTTGTTGAACAGATAAATAGAATTAGATAAAAAAAAAAAATAAGCTTACTTTGTAAAGTGGTATTGGAACTCGTGCTTTTAATTCGAGTAACTCTTCGACGAATGCACCATAGACACCGCAATCGATGTAGTACATTCTGACCATTTGATCACCGCGGACTGCGATTCTTTTGGAATGTAGACAACAAGCTAAATTGAATGGTGAAGTGACGTAGTATCTTCCTGGCTCGCTGATGATCTGAATACTTGGATCTATGTCTTTGATCGCGTCGTTGACGATACTAGCGAGCTGATTAAAAAAAAAGACACTTGATTTAGAATCGAATGAAATTAATTGAAAATTGAATTAAATTGTGAATTCAATTATATATTTCACCTTCTCGATTCCATAGTCGCTTTCTCCAGGAAAACCACCGCCGATGTCGATCATCTCGACATCTTTGCATCCGATCGAGCGAGCGAAAGTAATTAATCTTCTGCAGATGCCAATTCCTCTGCTGTAAGCATTCAACTCGCCGCAAGGACTGCCGACATGAAAACTGAAGCCATGGAGGTTCAAACCGAGATCCTTCGTGAATTGAATCAATTGAGCAGCTTCTTCGTCCGGGTCACAGCCGAATTTCGAGCCGAGGACGATTTGCGAATTCTTCGCATCGCACCGAATGCGGATGACGACTCTATTGAGAAACGATGGTTTAGTAAAAAAAGAAATTTAGTGGATTTAAAAATCTTCACTTGTTTCACGTACTTCGCTTCTGGGAAGAAATCCTTGATTTTTAACAGCTCCAATTCACTGTCAACGGTCATTCGCTTCACGTTCACTTTCTTCGCGAATTTTATGTGATTCGGCAATTTTGCTGGATTGGCGAAAATGATTCTATCACCCGTAACACCGTATTGCATTACTTGCCGGATTTCTTGCTGGAAAAACCGAGGGAAAAGTCGAAATGACAATTATTAGATTTTCTTATTTATTTGTTTGTTTTCTTTTTAGGAAATCCACTGCACACGTACCTCTGACGCACAGTCGAAGCTTGCATTAAGAGCTGCGAGAACTTTAATCACATTTGGATCGGGATTGCACTTCATAGCTGAAATTAATTGATTAATTTATAAATCGATTAATGCTTCATTTATCGATGAATTAATGTTTTTCAGTGAGAAATATCTGTGATACGGTACAAATATAATAAAGTATAATAGAAAATGAAGTGAAAAATATATTAACAAATGAGTATTATTTTATTGTAAGAAAATAGAATCGTGGTGACAAGTAAGACATACCATAATGCGGAAGGACTCTTGGCATCTTGCTGATCCAATCCTTGTGTCTTTCGACGAGATCCCCAATGTCCAAGGTATAAAATGGTTCCTCTTGTTCCTCGACGTTGATGATATTTCGCATGATTTCCAAATTGGTCGCTGCATCTTCGAAGACTTTAATTTCATTGAACTCAAACGGCAACATACTCTTTCTCTCTGAACAGCTGATCTTAACAGGCCGCAAGCTCAAGACAGTGTGTGGAAGTACTCTGGGAAAAAACGATTCAAGTACTTATAAATGATCTGATATACATTGATAAGACCACCATTACATAGTGAATATCTTCACAGTCCACTTTACGTTTACTTAATGATAAGATTCCTATATCTAAATGCATATTGTAGTCTCTATTTTTACGGTGACGCAACAACTAACAAATACGCAAAAAATACCCGACGTAATTGCCTCCCACGAGTCTTTTAATTAGTAACGATTTTGACGCTTCTATATTTGCGATTGTAAAGAATTCAATAGTTTGTTCTGGCTTAAAAACAATTTTATCGTTAGTTTTATGATCCTTGACATAAGTCTACTACTATTAACATTAGAGGACTGTCGCCAGTTCTTTCGTGAATGATTATTTTACTGATGGGTCGTGATTCAAGGAAGATAAGAAGGAACCCTCAGAAACTCGCTCGTTTCAGCTATGACGATATTCACGAGTTTACGCGTATTTTTTATAGCTTTCCGGATACAATATAGATCATATTCCAGACTGCTTACGTTTCGAAGGCTGATACTTTACAGAAATCTTTTTCCACTATAGTTATTTCAAGAATACTATAAATATACAATATGTAGCTATGAAACATATTAAAATAATTCTCACTATTTGTCTCTTCGCCACTTTTGTTTTTCTCAGAATAATAGTTTCTTCCTTTGATCTGTAAATGTCTATTGGACAATTTTATACAGGAATATATAGATTTCTGGGTGTTTTTCATTTTGATATAAGTTTATAAGGAATATGCGCGCATCTTTTCAAACTGTTTTGAACGCGCGCGGTATTGCGCAGAAGCGGAGCGCAAAATTTCCATCGAATTTCAAATCCGCAAACATACGCATATGCGCAAGCTCAAGGTAACGCGGTCTTATGTCGCGCCTATTTACTCTACCAGCAAGCGTAAACGTATAGGTGAACGAACTGAGTGAGCTAACAAGTCGCCCGAAACGGATTAGTTCTGTTTGGAGTTGCGAGAAGAAGAAACAGAGATTTCGCAGTAGGAAAAGAACGAATAGCAAATAGGATGTTGCTTCCTATAATTCCGATCTAGACCATTATTAAAAATACATGAAATACACATAGATTATATTTTGAAGCATCAAATGTATTCTTTATTGAAAGGAATTGTGCTAAAAAATTGTTTTTCTCGATGAAAATTGAAGAAATTAATTTCCTAGTCTGATTTGCCGCTTCTAATTTTTTTCTTCGATATATATGTTGGCGGCTGGGTTTATCCTCGCCATCTAGCGGCGCTCCCCTTCATCAGGATTGTCAGTGTGGTCAGTGTGTGATTCATAGAGTCGCATGGAGTTGTGGGGTAGATTTTGATCAGAACTTTTAATTACCAGTTTTCTATAATTATGCTGTAACTCGCCGCGCGCGTACGGCTTTGTCTATTTTGATTTGGAGGCACGTGCATTAGAGGATCGGCTGCCACAGTGCTCGCCAACGAAGCGTCGTTTACACCCTTATCAGCCAAGATTCGGCGAACTAAATTGGTAAAGTGTGGTCGGCAGCAAAATGGCAGCGAGCGACAGCAGTGCGAGTCGTACCACGGACGACAGTCTTTATCCAATCGCGGTTTTGATTGACGAATTGAAGAACGAAGATGTACAGGTAATGAACTTTATCGTCTTATTGACCTTTCGCCATAATGAAAATGATCCTCGCTTCCACTGCCCCCGGAAAGAAAAGATTGTCGAGGCGGCAGTTAGCTTAACAGGGATCTAACTTTTTCTTTTGATCTTCTTACTTATGAAATATTCAATATTTTTCTTCGACTATCAATTTTTTACACTATCCTCTAATATATTCTTCCATTACTGCTCTAATTTCTATACGATAAGCAGTATACAAACGGAAGCATTTTTGGAGTACACAAAAGTGTCAAAGCACTTTGCTTATTGATGCTCGATTACATGGCATCGTTTTCTTCTTACAGTTACGGCTAAACTCCATAAAAAAGTTATCAACGATTGCGCTTGCACTGGGTGTCGAACGGACCCGTACCGAATTGATCCCTTTTCTCACTGAGTCTATGTACGATGAGGACGAAGTGCTTTTGGCATTGGCAGAACAACTTGGACAGTTTACTCCGTTGGTTGGCGGTCCAGAATATGTACATTGTTTACTGGTATGGCAGGATTTGATTTAACATGTATAGAAAACGTACTTTGCTTTATTTTCCTAATTGGAGTATTGGAATTTGAAAAACGAATCGTATGTTTATATTACAGAGACCTTTGGAAACTTTGGCGACGGTCGAAGAGACTATAGTAAGGGACAAAGCAGTGGAATCTTTGAGGAACATTGCTGCGCAGCATAGTGTTCAAGATTTAGAAGAACAATTCGTTCCTCTAATCTTTCGCTTAGCTTCCGGAGATTGGTTCACGTCAAGAACCTCTGCGTGCGGTCTCTTCAGTGTGTGCTATCCACGTGTCAATGTCACACAAAAAGGTAAATGCTCTTTGCTATACTGTAATTATTCTACTTTAAGTTCTTAAACGTTAAATACATATCGTTACCTCTCGTTTCAGGAATGTTACGGAATCATTTCCGCAGTTTGTGTCAAGATGACACACCTATGGCACGTAGAGCTGCCGCTTCTAATTTAGGTGATTTCGCGAATGTCATGGAAATTGAATACGTCAAAGCAGATTTAATACCTATGTTTGTCATACTTGCGCAAGACGAACAAGTAAGTCGATTACTACAGAATCGTACTTCCTTATTAATATTCGCTTATTTTCTAAGAATTAGAATGCTAATTTACTCAAATTGTCAGGATTCCGTACGTCTCTTGGCAGTGGAAGCGTGTGTCAGTATCGCTGGACTACTACCACAGGAAGATGTGGAACAGCTAGTTATGCCCACACTTAGACAATCCGTAGGTGATCAATCGTGGCGAGTTAGATACATGGTGGCAGATAAATTTACAGACGTAAGAATTATTCTGTTGCGTTCAATATACTTTAACAGCTCAATGCATGCAGTGATTATATATATGATTCGCTTGCAATCTTGTATCTTCGTTATAGCTTCAAACAGCGGTAGGTCCAGAAATTACAAAAACTGATCTGGTACCAGCGTTCCAAGTGCTACTAAAAGATATTGAAGCTGAAGTTCGCGCAGCCGCTGCCGAGAAAGTTCGTGACTTTTGTCAGAATCTTGATCAATTCAATCAAGAAACAATTATTATGACAAACATTCTACCAATAGTCAAAGAACTAGTGGCAGATCCGAATCAACACGTTAAATCAGCTTTAGCCAGTGTAATAATGGGTCTTAGTCCTATTCTCGGCAAACACAAGTATGCAATTATTTCCAAACAATTTTCATACTAATTATTTTTTTCTTTTCACCGTAAATCATTAATAATCGAGATTCTTCTATCGATAGCACAATCGAGCATCTGCTACCTCTCTTTTTGTCACAACTTCGAGATGAATGTTCCGAAGTCCGCCTAAACATAATTAGCAACCTCGAGTGTGTAAACGAAGTAATTGGCATCCAGCAACTTTCACAATCACTTTTACCTGCAATCGTTGAATTAGCCGAGGACTCGAAATGGAGAGTGCGATTAGCTATCATAGAGTAAGTAAAGCATCGCTAATACAATTTCATTCGTATTATCGATATTCTCTGTATCCTCGTTAATCATCCTTTTTCCAATAGATATATGCCACTGCTAGCGGGACAATTGGGCGTCGAGTTTTTCGATGAAAAACTCAATTCTCTGTGTATGACTTGGCTAGTGGATCACGTGTACGCAATTAGAGAAGCTGCCACGTTAAATTTGAAGAAACTTGTGGAGAAATTCGGTGCCGAGTGGGCGCAAAACACTGTTATACCCAAAGTATTGGCCATGTCCAGGGATCAAAATTATCTTCACAGAATGACGTGTCTATTTTGCATCAATGTGAGTAGCGGATATACTGTTGAAAGATAACATCATTCGAATTGCTTATAATATCTTGCTAAACGGAACCTTTCATCGGTACATTTAAATAAATAACTACGTATATTTTTTTTTTTACAAATGAACAAAAAAAAATACTTCAACTTTCAATATTTTCTTTCTTCAGATTTTATATATCTTTTTGCGCTTCCCAGGTATTAGCCGAAGTATGTGGACCAGAAATTACGACGAAGGTGATGCTTCCGACGGTTCTCAGCATGGCTACCGATAATGTTGCAAACGTAAGATTCAACGTTGCCAAGACTTTACAACGGATCGGACCTTACCTCGAACCGAATGCAGTGCAGACTCAAGTGAAACCTGTTCTCGATAAGCTCAACACCGACAGCGACGTAGATGTCAAATATTTTGCTTCAGAAGCAATTGCAGGAATCGCAGGTAATGTACATTTCATTTCTACATATTCATAAGAAAACAACTGTTTTTCTTTTTGTTTCCATTTAATTTTTTAATCATAGAGATTTTATTTATCTTTCGATCCATATGTGGAATAATTGATTGATGTTTCAGCGTAGGTTGAAAGGGAAAAGCCAGCGTGCATTTACCAGTTATCCATCAACATTGAACCTGAACCTTTCGAGAAGTAATGCGCCGCATATATTTACACATACACAAGGCAACAGGTAATATTATTGCACACACAGTCCGAGCAGAATCTAATGTCAAGGAATATAAACTTCAAATTAGTAGTTCGTGTTTAAAACCAATATTTTAAGTTCCGTTGTATTTGTATATCTATGATTACAATTATCTTATAAAATATTCGATTTAATTGGTAAACATGTATTTCTTATACGTACCTAAGTAACTGTCTTAAAGGATAATATAAAGATAATAAAAAAGTACCTAAGAATCATTCCTAAAATTAGACACCTAGCTTTAATCTGCTTTCTCTCTTTCTCTCTCTTTTTCTCTATTATTTTTCCCAATTAAAATTTAAAAAGTGAAGCAGCTCCAAAATTCATTAACTAAAAGAATAATGTTGATAAATTGAATTCGAATAACAGTAAAGTGTTGAATAATTAATTGCAAAGATAAACGTTGCGAAATTTTGCATTTTCAATCATAATCAAAGTATCATGATTTCCGGGTTGTTACTTTTTAATTGAGCCTTAGATATTAGTATTGTTTATTGGTATTATTATTATTAGTACTGTTTTCTTTTCTAATAAAAAAAGAGGAGGAGAATTAAATTAACAGTCAGTAATACTGTTTTTTTTCTCTTTTGTATTTATTTTTTTTTTATTCGGTTATCAAGTTAATTGAATATTATACATATTGTATTATCACAGCTTATCACTATTCCCCTTGCTACGTGGGTGTGTGTATATAAGATTAGTTCGAAGATTAATATTTACAGTTGTTCCTTAACTGGGATTCTACTAGAGAATATAACTATTTAATACACTCGATTAGGTCGCATCTCAGTTATCTTTCTCTATATCGTCCAGCAAATTGATTCCAAAGTACATAACGATGTAATACTTCTTCTTCCGCGTTATATAATTTTGTGACTCTGATGTATTCGATAGCAGTGCGTCGTAATTCCGAAACCTGCTTTCATCGTCATACAGCTCGCGAAACATTTTCCATTTCACTTCACTTATTCTGCATACAATATAAACCTGATATCGAACTTTGTACGTTCAATCTGTCATTTGCATATTTCAATTTTACACTAAACACTAGAACTGCTCCAAGAATGGAAAGAGAATTGAAAAAAAAGGGGAAAAAAAGACAATTGTTTTGTTTCTTTCGAGATATTACTATTTAGAAAATAAAGATTGTTCGAATATGTGACGGTTTACGAATAGAGTAAAAAAATAAGGACTAGAGTCGAATAATAATCTTGAGTAATTCTAGTGTTAGAGATTGCATTGATTGCGTTCAAAGTACGTAAGAATTTCTCGCTTGATTTCCTCGCTTGAATTGTATTTACTATCGTGTGTGTATGTGTGTGTGTGTGTATGTGTATTGTGTCTTTCATAGTTTTCTCGTCGTCTAGCTTTGCTTCTACCCGCTTCGACTTGTCCTCTAGAGACGTAATCGCTATATAAACAGTTTTATGATTGCAGGTATACTGGTAAGGTAGTAATAAAGCTAATATGGTTTTTGTACTTCTATAGAAAATGCAGCGAGAGCAAAACCTAGTTTAACGTGTGATGAGTGTGTTAAATGACGAGAGGTTTTAGACAAGCTCTACAACTATTACCTAATTATTACAATATGTACACTAGAAAATTCGCGGCATGTGATGTATGAATAATTTCTGATCTATAAAAATTTGCGTATCAGAAGTAATATTTCTTAATTTTTCATTAGCCCTATCTCAAACTGATCGCTCTACGCTCATATATACCAAAATACCTATGATATTTTTCTGAAAATGAGTTTTTGGACAGGACCATTTAGTTAAGTTGCGTTTTACTGAAATCTTACTTTCCCAATTTCTGAGACGATCTTTATAATTACGATTGAATATCGTCGCATTATAATACGATGCAAAACAAGTGTAAAAAAGCTTCTGCTTGGATACTCTACGGAAAATACTATAGTTCGAAAAGAAAAATGAAACAAGTACATGTACCTTCTTTCGCTGATTAATGTTTCTCGATTCGAAAACTTGTATCTACTTTTTCTTTCGGTTTCGTGTCACGGCACTATTTCCATCGACACTAACTTACAGTATACTTTATAAATATTATTTCTACCGTTTCTTCTATCTTGTCACTAATAAAATACCTTCTCGGTATCTATACGTTGCACCGTTAACAGAAGTGTACTTTTCAAGCAAGTTACGAAAAATCAAACGTCCCATTTGCTATCTCTCTGTTCGTTACAAAAGCATATACATATACATATATATACGTCAACTGTAAACTTTTTTTCGATCGATCGCCATTATCAGAATTATTACGAGTGTACAATGTAACGAGTACCATTGAAGTCACGAAATAACGCATAACATTCGTATGCGTACACGTGGCATTCGTTATTATACAAACCTAACGTAATAGCGTTAAAAAAAAGAAGAAAAAGAGAGAGAAAAAGTGGGAGGAGGGGAACAACCGAAAATGTAAAGATCGGTGATGTAGTAAAGATAACGAAAAAAAGGGGGGAGGTTTGGCAAAGTTATTCCTTTCGAAACGTTTTTCCGAGTTCTTCGTTGCCAGTGAAGCAACGAACGGTCCTAGAAAACGGTTATTTACATCACTCAGTAAGTATTTATCTCTCCGTTTTGCAGCTTTTTGTCGAATTATACTTACAAATTGGAAAATTGTAATGAACTACAATTCGCATAATTTCAAGTCCAACAGTTATATCACTGCCGAATCTGACTTTGTTAAATCGACTGAGACCGTACGGCTGATTGTTGATACGTGCGCTGCGGTGGTATTATCATAATTAACAATGTTAAGTGACGAAAGCTTGGCACGTTGACATGCCACGACTGCGTTTAGACACAGGAATCTGAAAAAGAGAATATTTTCCTATAGAAACAATATTGCATAATGATTTTAAAAATTGAGACATTTTATATAAAACCGATCTTAAAAAATTTTTTTTTCTATTACTTACTTAACGCAAAGATAAAGCACTATTGATTCACCACCCGCAATGAGCATCCTGACTATGGAGTCCTCAACTATTCGTATGAACGTCCCGGAGGCAGCAAGGGACACGCATATTGTTCCGATAATGCCAATAATTTGCACACAAAGCCGCGGCGTAAGGCTTTTTTGCCAGTCCAACTGTGTCGCATGCTCGACGTTATATTTGCTGCCGCAAACCTTGCACGTCAGACTGTCGGCATTGACTGAACTCTGAAATAAATTCATCGGGACAATAGGATCAATGGTATCAAAGGGGAAAAGCGGCTGTTTCGGAACGACTAGTCGGATGACACTTACTTCTACCAGCCACCGACGCAGACAATTATGATGAACTGCGCTTACGTCACCTCTGCACTGACACGGTTGAATTAATGGACCCGCGTCTTGGCTTTCGCTGTCGTAACAGATCCAACAGTCTTTACTTCCGATCGAAGAACCGTCCGAAAATAATGAAGTATCTTGTCCGATACTTTTCTCTTGAAGCTCGATCTCCTTCACGTGATTCGTTTGTTCGAAATCCAGTTTCTTTAGTATTCGCTTCGGATTTAAGATCCATAATTGTTCGGGGCTATAAATAAAAGTGAATTCAATGTTAATTCAATTTGTACTGATGTGAAGAATTAATTAAAACAATTTACGAGTATTTTAAGCGAAGGATATATGTACCTCATACAGTTCCACAAGACACAAGGGAACCATAATGCAGCACCAACTTCGATTACTCGAAAAACAATGTCATGCCAATTTCTGCTGTACAATGGAACTCTGGAAATAAGATTATAATTGTTATTGATGATTCTTTTGGTTTCAATGTTAATGTAGATTAATTCTTCAAAATCTTACTTTGCTTTCCAAAATTCACTTAGAGTCTCGCTGAAGAGAAATCCAACGACTATAAAGAGCATAAAGGCCTGTGCCAATAAACCAATTCTCGATTGGTGGAGTTGAGACGTGTTGATCTGTTGTTGTACTTGTATCGCATCCGATGTTGTCGGTAGGGGTTCGAATAATTTCGCAGTAACTTGTTCCTCTGTATTGACTTTTGATTCGTCCGGTGTGCGTTTCTTCGAAACTATTGACGGAGGATGATATTCGCTGAGGAAACCACCCCTGACTTTGAAGTATACTTCGACGCCGTAAATTAGAAAGAAAACCACGACGATGAATAACAGAACTGCGTAACATCCATTAAAGACATGTGCATAGAAACTCTGCGAATAAGAATATTCAATGATACATTAACCCTGAGGGATTAAAAAAACAGCACGGATAAAAAGTAATTCCTAGTATTACCTGATCTTCGTCCGAATACAATTGTGCCATAATAAATTCGGCTAACAAAAGAGAATATATTATGACATTGAACACTACGAATGCCAAAAATGATCTTGACAAAAATTGAGGTCTGTCCCATCGTATATCCCTCAGATGAAACACTTCCGCCCAGAAACAGACTATTAACGAAGATCCGCTTAACAAAAGCGCATAGTACGCAGAGAGGAAACTTCTCGACAAGCCATCTTTGAATGCAGTCTATCAAAGTGATATTTTTTATGTAATTGTTAGAAAGATCGAACGTATTAGCATGACTATTAATTTTCTTATCTTACCGGCGATATGAAGTAGGCGCCTCTTATTACGGATGCCAAGAAGACAAAGAAGTACAAGAGCTTTTGTGTGGTAACTCTACACGCTCTGAGGAAAGATGGTGCTTTCATTCTCTGCCATTCAGCCACGATACACATGACAAGTTGCGTAAGGCAGACAAAGGCCAGGACAAAAAATATAGTAGAGAACGCTATATAGTATCTTGAATTAGGGACATGGCATTCCGTTCCGTCAAACTGAATCTATAAGGAAAGCATACGATAAATTCTAAAGTTCGTTAATACAGATTATAAACGTTACTTAAAATCTTCATTTCGATCTACCTCGCACAGGCAAGTACCATTGTGGCATTCGCCATGGCCAGAACAATTTTCTCTGCCACAACTGTTATTCCAGGCCATCATACCAAGCTTAACGAATAAAGTCAACGGGCTCCTAGTACTTAAAGCGATCACTTGTTCCATGATCGCTACGTACAGAGCAGGCTGCCCTGATACAGCCTTTTAAAGCAATCTGTAAACCAAACTAACAACATTATTGCATACTAAAATGAATCGCACTTAACATTCGACTGTGTTCTCTCGAAAGTTTACTGAAACAAACTCAACGTTTCAAAATAGAATTGGATGCTCGGTACAACAAAGACATTGCACAAGATGCGTACGTTTCCAATATAAGTAGCATATTTATCAAGTATATTTCTGCCGAATCTCTTTAAAGGAACAGGAGTGTATCAAGTATCGCGTATCACGAGGATAAAGTAGCTATTTCTACTCAGTTCGAATTTGCTGCTTATCATTGCACAGTGTGATTGGCGCACACGTACACACACACATAAACACGAGGAGAGGGTTAACGAAGCTTCGCATAAAGAGAATTATCATAAAAGCGTACTCCCCCGCGCGCGCGGAACAATGTTCGCGAGAGCTTCCGTTCCCAAGCACCGAGCTCTCCCTATCCTATAATAAAAGCTTTACCCTACATACGATGACACTTATAAATAGCCTTCGAAAGTGGTGTATTACGCAGAATGTAAATAGAAGAAAGTTGAAGTAAGCGATATGGGAAATGAAGATTTCGAGGATGAAAGCACTTACTATTTGAATCCACTGTAAAAAAAAGGAATGTGTCGATACCCTTGTTTCCCTGATAATGTAAGTGTATTGACACTAGCCAAGTCCAATTGTCCAACCGCCACCAACGCGCCAGGACTGGCCTATACTTTCCACACACAATCAGCTGTCACTGTTATTCCACTTCCGACTGCAAAACAATCCGATAGCAAATGACACACCTCAACTTCGTTGTTGCTCGTCTTGCGAGCCCATGTGAGTCCAGTTGATTGAGAATCTTCTTTTCTTAATTTGCTGCACTAGCAGAAATTAATAACCACGTATGAAATGAACGGATAGCAGAATCTTTCGAAACCATTTGGGATATCAGCTTATGTCGTTCTTCTTCCTCCTGCTCCCTGCTTACACTGTTTCTTTACAATGAGTCATAGACACTGTCATTCTGAGAGTGGGAGTAACTCAACTGATTTTGTAACATCGAATTATATACTAGCTCCGCCTACGGCAGAGAAGCTTCTTCTCTTTTTAATTTGTCTTTTAAACAAATTAAACCATTTTCAATTATTTTACGTTGATATTTGTTACTGGTAAGTAAAATATTGACGATTTGAATATTTCGACAGTTATTGTTAAAGTCTACTGTGGTTTTTTGTTAATTGTCATAGATGTCTTGGTTGGAACAATAAATGTGGTAGGAATTAATTTGATCAATTTTCTTATTGTTGCGTACTGCACTGTATTTGATATTTTATTGGTTTTAATTGAATTAAATTGAACTATAACTGTCGGTAGCGAAAAAATTGTTTGCTGAACGCGACTGTAGCAGAATCGAGCTATTTCCGAACACCTTCGTTAGATTCTCGACCAACGTCATTTGTCGAGGAATAGAGTACCGAAAATTCGGATACAGTAAACGACAGTTGTTTAATTGAAGAGTTTCAATAAACAGATCTAAAGTATGTATATTTCCTCGTAACACTATCCTTGAATAATAATTACAATACTTTTCTGTTCAAATCTTGCTGTTACATAATACGTCATTGATCCGATCATTTGTGGTATTTACTTGGAATTCGGATTCTCCAAAGTACTCGAGGTAGCAGTTGAAAATTTTGATAACAGTAATTAATTCGAGTCAGAATTACTAATTTCCGTGGTATCAGATCGTCGCGTGGTTAGTCTATTGTAATAATAATTAAAGATGCAATTATATTCGTTTCATTAAACAATTACCATGAGACGGTATACGTAGCTGTACTACACGAAAGAATCATGAATTAATAAGACAATAATGCATAAGATCACCGAGAGAGTAATGTTATAAGATCGTTACTACTTGTACTTTCTATTGGTTTCTATCGTGTTTTAGATGACCGCTGGAAAAATAAGGCTGGACAATCTCCAAGCGCTCCCAATCCGGAGACAATTGATAGGCTTGGCTCTAACAGGTATACTTACCGCTGTGATCTACAAATTTGCAGTCATCGACCCAAGGAAAAGAACTTACGAGAGGTTTTATAAGTGAGGAACTTGTCATATATATATTTATATTTGATTATATGAAAATTTCTAAGTTATACTATGTTATCTCTTCTCGTTATGTAACTTTGCGTTACGTTAATTTGCTTTTTCCAGAACATACAACGCAGAAGAACACGAAGCGCAAATGGAAGCAGCTGGTCTCTTTGAATCGGCTGGTTTGAAAGAATAAGTGTAAATGAGAGGTATAGCTAAATTTAGGTTTAATAAAACAAGCTCCATCAAAGTTGAACCTGTATATGTTCGGAGAATAAAATTCATCTAATGTAATATATAATTATTAATGTGTACGGTAATTACGTATTTACAGTTTGGTTACTTAGCTAAAATCCAACTCTAATTATTTTATTGATTTCGGTAAGAGTTTTGTATGAAAATAAAAAAAAGAATCTGGACATATAAAAAATCCAGAATTCAATAGGTACTCGTTACTTCATTGGAACATTGTATTCATATTTCGATTATTGAATTAACTGCAGGCAAAGTGCAAGCAGTATTTTTGAAATAACATGCGAACAAAGTAAATTTCGTTAACGGAGATATAAATGAAGTTGAAAATGAATATTATCGCAATGAGTATGAAAATAGTGTGATAGTTATGTTTTTAAATAGGAGAAAATAAGAGGTACTAGGCAAACTATATTATTATATTGGATGAGTAAAGCCGTAAACGCCGTAAAGAATTCTAGCAGATTTTAGGTTAGGGTAGTCGAATGTTAGAATGCTCGGTAAGATGGCGCCTTTCGAAATACTGTCGAATACCCAGCGTGCCCCGCGCGATTGATTTGCGCATGTCAGTTGTTCGCATTGCAAATGGCGGCTCCTTGTTATTGTTCATGGCGTTTTATGACTTGTCCCTTTATATTACCGATTATGTCGAGTTTTTTCGTAATTCCTACCGCGCGCACTGTGCAGAAAGTGAAGTAAAGCTCGCGCGGTGTGATTTAGGTTAAGATAAGTGTGCCCGTGGTGTGTCTTCGTGCAATTTGGACGTGAGAAATCCCGCACGAAGTTGGAAAGAAATGGGGTAACGTTAAAATTTTCCTGTGTTCATACGGTATCAAATCGTTGAGTGCAAAGACTAAAGTGAGGCCCGTTGGCGAGTATAACGTGCATTGTCGGGTCTTAGCAGTACTCTGGTAAGCATACGCGGTCGCGAGCTCCATAGAAAAGTTGGGAAAGAAAAATCTCCCGACTTTTTGACGGTCTATCTTGAGCATGCTTGAGCCCACTTCACGTACACCTCCCCCGACGGACAAAATGGTGGCCCCCCGATATCCACTGGTCTGGATGACTTATTTCGCCGAAAATCGTTATGGAACTTGCCGAAATCCTATCAAATGACCTCGAAACTTTTAATTCCCCGCGATCTCGCGCTTTCCGTTATCTCCTCGCCTCAAAATCCTAACTTATAACCTATTTCCCTCCACATAGAAATTGTGCCCCTGTCTTCCCTGGCCCAAAAGATTTTAATTGCAGTTCGCCAGTGGTAAGACTCTTCCCTCGAATTTCGAAGCTCTCTCTTCCTCCGTACCCACGACTGATTCCTCGCATATTCGGCTTCGCGGCATTCCATTTTTCCCACTAATCGTTCCAATTCGATCGCTAAATCCATCAGGAAATTATAACCTAGTACTACTTGTCGGCCTCACTTTTTGTTTATGCACTATGTTTTTGTGATTGTTTTGTCTTGGGTGAATCTGACAGGTCCCGACTTATTTTCAACAGGGTTCCCAGTCGGTTTTTCCTGCGACCCGTGTCGCACCTTTCGAATTGGTAGCGGTTGCCCGTGTATTTCTGGAATACCTAGTCCCTTAATAACGAGTAACTCGCATCCTTATCCTGAGCATTGCGCGAGTTTCGACACTTATCGCGAAGCATACCCTTTGGTATACTTTGGGTCTCGTATCGCTTTTCTTAATTGAATAAATGAATTCGAGGGATAAATTATTTCTCGCGCGAGGCTAACTCTCTTCGATATTAACTCTGACAAAAATTTCTCGTAACGAACAATATGTCACCGTGTCATGTTTCTAAAAAGCAGTCATTAATGATAGAGGCTAGTAAACTTCTCTTATAATTCACTTTTTCGGACAATATTTCTTACCTTTAACTCTCTTCCATGTACATAAATACACACGTAGGTAATTTGGAAATAAATTCTGCAGCTCCCTGCATTATGTAAATCAACAATTTATTCAACTATACAATCGTTTCATTTGTTATTCTGCTTCTAGGCTGGTGCATTTCAAATACTACAATTATATTTTCTTCTTATCTTCATAATTCATCGAATCAATTAGTCTTAGATGAATTCCTGACTAAAATCTGCATGGCCTTGCAATTAGCAGAAATATATTGTTTACTATACCTTTTTTTTCTATTAATCATTCGTTTTTTTCTATCAGTCCCTTAATTAACATTGTAAATTATAATCGGACGACCGTTGAGATTTGTCAAAAGACGTTGAATGTCATAGAATTTGTTTAAATGAAGTACAATGATCGAGTCTAACCTGTTCTATGAAGATGAGTCGTGACCATCTGTGTCTATTGACACTTTTATTCTATACTCTTTATTCCTATCATTTTTGACACCCGTTCACTGTAGATTGTACTATACGTATTTCTACGATTACAATTTATTAGCAGAAAATACATCTATACTTGGATGTATCAGATTTATTAACTCGTATCTATGCAACGTTCGTTCCTTCTTTTAACAGTAAACAAGCTCATTAGTGCTGGAGTGGTTTGGGGCTGTCGGTTGCTGACCGACAGGTAAACATCTTGTCACTACACAATATAGTGATACCCTGAGGCGTCTATAGGCTCTCTGGGTAGTTATGTGATTTGTGGCTGGTACGTATGAAAGTTAATAATAATAATGATAATAATAAGTTCGATCTTATGCTAATATATTTCAATGAGGAGTATCAAAAATATTTAATGGTCCACTTTGTACAGCATTGCATTTCTTATCTCTTTCTCTCTCTTTCTCTCTCTGGATAAATTCTTAAAATTTGTATTTTAAATCTGCATCGAGATCCTTTCATAGTCACTTTTCTCAGCAATGCATTTTACTGCATGAGTTTTCTTGGAAAATTGTAATTTATATGAATTTTGTAGTCATGGCGGCAGATAGTGATGGTGATCTGATTGAGACGGTGGTAACGTGTGAGGGTGACCTTGGAGATCCTGAGTTTCCACATAAATTTCAAACCATTGTCGACCGTCTTAAATCTTTGCTTTCCAAAGGTGATTATAGCGTTGATTGTTCTAAGCAAACAACATAGTGTGCGAGAATGCTCTGCATGGACTTTTGCTGCGCGTAATGCTGCAAAAAGAAACGCATGTGTTGATGTGTCGCGAAAGTTATTAAAAAACCTTCGCAGTGAACTAGTTATTCTGGCAAAAGCAGCGAACTCTGATAATAATCTTCGCGTTTATTGTGAATTTGACAATAACGTATTATCGATGGGATTTTTAGAAAAAGGTGAAAGTCTGAGAGTCAACAAGGTAGAGCCATGGAATTCTGTAAGAGTCACATTCTCAATACCCAGAGAAGCTGCATTGCGCCTTCGGGAATTAGCAGCACAAGGTTCTCCAACACTTACACAGCTTGGCATCTTATCAGTGCAGGTTGAAGGAGACCAGGTATTTTCCGTAAACATACCTTTTTACTGTGTTTTTACGATTTCTGCATATCACGTACTAGGCTTTGAAGATATATACCTAACTGTTTAAAAACCTTAGGTGATCTCACTGAGGATAGCCAGCCGTTTCGGTGGGGAGGCACAGGAAATAGTTTTACGCTCTGGTCCATCGCAAGACAGTGGTTCGAAATCTCAAAATGAATCGAATAATAATGCAGCTAACGTTGAGAACGATCCTACTACGGCTCTACCTGGTCCGAGTAATACATCCAGCATTTCTTCTGCACTACGCAATGTGGCCCAAATAATAGCAGCGAGTAAGTACATGCATCATAAAAATAGTAATAAACCCAGTAAGACAATAAGTATAGAATATATAACTCGAAGAGAATATCAGTACTGATAAATAAAAGTTCTATTATTAAAAGAGTAAATGTGATTTTTTTTTAACGTTTTAGGTTCACCATCGGAAAAAGTGCCCCAATTTCGCTCGCCGAACGTAGTTGCGCCGACAGACTGTGATCCTATTCCACCGTTTCTCGCGAAGTCCGTACAGTCAGCAGCAGGCAGTAATAACGTTGGTGCCTCTGGAAGCCAACCAGTAGCGACTAATCCGAGTGCTTCGCCCAGAAATAATTACAATGGTCCATTCCCGTTCGCCAGTATGACGCATGCAGCTCAAGCGATACATAGCCGCGAATCGCAGGCAACGACAATTAAAAACGCAATGCAGTTCAAGCATCACACTCAGCCGCCTCCACCGTATCCGACTCAAGATAGTTTGGCGACGGTGACAGCATTGACCACTGGCCACACGACGACGCCATCAGTCGCGGTGACAGTGGGCCAGTTGCCAAGCCAGCAGTACAAATCACCGATGGCAACAACATCTAGTCTGTCACCAAACAACACTAACAACTTGGCAGGAAGTTCAAACGCGAATGGAAATCAGGTCGCGTTATCCAGTCCATTGCTCGTAAATCTTTTGCAAAACGATGCGAGTGCGCATCCGAACAATGTGATACCTGGACAGAAAATGTTACCGCCAGCTGTGATCGATAGCTCTGGTATTACGAGTCGAATGAGACCAACCAAGAAGCCCACTGTTAGAAGGAAAGAACTGTCATCGCCCAGTGAATCACCACCAAATTTGGATTCACTGAGAACGGAGGATCTGATAGGTGGTACAGCAGTGATTCCTGACCTATCACAACCTTCGAGCACGTCGGCATTTGCCGCTGTCAATGCGAACCAACCGACTTCGATTCCTCAGCAACACACTGTCAACGTAATCGGCGGAGTAAGTCAAGGATTGGTCCAACAGCAGGCGGTTCATCAGCCAGCTACCACTGGCCAAATGCAACAACCAACGGCATCCTCGTTGCACGCTCCGATACAAATACAACAAAAGTTTCCCATTAGACAAGAATTGGCGTACAGGTCGTCTCAAGTGCAATTGCAAGGTCAGCTTGCGGTTAGACATCCGGTGAATGGTCAGCAAATTCGAACGCCTCTACAGCAGCGTCAGCTGATTCTTCAACAACAGCAGCACCATATTCTAACGCAACAACAGCAGAGTCTTAGCGCTCAGCAAATTCTGGCTCAGCAGAATACAGCTCAACAGCAACAACAACAACAATCGTTGGCGCCACAACAAACTGCGAATCCATCATTGCAACCGGCCGCTTTGAACAGTCAAGCGTTATTGCAACAGCAGCAGCAACAACAACAGCAACAATTGATGCAACATCAGACTGTTGGAATGGGCGTCCCACCGCAACAACGGCTCAGTTACTTAAACAACCAGCGTCAACAAACACCGCCGCCCTATCCGCGGCAACAGGTACCGCAGCAGGCCGGGCAGCAATCTCAAGCTCTCACTGCGCAACACCAATTACACCACAATCAGCTGAAAAGCATGAATATTAACGCTAGTGGTACCAGTGAGTTTCGTTATGGCGGGCAAGGTCAAAATATGCTCGGGAGAAATTATCAGGCCGCTTCGAGCAGTGCAAACGGTGGGACCACGTGGAGCGCACAAAACAATACTATTCCACAAGGTGCTCAAATCAATACGAGCCGTTTGTCAGCGACGACAAATCAGGTGTCCGGTGCCTTTCCTCAATGTGGGCCTCACGCGAATCATATTGCGAGTAGTAATACTGGTTCGCCCGCGGCAAAAATGCAAACTACCGCAGCAAGCAGCGCCAGCGAATCTCCGAAACCCGAGGAAGAGCCACCGGAGCCGGAATACACGTCGACGGGAAAGATTCGTCAGTTTCTGATTAATCCGTTAACGGGACATTTGGAACCAATGCCCAGCGAGAGTTCAGATTCCGAGCCTGAAAGTGCAGTCGACAACCAGGACGATTTCTTTTCCTTTCCGTCGCCATCGAATGACCGATCGAATTCAATCTTCTCCGATGACGATGCCGACAGTAATTTCTCGAGAAGGAACGACACGACGACGAACACTGATCAGTCGGATTCCGAGACAACAGTGAAGTCGACCGCGAGCGAAGGAAGCTTAAAGCACAGTAGAATAAAATCGAGTAGAGATACCGCGCAGAGTCCCATGCCCGGTGAGAAAATCAAATTAAGATTAAAGCTAGAGAAATCGGAACCCGTCACTCCGGCGTACAAAGTTGACGTTTCATTCGTGAATACGCCACCAGTTAGGAAAGCGGATAAGTCAGTAAGCAAAATGTTCACCACTAGTCTCGCGAATTCGGGAACGACTGGTGACGAGCCGAGAGTGCCTCCTTTACACATTTCTTTAAGAGGACGTAATGCTTCGGTAGTACAAATCAGGAAGAAGGAAAAGAAGACATCGCTGAAAGATGGCGAGTCGGATCCGAGTACGGTTAAGAGGCGAGGGAAATTGAAGAAAATGAAGGACTGTCTAGACGGAAACAAATTGTTGCAAAAAAAGTCGTTGAATATGGTAATAGGAACATCTTCCGCGTCAAAGTTGCCCCTATCGAATTCGGCGATGATCAATAGTGCTAATACCATTAGCAAAGTGAACAATATTTTACAATCGGTCGTGACGAAACCCAATGCCTTAAAACAAGAACTCACCTTGGACGCTGTTCGCGTTCAAAGTGGTCCCATCAAACCCAGTTCTAGCAAGAGCAGTGACGTAGACGACATACCGCTCAACAGCAGAATACCGTCGCCTACGAAACATAAGTCGGGGATTCTGAACCAATCCTTGTCCAGTCAACAAGCGTTAGTTAAGAGTCAAATGGAAGCGGATGTTCAGAATCACACTCAGGAACATAAAATTGGCGGAGGTACATACATCCTCTTACCTTTATTCTAATTCAATTCTTCTTCGTTTGTCAATGATCGAATTTGCTCATTGGGCTAAGATCCAGTGAAAGGAAAAGCTAAAACTCTCGCTTATTTCCAGGCAAAACTAAGAGAAGAGATTCTAAAAAGAAGTCAGAATCGGGAGAGGGTTTGCATCGCGAACAAAATCTTTTGACCGGTGGACGAATGCTGGATAGTCAAGCGAAATGGAGGAGGCTCGGTTACAAAGGCGAACCCGGTCAGTCGATAAGAAAGACTGACAATCTCTTAACTGGGAGCGATTATAACGCAGTGAAAAAAGTCGGCGAAGTACGAAGAACGAGCGATAGCGATATCAACAGATCGGCAATTGAAAAGAACAACGCCTTAAATGTCGTTGTTGCTTCGAGATTGACCGAAGTGAATGGCGTAAAAAAGGATTTAATTGGTCAAGAGAAAAGAAGGAGATTGAGTTTGATGGATGAAAAGGATCTACATTTAGGAGGTAGATATCAAACTTTTTCTCCCACGTTCATTACGCTTCATTGAATCCATTGAAAATTTTCTCTGTATTCTTTTATTGAAAAGAAAAGTTTTTTATATAATAAAATACTATTTCGAATAATCATTAATGCGTTTTGTTATTGTTAACGGCGTGTCTTTCGACTGTTTCAGAATGTCAAAATCCCGAGAGTGCATCACAATTACCAACGCAGAAAACCTCTGCCGAGTGTTCATCCGCAAGCATGATTCCAAATCCAAATCCAAAACCGAACAGCGGTATGACTTTCGAGAGTGAAAATTCGGGAGTATTAACATCAAACGTGCCAGTCTCAACCGACACAACAAACTCATCCACGGCAAAGCTCGAGAGTCAAGTTTCCACGAGTATAGACTCGAGTGCAAAAAACAGTCAGCCTCCAGTAATGAACAGGATCGCGCCAATAAAAGGGAAACCGGAAACTGTAGACAATTGCAAAGCAAATTCGACGATCGCCAGTAAAGCCCAAAGCATCGGGCAAAAATTAAAGAATCACATGCTTAACAAAAGTGAGACAAACGCCACTCTAAACAGGCACAACAAAGTGGAACTTCAGCACTTGGCTCACAAAAAGGCGATCGTGAATCACGTGAAGCCTCCGTTGGAGCGTGTGATAACGGAGAACGTAGTGATAGACAGTGCTCAGCAGCGTGTGAGTTTATTAAAAACTGCACAGAGTCCTCCACTGCCTAACACGACTGTGGACCAAGTGCCACGACCACCGAGCGTGGTGGAAGTGGCAGCGAACACCAAGCCGATCCTGCCGATTGGTGAGATCAACGTAACAGAAGCGAAAGTAAAACAAAAGTTACTGGAAACTACAGTTCCGATCGCGATCGGTGTGGTTGAAGCGAACGTGGAGCGAGTCGGTAGTGGCGGTGGCGGTGAAGATTCCGGTATAGAATCGATGGATGCTCTCTCGGAAAAATCACCCAATCAAGGAGAATCTCCTTTGCACAGGCCATCGAGTGAGTCAGTAACACAGAGCAGTGGAAAAACTGCTGTCCAAGGGGAGGTAGTAGTATCCCCCGTAACCACCAATAAGAACGTGCCTTCCTCAATTAGTAGTAGTGAAATGTGTTCAAATTCCCCGTCGGAACTTCACAAGTCGAGTGGCGGCTGCTCGCAAAGACTAAGTCCCGTGTCAGTGACGAATTACATCGAGAATCATTTGAACTGCAATACGAGCGCGGCTCCGAGTGAACAGGACGACGCGAAGGAGGATCATCACCCTAGTGAGAGCTTGGCTCCAGCGTTACTGAGGAGCGAGGAGCGCAGTGAAACAAGTCCCAGTTTAGAAGCACCAGCTGAAAGCGATAAGAGTGCTGCGCCCAGTCCGTTGGTAGCTGCTTCAGGAACAATCCCGACGACACAGCCCGTGCAAAGCATTGCGGAAAGTGATAATAATCTGTTGCAATGCGCTCAGCAGCAACAGCAACAACAACAACAACAACAGCAGCAGCAGCAGCAAGTGGTACCGGATTTTTCTGAAAAAGACAGTTCTAACAAGGTCGACGGACCTGTTAGTTTACACGATCAGGGTACGGCACACTGTAGGCCGGAGTCGTTAGGTGCTGCGGAGACCGTGTCGGAAGAGGAAAGTGCAAAGATAGTGGTAGAGGACAACAGTGCAATTAGATTAAGCGACGAACTTCAAGGACAGAATAATAATGGTGTGCCTGTAGTAATTCAAAATCACGTTACTTATAGTAAAGTAAAATCGACGAGCGACGAGGTCGATAATACGAGTGCGAATGAGACGGCTACTAGCTCGATCGCGGAGAATCCAAGTTCCAACAGTCAGCGTAACAGTCAGGATTTCGTCTCGGAGATCAAATTAGAAACTAATACGATTAACGTTCAACTCGACGACACGAGGCAAACCGAAATATCGGAGGCTCCAAAAAACTCTAGCGTCTCTTTAGGCACCGTGTCGGTTAAGATCGAAGGATCTTCGGAACAAAACCAAAAACCCAACGTACAAAGCCATCAGCAAACCTTGGATCGCGAACCTTCGAATCTTAATCTACAGCGAGTGACAGACGATTTGGTAAAGAAGATCGTGAACGATGCGAGTGATGCGAACATTGGTATCCAATCGCCACTTGGCGAAGATCCTCAACCGATTCGAATTACGCCACCCTTGTATACCTACTCGAATCCCGTGGTTTTGCAACGCGAAGAGACGCCAAGTCCAGCGGCGCAGAATCCAGAAGTGGATTCGAGCGACGTGGAGCACGTAAAGCGTAAACGCCGAAGGAAACAAGAGTTGGAAGGTAGGCAGGATGTAATATGCATCGAGGACAATGAAGAGCCCCATTTCGTCGAGAGACTGAATTCTAACAGTGCTGACGATTACGTGAAGCGACCACCAAAATCCTTGCTGGAGCAGCTTTTAATCGAGATTCCCAATGACACCAATGAGAAAAGATCTTTGCGAACGAGGTCGCAAAAGCTCAACAGTCCGGACATTGTAAAAACTCCTAAGAGCAGTCCTCACGGTCCCAACAAATTGGAGGAGCGACGCAGCATATCCCCATACGCGAAAGCAAGTCCGAAGCTAGGAGTCTCGAAACTGTCTCCTAACACGACAATAAAAGTGGGGAAGCGGAAGCGTCAGGAGAGCGAGAGTTCAGTCGCGTCTAGCACTGCTGAGGATCCGCAGCCAAGGCCAGGCAAGCGAAAGTGCTCGGAGAACGCAGCGGAATTGATCAAAGCATGCATGGGCGTCGAAGAAGCTGGTTCTCTAAAGAAACAAGTACCTGCCAAAGAGGAACAGTCCAAGAAGGGATTCAACATATTGGCCAAGGCCAAAAAAGGTGTTTATTCCGTGTCACTATTACGTAACGTTTAAAGTTCTCTTATTATTATTGTTTGATATACCTATCGTGTCTGTCGCTTCTTCAATGTGTAGTACATGTTTTTTAGTCTCTTAGATTTGTCTTCAATTTTTTTTTGCTTTTGATCCTTCTTTTTTTGTCTTTTTCTTTCTTTTTTATCATACAACAAGGACTGCCAAAAACAGGGTAACCCACGTGCGATGATTGTTGAATGAGAAAGAAAAATTCGAGACCCACGAAAACAGTGGTCGTTAACTAGGATCATTAGGTACCGTTGTTTATCGCGATACCAGTAATTCGCTGCAATTTCGGCGACCTGGAAAAAAAGCTAAATACAGCTTCAAATTTTAACTGGAATATTTCTCAGGCATACGAAAAGCCTCTCGTTGTTACGTTATACATCAGCACTCTCTCACTCTCTCTCTCTCTCTCTCTCTCTCTCTCTTTTTCTCTCTTTCTCTCTTGCTCAGAGTTGAGCTGCCTCTATAAAACAGCGTTTTTATATTTTTAGGTCCCATTGTGGTAGAAGTAGATTCGTCCGATGATGAACCATTGATCGAGTCTGTAGGAAAAGCAAGAATGCGATTATCGGACGAAACATCCGCTGCGTCGCCAAAGTCTAAAGATCAAAAGTAAGCAATAACAAAATCCGGTTGCATTCATATACAATTCATTTATAATGGCAAAAGCAAGCATACGCAGTGCCAAATATCTGAGAAACTTTTCTCACCCTGACTCTCTATCTATATTCTCTCACTCTCTCTCTCTCTCTCTCTCTCTGTCTCTCTCTCTCTGATTCGGTAATCCCTCAACGTAAAAAAGAAAAGAAGAGAAAAAAAAACAAACAAATTCATTTTTATCCTTTCTAGAACAAATACAAGCACAACTGTTTCTGGCAGTCAAATTAATTCCAGTAGTATATCAAATTTCAATGCCAGTAATAGAGTGCAAAGAGAGAGCCGTTTATTAACCACCAAGCAACCAAGCGCAACCGCGGTAGTTACTGTCGGGAAGGAACGACTACGTGGTACCAACACCGCTGTGTCTGCGACCAATGAATCGGGAATCGGGGAAGTAACGACAAGAAGATCCGTTCGCCAGAACACGGCTTCGCCTCTAGCAACGCCAGCAAGCAATACAAGGGGTGCATCTAGATCAACGGAAGACATTACGAGGCGGAAAACTCGAAGTGGTGCTGGTATGTAGAGACCACTTGGAAAATATGTCTTCCCATTTTCCCTCACGATTCGCCGTATAACAATATATATCTTGGCTCATTGTCATTTGACAACGACGATAAATCTCGAGTGTCACTACTAGACTATCGATCTCTATGGAAATTACGATATATCTACTTTTTCTTTAATACTAAACTTCATGGGATCACTTTTAAAACGTGTGTGTATATATATATATATATGTATAAAGTATTCAATAGTTTCCATAAAAATCTACAGTCTAGTAGAAGAAATGAGACACGTAAGAAAGACAGAGTTGCGTTGAAATTTCTTCATCGCGTCTCCATCTTCATCCACTCGCCCCCCCCCCCCACCCCCATTTACCCTTTTGCCCCCCCCCCCAACCCTTCTGTTCGCAAAATATTATTCTTCACATGCCGTTTTAATTGACAACACCTCGTACAGCGGGAACATTGTTTTAGTAACAGCCGAGGCAGCAGAGCAGGCAAAACGGAGGCGAATATCCCGAGAAAACAAATGACCTTCGGGAAGTGACCTTGACAGTGATTAGCTACCGTCGCTCGTCAAGGCCTATCCTTCTGGTTGTCTGTCTGATATAAATGGTTATCTGATCGCCGTGTGGCTGGACCCCACCTGGTGAAACTCTATGCGTCAATAGCGCACAAGATTTTGCTGTATGCGTAATGAGAGTATCGTGTCGGGAATGCTGGATGGTATATCGTCGTTTCATTACTTTTTTCCTCTGAATCTATGTATATAGTATCAGCTCAAATCGGTCACCTTCAATAAACAGAAATAATCTTTTTCGTTGGTTTCAAAAGTATATATGTGTGTATTTGGAAAATCAAAGTAAGTAAGAGTAACTAATGAGGACAGTACAAGTCGTAAAATATTCATTACAATTGCCGTCCAGTATTCTTAGTCGCGGCATACTCCTCAACACAGCAGGGTTTGGTTACTCAGATACGATCTGCTCAATGCATTACACTTTGATCTAAGTAACTGAACTGGTCTAAAACTGCCGAGTGATTGTATAAAACTTTCTTTTGCCAAGCTTTTGCCGAAAACGGTGTTTCGTCGAATAATAATACAGAGAGAGAAAGAGAGAGAGAGAGAGAGAGAGAGAGAGAGAGAGAGAGAGAGCGAGAGAGAGAGAGAGTGAGAGAGAGAGAAAGAGAGAGAGAGAGGAATGGAAAAATCTGGTGCAAACGTGCCGGGATCCTGTCGTCGAAAACCCGATAGATTGAAAGATCGATTAGAATCCAACATTGTCGAATCGAGCCAGCGTTACTTTCAATTAGATTTCTCGTGTATCGAGTGCGACAGTGGTAAAAGAAAGTCCGAAAGAAAAAAAAAACCTTTTAATGCATTAGCCTCGAAATCTGACTGTACTGCCGTAAAAAAAAAAACAACAACAACAAACTATAAACGAAACTATAACGTGTTTCACACATGGACAAATTACGTTAACTGGTGGGGCTTAGGTTGCTACTCTGACGATACTTCACTGATAGACTTTGTTTTGCGGATTAATCGAAATGTACGTACTATTTGCTGTATTTATTTATCAGCTCGATATATTAGATGTTCCGAGTTTCTTGTATGTACCGTCGTGTCGTATAATAATACCTTTCTATACTAATTGTTCTCCCCCAAGCAATAAAGTTCATTCGTTCACTCAAGACCATCAAATGGTGTTAATCGAAAGAGGGACAGGTAGAAAAAAAAAAAAAAAATAATGAAGCAAGATATCAACTCCGGTACTTATAAAGCGTAAGAAAAGACTTTTTTGCCGCGAAAGAAATAAAGAAAGAAAGAATGAAATAACGCGAGAGAAAAAAGTTCAGGACAATCGTACTTTTTCTAGAGATTTATATCGCGTGTGGATCGTTCAATTTTCGTCGAGGATACTTATATCCAAGGATTAGCCAATTCCGTATTAGTACTTGCATTATTGTGTATATATGAATTTAGCGAATGGATTAAAAAAGAAAAAAAACAATATCTTTTTTCTGTACAGTGTCTTATCTCTGTGCTTTGAAATCGGATAATAAACACAGTCTTTCAGTAGAAAGTTCGTCTTGAGTTTATAATATCGCAGAGGGCAGAGGTATAGGGTTATTAAAACAAAAGGATTTATTTTATTTATGAAACATAAAAAAACGGAACGTTGGGATAAACCATGCATAAATATATATGATGAATAATAAGAATAATTATTATAGAAAAAAAATAACTATTAATACAATGTTAATTTGATAGGTAATATATGAATGAATATATTTTGTAAATAATTTCTTGTAAAGATACATGAAGCACCCCTACCCTCACTGTACATATAGGAACTGTTTAAATTTTTATTAAATTAGTGATAACGAAAATCGTGCAACATCATTGTCATTATTATTAATTATTATTAATTATTATTATTATTATGATTATTATTAATTATTATTATTATTATTCGCGATCGTGCACTGAGAACTAGTAGCACCCTTCTGGCGACACTTAAGACGTATTGTACGATTTATGTATACATACATACGTACATAAACATATACATATATATACATATATAAATACACGTATCCACAGGGCCAGCGACACACGGAAACACACTTACACACACACATAAACACATACCCGTACAGACAGTCACATATGCATATATATATATGTACATATATATATGAGGGAAAAATCAATTTATATATGTATGTACCGTGGTTTTTATCAATTATTGTTTTTGTGAACAGATAATCTAGTTTTATATTGTATAAACGTAAATTATACAGTTGAGAGTTGGAAGTTTTTCGTGAATCTGCGGTAGCCATCGTGTATTACGTGCTTCTCACCTTTTTTTTTTTCTCTTTCTCTCTCCTCGCCCCTAAACCCCATCCCCCATCTCTCCCCCCTCCCGGCCATCCGCTATCATCTCGTATCAGAAACTTTGCATTTAATTGAAAAATGCTGATCGACTAGTTTAAACGTAAGACACTTTATGGCTTTAAGATATTACGGTTCATTAATGTTAAAAAGGTCATTTTTTCTATCGCTTAGCATATTCCATGATTTTCCCGTAAAACCACGGCAAATTAATTAATTAATTAATTAATCGACCGCGGTAGATGTAGGTTTATGGAGTCCATTTCAAGGTGAAAGAACTCTATATTGCTCTATAGTTAGCTTGCCTGAAGTTATCGATGTCTACGTTAATTCATTTACTGGTATATCCTTTTTTTTAGGGTGGGGGGGCACCGAACTTAAAATTCTCTTTTCCGTAATTTTACACTCGATCGAAATCAAACTGTTTTTTTCTTGTAGCGCGAGCCGATGGGAAACAAGCTAATTCAAAGTTTCCTTTTTATGTTCCTTTTGGCAATGATTCAAAGATTTGATGGCTACCGGACAGCAAATTCGATTAGGAAAAATCAGTGTTCTGTCTCATTAACGTTTTCCGTGAACGTTTTATACTGAGTTTGGCAATGTTTTTGGGAATCGGAGAAAAACTTTTAACGCAATCCTTGCTCCTTCTTGTACCAACCCCCCGCTCCGCGATAATTCACCCTTCTCTCTCTCTCTCTCTTTTTGTTTTTTTTTCTCCTGCCCTAGCCATTCGTTGAAATCTTCTCTCTTTTCTATTTTGAATATTCTGTTAAATTATTTAGGTAGGAGTACCGCTTGTTTTCGCCAGGATCGATTGTCGGTAGGCACACTTGAGAGCGTACGTTTGTAAATAGTAGTATGCTTAATTTTACGTGGATGGGAATTTATGCTGTACATATTATATAAAGGAATACGAAACGGAATACCACATGGAAATGTTTAATTTCGATCCAGTCCCTTGAGTGTGTCGTGACGCAAGCGCACGTGCTATCCTCGTGATAAAACCTAACTTCGGCGATTGTAAAGAATTACAGGAAAGAGTAATTTATAATTGTCGCACGTGTGCGATTCGAATTCAAATATCGAAGAGATTGGAGAGAGGAAGAGTAAGAAGAAATTGAAAAAGAAGAAGAGATGGAAGAAAGAAAGAAAGAAAAGGAAGGCAATTGTAATTTTCACTGTAAAATATTTCCCCGGCCCCTCTTTTGACATTAGATAGGTAGGATAGGGATTATTACGTTACAATTTTATCATTGAATATTACATTTATATGATGTATAGACTATAAACGAGAAGAGCAAGCTTTGTGTGTAAATATTAAACTTACATATACCGGATGATGACGAGAGAATTATAAGTGGGATCTATTCGCATGTGCTCACACAATTAAGGAGCTTCTTAAAAGTCTATCTACCGTATAATTGCATATAGAATGATGATGCACGTATGTGCGCAAAGTACGCATGTATACACATGTATTAGCGTGTAAGAAGGGTAATAATACCGATACGCCAAAGATCACGCGCGAGCTGTTTGTAATACATACGACAGGACACTCTCTCTTGACACGACTAAACGAACTTCTGGTGTGTATATGTGAAGCTCAATAAACAATTGGTCTTTATTCTCGTTGTTCATCAAATCAAATTTATACGTCGACACTCTTTGTACATATAATATACCATTCTTTTACCCGCGAGTCACTTTTCACACGGTGAGACTTGTCTCGTATTCTGCAACTTTGCAAATTGCAACAATTTATACATATATACATATATATATGCGTGTGTGTGTATTTGTTTTTTTTTCTCTCTCTGTCTGCTGTTTGTCTGTGTTCGTCTATGAGACAGCATGTGTGTATGCGTGTGCGTGTATGTGTACATAAAGAAAATAATGAACGTATCGCGAGCTCCTTAATTTTGTCTGCAGTGCTCCGCGCGAAATCTTCTATTCTGTACATATGAATTGTGTGCGTTTTGAGATCATCAAGATCCACCACGATTGACAATTTTGATGACTTTCAAACCCACCTTGCGCAAGACATTTGTATTTTTAGTATATTTCGTTAAACTCGAGTATATATATACATATATAAATAGTGATACAAGTAAATCGATTGATAATAATCCGAATGGATATATAAATATATAAATAAATATATATATATTTCATATATACATACATATACAGCGATACGATAGGGTATTTGTGGGGACGGTCATCACAGGTGACAAAGATATTTTTCTTTTCATGCGCATATGCGGCTACTTATGGGAACGTCCTCAAAAGTACCGTGATACACGCATTTTGGTCCCCACAAGCACCCTATCGCATGTGTATATTATATATGTATATAAATATATATATGAATATATATATATATATGTATAAAATAAAGAATTAGACACAAACATTATATTTGTAGAAACAACTAAGCACGCGAAGAGGAAAGAATCGCGCTATGACTATGAAAACAAATATTACGATTATATATTATTACGTATTATCATTATTATTATCATTACTATTATTATTATTATTATTATTATTATTATTATTATTATTGTCATCATCATCATTATTATTATTATGATTATTACACAAAACGGATACACAACATAGTAATTTGCTAATTGTACCTTTTAATAATTACTGTAGACACACATTGATGATGAAGATTTTTTTCTTGTTATTAATTATATTAATTACCATAGACTTAAAAAGATAATGAAAAATGTGTTATAAAAAATTGTGCTACTGCTTATTTTTGTATCACACACACCCATTCTTAACTTGCGATTTATTTTATTTTTTTTTTGACTTTGTTTCTCTTTTGTATGGTTTTCTTTTTCTTCTCTGGTTATGTTTTGCACATCACATACACAGGTAATATTTTGCACCGAAAGTCTCTTTGTGTAGTATTGTATTATGTGTATCAAAGTTATTTATGCATTCGTTTTAGATTGAATTGGGATTTGTGAAAAATTTCTATCAGAATTTCACGATATTTTTAATTCGACAGTTTTAGCGATGATAGTCGATCAGTTTGATAGTTTCTCGCATTATCGACGGGAAGAAAAAATTCATGAACAGACTGATAACCCTATGTTTCGGAAGAATATTTGTACATATAAGTATTAAATGAGTGTAGGAGGAACTGGTAGAATTAATAGGATAATAATCCGTAGCTCGCGTGAATAAATAATCGCGGTGATATTAGCAACAGAATTAAGATCGTTGAAAGGGAAATAGAAGAAATTAAGAACAGTTCAGAATATCATGAAGCATTTGATCGATTTCTACGAATGTTTGCAGTCTTATTATTAGTTGAAAAATGACGCAGTTGAAGAAATCGCGATATTCGAGTTATCGTCTCATGGAAATTTCATTTCTCTTCACAATTGCGATAGTAGTATGCAAAATTAGAATTCGCGTGTTTGAGAAGATAATGACAAAATGATTCAACTTAAAAGGAAAGTGGTTTTTTAATATTGAACATTAGAAATAAAAACAGATCTCTTATCAGATTATTCTTTTTATTCATACCTTTCATTAACGAATCAATATATTCGTTTCGAAACGTGTTTTTCGCCTCTCTTGCTAAACGGAGTTATTTGAGCTGTGTCACTTTTTAACTGAGGGTGCGATATACCTGTTACAAGTGCGTGAGTGTACACTGACACATATTTAAAGCACATGGCGGAGTCACATGGTTGAAATAGCACGGTATCGGAGTATGAGCTTCTCGTTTTGATCGCACAATTATTACTAAACAATTTACTAACGAAAATGACGGATTTGGAAGAAAAGAAGAATGATTCCCACGAGGGAGAATTTTCACAAGAAAAGGAGAAGAAGAAACGCCGTGCTAGTGAAAGTCAAATGGAGGTATATATTTAGGTTATATTAGAGTGATTGTGAGTCGAGAAACTGACAATGTGACAAGTGATACTTGCTATACCCTCCTGTTAACCTAGAATTTACTATAAATTCTAAATTAGAAATTACTTATTGTAAATTGTTAACTAAATTCACTTTAAGGTTGAAATAGTCAACGGAGTAGAAGGCAAAGCGAAGAAACAGACATTTGCTAAGAGAGCGAGGAATGTTCAAGGCGGAGAGCAGAGAAAGGTAAGATCGATATATTTTTACAAATATATCCTAGTACATATTGAAATTAATTAACAATTGAATTGATTTTAGGTAGCGGTACCTGCGCACAGATATTCACCATTAAAAGACAACTGGATGAAAATATTTACACCTGTCGTTGAGCATTTACAGTTACAAGTAAGGTTCAACTTGAAGACAAGACACGTAGAATTACGTACTTGTCCAGAGACTCCGGACATTTCGAATCTTCAAAAGGGAGCGGATTTTGTGAAAGCTTTTGTTAATGGATTCGACGTGGAAGACGCTTTAGCTCTCTTGCGTTTGGATGACTTATTTGTCGAAACATTTGAAATTCAGGATGTGAAACCTCTCAAAGGTGATCATCTGTCAAGAGCTATCGGCAGATTAGCTGGCAAAGGTGGTAGAACAAAATTTACCATAGAGAATGTGACAAAAACGAGAATTGTCTTAGCCGATAGCAAAATTCATATACTTGGATCCTTTCAAAATATTCAATTGGCAAGGAGAGCGATATGTAACTTAATTTTGGGAAGTCCACCGTCGAAAGTCTATGGGCAACTAAGGAATGTTGCTAGTAGGGTATCCGAGAGATTATAAAATATTTTAACGAATCAATTTATATCAGGTTCAATCTCAACCCGTATTTTTCTACTAAAATACCATTTCGACTCACAGCGATATCAACATTGTATTACATCCAATTATTTACACAGTTTCAATAGTTTCATGTATATCATACATGGAGAAACTTCACTCTATTATTAATAAATATAAAATGTATTGTATATAAAAATGTTCATAATAAAGGATCTCTTTGCTTAAAGTAGTATTTGATATTTATACTTTCTTGGTACTTTGTTCAGTACCAATCTACCGTCGTAACTCAATGATGCAAATGTCCAGGGATCAGCGGATGACCATTCGACTGCGTATACACTATCTTCGTGTTCCTCGTACCTTCCAACCACGCCATCCTCTAATCTAAATCACAGGCATTTAATTAATAATAATTCTGTAAAAATTAACAATTTACTTCTCAATCTCTTTTTTTACATACTTATCCTTTTTGCATGCATCTTCGTTGGATGATGCTTCATCTTCGGCAGATACCATATGGCCAAATGGCTCAGAAGAAATAGACGCAATACAGGAGAGAATAACTCTTGAATCACTGCTCGAAGTTAATACTAATTGATCATGGAAACGATTGATTCTGATATTCCATACCCAATGCGAATGTTCCATTCTCGATAATACTGGTTCTGTGGGTGATCGTATGTCCCAAAATTTCATGTACCCATCGTCTCCGCACGTAGACAGAAAGTACTGTCTGTTTGCATTGAAATCTAAATCCCTGAAATATTACGGTAGGTATAAGGCGACAATAGTTTATTTATATGATTCGAGTGAAATCTTGAAACTTATGTCGATACCTTATAATTTGAGAATGAGCGGAGAGAATTGACCAGCAAGACTCGGATGGGTTTCTAAAGTCCCATGCTCTGACGCTATTGTCATTTAATGTCACAAATTGATTGCAACCGTTATGAGGATTCCATTTGCCATTCGTAAACCTCGGTTGACCTTTGCTAGCTAAAGTACCAGTGGTAACTACCTAGAAACGTGTCAGTTATCGAAGTATACGTATATACATACACCATTCAAATTAATAAGTATTCGTACCTGTGGATTAGTTCCAAACAAATCCCATAAAACAAATTTATTATCTACCACCGCAACAGCCTTAGTAGAATCGGTAGGATGATAAGCGATGGTTTTTAAATCGGCGCCATAAGTAACGGTGTCGATATCTGCTACTTTTGTCAAATCTTCTATGTCGTTAGTGTACTCCTGCATTTCTGGCATTCGCCAGATAGCGCCCTTCATCTGACAACTACCATCGTCTGGAGAAGAAAACATATGTTGTTCTTTAGCATAATTGGAATCTTGCTTCATAAATTTGATTCGTAAAATGTAATTACCACTTAAGCTATTATAACAGGTAATAAAAATATCAGGCTCGGTAGGAGATGCTTGCAGAGCCCAAATCTCTCCGATAGAGTGATGAAAGACTTGAGTCTTTATGCCACCTGTTTCCTCATTGAGCTCCACCAGATGAACTTGATTATTATGGAACTTTAAAGACTGAGTTCCTACTAAAAATCTAACAATATCAGTCTCCGCTGATTGAGCTGACAATGCTCTCGTCTAAAATTTGTAACGAAAATATTACTAATTATCAATATTATATTTTTTCCAAATTCTCTGTATTTAGTAATTTCTAGCAGAAAAACATGAAGCATACTTGAAATTCAAGTCCATAGATAATAGGATTATCATTTTCCATTTTTCTAAGATTCTCTATTATCGTATACTGTCGATTTGTTTAAAAATCGCAAAATTGAATCATCTCGTCAAAAAGGCTAAATATTTACTACTGAGCGGCACTGTCGCCACCAAGTACACTTGACACTGACAAACTTTTACATAAAGGTCGGTTGGTCAGATGGCAGCAGAGTACCCGTTAATATAGATATAGCCGTATTCTATTAAAAAACGATTAGTTTAATAATTCTTCGATAATCAATTTCCATCGGAAATCTCTTTACTTAATGTCACACATTATTTCCGCACTAATAAAACAATCATCCGCTCACCTAACGACATTAAGTTCAAGAGTAAGATAAAATAGAAGCAAGAAATAAAAAGCTACTAGACACATAATTATAACTAATGCATCATATACTGTATACAACAATACATATAGAATAATCTATCGAAACAACGATACTAAACAAACAACTTCGATACAAACGCTGACTATGTTTATCTAACAATAGTAACTTTTTAATAAGTAAATGAACATAACGAAACCAAGGGATTATAATTAATTGAAAGATCACAGATTATCGATTCCCCGGCGAAAAAGCGTGAGCGTTTACGTAGGTAGGCTCGTCGCGACAAAAACTGATTTAAAATTCAAAGTAAGAGTGGAATTGCGGCTTTGAGCCAATCAGAGTCTCTGTTTTATCCTTTTTAAAGAGAGAGGGCGAATGTGTTCGTGGAGACATCTGTAGGCAGAGAGTATTGTCGTCGAGGGGCCTTGCTGGTGCATCCCCACCAGAGAGGTAGTCGTCTCAGTAGCTGCTGCGTTGCTTTGCGTCGGCCGTCGTCGGGCTCTGGGCTCGGGCAACCAGCCGTGGGGTCACCAGATAAATTATGTCAAACGCAGACAGAGTGGTGTTGCGAGCGTGAGGAGGAATTATCGCGTTTCTCAAACCATAGTGTGAGACGTATTCCAGTATACACGACGTAGTGATATCGCGTACGTGGTTCTCGCGTGTGCCGGTTCTTTTTATTCCTTGATACCCTTTTCTTGACTTTGGTATAACTCTTAACTCTCCACGTAGGTTCGCGTTAAAAATCATTGGTTCACTTGAATGATCGAATCTCTGATACAGTGTCCTCGTCGTCGTCGTCGCCGTCGTCGTCGTCGAGGAATCTCTCTTTGCACCTGTGCTTCTCGAGGAAAATGCTACCATGCTAGCCTTGCATCGTGAAACGTAAGTAAATATTCTTACTCTCAATTCTTCTCTCTCTCTCTTTCTCTCTTATTCTCTCTCTCTCTTACTCTCTATTGACAGTCGCCACGCTATGATTCGCGAGTCTCTTACCTCGCGCTACCAAAGTCTCTTCTTGTTTTTCTTTCCACGCGCCTCCAAAACTTTCGATCTTTGCCGGATTTTTCATCGTTCTTAATAGCTGCTAGATCGATTTTCGAAGTTTTACTCGAGTTACCAAGGAGTTTCGCATGGTATTCGCTCGCGTCAAGGTCTCTTCGTCTCTTCTCCTTTTCGAAAGATTTGCTTCTTTTCGAATTATGTGTATGTATACTAGGCTCGCGAGCTATTGTTTCGAAGTTTCTTGCGCCCTGGCGAACTTTGGCTGTTGCTGCTGCTGCTGCTGCTCGTGTGGCGGAATAGCGGTGCATTTCGATGCTTCTACCGAAATGTACTGTTGTTTGGCAGCGGGAAATCCCGATACGAAGCGGGCTACATGCGATATTCCCTTAACTACTGGAATTTTGTAAAGTCGTACTCGCGAACTGTTAAAGGAATTATATCGAGCGGACCAATTTCCTGATTGTTTTGGATATGTACTTTCGACTACCTGGGATATGTTGGATCGATAAAAATTCTGTAGGTTTCAGACTTCACTGTTTTCTACCTCTCTTCTCGAGTGATGCAATTACCGAGATATAGATAACTCGGCAGACATTGATTTTTATTATTCGAATGTAAATACTCATAGTTCCTGATGCGTTTTAATAAAAAATACTTGACGGTGAGCGTTTTAGTTTCGAATTTCGTGTATGTATACTTAGAATTTTTTGGATCAATGTAATTAAACAAATTTACTGAATTATTACATTCTGATCGTTGTCTTTCGTATTTGAATAAATATTCATTAAATACGTGTAATTAAAGATGCGATTAATTCGATATAACATGAATATTTCGCAAGAGAGATGTGCGGAAAAAGATAAAAACTCTGAAGGCTAGAAACTTCCAGTTACCTATGTTATTCTCCAGTTCTCTTTTTAAGTGATGTAACCATAGAGACATCGATAACTCATAAAGCAATGAATTATTTGAGTATATGTAGACCTCAGGTAAGTTTTATATCTCGATTCGTATCTCGATTTATGTCACAGTTCGCGATTCTTAGTACTACCTAAAGACCGAGTTCTTAGTGTTTATGTAACGGTCATAGGAAAATCTATAAAAATTCTATAGATTCGAAACTTCTCATTGGATTTACTGTTTCCTACTCCATTTTAAAACGATATAGCTTCAGCAATATCGAGAAGTCATAAAGTATTGAGTTACCACCAACATCTGTATACATATAATATCTATCATATATTTCAATCGATATCTTCATTCGCCTCGATTTATGTCATCACTGGAGGATTGTCATTGCTTATTACTTTAAAAATCTATACAATCGTATTACCATTATTTATCCATTTCTTTATCGACTGAATTTAATTTAAATTAATTTCTCAAATAATTATCTTCTAATTAATTATATTACCTGTTATTTATCCGTTTGATACGTTAATTATCATTACAGATTTATTTGCGATAAATTGCAATCGATATCAGACACAGTAATTTTATTTAGCCGACACTAATTGGAGTTGCAGTTTCTACTCGATCGTAGTGAGTAGGAGAAAAAAAAAATTGCACGGAACAAGCTTGATGCCCTCGAGCTCTCGTTTGCGATACTCGCGAAATTTCGATGAAAAATCGGTTGGACGCGCGTGTACATACTGTCGCGCCAATGTTTCACCAATGTTGAACACTGGTTCGCGTTTTATTCACCGAAATCGTTACCACACAGAGAGAGAGAGAGTAAATGCAATGCAAACAGAAGACATAAGTTTCTTTGAATACAAATCTCATTTATGTATTTACTGGGTTTAAGATTCGTAGACCCGTTTGCGAGGTTCGTTACGTTTCTCGTTATGCACTTCAGTTTTGCTCCAGCACTTTAATACGTCGATATATTCCAATTATAAAGTTTCTACTTTTCCCCTCGTCATTTTTATTGTTCCCTTTATTATTTGATTTTTCCGTTCAATTGACTCAATATTCACTGATTAATTTTTTAATGAATTCAAATTATTTTTCAATCTCTTCAAAATCGTTCAATTAAGAATCAGATAAATGAAACTGTTTGCCTGGAATTTATTTTGAATTGAATTTATTTGTAGCAGTCGGATGCAATATGCGAGATTTTATTCCGTGCACTATTTAATTACTAAGTTAAATTAATAAAAATGCCGACTATCCCTTTGAGCGTGTATGGGTATCAGAATCCTGCCTCTGCAATTCATTTCGAGCTGCAACCACGGATTCGTGGGATCCAGCGCAGAGTTAACTTAATGTAATGGAATCAAATGCAATTACACATTGCAGTAACGAGCGTAAGTTAATATTTGCCTATCGAGAGTCTAGTTCACACAGCCCCTCTGTGGCGGCAGGTTAATTATTTGAATACTGTAACGTTAAACTGTTTCGCGTTTGCCGCCATCGAGCACAAGTCGGCGTTCAAAATTTCCCTATATTTAGGTGATTCTACATATTACTGTATATGTAATAAATTTCAATAAGAAGATATCGTAAAGATAAAATATCCAAGAATTAAACTATTTGTAATTATTTTTAAAAATGCTCTTGATACTCCATAGTTTTACTGCTTTTAAAAACAAACACATGATCTAGAATTAATATATAGAATATATAGAATATAATAGAATAGAATCTATATAATAGAATATATATTAATATATAGAATTAATATATTAATATATTAATATATTCCGTATAGTTACGGAACCCATGTGAACATTTATTAACACGGTAGCATATATACCGTGTAGGATATAAAGATGGTAGCAAATCGTAGTGAACAATGTGATACTAGAGTGAAATTCCCTGAAAACATTGGGCTGCGCGAAGATTTACCCGGTCGGTAGATCAATCGGACGATGCGTTGGCGAGCAAGGTCGCGCGACGAAGAAGAGTCAAAGTTTTTTGCTGGAGGGAGTAAAAGGGAGGGGGAAAGAAGGGGCCTGACGAAATTGCGGGAGCTGGATGCACGCGGAGAAGGACCAAAGGGAACCAAAGGGGACCAAAAGGGACCAAAGTCGAGCGAAGGAACGTTTTGTTACCAGTGACCTGAGTTCTTCTCTCTTCTTTCTCTCTCTCTTTCTCTCGCACACACTCTTCTTCTCCTTCAGACTCGACTCGTGCTTTTTTCGCTGGGTCAGCGCTGCCACCGCCGCGTGCTCGAGTTAATTGATCGGGTGCGATGCCTCTGCACGATGTCGTAGTACCGACTACTCTAGATCTTATCTAGATTCTAGCGTTTTAGACACCGTACATTGTTCTATATTCTGTTTTATGTAAGAGTTACGTTATCCAGGCGATATTATTCTCTCGACAGGATTTTTAATAATATCAATATTGCTATTAAAAATCTCTGGTATGATTTAGATTTTAGATCCTTTTATAATAAATCTTTGTAATGGATCTAACGGATAAGTGTAATGTTCGTGGAATTAACTTACTCGACGGATTATCTCAATTGAATTATTTCGGAGGTGTTGCTACTTTTTTTACACGGAACTAGATTATTATCCGATTGCTAAATTCACTGGTTGAATGGATAACCGGACACGCAGAATAAACTCTTGAGAATTTCTGTCGTCTTCGTCGTTATACCGAGCTTTTGTTAACTCAGATTGAGGTGAAGTTGTTAGGACGATGGACTCGCGTGTAGAAAGGGTCAAAGGTGGCCCGCAATTCAGCATGACGGAGGGTAGACATTCAGCAAATATTGTCAAGCCCAAAAAATAGCAAAGTAAAACGCGAATTGTACAATTAAATTTCACTCTTTGCGGTTTAAATTATTCTCTCATTAAGTCGAAACTTAATTTGCGAATAATTTTACGAATTTACTTCAATTACCTTCAGTTTCCTTCATTGTCGCACAATTTAAGAATAGATAAAGTATAAGAAGATAACGATATTTCTTCGATTATTATCTATTAATTCTACCACATTATTTTAATAGTAATTTTAACAGTAGAAAAAGTTAAAGTTTTTAATAACAATTCACCGTGGAATATTTCCAAATATATATTTTACGTAGGTAGAGGATGTTCTAGTCGAGCAAAATAATATTGTTGAAAGATTCGCATGTAGAGAAGGCGAAAGGGTTGGCGGTTTATATTGTCAAGCGAACAGATGACGAGCAAGCCGCAAAGCAGCCGACTTTTTTTCTACGAGACGAAACGATTCGCAGCCAGTGCCTCGAATTTCTGCAGTACATACTACCGCGCGATGCGACGTTCCTCACTGGGCTCTGGTAACATCGGATCAGTACACTCGACGAAATTTCCAACCAGTCTTGATCCCAAGGAAAAAAAACTCCCTGTCGTTGGCCTCCATGAAGACATAAATTCCAAACTGTATTCCTTTATCTTTCTCTCCCGCTTTTTCTCCCACTCGTTTCACGGTTGATTTTCAAATCTTTTCGAGATAATATTATTACTAGCTATCTTCGGTTCTTATTACTGTAAATTAATATTATACACCATTATACGTATTACACGACACCACCTATAATACGAATATTCAAATTGAATTTTTAATGCATTTTTTTACACTACAATATTTTGGAAAAATTAGTAATATTGTTAGTTGCACTTTAGTTTGTTAACGCGTTATCTTTAATGAAATATAGAAGCTGGGTAGTATCAGTGGTACGATAATAGCTAAGGAACAAAGTTACGTGGATGCATGATTGAGTTTGGATAGATAGTGGTTTCTTTGCTTCCTGAAATCGCGCCGCTCGGATAGTCAAGAAACAAATATACACAGTTTTATTAATGGTATAGCGCACCGAGGCTCGACCCTCCCCGAGGTCTTTTATGAGGGTCGCGCGGCGTTCGCCCTCAAGAGGCTTGCGCTCCGCTCGGTAGAAATAAAAATAAGCCAAAGCAGGGAAGTTATTCGCGGAACTAAAAATACGCGAAAGGGCTGAGTGTAACACACAGGGTACTGCAACCCGCGAGAGAGAACGCGCACACCTATTTGGACAATGTTCACCAATGTATGCGTGTGTTATACCTTAGCGCGCGAGGCCCACTTTAATCAATACTGTCGCGTGGTGCTCGCATGCAGAAATTTCTTTCCTAGCTTATCGCAGTCAGCAACTAGCAGGATGAAAAGTGCCACGTAGACGACAGGTTCTAGATCCTTTAAGGGGGACGACAGGTTCTAGAACCTTTAAACACGATGTCCAAGGTGTATTTTCTTTCACATTGATTCACCCTTCGCATTCAATTTTTTCTCCTCCAGAGAAATTAGAAGAAAACACGTTGGAAATAATTTCTGGAATAATATATAACATATAATATATAATATATAACATATATATAACATATATATAACATAATATAATATATAACATATAACATATATATTATGTGGAATAATATATATGTATGTATATATATTCTTATATATATCATATCTATATAAGAATGATACGTATATATCACTCTTCTGTCATATCGTATTCGTATATATCAACGTATATATCATTCTTCTGGAACAATATATAAATTAAAGAACATTGCTACGCGTTTTAGAAAAGATAGTACCACGCAGGAACTTTTTACTAATTAATTAAGAGGATTAAAAATTTGCATAACGAAGTCTCTATTGCAATTAGTTTAGTCGTCAAGTGAAAGAGTTGAAGTTCACTGGAGTGAAGAGTAGTGGGTCCTTTTTAAGCGGGAACATGGGAGAATATAGTATAATCTGTGTGTGTTGAATATAAAATAAATAAAAATGATTTCTCTCGGTGTCTCGATCCGGTTAGTCTCATTATCATCGTAGATTTTCTCGGTCGGTTTATCTGCGGTGAATACGATAAGCGAGTGACTCGATGCGGTAACGAGCCGCTGTTCGATTTTCATGTGGCCTCGGACCATAATAGACACGCTTCTTTTTTACAAAGGGATAGAGTGAGACACGCAGGGTCCCTGATATTGACCGTAAACGCGGAACCCGTTTAATTCCCTTTGGCCGAGCGTCGCACAAGGCCTCAATAGAGTACTGCACCGTAAAGTTGCAAGGCTAATCGAATAAAAAAATCCATTTCCGCCGACATAAGCACCTGTTGGCAAAGAGGGCTGCAGATTTCAGTTGGGAAAGTGAAGCACGCTTGTTTTAACTTATATTCTTATATTCGTAAGCATAAAGATATAGTGTCAGGTGTATCGTAGTTCTAACTGCTTACTCAGCTTATAGGATACTACACTTGCGTCGTTCTAAAATTTCTAAATCCTTACTCAACGGATTCATTGGCAACGTGGTCAATTTTATAAAACTCTCCTTTTACAATATTCTTTAAGTTACTTTAAGTTACTTTCCACGGGAAATTCTAGCTCAAAGGGAGAGAAGTGGAAATAAAAATTGATTAAGAAAATAATTTGAAATTGGTTACTTAAAGTATGTGGATGCGGACAAGTCAAAGCATACGGTTCAAGACAAATTCGAAAGCGAAGAAGATTGAATGCAAAAGAACGCCAGACGTCGAACATACGGTCCGCTCCAAATAAACGCGAGGATACCACAAGCAGATCGGTCGTGTTTACGTAGGACATCGTCGCGTCGCCAGGCGTAGCTGAAAGAGAAGGCCATGACATTTTCCGTACTGGTTTTCCTGTCCAGTCTTTTATAACGCGGGTGTGCGACCGTGCGAGCGAGCGTTTCGAAAAGACAGGAGATACGGCTAGGCAATCATCCTGTATAACCATAGAGAGGAAGAGAAAAAAATAGATAGATCGGTGAATGGACACTCCGGGTACTAATTTAAAAAAAGAACAAAAAAAACCAGTCGTAACAAGAATAGATGAATCTATAGATCTACCGTTAGATACATTACAATATTATCTTAATTTTCGAACCTAAATTATTGTTTATAATTTTAAAAATTTATTAAAGAAAAACTGATCAATGGTTGTATTGTAAATTAAACTTAGTTTTTTAAATGTAATTGTAAATTTGTAAAAAAATCAGTCTCCTTTTTATGAAGAATCAATGATCAATGGTGTAGGAAAGAGGGAGAGTGCTGCGAAAAGACACATTAACGAGTTCATGGAAGCAAGGTGTATCGCAGTGTAACCATGCGTCCTTGATCAACAACCTACGCGAAGCAAAGGGAGCCGAATAAAACAGAAAACGGTAAACAGGGATAGCGGAACGTAGGAGCGCGCCGCGCCGGGTGAAAATCAAGTTGAATGGTAGGTATTCCGACCTACCGCTTTTTGCAGCACGCTCTAAAGTCCACAGTACTACACCATATGGGACCATACAGTGCAGCACCGTGGCGAGTCGCTACCATACCACTCCACAATGCGTACAGCTAACATTCTACTTATTTTTCTTCCATTAGCAAGGCAAATGCATTACGCGTAGTCAAATAAATGCGTCTTCGTAGAATTTTGTAAATATTAATCCTACGGATTTAGAGCATTTCTCGGAAATGCGATTTGGATAATATTTATTTCTTAAGGAAAATGGTGTAATACTAAATTAATACTAAATTAATTCTACTAATTTAATTCTTATTTAATATAAAATATTGTTTTAGCATTAGTATATCTTTTCAAAGTTTAAATCGATTCATCTTTGGGTGAAAAGAGATTGAAAGTGAGATGAAATAATTTTTGGTGAAAATGATAGTTTAATTATTGATAAAATCATGGGTAATGGATAATAGTATTTCAAGACAGATGCTACCGTGTAGTAGATTGATTCGAAGCTCTTTTAGAGGAAGGGTCAAAGACTGCATTTTGTTTCTGTTTGTACACAAACCGTGACTAAACTGAGGATCGATACCCGCCACTTTCTCGTAGTGCAGCCTCCGGCTCCCCATTTCCATGCCGCTTTTGACATTGAATCCTCACGGTGCACTGCCGAGGAACAAAAGGAGATAAGACCAGCGCGTCACCGCGTTACACGGGGATTGAAGCTTGGGGGAGAGACGCGAAGAGCCCTTCTCTCTTCGAATGCGTTCAGCCCTGAAGCCTCGCGGAGAACGTTACACGAGGGCTTTGCACACGTTTCTCCCTCTCTTTCGACCTCTATCGTGCGTTCAAATACCGAAAATGCAGAATTAAACGTCGACTGGTCTTCGAAATTCATTTTTAACTGATTTTTAACCATTAACACATTCCAGAGTTTAAATAAAATTCTAATACTTATAAAAATGCGAGAATGACAATAACTTTTAAAAGAAGAAATCTTCAAAGTGTCGAAACATTATTTTTAAAACAGTCAGAGTAATCAATTTGAACTTGCTGACCAGAAGTCTGTTTTAGTATCGTGTTACATATCAAAATTTAATACCTCTTGCTAACACGAAACAAGTGATCGATCTTAAAACAGAGTACATACTTCTTCACAATTCTAATCAGCGTTGAATAGAAATTAATCTTGCTTCGCAGAATCCCGGCCTCTCAGAAGTCTATATCAGAAAGCTTTTTCACCGTTGTTATCGCGAGTAGCATATATATATATACACACAATATGAGTATGTATATGTATACATATGTGGGTGTTGAAGACGAGGGTGGGCGTGTTAGATAAGAAGCAAGTATGTATCTCCTCTGATATCTCCGAACATTCGTCAGAAGCGTTGTGAGACGCGAAGCCAGTAGTGCACTGTAAGAGGAGAGGTCTTGGGTTGGAGAGTTGGCAGCTAGATAAATAAATCTGTCAGAGTGGCGAAAGGGGTGAAGGAAGGAAGCAAGATAGATAGAGATATATGTGAATTGTCAATGGGAGAGTTATTTTATGTATGTTATTGTATGAAATATCAATGCTTCGATTCGCGGCCCTGAACAACCATTGCGCTTTTCACAATTGGTCCATTCGATATAAAGACTGGACAAAGCCGGAAAGCGGTGGCAGTAAAACCGATATGTCGAATGTCATCGGCTTTTCATTTCCCTCTCTCTCTCTCTCTCTCTCTCTCTAACTTCTTCTCAAGGTCACTGCTAGCGTCGTAAAAGGACAAAGATGGATTTTTTTGGGAAATATCAGTTTTGGTTCAATAAATACACAGTGTAAAAGTGATATATTATTTATAGTGTATAATTATAGTTATTAAACTCGCTTTTGAATTCAGAAATTAAGAAAAAATATTGAAAATTTATCTGCGTTTATAAATAAAGGATCGTAGCTTTGAAATGTTAATGTACTTGTTATTAGTGTGATTCAGTTTGTAGAAGTGTTAGAAGAATTGTAGTAAAGCACAGTAAGTCTGTTAGTCTCACATTTTCAAGCTCTTAATTTACAAACTGCAGATAATTATTCTTCGCAGGATGCTTTTATTGCCAAGGTGTTTATGACGTTTTCAAGGTCTCACTATTGTGAGGCTTCGACGAGCAAACCGTCCAATTGTTTCTACCGGTACAAATGGAAGCATTCTGATTCGAGTCTATTATTGTATTACTAACTTTCAACGCGGACATCACCTGCTCTCGCTCTCTTCTCACTGTGAACAAGGTTACAATTTACAATGGAAACTTACCACCCTCGATAAACGATGCGCGCGTTAAATAGGTCAGTGTTTGCGATAACGTTAAAATTACCAGACAATGAGGGAAACTCAAATACTAAATTCAATGATAATTTCTTCAGCTAGATTATTTTATAGATATCAAGAATTTAATTTAATTGAATTTAATTAAAATTAACATTACGAATAAATATTAATAAATAATCGTTGAAAATGATTGTGTCAGATGACGCAAAACTGGCGCAATGAGAAATAAGAAAATTCTGTTGCAACTCCTGGAGAAATTAGAACTCGATGCTGTAATCTTCATCAACTATACACGCATCGTGCTATTCACCGAGAAGATTCAATTTCCACGAGACTTTCGCTTGTTACGAATGAGATGTTCAAATTATATATAGTATAAGTAGCATTATAAAATTGATATACATATCGGAGATTAAAATTATAACTTTGATCTTGATTTAAAAGTCGACTGTGAAAGGATTGTGAAACTTTGGACGTTTTAATTAATTAGTTTGAGATTCTTACCGCCGATTCAACTATTCGTTATATGTATACGATTAAAGAGAATTTTGCATTTTTTTGCATTCGAATGGAACTATGCAGATGAGATACATACACCACCGGTAGCGGACTAGGCCTGTTTTAACCTTTCGCACTATTGTACCCCTGCCCCCAATCGCGGTCACATCACTGTCTAGCGGTACTGCTCTTATTATAGCGGCGCGTTAACGCTTGCATAATGTGCGATCTCAACGTTTCCATGCTCGCCGATTATTATTCTCCCGTTCACAGCCCTGCGATTCTTGCACCGGCTTGCTCCCAATATACGGGGTGTGCAACTTGCAATGAAACACGTAAACATTTCCTTTTTTTTATATTTAATTATTATTATTTTTCTTATTTGAACTTTTACCTTTAATTGCTAAGAAAATTGTGTTCATTCGGTCAGTGAGTGATTCATATACATATTTAAGTATTATAGTTACATCAGATCGTGTAAATTAATATTATTCTTAAATAATAGATTTGAAAATGTTTCTAAATTGTTTCTAATGTCTGTTGTTAGATATATATATATATATGTTCATGTTCACTTATGATTCTGATTCACTTTTGATTCACCATTGTCCAAGTTTACTTTCTGAAATCATTAAGCAGCGTGAGTGATTGTTACGAATCTCGAGAGATCCGAGAATAGGAAGTTAATACACGCGATATAATCACGAGCTCCCGTCTACAATTCGAAAATACCAGATAAAGCGGAGGTAAAAAAAAAAAGTAATTCCCGTGGAGATCACGTTTCAGCGAAAGAACACCTTATAATTTGCCGAGTGGAGAAGACCGTGGAACGACAGTGATTAACGCTTTGCGGTGGGCCAGTCGGGTTTGTAAGACATAAACATTGGTTACCTCGAAGATAGTCTCCTACGTGACTGTGTACTATAGGTCGTTCCATGATCCTAGACGACGTTGTCGCTGGAGACGAGCCGGTTAGACTCCTTTGGGATTTCGCTTAATAGCATATGTTTCCTTTAAACTTTTCCAATTCTTACGGGGAAAATATCTGACGACGATTCTCATTCTTTCTCTCCGTCCAATCGAAAGAAACTTTGCAATTTTGTCTTTTAAATTATTCAAACTATCCCTCAATTTATTTAATTCCACTAGTTTACTTTAATTTTCCAACTAACAATAAGCTTCTTTTTATGAATCATTATTTTCCGATTTACCTACATTTTATTACATAAACTTATGTTTTACTAGTTTTACAGGTTTCGAATGAATTGAGAATTATTTCTCGATTTCTTATAATAAATATAGAAATCTTTATCATTGTTTTAGCAGTTTGGGAAATTTGAAGAAATTTCAAGAATAATATGATATTAAAGAAGTAAAGACGAGAAAGAATTCTTCTCCTTTGGTAGGTACTTTTCTTGGGCTTTTCCAGTGGTAAACCCGACTAGCTACTATTAGACAAGCTATAACATCTGTTTCACTTCCACCCGCTGTTTTATTGTCGAGGCAGCATGCGCGAGCATAGCGAGAACCAGAGGGGTTGGCGAGTCTCGGGGAAAATCCGAATGGATGATATTGCAGTTCAAGGATAAAGCTGACGTCGGTTGAGCTTTGTCCTGAATTTAGTTGGCTTGGCAGTGGGGGGTCTTTTACTCTACAGTTAGTAACATTCGTATAGGTAATAATAGGCGAAGAACGCATCTTTAGCATCAAGGTTCCGCCTTGCTCCTTTTCATTCACGACGATCACAATAATTGGCTAATTAAGTCACCCTCACGCTCGTCCGTTGCCCTCGCCAATGGCTTTCCTGCTGTGTTCCTCGACTAATTCACTTCCAGCTTACGACTCTTCCTTTATCCTATGGCGCAACATCTAGGTCAATTGACGCGTTACCCCCCTCTGACGCGAAACGTCTTCCTTCAGTGAATTCGCTTCTTCTTTTTCTTCTTTTACTTCCTCTTTTTCTCTTTTTCTTCGCCGCTCGACGAGGAAGCACGTTCTCGACATTCCTGCGGAACTTTTCTTCACGATTCGACCAGATGTTCGGCGTAGTGAATACAGATGCACCTGTGCAAGGAAAGTCTTCTCCGTGTACACACTTAACTACTCGTATGCTAATCCTTTCGATGCTTTCGAGGATACCAGTTATGCAGTGAAATAGACATTCTAAGTGGAACGGAAATCGTAAGCGTTATTTTAATGGACCGTAAGGTAGTTTAAGATAAAAATTAAGCTTTTTTTTAGAGAGAGTTAGATCTTTGATCAGTGAGAGGGTTTAATAGTGGGTATGGTTAGGATTACACCACCTGGTATGTTAATTTCAACCGTTTCTAGTTTTTCTGCGGTGTTCTCCATTCTTCATCCAGGTATGTAGTACCGTGCTCCGTCAGTCTTTTTGTTCGTCTGGCATACGAAAGTCGGCCAAGTCATTAGGAAAGTTCGTAGACGGGGAAATTTATTCGGGTAGCATGGGGCCCTCGCTTGGCAATGGGAGACGATGACTGACTCCTGTATTATGAATGAAGCAGGAAACCACTTCTCGGTTTTTTCAACGCTTTACTTTACAAAGCTATATTTCCGGCTTTTTCATTATTTTATAATAACAGAAACTTGGATATTTATCATTTTATTTTCTCCTCTATACATACATTAATAGTTTAATACGTACATTTATATTTCTATTATAACTTAGATTTTGTTTTAATATACACATTTAAAAATATTTACTCATATTAAAAGAAATGATTTTATAAGGAGGAAATTTAGAGATGGTTAGAATAGTAAATTGTAAATGAATACAAATTAAATGTTGTTGAATATTTGGATTAAATCCAAGGGGAATAAGATTTGGATGGTTTCCAAAAGTTCTGACACGTGTATTATTCCGATAACAATGGACATTGGTACTGGTCGTTAGTTCCAGTGTTAAGAGAGGAGAAGCTATATAGCCCATTCACTCGCATATTCACCAGAGCGTATAATTCCAGCAGCAGCGCATAACTTTCTCTAGTTCGGAAAAGCTGGAAAAAGCTGTGTGGCGATGACTTCTCTGGAGCCACGGGACGGTGCATCAACAGGTGCATCTTGACAACGAATGATGCTACTTGAGAGGAGTACCCCCTTTTGCGATTAAATTTCATTTTTAGTCAGCAGTGAGATAAGCCTTCTCAATGTTACGATAGATACCACTATACATACACATAGTTACAGAAGAATATTACGATAATCGATAATAACACATTATACGTTTCACAAACCATTTCTTCTTACATAATTTTCCATAATTATATCTTAATTTGAATTTTTCACTTGGAAACTCAATATCTTCCAGATTTATTTAAAACAAAATTGCTTTAATGAAAACGATAATTACATAAATTAGTGTAAACAATTTTAATTAACTTTAGTATAATGTTAAAAGTGAATATTGGAAATATTTATTGTAACGAAATATGAGAAACGTATTTTTCCAAGGAACTTGATACACGTGAAGATTGATTCGAACAAATTCGTCGAGGACAATATGCCATTGACTTGCGAGCATTATCGCAATCCGACAGTGTGTGACTGTGTAATCCGGGAGGGCAGAGTCAGCGAAACGAGTTACCTGCACTTGACACGCCGGCACGGTGCTGCCCTAGCAGGAATTCGCATCCAGCTTCCGCTCGCCAGACAGTCGAGCAGACTATGCAAATAGACTGGGAATCCGTACATGCAATAGTCTGCAGTAGCGCAGTCTCCAATAGTGGCACGCGAAACCAGCGTTGCTTGGTGCACCATATGCCACATGCATCCAATAATGCGTCACGCACATACATACATATATATATATACATACATATACAATATACAATACACAGATAAACAGTCACTAAAGCGACATCTCGGGAAGTTTGCCACGCGATTTCATTGCGAGAATTAATCCTGAATTATTCCATGTGTGCACACGCAGGCTTCTTTGCCAATTATATTAACGATAGTGCGAATAATGAGAACCATGCGGAAATTTGAATATTATTCTTTTATTACAATTCAATATTGAATATTCACTCAATTGAATATTATTCTTTTATTACATAGTCTTTTATTACAATTTGATTATCGTACTGATATTTCTGTGACTATTATTTTAAATATAGTATATTCGCGTGTTTTCAATATACATGTAGTAAGATTCGAGTTATTTATAGCTACGAAAGTCTTGGATGTTTGGTGGCTTAAGGTTCTGTCTGGTGCATGCATATATGCATATATGCTCGTATTTAGGACTACAGGAGCAAGTCTACAAGAGTTACGCTCATATAAGCTGGGATACCGTTGGTTGGATACATCGGGGAAATTTACGAACACGTATTCGTCGATATTATCGAGTGTTTAGGCCTTTTCCACACTATTCGCTTTTCCCAATGGAATCGTGGCATTGCTGCTGGCCCTCGGCTCCCGCTGACTAGAATTATTGATGCTGGAACCTGCCGACGTTTCTGCATAGTACATATTCAACCCTCTCAGTGCCAAGGTCCCTCGAGGACGTAGCTCCTCCCTAAATTTAGCAGTTCGGCTAGCCAACTGACATACTATATAATTCTACCCTCCCTTTCACCCGTTTGCAATTCCCAATAGAGACGTAGACTAGACATTTTTCATTCAACTCACGAACCTCTTCTTTTTCCTATTCGACTAATTCACAGTAATGGAATATCTTGATCAAGACTTTTCTTTCTTCTAAATTCTTTTATTCCCTTAAACTAAATTCTTCAGTGCTTTTGTTCCTTGATTAGGAATTTAGAGACTATTTTTTCAACTGTTTTTTAACGTGAAACAATATTCGAAATATTTTGAAGTAAATTAAGAAGATGTATCGTATATTAAAAAACTTGATGAATAATATTTTCGTTAAATCGAGGATAATTCGAGTAAAATTATTCTCGTGCGGAAAGGGCTTTACTCGATTTTTGGAGGAAGCCAGAGTCACTGCGTGTATGTATTAGTGAAGGCACGCGCGCGAGTGTCGAGGAAGAAGCCTCGCCAGCCTTTTTACTCGGTCAAGTCGAACGATTCCGTTCGTTCGGCAGTGCGAAATATACCGTTTTGTCCAGCGTGTGGCAGCCCCACTGCGGCTTGATAACTATTTGCTTGGGAGTTCGAAGATAGCAACCGTCTTCTAACAGGTTTTCAAGACGTTTACTCTCACGGTATCTTCCTTCTTCCGGTCGACAACGGAAGAGGAAGGTAAAATCGTTCTCCGATTCCCTGACCTGCTCATTCTTACCACTCTCCCTCTCTCTTTCCCTCTCTTTAATACTCTGACCACCAACTAACTTGAAATTCCTTCCTCTTTCCTTATTTTATCATCCAACTTTATTTTTTTTTACACAATTTACCAATAATCAATTATCCGAGTTACTTCCAATTAAAATTTTTCATTATTTTCAACGATATTACATAACATTTATGAAACTAAGTTTCCATATTTCAACTTGACAAAGCCGTTGCGAAGCAGTTTGCGAAGTTGGAACAATTATCGTAATGGAATTGTCAGCCATATGTCGGTGACATGGTGGTCAGCGTAGGTAATGGAATAATTTCCAGGCGAAAATTCCAGAGAATCCACTCCTAATGCTCTGTTCCACTCTCCCCTATTGCCCTTGAAGCCTTATTGAACGAATGAGAGAGCGTAGAGAGTCTGGTGGAAAGTTTCGCGGAATTCGCCCAACTGAATTGTCGGGAATCCGTCCTGCAGTAGGTGTCACGTAATTATGGTAGAACGTAGGAAAGAATAGGATGGTACATTGCATTAATTTGCCGATTGTGAAAATGTCTTTTCAATTCGATAACGAAGTTCCTAGTTCGTGAAGAGAATTAATAAAGCCGCTTCATAATTCTCTCTTTTATTTACCAAGACTCCTATTTCGGATATGAATGACTTCGGTTACAGGATGTTACGTAATCGACCCTTTCGCGTGGGTGTTTCCGTTTTAAATCGTGTTTTACTTATTAAGCTCGTAATAGTATTAAGTTCGCAATTGTCGGGATAATTTGTCTTAAAAAGATGAAAGCTTCTTTGTCTTCTCTTTATCCTTCGACCATTGAAATAATAGTTGCTTTGATCCTGAATCTATCGAAGCAGGTAGAATCGCTTCTTTAATTTTGATATCTGATTCCTCTATAAACATTGTTACTAAGAATAATCAACGATAAAACGATTTCTCGAAATTTTGCAAAGAAAATAATACATCGTATATTTCTACAATTTTAATCAGTTTAATTTGTGATAAAGTCAGGCATTGTTTAATTATTAGCAACCGCAGGATTAATTAAAAGAGAATCTATTGATTATGGACTCTTTAACGATTATTATAATATATTAAAATTAGTTTGTTTGTAAAAAAAAAAAGTTGGAATTCTTACTAAGATGATAATTTCTTCCTAGTCACTATATTCCTCGTTTTCACCTTCGAAGATACCCACTTTACACAGTCACTCTGATTCACCGCATTCTTATCTTTCCCTCTGTCTCACAATCAGTTTCGAAACCAGGTAACTAGTTATGCTTCCTTTCTTGCTACCTGGCTTTTCTACGATGCCACAACAAGAGAATGGAATGCGAAGACTACAAATCCGCTTATTATTGGTTTTCCTTCGCAATACATATATTTCTTTTTCCACTCATATTCTCTCGTATTCATACCAATATGTAAAAAAAATTTGAAACCAGAGTTTCGTACGAATTCTAATATAAACCGTATTTCGTACCTTTAAAAATCATAATAAACTCCGATTTATAAAAACTCAGAAATCTTACGAAAAAGTTATTGGATGCAATGTCACCATTACTGTTCTTAAAATTTCTATAAACCAATCCTTTGTCGATGGTCATTGTTCTTAGTTCAGTTCTCTCTGTACTTCTCCTCGTGATTTCTCGTGGGAAGAACTTATACTATATCTATAGAATGCAATGGTTTTGCCATCGGCTGTCGAGTATGCTGGGCGATCCCTGTTACCCTAGCAATCGGCTCGTTATCTTCTCGTTTACATCCTCTCTCCTTCGCTATTTCTAGATAATATTTGTCAGTCGACATTGCCATTCTGTGCTCCTCCTCTTTCTTCTCTTTCCGTCGTTGTTCCGATATGTCCATTTTTCTCGGTGTTACTGACACCGGTGATTCATCCGCGGCCTATTTATCTCTTGGGCTCTTTATCCTAGACTGCGTGTCTCCCTCTTGTGTGGTTCCCGACAGTGGGGAGAATGCCGCTGGGTAGATAGGCCACAGCTGCTCTCTTTTGCTATTCTTTCGATATTTAGACTCGATCCTCGTGAACCGATAGTTCATCGACGACCTGCGAATTCCTTCGCCAATAAGGAAGCTTGGCATATTGCGGGAACCAATCGGAATTCTTAACGCATTGAATATTGATTGATCATAATATTTTTTAGAAATATATTTAATTCAATTTGAATTTGAATTTGATTTTGAATTTGAATTTAAATTTGAATTTAAATTTGAATTTAAATTTGAATTTCAATTTGAATTTCAATTAAAAATTGAATTTGAATTTGAATTTAAATTAATACTTGTATTCTACTTTCAAGTATTAAAAGTATTTAATTCTATTCGAAAATTATTAATCAGTCAGCTATAAATTACGAGAATAATTTATTTATAATAAAAAGAAGATTTCAATTAAACAGAAGCAATTAGATTGCAGAAGACAGACAAAGCATTTAGAATGAAAGTATTAAGCGTTACATCATTGTAGTAATTATATTCGAGTTTTCCGCTAGTGTTACGTTGTTACGGTAAATATATTAGCAATGAGAAACACGTCGCGAATTTTAATGGAATTAACTGGAACTCGAGATCCTGGTCTCTAGTGACTTTCCTGACAGTCCACGTGTTAACTACACCCCCCAATATTAGTCACAGTTTGTTAGTAAACACTCGTCGAGCGTTTGCTCTTGGAATTCTAACAATTTTATTCGAATGAATATTTTACGTATTCCGAAAGAACTGAAATACTTCGTTTTATTGTTTGACTCGCTAATTAAGTTATAACCGTGTGCATGTACATTTTAAGTGAGTGGAATATTTTCCGGAATTTTTTATCACTCAAGCTACCATTAAATTTTTAGAAAAATGTAGATAATATACTGAAGAATTATATTACCAACTTCATGTCGACGAATACTTTACTATAATTGAAAATTCATTTTTGTTCCAGAATAATATAGTGTATGGTATTTTAGATGAAGCTCTAAAAATCGAAGAATTTTTTTCGACACGAACGCTTTGAATATTCGACATTTTGATGATCAAAGCGAAATTTGCATATTTGCATAAACATTCGCAGGCTGACAAGAAATATTTCCGAAAATGTTTCCATTGTTCGACGAAAGGAAGCATTAATATTAAAAATACTGGATGATACAGAGATATAGATAATGGAAAATAAAGCGAATTCTATATTTAACGTTTGATACGAATCAGTGAAATAGTTGATACAAAATATTATACGGCTTTGTTGGATTTATCGGTCTATATCAAGTTCCGTAAACTAGTTCGTACTAGTCAGAGCTTTTAATAGACAGATCTAGGTAATCCGTTATTGAAATTGAGGTGCTTCGATTGCGGTTCTCGATGATGCGCTCGATTGGATTTTATTCCTATTGAAGCCACTATTTGCGCCATCCTGACGAATTGATGCTACGTGTGTTTATCCAATACAACCCGCATTTTTCCGCGAAGATCGATTCTTTATAGAGTCGTTTGTTGCCGTTGTTGAATCGAGTTTCAATTGTGCTTCTAATAACAAATGGAAATAGTGGAATAACATTTCTAACATAATTCTATCCTATTCTTCGTTTTAATGTTGTTTCATTTCTTTTTTCATATAAACCGTTTTTTAAAGATAAATATTTGAAATAAGTGTTTTCTTAAAAAGGTACAGATATTTTGACGATGCTTCCATAAATATTTGTAAACGGCAACGTCGTCGAATCTATTTAACTTCGAACAGGGTGCAGCATCGAAGAATTGAGCTGTAATTGCCAAACAATTACCCCGCGTTATCGGTCCATCGAAAGCTCGTTAGACATTATCGCTTTAACGAGTTAACTTTAACTTTGTTCCAGAGGATAATAATGTTACTGGTTCAATGAACTGCTTTCGAACGTCCATTTCACGAATCTACATACATATTCTCTTTCTCGCTAATAACATATCAAATATCTTCCAATTTTTCCATTCCACTGACAACAATGTTCCATATTCTACCTGATATTTTCAAATTATCGATCTCTTTGATGAATCATCAAAATGAGACTTTTATTGGAATAGCTGGAATCAGGAAAATATGAATTTAAAAGTTAATGAAATATTAAAATGTGAAAAAATATCTATTTTGATTACAGGATTGCAAAAGTTTGCCGAAAATGGGGCTGAAGCGTCGACGCAACAAAACATCAAGATGTCGATGAAGCGTGCAATTATATTTTCCGGTGGGAGGCGTTAGGAGAAAAATGATGACTGCAATGGCTAGGTTGCCTTGTAAGCAGACTTCGCCCTCGCAGCAACCGCGGGTCAATAATTTTGGGAATAGCCGTGGCTCCTATTGGGAGATGCAACCAAGGCATCCGGCACCTCCATACGTCAGGAACCATCATCGACACACCGATCACACGGGTGAATAAATCTATTCTAATACAATAATAAATAATAATAATAAATCTATTAATAATAATAAATACTAATAATAATAATAAATACTAATAATAATACTAATAATAATACTAATAATAATAAATCTATTGTTCATCGTCATTGATAATAAGGGTACAATTTAGCTGACTCTGCTTCCATCGATTTACGTATTAACCCTTTTGCCGGACGGATGTCTGCCTCTTCTCAACCTCCCATTGGACTTTTAATCTTCTCGATCAATCTTCGGATCTACTTAAACATTTCCCTTTCTTCTATTTTTTTATTACAATATTTAGAAATATTTTTAAAAAAGTTTATGAATATGACGTGTTTATAAAAATAAATAGTGGTATTAGTCTGGGAAATAAATAATAATTATATTCATGTTCATCGAAGGATAAATGTAACTCGGATAGAAGAAAGGATTAATTGAAGAGATTAGTTTAAATAATGAATGTGGTTTAGAAGCGTTTCCGGGGGTGTTGAAAATGACGGTAAAAGTAGAGTTTTTGTGAAGGTCAACATTCAGAGTGGCTTTGCATCTCTAACGAAACCTTCCATTAGTCGACCTGCTCTATCTTCGCCCGGAGCTTATCCTCATTAATTACGCTCTTTTTATAGGTAGGCAAAACCCGTGGACGAAACAGACTATTCATTATGCTGACCTTTGACGTTTCGAAGTATTTGCACAGCCCCTTCAATTTTGCCCAACTTCTTACCCCGAACAGCGTCTAATTGCAAGGCGGCTGCTTGCATAAATAAGAACGATTATAAATGACTTTTCAGGGTGGAATGACATTGCGCAGTGTCCGAGAATCACGATCATTGTTTTCTATCAAATTCACGTTTTTTATTCATTTTTTCCCCCAAAGAGATATCGTTTATAGCTTCATCGCAAAATTGATAAAATGTTTCCAAAAATATTGGGAATTACCAGTAAAATGAATTAATAAATGAATTAATATTCGTGTTCGAGAATATCGATTTTAATTATTGGAAAAAGAGTGAGAAATATTTCAAATAGTTCATCTTTCTTTTTAACCCTTTTAGTTCGCGTTTCACGAGTTCCAAATGAAGACACGTTCTTTTTATCTTTTTATTATCGCGGTGGGTAGACGATTCGAGAGTAAAACACACATGTATCTATATCTCGGGCATTTCGGGATTACATGGAACACGTGTCGCCTAAAAGAAGAGGCCAGTAGTCGAGAACGGGTTGGGAAGAAGGGGGGAGGGTGCAACGTAAAAAGGCGTAAAAAGGGATCAAAAGAAATGATACCGCGATAATGGGTCCATATATTAGCAGGAAGTTGTCCACCGTGTGACTTGGTTTTACGATACTCGTGTCAAAAACCGACCTCTTTTTCCTCTTTTCTATTTTCTCTCTTTTTTCCTCTTTTCCTTCATTCTTTTTCTCTCTAACATCTGCTGAAACGAGCGTTTACATACGTTGTATATTTGACATGTACACTCTCGAGTAGTCGCGCACTCTCATCCGGCCTTTGCCTTTTATCTTTACTGCCTACCGTTACTCGCTGATTGGCAGCTCTCCCTGGAAGGACGGAATTTCTTGCGAAGCGATTCTCCCTTTGTGACCGAGCTCGAAAGTCTACGTAACTCGCGCCTCTCTCAAGTGTACATTGATCATAAGCAAACGCATATGGCAAATTCTTCCGTTCTCAGTTTCTTATTTCTTCTTATGTAGTTCAACGTTGTATTGTCCGTTTACGTAAACCCCTTCAAAGTGACTCACTGGAGGCTTCGTATTACCGCATCTTATCCAGGTATTTTGGACAAAAGAAAGACAATAGAAATGAGAGTACCAATAAACGTAACGATTAAAGTAAGATAAGAGAATTGAATCAGAAGAAATGTGTTTAAAAGAAATCCTATGTCAAATTTTTAATCGAATGAAATTTTTCATTGTCTATTGATTATGAAAAGAATTTTGAAGTGTAGTGTGATCGTAAAGTTGAGCTCAAAATGAGAGTGTTTGATCAGTCACCTCCCAGTTGATCCATTATCAAGCGTTGCTCATTGCGACGCTGATCTCTACGAGTTCCCTCGAACGAGAGAAGTGTATCCGAGCCGAGTGTCCCTCGAGAGTTGTCAGACACATGTCATCGATCAGTACATATGTATATGTATGTACTTACGTAGCGCGTCGCAGTGTACTGCAAAAACGGCAGAAGGACTCGCAGATGTTACTGCCAATGTGCGAGCTCGTCATTAACGCTCAGTTTCTCCTGCCCGCAATGACATAGTACTCGAACCTCGAATGCGAGTGCAAAGTGCGCGAATACACACATGCTCCTCTTTCACGCGTATCGGTAACTTGACCTATCGTCCATATGTGACGAAAGATCGGGAAATATATGCCTCTTTTTGCCGGAAGAAAAATGGGGATCAAAATGACAATTTCTAAGTTATTTATAAAAAAATCCTTTAGAAACTACTGTAAGACTATATTTATTATATTTTAGGGGATCGAAGGTTCGGATATTAATCAAGCAAAAAACAAAGTAAAAAGTACATTTGTATTTTGCAAAATAAAATTGATCGAAAGGAAATTTCCAAATTTCAAAGTCGTTTCAATTATTCCCTATGATTGTGAAATTAAGGTCAGCGGGCATAATACACACTCGTGCGCAGAGATTGGTCCGTTGGCAAGTGGAGGCGAGTTCACGAAGAGTTCAATTGGGCTTCCAAAGCGCTTCGTTTGGAAGACGCTTGGAATTGGGATTTATTTGGGTCCACCGCTGACGTGCGCCCAATTGGGAGTAATCGATGAGCCGCATATTTCAGGCTGTTAAATTCAACTGACAGGCAGAGTGCGCTCAGCTGTTTAGTGGCTCTGAGCTTCCAAGCTGATTCGATAAGATTTTAACCGCTTTATGCAGCTTTACTTTTACAAGGGGGGTCTCTGCGTGAATCTCGGTTGGATACTTATTTAATTTCTTCCTGCCAGTCTAAGTAGTTCCATCAAGGCAAACTTTCTTAATTTCCCTATGGCTTTACATAAAATACGAGACGAAACTCTTCAAGTCTCTAACGAACTTGAATGTTCTTTTTCCTAACAGTGTTGACCACGATTCTTGCGATATTCATTTGAAATTTTCAATTTCGTACATAGAAGTAGAAAAGACACTTTCAAATCCATTGTTTATCGAATTCATTGTCTAAACTCGTTTAAATTGAAAGAGAATAAATCCGATAAAGAAATTACGATTTAACTGTGATTCAGATGTGGTAAGAGATGAGATGGTTTGCATTGATGAGACTTTCACAAGAGTTAGTGATCGGTCAGTCTACCGCTTTTTCGTAACCCGTTTCTGGGTAACACGATCCTAAAGGGACACCACTCGTCCAAAAAATTCTTCCATGTAGCGACGTGCCTCTCTGTTAGACATTCTCCTGAGCTCATCTCGGTTTCACGATGGGGTAGCGAAGATATACATTCTCTATTCTCACTCTTGCACACTCTCGTTTTGACCTCCAATATGCATCTTTCTTCACGCTCAAGCTACTAATATCTGAAGTTCATTCAGAAAATTGAATATTAAATCAATACTTATCTCGCTAATTCTAAACCACCAATTTTACATTAAACCTCACATGAATTATTTTATATTATATATCATGTAGAATATATTATCCCTGGTATTACTATTTTTATTATACAGTCTTGTTAATATATTCGTTAGATTTCTATGTTAATCGCGCGTGCCATACATTGGAATGATATTAAACTGAATTAATTTTCATTTACCATATTAATATATGCAATGAGTTACACGCACACATTTAATTACTCTCATTATTTGTGGTAGTGTGTGTGTGTGTGTGTGATTCAAGGGATGAGGGATAGTGTGTCAGATTTTATTCGCAACACTCGCCTGCTGGGATGTCAAAATAATACCTCGTGCTGCTTCAACTGCAACTGTTCTTTTAATGTGCATACTTGGCGTGCATCGGTGCGGATAAGATTTCACACACGTATTGCTGGTCACCGTGAGGTTCGTTGAGTAGCTCTCAACCACTTAAGCTTCTGGTTGTAACTTAACAATACAGTAAACTACATACATTTTCAATCTTCACTGTTTTTTGATTTCTATCTATATATCTGCTATTGTAAAATATAAAAACTCTGTATTTAAAATTAAAAAGATAATTCGAATAGTTTAATCTTTAATAAGGAACTTTTATTAAGGTGAAATAGAAATTAAGGAAGAATATATTTCACTGACAATTGTATTCTCAAGGAATAAAAGAGACTTGGAAGACTTTCATCCGGATGAAAGTTAATTGAATGTATTTCCACGCGAAGGAAGCAAAGAAGCCGAGCATTACACCAAACCGTTCCTGTCTCTAATAGTCTAGTTTTAATGGGCAGTTGAAGGTTGAATTATACGATTCAGAGCTCGTGCAATAACGTACGTAACAGGTCTGAACTCTCAGAGGCCATTTCACGGTGAACACTTATCATCGGGATATTGAAAGTTAATACAATTTGGAATTCCAAATAATTTGTGGTTCCTAGATCGCTGATCTTTAAACTCATATAAGCGAATTATACACATTTTTTGTTTCACTTTAGTAATAATGAAAGCACGATACTAGTCGATCAAGTATCAATCCGATCTATTAGTTTAATTTTCTTTATGCTTATTGTATCGAATGAATAATTTGAAAACGTTGTGGTAGGATAAAAATAGGATTCTTTCGGTCAATATGCATATATCCAACACAGCTGGAGATTAATTCGGTTACTCACGCAGCCAGCTGTGTTGGACTAATAACCCTGCAGCTGCAGATTGATACGTTTTGTGTAACAATTATGAATCGACTTTCGATAAACGGTTTATCGTGGAAACAAAAATCCTATAATTCAATTTCACATTTCTTTTTTTATTATAAAAAGTTGCTTATTTAGGCTTCTTTTATATTCTTTATACTACTAATTACAAAACTGATCGAGTTGTTATGTCCCATATGTAAATAAGTGTCCGAGGATAATCAACTAAGAATAGATAGTTTATGGATAGCTATAACAACTGCGAACCACGTGGGATCTGAAATTCTCCGAATTGAGCTGATTCACATTCGAAAGACAGAGGGAGAAATTCTCTTGAAATAGATTTACTTAGAACCGAGATCGACCGAAGAAATATCTACTGGTCGTTGAGATGCCTTATAGAAAAAGAATTCTAAAAATGTCATTGAACAATAGTTTCCCTCAATTCGAGAGTTCTATTCTTCCCACGATGCGTCTCTCGTTAGTTTCGTTCGTCGAAGTAGAAAGAATCTTGACTCGCGAATCCGTGATTTCGCCAATGGAAAAACACTGTTAATCAGGGAAAAAGGTTCTCAGGAGTTTCGACCCTGAGCTTTCGTTGCGTGCCATTATCGTTTATCAGATCGGACGTGTACGCATCGTAAATCACTGGTGAATTGGCGAGTGCGAGAAAAATATGTCTCTCGGTTGGAAAATCACTTTCTTCAGGATTTGCTTTCACACGCCTACCACCTACGCGAAATGCGTCTATCAACCTTTATAATTTCAATTAAACCTTTATCGCACACTTTCTCTCTTGCTATTAGAACGCAAAATCTATTTTATCCTACGCGAAGTGAATTAATTAAAGTTTTAAAATAATCTTCTAATATTAAAATTAATCGTACATTTCAAAGTTAATCTTTGGTATTAGCATATTATTAATATGCTCATATGTTCAAACGAATTTACGTTAGGTTCAAATTTAATAGTATAATAATATTTTAAGTTAATTGATAATAAATCGATTTTAGAAGTTTTCTTTTTCTTTCTTTAATTCTATTTGAACATAAGCGAGATATGTCGATTTCTAATCGTGATTTCTTAGGTGACTCACACCCTTCATACACAATTCGTTTCCACTGAATTAACTTGACCTAGCTGTTCCATAAGAAACCTTCAATTCTTAGAATGGAAACGGTACTATGCCTGTGAGTACCATGAGCACAAAGTACCCAATAGTCGTCCGACTAGAAGAGAATGCCACTCTAGTCATTGATCTCCCGAAATTCTCCTTTTAGGTGTTGCGTGTTTAAAGATAAAAACCTTTTGTTGCGAAGAGAATCGTTAGTAGGGCAAGCGCGTTTCACCTTTCTGGAATAAGGAATTCCAATTATCGTTGTGCAAAACCTCTCGAGAGCTTCCGGAGAGCCATTTGGTGCGAGAATTTCGCTATATCACGTCAGGGGATACGGTTACCAGTGAATCGATTCAAGTGCCAATTCCCGAGACTCGCGAACCAAACGAGCGACAGTTCGCCTACCGAGCAATCGTTGGTTCCTAAATGCGAAAACCATCGCTTGGTAAAGAGGGAAAGTGATCGAGATTGTTCGATTTAATTTCCCATAAATTTGGGTCTTTTGTAAAACTTTATAGTAAATTTAAATTCACGTTTAAAATTATCAATCCTCGATTAAATTATATTAGATTCGATATAATCAATATCAATTCCCGAATGAATTCAATTACTTTCAGCAGATTTACTTCAATTTCCTAGATTATTGTGAAAATAAAAAATATTGACGATGAGCAAACTTCCTGTTACAAGTCGGAAGAGTAATTTATTAGCAGACTCACCCTCTGCGTATCTGACGTAAGAGATAGGGGTAGGAAAAAGAGTGCGGGTATCTTGAGGACATAGTCTCGTGCCGTGGCACGTGGCCGCGAGTGTCACAGTATCTATCGCAAGCAACATATCCGTTTACAGTCTTCCAGGAAGCGGCACGTTTGTCGCTTTTACTCAAGTGTCTAACGAACTTACGAGATCGTTCTGCTTCTGGTTTTCTCGGTGGGCTCCCAACAGGGAAGCGGAAGAGTGCGGTGGAACTGCTGCAGGAGACCAAGGCGTTTTACGTGAAGAGTGAGACTGTATTGGACCGGAAACAGGAGTTAAAGAACAGTGGCCACTTACAGGTGTCGCAAATAAGCGCACCAGGTGCACCACCCAGGTTACTGCGAAAATGCAATACCTCCGTATGCTCGATGCAAGCCACGTCACCTTCCCAATTACCTCCGGCTACCATCGCACCTCCCTGTTGTTGGGCAGCGTGCCACGAACAAGACCGATGTAAGTATGTACTAATCAAAGGGTGGACAAAAGAACGTCTAAAATCAGTATATAAATATTCTTGCATATAAACATTTTGTATTTTAATTCAAAGTTTTCAATTTATAAAATATACACACGAGGATCTCTCAATTTTAAACTTTCTTCTGTCTGCCACTGATGAATTTAACACACACATATATATATATATATATATTCTACATGTATGTGTACATATATATGTGTATATTCTACATGTATATTCGTTCGAAATGGACCAGTCGAGCAGAGTGACACAAGAACCACATTAAAGGGATTCATGGAATGAGAGTTTGCTCCGGTTTGCATCGGCGTCCCTGAACAATCCCAAGGGACGTTGGTTTACGATAGAAAAAGCTTCTCGCGTAGCTCGATAGTTTAATGGCACGTTTAGTCGTTTAATGCCTGCGAGCGAAGACTCGATACTATCGCGGAGCTCTACATCTTGAGAGCAGACTCCCAATCCCAAGGCTGTCGACGATAAATACAAGTGTAACTGGGAAGAGAAAGAGAGAGAGAGAGAAAGGGATCCTCTTCTAATTGCCCACAGCTGTGCGGCAATCGAACTGGCACTGCTTTCCGATCTTTCGAATCGCGCCCGCGCTAAGTGACACGAAACGTCCTCCTCAGAGAGAAGGAGAAATTGCTCCCATTAGCTAAGCGAAACGCTTTGTTTTCCAATCGCACAGTGGGAAGCTTCTCGGCGCACTGTGATTACCCCTCAAGATGCCACTGGCTACACAGCATGCCACTTGAAATCTTAACGCACTGATTGCCCTGTCATTCCGATTCGACTGTGACAATTTTATTCGCATGATTCGCAGAATCTCAGGAATTCAATGTTAGAAATTTGAAAAATATGTCTCCCACTTTCACGCGACACAATCTTCTTCTAAGATTTAAAATCATTTCAATTCTATAATAATAATAGATATTCGTTTTAAATTGTATTATTCAAACTTCTATATCGAAAAAGAATTTTCCGCTTTTTCCTGAAAATTTTAAAAATCTTTCTCTCTCTCTCTCTCTCTCTCTGAATTCTCGGATGACGTCGAAATAGACGCATCACCGGAAGTATATATACCACATAGTACGTCACTGGTGTGTAGTTCGCTCGATTCAAGAAGGAAACGAGTGTAACAGGAGCGAGAAGTCCCACGGGGGACACAAAGAACCAATTAAGAACTGGCGGCAGAATTAACGGGGTCTGGTTGGATTTCTCCTTAAACAGCAGACGGGGTACTGAGTCCTCAACAAACACTGCCACCACCCGCGCTGCCACCCAAGAGCCCGCGGCTGTTGCCCGTTCCTCAAAGACGTACGATCTCTGGTCCACCGAGTGCCGCCGGAGGAGATCAGCTGCAAACGAAGCTTCGGCGACTGCTCAACACCGACAGTAAAGAGAACATCTTCTTTCCCGATGGTCCAAACCAGTCGATCAACCTGCCCAGTGGTCCGACCCGTGAGGAAAAATTCAGATACTCACCTGGGAGTCTCTCTCCCAGTTTTCGTGATGAGGATCGTGGAAAGGTAACTATAATTACTAATATAACATATTCTTAAACATCATTTTTCATTCCCATTATTTACTTAATATTCAAGTTAGACTGTATTATTTTCTTCTAAAAATCTCTAAAATCGTTTGTTTACGCGATCGAAATAATTTAAACGAAATTATTAAGTAAATGGGATGACAAGTTTAAACGCAGGAAGAACATATCGCAAGACCCGGTTCGATGAAGGTAAAGATAAGGTTCTCATTGCCCGGTGCATCTCCGGGATTCATCGCACGTGATCCGAGAGCGTAATTGTTAAGAGAGGGAAAATATCAACTGTTATTAAAGCGACGGGGTCTATTACATGCAGGTACTAGATAGATACTACACGGCGGTTCGTTGGTGTAATTAAGCCACGGAGCAATAGAGAGGAAGTGTATTTAGGAAGCGGAAGTGGTACATACGTGTACACATGTTTGCGTGTACTTAACAGGAGATGCGTCCGGTGGAAATATGCCGTTAGTGCTTTATTCAATACGTGGATTGTGTATTAATGGCTTGACGAGTCAAGCGAAAAGTACTCTTTACTCATTACACCAATAGGCTCGAATCGAGCATCCTACAAGTACATATATATATATATATATATATATATAGATAGATATAGATAGATAGATAGATATATAGAGAGAGATATATACATATACATATATATATAGATATGTACTTGTAGGATGCTCGATTCGAGAATATTGGTGTAATGAGTAAAGAGTACTTTTATATATATATATTACACTTGAATTCCTCATCTCCGTTATCCCGATTTTATTATACACTCTATTTCGGTGGAACGTTAAACAAAATAAGGGAAACTAACCCACGCTGAATTATTTAATTTTAATGACTACTGAAGAGGGCTCGAACGAGAGCCGAAACGTCTAGTGTTTACTTGTGAACATTAAAATCTGGATTGTGAAAAGGCTGATAAGATTTAATTTTATATTTAATTTTAAGCCAGTCGATGTTTATTAAGAATCAGAAGTCTCAAAAAGTTTTCGAGATGAATTTGATATAATAGTTATGGATGTTTTGCAAGTCAATTGTATTATTGAAATTGACGTTAAAGTGAAATCTGATTCTAAATAGAACGCGTGATTTGTTGTTGACGCAAATAGCACTGTACAGAGCAAGATGCGCGCTTCAAGTTTGGTCGTAGCAACTCTCATTCCCACACGTCTGCGAGATCAGGTCGGAAATCGACCAGTTCTCCATCGGAGAGTACGGTCTGCCACAAATCTTTGCCTGACCTCCATACGAGTACGAGACGACGAGCATCCCTGTCACCCCGCGCCTCGACCAAGTCATCTATGAAGCCTTCGGTCCACCACCAGTCTCCGAACAATTGTCCGGATTGCGAAACCAGTTCGGATTACTCTGAACACAGTTTCAAACGTGATTCCGTCTGCTATCGCAGGTACTTTAAATGTCACTTTGTTTCCTCGACACTCGACCTACCACTATAGTTTCTCATGTCCAATGTTAATCCTTCAAAAATATTTCACCTTAATCGAATTTAACTTAATTTAACAAATTCCGATTATATAGTTCGAAGTATTTAATAGTATTTCAATTCATCAAACAATATTTTAAATATCCTGAGAAATAATATTGAAAGTAATCTTGTTCAATATCTTTCTAATTGTCTTTAGTTCCAGACATATTAGACGATCACTTGGTTCCGGTGGCGGTGACGCGTGCAGCGTACTATCCTCGGGCGGTCGAACTCAAAAATCTTCAGGTTCGAGTAAATTGAGTCACGGAGCTACTGCTCGAGACTCTGGCGGATCATCCGGTCATTGCACGCATCGTAGCGAGCCACCACCGATAATCCAAGTAAGTTAACATTTGAAAGATAGTAAATATATAAAAAAAAAAAAAAATGAACAGCTGTTAGAAAGTTTGTTGCATCAACGTAATAATAATGTCTAGCGCCTTTCTCAGGATTGCTGGAGTCACATACGCCGGGACAGTGGTGCATCCACTCAACATTCTACGGAAAAAGATCGCTCAAGGAAAGGTAGTTACGGTAACGGTACACCGCCTTCCATCGTCAGGCATTACAGTGCTGATTCCGAAAGTAGCAACAGTCAGACGGATTACAGTCCTACCTGCAATTCAAGGTATTTCATTTGCAATCTGGATCGCAACCCTTTCCATAGAAAGAGACTCAACTCACTGAGCAAACTTCATTAAGATATATATCACTTTCTTCCTTTCCCTATATTTTCCAATTCGACATAATTTTTCTTCATGCATCTTATTTATTATTGTAACGTTGTTATTTAGAGGTTTTCATTTTGCTTAAATTAAAAGGTTGAAGGTAAAGATATAAGAGGATTTATATTTGACTTATAATGTTAGGTTCTCCGACGGTTGGAAGGAAGGTCGAGGTCGGCCAATTCTAAGGTCAAAATCGGACATCAGTGATCGATACTGGCGTCAAGACAACGGCCGGACTACCGTAGTACCAGCGCGACCTCCGAGATCCATGACGCAGCTTGAAAGCTTCTTCGACTGTCTTGGTCTCGACGCTGAGAATTATGAACGCTTGACGAAGCCTGATTCCAAATCTTCGTCTCCGGTGTTTTTCGATAGCGTCAGTTCCGTTGACTCTGCGCTTGGTCTTTACTCTTGGGTTGGTCACAATTGTACTACCGTTGGTGTCGACGATGAGGAATGCAACGAGAGGGTTTGCGACCCGCCTAGTATTGTCGAGCGTAATGCGCGTATAATTAAATGGCTTTGTCAATGCCGCAAAGTGCAGTTCGGATATAGTTAAGCTCCGGGAAGGACAATCGACTTTTCAACTATACAGGTAATTATTGCGCATAACACTTCGGATTCAACGAATACGAATTGTTATTTATCTTGCCAGCAAGGTGTCCGCGACCTCAGTTAAAAAGTGACGGGAAATCATTGAGAAAATAATTGATTATTATTTATCTTTAAAAAGCTTGTAATTATTGTATCGTGAATAATTTAGTTTCTGGTTTGAAGGAAATTCAGTTGAATCAATTAATGGAATAAATTGTGATTAAATCTGAGAGATCTTTTTGAGGTACATATGTCGCTTTCTAAATGAGGCTGCGAATCTGTATGAGGTAAACATTCGGTAAGAGCTGATGTTTTACGTTGTGTTTAGTCTCTTGGATTATACACATATATACAACAACGTTTCCTCGATTCGATTTACTCATTGTCAGAGTTCTTGCGCTCTTGATAGTATCCTAATTTATCTCTGTTTCGTAAGTACAGAAAGATCTGTGTGCCATTTTTTTTTTTTTTTTACTTTTTACTTCTTGTTGCGCGTTGCGATTCTGCCTCGAAAAGTAATTTCCCATTTGACTTTGGCGGTCTCCTGTTTTCGAATGCGAGCATTTTATTGAACTTTGTAAATACGATTGGTAGAATAGATATGTACTAATATTTTTCTAGACGCAGGTTGAATTTTTCTCGTGGTTCTCTTTTTATCGAGTATGTATATGTTTGCTTTTTCCCGTGAGTTTACGATACGTTATTTGGATCTTTCCACGCTGCGAGCAACGTGCCACGCAAAATTCCAATCGAAAGTCTCCAAAGTTACGTTGAAAGTGGAGTTTATTCGTTAAATCGTTATTGGATCAATTTATTCGATTCGTTGCTCGCAATGTTGGAAACACTTTGATTGTACACACTTCTTTCGAAATTAGTAATAAAACTCGAAAAGGGATGAATCGATTCGAAAAAGATTAATGAAAAAAATGTAAAACGACATTTTCTTATTTATTATTCGTCGATCGTAAATTGAAAGTTTTATCTTCTTTAACAATTTTTTTATTAAAATAAAAATCGTTCTTTTTCAACATCGATTTATTGAGGAATGAAATTTTACGAGAGAAAATGTCACTTTGCATTTTCCCTTAGTTTCATCTCTTTTTGGGATTTAATACCAGATTGGAAGAAGTCTGTAGTTCGCGTTGCGAATTTAGTTCTGTAGCAAACATCGAAGAGAGAGACTACGTTGCTTCTGCTGATTTTTCAGATCAAAATATACATACGTATAGTCTGACGATGATACATCGTCGTTTATTGTGCTCGAGAATGCCGGAGTTAGTTTCGTCTAGTTGCAGGAATTTCATATTGAACTTGGAAATGTGATTCGATTTTTCTAGTTGAATAGGAATTGACGCGATCGCATCGGAACAATTGATTGTTCCAATATCCGGCAGTGTAATAGGTTTCTGTATTTCTGTCATTGACACAAAGCAACTTTTTGCACATTATTGCTAAAGTAGCATTCTTATTATTAATCGCGTTATGATGCATTCTTCGTAATGATTCGTAATCGTTATTACAGAAATTTTCTTAGAGCTCTAAATATCAATGTTTTTTCTATATATCTGATTATATCGGTACATTTGATTGGTCTCTTGTTGTCGCGCGACTCTAGTTTCCCTCATCCAAATCTTACCGATGATTTTGGAGCGGATATACATTTGTATAGAAGAAATTACATTTGACAAATTTTATTCGTTGTAAGCAGTGAGCTACCTTGTGCCTATGAAATTAAGGAGATCTTATTTTAGTAAGAAAATTTATCTTAACTCGTTTTATGATTAATGGAGCTTCATTGAAAATTTATCCCTATATTTTATTAAGATCTCGTATCGTCCCGAGTAGTAATCAATCGTGACTTTATTGCACTTTAGAGAATTGGGGGGGAAATATGTCGCCTTAAGAATACGAATTCTCTGTTTCAGAGAATTTCTTCCCTCTCCCCTTTTTTTTCTCTCTATTACAATTAGATACACGTATCACTTTGAATCTTTCTTTGTGCAATAACTTGAGTCGTCGTTGAATTAAGCGTACGTAATATGTACTTCTTTCTCGAACTCCTACGAATCGTTCGTATTTTTCTTACTACGTGGCAATCAATTCAGAGTAAGTAACTCTACGTATATAATTCGAAAGAGTTCACAATCGAGAATCTGTTGAATCCTTCGTGGATCTCAGTGATCCTTTGAGCCGAGAGGAAGAAAAAGAAAGGATTTCCGTAACGTGATAGAGACGGTTACAATGAATCCTTCTCATTTCAAGTGATATAGATGTTCTAGGCATATAAATAGAATGAATTCGCGTAGTTCTTGATACACGAGGCGCCTAGTAGTGCGTTGCAATTATGATGGAAGCGCGACGTTGGATCAATTAAATTCTAGGTAGAAAGTGCGCGAGAGTGAGAAAGAAAAAGAATGATTGAATTTTTTCAAGCATAATATTGTAAAGCGATGCTTGCAATTCAATAGTAGTCGTCTCCGTAGATGCATAATCAGTATTTACTGCAATACACTTGTAATTTTCAACAAAAGTACATATCGCAATTTCACTTAAAATCTGACACAATTCAAAAATCACGTTTATTCGCTTGCTCATCTTCGCTACTGTGTCAACTAGATAATCAACAATTCGAATTTATGTGGAACAATCAAAAATAGAGTCGATTGTCATAAAAAGAAAATCGTTTTTAATTTTCGACATTAAATATAAAAACGTAAAGAATAATATGGAAACATAGTTTCTTATTTTTGCCAGAAAAAGAAGTATTTTTTGAATCGTGTGAATCTTTAACTGACAATGCGATATTTACGAAAAACGGAATTTTGGATTCTTGGATCCAAAGTAAAAGGCGTTTAACTGCACAAAAAACATTAATCGCGTAGCGCGTATGCGCATCCATGCGAATTACGGCATTTTGCTTATAACTTTTTGATCTCCCACCATTGTCCCGAAGTTCGCGAAACGTATGAATTTCACTTTCGTTCACGAATCTCCCTATAATATGTGTAAGTTACGAATCTAATGTTTCACCGGTGTTGCATCTATTTCGCGATGCGAAAAAAAAAAAATAATTGCCCAAATCTAATCAAAGTTTAACTGGAAATGTTATAACGATATTTTTCTCGATGTTTGCACTTTGCGATTCTTCGACAGTTTCTCATTCCGATATCGTTATTGCGAATTTTAAGAATTAAGGCGCGGGAGGATAACAAGTCGCGTTGAGTGTCGTTGAGTTTTTCTTTTCAAAAAGTTTTAAGCAAACAATGACGAGAAATAAGATAGAGATTGATTTGACTTCTTGAGAGAAAGAGAGAGAGCGAGAGCGAGAGAGAGAGAGAGAGCGAGAGCGAGAGAGAGAGAAAGAGAGAGAAAGAGAGCGAGAGTACAAGCACAAACGGTGTTCTATTTCTACTTTTATCGAGACTTAAGACTAAAGGATACGTTGACACTGACATTCTTTTTCTATTTCTACCCGCTCCGCCGCGATAGAATCAAAAAAAAACAAAAAACGTGAGAGCGTTTCTACATATGCGATTGACAGAGGAATCTCAAGAAGTATATGTACAAGTTAATAGTGTATGCGTATAAGACAATATTTTATGTTTTAAAGAACACCGTCGTGAAATCCCTTGTAAAATTGTCTATTTATAATTTTCTGTTTAGAATTATCGGAAACGATTGCGCGTGTACTTGTACAGTACTGGAGAGTTTTCTTTACGTTTACTATTGTCCGCTCCATCGATGAGAGGCTTAGATACGTTAGAGAAATTTTGTTGAAAAAAAATTGTTCTCCTTCACCCCCCCCCCCCCCCTCCGACCCTTTTTCCCCTAAAAATTTATATTTCTAGTGCAAAGCGTGTATACTTAAAGCGTGAGGCTTTCACGTATCTTCGCATAATTTGTGATCGATAATATTTAAATGACGTTAAACGACATACGTTTTTAATTGCTTTTTTATAATCTAGTCACATAGAAAGAAATATGTTAAACTTTTAAGATTAAAAGTTCAATATTAAATATCATTCTATGTATATCAGTGGCGCATTTTATTTAGCGAAACCTGCCGCGGAAACGTACTTGCCGACATTGCGATTATATACTTAAACGTTACGATTTTGTTCCTGTAAACAAATTCGTTTTTCTTAGGAACATACACCCGAAGTTACTATATTTGCTTCTGACAATTCTAACGATGCGCAAACGCCGCGATGGCTAAAAGTTTCAATTGCGCAGTATATGAGAGGCTTGTACGACGCCCGTGTTCTCTAATATTCGCAAATAATATTTATGTATTGAAAAATAAATAACTTATGTTATCTCGAATTCTGAAGATTCGTCAGACTGGTGTTTACAATTTATTTTACAACATAATTGCAGCGAGTTCCTTTTGCATGAATTCATTCATTATTAAAATAATCGTTAAAGAAACTTGGGTTATTTCTATTGAGTATCTGAAAAAAATATGTTTGTCATTGAGAGTGAAACGGTACACGATTTGATCTGATTTCGTTTCTCATTAATGCCGAGGTACGATAATACTATCTATATTTAAATAAATATCTGTATAACATTAAGAATATACGAGTCGTCAACTTAGTACAGAATTGAAAGAAACATGTGCATCTTACGTTAATCTGTCCTAAATGATTGTGTTGCGATAGAAAAACGTATTCAAACATCTCCCACGAAAGCCGCGTGTCCACTGAGACTTGAGACGTCACGCTACGGGTAAAAGTAGTGGGGTGAGAATTAAAGGTACGCGCATGCGCGAGCGCAAGCGTATGGTACGCCTGCTGCGCCTTTGCAGTCCGTGTCCGTCAGTCAGTCTCACGGACGCGCGATTCACGCTTGTCACGTATATTTCTTGAGAGCAAGAGCGGACGGTGTGAAATTCGTCGATGCTCGCACGTCGTCGTCCGCTCTCGCTAGTGTCCGCGAAGCGAGCCGCTTCCGTGCAGTGTTTAATCCGTCAGTTTGATAGCGAAAAAAAGCCAATAATCTTGTCTGTGTCGCTCGTGTCTGACGCTCATCGGGTAACCTCGCGCGCTGGCACCTCCGCTATGTCGCAAGTGCTTTGCCCGCAAGAGGACCACTTCCACCAGTGACGACGACTCGCCCGTTCGCGTCCGAGCGCCTTGACATCCGCGAGACAACGCCGCCGCTGCCGTAGCTGCAGCCGTCGCGGACGCGACAACGATGGAGTCCATCAGAAAATGGTTCTACAGACCCAAGGTAATACATATGTACTTATCTTTCTAACCTAAGTTATATACTCGTACCAGTACCACCTTACGTTCTCTTTTGAGATTTACTCGCCTCCTTCTCTACTTGCTAGCTTGTGCTACTTTGTACCTTCGTTCCTCTCTCTGTGCGGCTGCCGCTACCGCCGACTCTCTTTCTCACTCTACCATTCAAACCTCTTGTCTCTTTTATATATATATAGAGATCTCTGTATAGGTGTGTTGCATACACGTATCGTAGGGTCAGTCTTGCTCTCTCTCTCTCTTTCTTGCTTCTGCTCTCGCCTTTTCCCTTCGTCTCTCGAGCTCCGTACGCTCGTCGTGTGCGCTGATCGAACGCGTGCGCTCGTTCTTTTTCCTCTTTCTTTCTCTTTCTCTCAGCTTGGACCTACGCGCTGTTGCCACCTGTTTCGCGAAAATTCGCACTTAAAGTGATAGTTTAGAGAAAGAGAGAGAAGGAAAAAGTGTCCACCTGGTTGTACAACTTACGGGGTCTCTCATTCACGCAAGTCAGCCGAGAGAGACAAAGTGGCGCACCAGAGAGTCGTAGCTTCGCTTTGTTTACGGTCAGCGTGTTACGGTGCGTGAGAGCTTCCGGACAGTTAGCAGTTTTCGCAGCGATGCTACTGCCTGCTCCGCGGTGCGCCGTGCCGGGGACCTAATCAGCTGATGCTCAATGGAGCCTGATTTTCTATTTGCTCCTACTCTACTCTAACTTCTTCTCTCGCAAAACTCTTTTTCTTCTCTCCTTTCTCTGTCTCTCTCTCTCTCTCTCTCTCTCTTGCTTGCTCTCTTTTCATCTTTCTTTGTCGAGCAGATTGCACAATGAAGAGCAGCTTCCATTGCAAGGACGATCGTTAACGGAACGTCAAATCCGTGCAGCGATCACTAATTGATGCATTGCGCGTTTTCCTCCTCGAATTATTTCTCGCGATGGTAGTAGTAGTAGTGAAATATATTCGCGACACGTTCAAGGAAGAACGGAGACACGCGAGGTGCCTCGCTTTTTGACTCTTCCACGATGCACAAGAGTACATATACATAGTACATATGTGTGTACGAATGTGGTTGAAGAGTGGGATAGGGATTTCCAACGATTCGCCGGGTGGCTGGTTGCTTCCTCATTGCTTCCTCATTGCTACGCTCACTGACGCTTATTTTATGAGTTGCGTCGCCCTGGTGCGCGCCGGGACGAGACAAGCAGACTAGTATGCACATACATACTAGTACTTGCGTCGCGACGCGATAAGGCCACTTGTCAGACTCTGCGCAACGAATCTCTGCCCCCTAGGTTGATACCTTTTTTGGGATTACTATTGACACGCGGCTACATCGCGAGCAGGAAATTTTTTTCAACAGATTTATTTATATCTCGTGATACCTGCTTTTCTTTAATTCAGAATAACATGACCAGTACAAATCTTTTACCTCTACTATCTTTTCAATATATTGTCTTAATCTTTCTTCTTTGTTTTTCCACGGAAATTTTCATTAGTTTTCTCAGAAATGGTATTTGTATACTGTACCATTTTCTTAGAGTATACAGTTTACATTCCTTACCCTATACATACATACACAGACTAATATACCCATCTCAGGATTGTGACGTGTTCGTGTTCCGAGTAGCAGCACGTCGCACGGTACCGAAACTACCAAAAGAAGTAAACTGTTTGTTCCAAGTGTCTTAGATTACTTGTCTAACGTAGAGTACTGACAATGAGTATCGTAGCACAAGATATACGCATCCTCGTTATTACAATAGACAAATTACGCGTTGAATGGGGAGATACCAGTGAACAAGTGGCCGAATTATTATCCTTTGAAGAATTCTGAATAATTGACGTATCGATTTCAATGTTTCATCGATGAACGATGAACGACGGACAATTGAAGTGATAATATACTGGGATAAATGAAAGATAGTAGACTATGAATGCGACAAGTGTAAGGTATTTCTTTCACTGTCGACCAACAGTTTCTTCGAACAATAGGGGTACATTGGCAAACATCTGGGTGTATGTATGTAGATGGTGCGCACGTGTGTACTGCTGCGTAAGTAACATATTGCCGAGCGATTATCTCGCATCTGCCTTTAGCGAAACAAAAGTTGGCTTCGATATCGGTTTTCCTCAACCACGTTTTTAATCGAATAGAGTGAAACTGGGTGGTTTTTGGAGTGGGGAAAAGTTTCTACATTGTTTGAGGGAGGGAAATTTGATTGAGTATTCAGAAGTTAAACTATGTGCGTTAGGGATCATCCCTAGTTCGAGTCACTAGGATTATAATGATACTTTATTTTTATTACGTAATTATATTAAAAGAATAGTAAACTCGCGATTATCCGAATTGATCGTAACACACATTCATTGAATAATCTGAGGAACGAATAAAATCGTTGAATCAATGTTGTTTGGAAATATTGTTGTTTTTTGGAATATTATTTAAAGTAGTTTGAGATAAATATGTTAATTGGAAGTTGTCAGTGCAAAAGGTTACGCATGTGCATATTGTATATGTGGGGGAGAGTCAGCCGGTCTCCGAATTGGGAAAGTAAGAATTTCAGCTGCTTCACCTTGACCATGATTAGGATCAGGTTGAACGCTTTCAAGAAAAAAAAAAAAAATTCCTGCCTGTCGATACATGTACTCCCTGGATCCAACCGTGTAGCACGATCGCACGCGTTTACACTCGTTTTGCTTTACTTTTCCTCTCCGCATTCTATTTCTATCCTCGCGCGAATACATTCATATCGTAACAGGACAACGGGCACGCACATGTGCTTACTTCCTTTAATTCGTGCGGTTGATTCACGCGTGATGGTTGCTTTTAAAATACACCTGGTAACTGTTACTTCTCCTTGAAAACGGATTCTTCAGCGAAGGATCAATGGAGACAAAGATCTTCCAGACAATTGTAACTTTAGTCTCTTCTCTGAAATTTGATCCTTGCATTTGGATCTTCCTTAAATTCATAACTATACCATATTTCTTTGGGAAACGATCAATATTTTGTCGATGTGCGTTATGAAGTAAAACGAAAATTCTAAAGTGTATTTTTGTCCTGGGGTCTTCTCTGTCATTGTAGAAAGGATATTTCAGTACAAAGGATTAAATTATCTTGAAAAAGGATTTCTTTCTATTGTTCAATCACTATTGAAATTCTCAAGATTATTTCTGTTTATAAATATAGTATTTTGAAAGAAATAAATCGCTTCGATTATTAATAGATCTAATCTAAGTTACCCTATACTTTTTTTCTTTACTTGCCATGTTTAGAAGCTCTATCTCATGTCGCAATCGTGGGATTGATCGCTTTACGACCGATATGTAAAGCAACACTCGCTAGTTGTAAGGGTCCACTTTCATTTAACACATCGACTGCCAAGTAGACTGAACTATAGAGAGAATGAATTATTCCACTTAGGACACATCAGTTTGCTACTATGTAGTTCGAAAACGCGACCGACTAGAATTATTCTTCTAATATCTCTAATAAAATAAAATTCGATTTAAGTTTAATAACATTTTCTATTTTGATTATAAAACAGCTAATACTCATGCTACCTATGTGAAAATTGATATTCGCGTGTGTTTAGTGTAGGTCAGTACTGGTGACTCGACTTCTTGTTTTATTCTTTTACATCGTGTATGTTTCAAAGTACACTTCAACGAAGCAACGATACAGCCACCACTTTCGGTCTGATGAATTAAATTGTAGCTCCGCAATGTGTATACATATGTATATACATATACTCTCATCTTGTCTCGGACATTGATTACTTTATGGCGTTACAGTTTGTTGACTCTTGACCAATAAGTTCTGTATATTACTCGAGACTCTTGATCAATAAACCGCACTAGAGGGATTATTTTGAGTCAGTGGATAGTACTGGATCTTCTAAAATCATTTCTGCTCCTCGGTGTCATCCATATCTACCTGACACTCTTGTTTATCCGATTAGCAAACTCGTGCAAATAGTTTTAAAAATAGTTTCACGTACGTTGTAAATATGATATATCTTGCAAATATGAAATTTACTAAATATATTATCAGCGTGGGATATGATATATCGATATACTAAGAATTTTTATAGGAATTCTCAAGTTTTAATATTACAGATATATTTTGAATATATTGGATATATAAAAAATTGGCGAGATAATAGGGAAGAGACTATATTATCTTAATCGAAGGATCAAAGTTTAACTATTGTTCAATGTATGTATAGTCTGTAGACGCGTGTTAAGTGCTTATTGTTAGATTCACTGATTGTCAAGATCCTAATTGCAAGGCAACTAGCAGCCAAGTAGCACTTGGTCAGTAGCAGTTTGCAGCGAACAGGAGAGAAAGAAGGTCGTCGTCAGTCGTCACGCAGTGTTTCGAAAGGGAATATCGGGTTTCGTGATCGCGGTTCGAATCCTCGTCGAGTGCTTGATAACGGGCTCTGAGGTTTCCATCTTAGAAAAGAAGCTCGTTCCAAGTAGGAAAAAGCTCCAACTCGAGATCCAACTACAATACATACAGTAACACTGAGAATTTAATCAGCTTATTCCTTATATTTCTCATAATTAGTTGTAGCTTCAACGTAGTTCAGGTTTGAATTTAATTAAAATTAAATCTAACTTTAATACACTGATTAAAAGCACTCTGTTCTTCACTGATACCTGATAGATTAGAAGAGTATTTCAGTATTAAATTCCAAGAATACTTCGATAGAGTCAATTAGTCTTCGAGAATTGGCATTAATTAATTTCCCAAGAATTTCTCTGGAATCAAAATCTGTATTTCTAGTTAATTCACTGTTATAAGATTATCGTATAGATAATAATAAAATCAATAATTTATAAACAATACATAAATAAATAACTAAATAATTTACTATGATTTGATCTTTATAATCGTCTCTAAATAAAAAATAAGCATATAACTTTGCGCGAAAAGATTGAAGTAGTCACGAAACGAGAGTCTCGGGACCATGAGTACGCTGTCAGTTAGACAGACAGTGACTAAGTAAGTGAGTAAGTGCAATATTCTCGCGAAAGTGATTCGCTGACTCGCTAGGGAAGCAGGGTGCCGGAAAAGTAGGGTTTGTTGGGCAAATGGGAAGGGGCGAGAGGGAGACGAGCAACGAGAAAGAGGGTCAACGATGTTCCGGATGACTCATTCCCAGGAGAGGAGAGGCAAGAGCGCGTAGCCTTCCTCGCCCGATGACATCGTGGTGTCCGGAACCCCCCGGTTGCCCTACGGAAAACAGTCGTTTATGTAAATGCACTCTGCTGCTGCTCGATTCGCTCCTGTGTGTTTGCCAATCAATTCGCCGCGCTGACTGGAACACTGCACGCGGCTGACCGTGACTTTAATGCTACTTGGGAATAACGATGTCGTTTGATTAAAAATCGGGGGAATCTAGGTTACCGATTTCTTCGGTGAACGAAAGGCTTCAGTGGGAAATCGTGCTTTTGTCGAATAGTATAGTCATTATCAGGAATATACTGCTTGCTAATTTTTAGCTGAACAAACTATTATAGTTTACTTATTAGCGAAAATATTTAAATCTCTTGATTTTAATATTTAAAAAAAAAAATTGTCAACTAGCTATAAATATTTAAATCTCTTGATTTTAATATTTATTATAATATTGATTTTAATATTTAAATCTCTTGATTTTAATATTTATAACTAGTTGACAATTTTTTTTTTAAAGCCAATTATACGTTTAGCGTTAAATTGATTTTGAGTTACACGTAGAGCCGACTCTTATTTAAGAATTTCGTAAAGAGCAACTCGTTTTACCTTGGATTTTCCCTGTATGTACTTGGTAAACTTGTTTATCGCAGACCGCAATGCATCCGTAAATAAATAAGGACGTCGAAACACTGATATAAATCCGATTCATGTTGGTGTTTCCGAACAATTGAGGAAATGAGTGAACCGATCGTATCGTTCTTCGATAAACAAATAATTATCACAAGTTCGATAAACTCTTAGATCTTATCGATATTCAATTATTTTTCACATTATTGCATACACAGATTGTTAAAATATTCTCTCACAAAATTCCAAGTTTTAATTTAAGAAAAAAAGGCTTCGAACAGAATAAAATTCTAAATAATAATTTTAAGGTGTCTAATTCTGTTTAGAAATTATTTAGTTTTCCACATTTTACGTGCTTTAAACTTTTTTCCACGTGTTAAGGCGTGAACTGGTGGAAGAAGAATTGCTAGGGTTGGTAATGAGAACTGGAGTAAAAAAAAAGGCATTTGCGGGAGTCTTTTGCCTAATAGGAAATCAATTCGAGAGGCTTTCTACTCCTCGCCTTAGCATAACAGACCGTATTCCACGTATTCCGGTCGACTCACCGATTAGTATTCCACTTTTCGCAAGAAGGACAATATTACACGAACGACAATGCACATGTGATATCCTCTGTTTTTAGGGATTACGTAAGGTCGCGCTGATTCACGATTTTTTTTCCCGCGAAAACCGACGAGCGAATTAAAGATAAGAATGTAGCAAAGTGCAGGGAAACAAATTAGCATTCCATTTAGCATTTATACGTGCAGATTCTTAAATCTGGTGGAATTACTCTTGCGATATCGTTTAGTAGGTCGAACCAAATTGTCGAAGAGTGTTACATTATATCAGTCATTTTTTCTTTACGAAGAGAAGAATTGTTTTCGCTACAACGTTTTATTTGTCTTATCGCATTTAAATTCCCGCCATTCAAATCTTCTTAATCCTCTTCGCACTTGATCGACAGTTAATAATCCGTAAAGAATCTTATCCCTGTCGCATTTAACTTAAGCAGTTACATTTACGACTTTATTTTACGTTATTTAAATATATATATTTATTTGGCTAACGTCGAAACGATTGAAATTCAATTAAGTTTGATTTTCCGAGAAAGAGAGAAAGAGAGGAAAAAAAGAAGGAAATTGAGAGCAGATCGAAGCAGCAGCGGAACCGTGACACAATTGAGTCTTCCTTGAAATATGTCGGGAAACCAATTTGTGGTTATTCCAGCGTGAACCGCGCATCGTTTACCACGACTGGAGATCTAACTGAAACGCGTCTCTTCATCGCATACCATAAACCACACCACAATACAATACACGAACTGTTCGAAAACGTCGATTATATTCTCTAGAGAAATAGCTTCGATACATGACAGGTTGTTTTTGAAAAACAATATTCCAAATACGTATAAGTAAATACTATTTATCGATGATTTTCTTTCGGATTCACTGTCGACTATCTGTCTAACGTAAGATGTTTGTAAACAGTAAATACCAATGCGATGACTGTCTACTTTGCTTCGCTTTTCATTTGGCTGAGTAGCGTGTATCTAACTCGAAAACATGCCAAGTCATTAAGTAATCAAACACGAGCAAGCTTGACGATCAAACTGCTTTTTCTTTACCAGAACAATATTTTCTTGTCAAAGAATACATTTTTGTTTTACATTTCCCAATCATTTCTCAATGTAGAATTATTATATACAAATTATACTCTTTTTTTTAGAATGATTTTGTCTGTGTTTATCGTTTTAGTAAGATTTTTGGAAGAGATTAAAGTTAAAAGAAAAAAAAGGTCGAGTAACAAATTTGTTTTTGGAGCATTGATAAATGAAATTTATTTACAAGTTTAACTGTTGTAGGAAAATTTCTTTAATATTTTCTTGTCAAAGAATACATTTTTGTTTTACATTTCCCAATCATTTCTCAATGTAGAATTATTATATACGAATTATACTCTTTTTTAGAATGATTTTGTCTGTGTTTATCGTTTTAGTAAGATTTTTGAAAGAGATTAAAGTTAGAGGAAAAAAAGGTCGAGTAACAAATTTGTTTTTGGAGCATTGATAAATGAAATTTATTTACAAGTTTAATTATTGTAGGAAGATTTCTTTAATAAGTAGCGTTCGTCGCAGATGCTATATTGCGAGTCTAGTTTTCGCATTGTTCTCGCGAAATGGTGAATATTCGTCGTTCGATTTATGCTGCAGCTGCATAGCTGCGTAATGCATGTACAGGTGTGTACATATGTGTGCATTAGAGTTACGTATGTATGTATGTATACATATAAGTATACACAGTGTGCTCCAGTATGCATAGGACAATCGAGGAGACAATAATTCTACCTGAAAAATTACCTTGAGAATATGGAATAATAATTCCTCTAGATTACTACCTTCTGAAACGTGAATTTCTTAATATTATTTAATATCGTATTCACACTCTTACGTAAATATATTTATCTCTGTGTATTATCTACTTATCCTCTTAATTTTAAAACTCAATTTTCCAAAAGTGCATTGAAACAAAAGTGCACATCCATAAAAATATTTATCAATTATTTGCAATGTTGCACGAATATTTGTGCAAGTTGTATATTGCAAGTTATATTCGTGTGAACGGATTTGTTTTATCGAAGAGATTCACGGAAATTTCAACGAGAAGAGGATCAGGAAATCATTGAAATTTAATTAAACGTCCGATTGAGAATTTGAAGTAGCGACTGCGATGTTCGATGTTGTGTTTACAATTGTGGCACGGTGAAATCGCGAAGCCGAGTATAATTCGAATTGTTAGTCTCTCGTGACAGTAGCCTTGTGCCCAATTAGAGATGCAAAATAGGATGGAATTATGTTTTTGCCGGAGTGGACCGTCTCTTCATTGGTCACTCACGGTTTGCTTTTGCGAGTTTTGTTGATAAGAATTTTTGGCTACAGCTTACGTGAATATTTCGCTTTCTCTATTCCATTTATAAGATTCTATATGTATAATATTATAACATATTACGATATTACGATATATAATATTATAACATATATGGTGTCTGAAACAAACTTCTATTTTGTTAACAAATATATAAATCAATTTTAAACTTCTTTTTCCTCGCTATTGTATATATGTATGTATTGATATCCGATTAGATAAAACTATTCCTCGATTGTATCAATTAAAGTATCTTTTTAGTAAAGAGATATTTATGGCCAAAGAATTTCTTCTGAATTTTATTTAGTTCCAGTTGGGAAAAATTTTGGAAAAATAAAGGAAAATATTGTTCTAAGTTTTAACGAAAGATTCGTTTGAAATTTTTTTACAATTGCTAGAATAAGACGAATATAAAGTTGATAAAGAAAATTTGTGTTGTTTACGCACGAGTCGCACGTATCGCAGGTGGTTTTTCTCGCGTGAAAGATCCATTGTACAGAATTCCATGGACGTGCAGGTACATAGTACGTGCTCTCGAATATCGTGACGAAAAATAACGAGACAATTCAGAAATCTCACTTGAAAAACCTAACCATCCAGACGCAGACACGATTCATTCGTAGCTAGCTCGGTGTTTTGCTTCTGAATTTTCAACTACGTCTGAACAATACGATCGCTCGCGGCTCGTCCATTGTTTGCTTTTCGCCCTGACCTATCCCATCAATCCTACAAATTCATACACACTTTAAAACGCTACGTGTAGAAATTGGAAAATTACGCAGTTGCAACAATTAACGAATATCGCGAATTTTTGCTAAATAAAGACAACGGAATTTTAATAAACATACGTCGTTAAAAAGACTCATGTTTTATATTTTTGAGGTTGAATATTGAAAAATTTGTTCAAATTGGAAAATATTGAAGACTAGTAGTGAACGAGTGGTAAAAGTCTGTTGAATATGAAATTATGTATATCGAATTCTTATTTATAGTAGACAAATTCTTTTATAGTGATTTTGCGCATGGACCGCTTTTTCTCTCGAGTTTCTCTTTACTTCGCGTATTTGGTATTGCGATGGATGGCAGTAGTAGTAGTAGCCAGCAATGTGCATTGTTTTATTGATCGAAGGTAGAGAAGGAATTCAAGTCGCGAATAGAAAATTCATAAACCTGCACTGTTAGAATTAGCTATAAGACAACCGAAAAGCTTGTGGTACATTAATTATATTGTTACTTCAATTTTTATCATATATTAATTATAAACTTGCTAACCACTGGTCAATTCACTTATTATTCTGACTCACCGCTAAAATATCAATATTAGAAGCATCATAAAATTATAATTTTTTCTTCTCTCACCCTCAATTTTATCATAATCCTTGAAAATTTATTACAATTCGTTGGACAATGAACAGCTCATTTGAAATCGATTAAAAGCAGACTCGATCGCAAAGGAAGATAAAAGTGCAAATAATGAAGCATAGTTGAAAAAAATTGTGATAAAAAAACTCTCTATGATTTATTCAAATAGTAATAATCTCTCTTGACCATGCTCAACTGGATTTCCAGTCTACCTCCGTTGGCTCGTTTCGAGCGATATTTCCTCTGTTATTTTGCGCGATGATCGCAAAACCATAAACTGGATAATCGGATCGAGACGCGAGGGAGAAAAAAATGGTTGGATCGTGTTTCGCGTGATGATCGAAGCGCGACTACGATAAACAGACGTATAGCCAGGAATTATACTCACAATGCTATTGGTAATATCGTTGTGAGTGTTAGTATCAGTAGACAATAAAAATAGCACATTTTTTATTAGCGAATTTAAATCTTCTTAACTTCTGTTACTAAAATAACGGTAATTAAGAAAAGACTATGATTATTATTCCGTAATAATTTTTTCCTTTTTCATACGAAATTACATATATCAAAAGTGGAAATGATATTTGAAATTGCAGATTTATGAGTAAATGATATATTTTTATATGTCGTATATATTCGTTTGGAAAAGATTCATTTCCCGAAACTTTAGAATTTGTTTTTTAAACACCATGTATGTTCGAACGGAATCAAAAGCTAATTGGTGTGCCACCAACGCTGCCAAATACGCTCGCGAATAGGAATGTTATGTTTATGAATAGGTTCTGGCTTGGTGCTCGCTCTCGAAATGCAAATTTCGCTGATAGCTATAGTCGACTTCGCGAATAAAGACAAGCTTGCAGGAATGATATAGAGAGAACAATGCGAGAGTGGCAGAGTACAGTTCCTTTGGCGATTCTAAAAGTTCTGTTAGCTCTTGGACGAGAAGCTGCGGTGCAGCAATTTCGAAGGGGATCGCGTGCCAACTGTCCACGCACTTCCTAGTGGAAATAATAAAGTCTTGCAGTTAGTCTTATTGTTAATCTCTATAATTCAGACTTTCTTTATAAATAAATAATTCGATCAACGCGAAATAAAATACATTATTATATAATTAATTTCATCGAAAGATTCTTGAACAATTTCGAATTTGTTGAATAATAGTTTGGGGGAAAATATATGTATATTATTGCGAAATAATTGAATGAGACACAATTTGTTATTTATAAGAATTTATAAGAATTTATAAGAGTTTATAAGAATTTATAAGAATTAATAAGAATTTATAAGAATTTATAAGAATAAGATTAAAGCGAACGATAAATACGTTCTCATTTATCAATTATCTTTTTTCAACTTGAATTTAATTGAAGATAAAGATCCTGATGATAAAAGTTGGTGAATATTTTAATTCCAAAATTCCTTTGTACCTTAATATTTTTCATCTCAGCAGCTTGTGAAATATTTGAGATCAAGCGAAGAAATGGTTTGATGAAAACTCTATTAAAAAAGTTTGAGCATAATTTTCGAAGTTGAGGGAAAGGAATTCTGGGTTCTGACTTCGTATAATTAAACGTTTTAAGGGTGAGTAGAAGTTCACTGCCAAAAGCGATCTACCTTGTAACGAGACACAGGAGCCAAAGATTGCATGAATTTTCGTTTGCTTCTCGTTGAAGTTTCATTGAGGCCGTGGCAGAGTCTATATCGGTCTGCTGCACCAATCGAATCATCGACCGCGTTTCGTTTCAATCGCGCGCAAACGTTGAATTAAAGATTTACGGTCAATTGGTGCGCCGCCATTGTCGAAACTGATCGATAAATTGCTCGTTCTACTCAATAATGTTCGCGATGTTCGTCCTCGTAAAATGCATGTGGCGATTTTCTTCAATGAGATTCCACTGATTCCAGAATTCCACTTTATCAAAACAAATTTTTATTATCGTACAAACTTTAATAAAATTTTAATAAGTTTCTCGTAAATAGATGCAGAATACAATAATTAGAATTTATCATTTTTTTTATAGATTAAAAAGTATTTTGAAATTAGTTTTAGAAATATTAGAAATAAATTAAGATAAATACGATTATTGTAATTGTTAAGTTTCTAATCATTATTTTAAATTAATTTTTGCACTCTGTGTAATAATGTTCCATTGAACAATGAATTTAGCGAAGAGAAGGACAAATCGCCTTGATTTGTTTGCTACTTCTATTGTGGATCATCCAGATTGAAAGACGATTAAAATCTATAGTACGAGTCGATCGAAATGCATTCTGTCGTGCTTGTTATTCCAGTTTCGCCGGAGCGTGAGGTTCGAACTTGTAAGTAGACATACGAGAGAGATAAACAGGAGTACGAGTACGTATCTCTTGATAAGGAAAAAAAATTTAAAGCGGCCGGCAAACTGCTCGCGAGGCTGTTGATTCGATGGGATTAATGTTGCATTGAGGAAGAGATACGCTACACAAACGCGTTAATTCACAATTATTTTTTTTATCTTCTCATCAATTTCCACATTTTTTAGGATAAATAGAGAAATATTAATTAACTTCTTGCTTTCGTTCTAATTATCCAATTAGACAATAACGTTATATTATTACAATAATATTAATATTTAATTACCTTTCAAATATTTGGTGCTTCCTTCTTTAATACGAATATCGTATTTTCCCAGAATTCGATGGATCGTTATGTTAATCGAAATCTTTGTAGCATCGATAATAAAACAAATTGGAGAATACTTATATTATTAAATATAATTTATCACAGCAAATATTTTTCCTTATTTACCTTCTAAATCGGAGAACAATATTGTCGGTAGGAATTGATCAAGCCCAAACGTGATTACCCTTGATCAGGTATAAACAGTCTTATCTTCGAGGTGATCGTTTATCTCGTTGCTTCTCATCGCTCGGTTGTAAATGCCAATCTCTATAACTACCAGCAATTAGCGATAAATGCAGTACCGAACGAAATAATATACATTGATGCTTATTTAGTGGAACTTAATATTAGGTTGAAAGAATCATTTCCCCTCCAATTATCCAGAATTTAAATATTACTCACTCGATTCGTTCACTTTTCTTATCTTCTTATACCTTATCATTGGAAGCTCCAAATTTATCGCGATAATTTATTTGAGATTGTCTATTTGTAGAATTCATTGTTCGAGAATATTAAATTTCCTCGAAGAAAATATGTATATATATAATATAATTGATTTAAATATGTATACATATATTATATTATTATACATAATATAATTAATATATAATATATACTATTTCTTCCCTTTGATTCGTGTATTTTTATCCTAATTGGTTTAAGTATCGGTAGAAGTAGATGCGTTAATAGCCAGTAATTTCAGTGTTAAGATAAAGCCAAAGATTATCCGGCAATTCATCGAGGAGATCACGCAACATGTTTACAACAAAATCCAACGACGTAATATGAAATTAATGCGGGCATGACGTTAGTCGAGTAGAGTCTAGGCCTCCAGACGAAGAAGAATCGTGCGTGGGAGATTTACTGGAGAAATAGAATCATCAATTTACTTGCCATTACGCTTCTCGACTCTTTTTCGCAATTACAAAAATCCATCCTAACTTTCAATCTCCCACTTGAGTCAACTTTCACGAATTCCTTATCTCTTCGACGAAACAGAAGCTTAATATATTCAAGATAGATCCTAACGAAGAGCCTTTTAAAAAATAAAAAATATCATCGCAATTCATCGATCGAATACGATTAAAAATTGCAACAAAATAGTTTGAGATTGGATTCAAAATTGTTTGAAAATATTGAAAAATATTGAATAGTGAAAAAAGATATATTGGAAGAATCTAACAGTGATCTAATACATGCATTTGACAACGAAGAGCGTGTTAAACTCGTTCGTTTAACTGCTCCTATTGTTCCAATGTTAACATACGATACACAGAGACAGTTTCACTCACGTGGATCATAAATGAATCACCGACAATACGATTCAATATAATCGAGTGCGTTGTTAGTGCGTACTTACTCAGTTACTAACGTACATACATACATAGTATATGTATGTAGATATATGTTGGTAGATATAGTAGATATAGATATCGCGAAATCGTGACAACTTCAGGGCCCCGGTGTTTCTCACGTGCTTTCAACTCCCCTTGGGACTTGAACCCAGTGCTCCTCGTCGACGGATAAACGGTAAACAGACTGACTAACGTAGCGAGAGAGGAAGGAAGCGAACACGTGCTCTACTATTCTATAGCACGATGCAATGGGAATCGCTCAAGGCTCTGATTCTTATTAGATTCCTATTATGGGTCGACTTAACCTCAAACTTGTGCAACTTTAGAACCTTTACGAAATGATTATTTTCCTTATTTACTTTCACTTTGTTCTCGAAACACTTTTAACTCAATATCGAACTTACAATTTAATTTGGTTTAATTCTGCTGGAATTATGTGATTTTTATTCATAGATTAGATTTAATTAATTTTTATTAATTAATCCATTTTAATTTCTTCGTTTTGTTCCAGGAGAATTTTCAAGGTTCTTAGTTAGATAAAATCGAAGTAGATATTAGGGTCGAAACACTGTGAGAGACCTTCCGGTCCCAGTAGAGGTGTTATCGTAAAAATCGTGTTTAATTTCCGTTGATTAAGTAAGAGGTCGCCACATTGCAACCTGCCGTATGATAATCTCTATTTAATTATGTCGTTTCCATCCCATCAGCTGGGCTAATATTGCAAAGTACTTTTTAATATCTTAAACAGCTCGTTCCGCAGTGAACGAGGTCTCTCTCGCGATGAGCAATCCTCTCGACTCTTTTTTTATACAATATTTCCTCTACACGAATACTCGATACGGATTTTGCTCTTTCACTAAAAATCACTGGTTCCCTTTTTTCCGTTTTTTGATAGAAAAATATTTTTGAGAAACGATGTATTTTGATATCAATATATATTTTTATATACCATTTCTAGAATAAAGAAGAGAAAATCAATAAAGAAATTAATATAGATGCGAAAAATCAAATGAAACTAGTCAAAATTGTAAAAATTTTATTTTCTTTTTGAACAGCATTTAACTTGGAATATTTTTTCACTGAGCAATATTTTCGAAATCTTTTTTTTTCTCTGTACAATTCAATTTCTCGGCGCGACCTTCACGGTTGGGCGGACACTTGAGAAAGAAAGAAAAAAAAAACACAGCTAATGATAGAGAGATGATCGTGCGAAAGCGAGTGGTGCGTTTCACAGTTGGCAGTGGTAGTATCAATCTAAAGAGTACATTGACGCACCGTTATGCAAGTGCAATTACACGAATGTATATAGTGTTCCCCATCCTAATTTCTATATCGCCATGAGGCTTAAAATAGCTTTGGTATCCTGTGTCTGACTCTAACCACTGTTTCCTCAAATTTTCTTCCATATTTTCCTTTTGTAAAATCTTTAACTCTCGCCTATATTTCAAGCTTCGATTCGCTTTCGAATTTCCCAGGTTTTAAACTTCTAATGAGACAATGTAAATCAATTTCTAATGATCACTGAATCATACAAATTGGTTTTCCAGCGACTCGTAAACTTTATATAGCGCGACACTCATTATCAACAATGTTAAAGAACAGAACAGAGAAAATTCAACTTGCGCATTATAGTTTTTACGAAGATTACTAGTTTTAGTATTCTCGGAACGCTTAGTCATGACTCAAGGATCATTAGTAATAACTCTAATATTTCCACAATTTTTTCCATCGTCAATGAAACTTTAAATGGCAAAATTCTATAGAAACAAATTCTTTCTAATCGTTCAGAAGTATCAACCAAGCTAAATAGTGATTTTAAGCAAGTTGACTTTTGAATTTTTACAGGCGAATATTGATACTAATAAGGGAAATAATGGTTTCTAAGTCAAAAATAAAAAAAAAAATATAAGAGAGATTGGTGTATTTCGCGCGGTGTGAGAGTTGCGTAAGAAAGTGATTCTCCATTTCGATGTACGTGTATGTATATGTTTCCTTCGGTTTCTATCGGAATACGTACACACTGCGAGAGACCAGTCTAATTACTATGCGGGGCGTCGCATCCGATGGAGAAAACGCTCGTTACGCTTTCTAGACGGTCTTTTCAATGTTCTCTCTCTCGGTGTGTATATGTGTGTGTGTGTGTGTTTATATCGATGTCTATGTGTCTCCGCGTAAGTTAGTAGTGTTCTGCTCTCACAAACTCACCTACGGCTAGTTTCCCACTCACGTAAACTACGTTTTTCATCGTTTTCTTTCCATTTCGCAGGTTTGTTTCTTCGTTTCGCTTCATCTGAAATTCAGAAAAGGAAAACAAGATGAATAACAGAAACGAGATGAACAGTGAAATGAAAATGAACGTAACTAATTTCATGCGAATAATTTCATTAGGATCTTATTAATATCTTGTTTACACGCCAGGTTTTTTTCCCAAGCCAGAAATAGAACAATCGAAGGTAAAAAGGATCATGAATAGTAATGCAAATGAGAAAAATATAGAATGACTATTGCCGAGTTTTCTGTCCCTGTAATAAGAATCGCGACGCGTATCTTATATATCGTGTGTATATATAGAACGACGAATTTTTGCAAAGCAAATTAATTTTGTTGTTGATGTGGAAGGTTTTTGCGTTTTCAAGGCCGATTCGCAAAAAGAGTCAAAAGGAATTTCAATGAATTTATTTCGTTATTTTTGACATATTAAAAAAGAAAAATTCAACAATGTTTTCTTAGAAAATCATTTTTATAACTCGGTTAAATTATTATAATTAATTTGCAATGGATTTGAAATTAGCAATCAAAGTACAATTAAGATCAATTTTTCAAATTTAGTTCGTTTTTGCGACAGTGTTAGTGAATTTGAGATTTCGGCAAAGTTCTAAGGAAACTTTACGTAGAAAGATTTTTCTATGTACTTGTTGCGCGAATATCTCTTGTTCGTCAAGATCGATCGCCAGTCAGGATGTGTACTGAGAATGCACTTGCAATTTAAATCGATCGCTAGAGTCCGCATGAATATTCCGTCGTATTCGAATTTCATCAATTCGATTATATTATACATGCATCGCACTTCTGTCGGCTGTATTCGCCAGCGAGAATCGAGTGTCGGCGAGTTGACGATTCTACGCGAGAAACTGATTGAGAAATACAGGAAAGTTCGTTTGATGCACACGAGCATCGACTCGAAACTCGATTCTATAAATATTCTGATTAGAGTAAAATCCTCCTTACTTCAATTATTTCTTCTAAAATAGAAAAAGAATAGATTGCAAAGTGCAATTAATTTTGTAATTAATTGAATTTCGTGTCTGTAATTAAATTTATTATAAAAGAACCTAATGCCCATAGCCAATTTCAATTTTAATTACAAACAATTATCGAAAATGCTTTATCTTTGTTAAAAAAGAAAGAAGAAAGTAACAATTTTCTAGCGATTTTTCCTTCGAATATAAAAATTGACTTCGAGTTTATAGATTTATAAGAAAGAATACCACTTCTGCCAATAATTCGCCACTTTATCATCGCTCTAGACTCTGAATTAGCGATGAAGAAACTATTCCGAGATTGGATGATAATGAAGAATGTTACGCGATAAGAAGTGTACGTGTCAAAGCGCATAGAAAATCGAGGCAATTAGCTTTGAAGTTGAAGCGCGTCGGTTCATCGATGGCCCTTTCATTCAGAGACACTATCTATCGAAGGCTTTTTTTTGCTCTCGAGTCGTGCACGATATCGCGATATCGACGTGGTATAATGCGGTCGGACTGCGATGCGATCCACCGAGCAGTCGATGGACGATGACTCGGCTGAATGAGAGATTGGCGATTTATGCGATTGCCGCGCCGGTGAAAAAAGATGAATGAGAAAAAGAGAGAGAGAGAGAGATGTTCGTCCTTGCGACGAGAAAAGCTCCCCTTGTCAACGTTTTACTCCCTGTTTTTATGGTTCCCCTGATGACGTCATGGCGCATCCTCTTTCATTGATAAGTCCCGAGGATTGCGTCGCTTTTTTACCCTTTATAAAAGCAAATATATTGCAAAAAATTCTCAAGGAAAATTGCGAATAAATTTTTTTCTAATTCAAACCTCCAATTGCCAATTTAGGAAGATATGATTAAATTCCAGGGTTTTTTTTTGCAATATTGGAAAATAGAGTGCTTGACAGAAGAAAAAAGTTCAATCAAGTTTTTACCGTTCATGATGGAATAAAGCTCGAATCTTTGCTTTTAATAGAAACGAGATAATAATTCGTAGAGATATTTTTAAACGAAATTCTGCAAGTTGAAACTAATTCTTGCATTTTGACGTATATGAGCTATGTCATTATCGGATATATGCATCGCGGGAAGGTTGCCGGTCGTTGACGTTGACGGTGACATTCATGATTTCCTACCGCGGTAATTTCGTGTGACGCGCGTTAATAATAATAATTCGAAAAATACACCTTCAGTGATGGATTTTATAAGGAAATAAATTAAAGTTGTTATATCGTGAGTATTGACTACCGATGGCGACCACTGGAGCAATCAACGCGTTAATTAATCCTTTGTGCACGAGAATCCTTTCTAAGAGAACACAAAAGCATCTAAATTAATATATTCTCGATAATACGTTGGAACACCGTTCCAATCAAACTTCATTCGTCCACTACGATTATTCTCAACAATGTGCATAACTTTTTGCGAAAATGTTGCGAAATCTTGAATAAATAAATATAGTATTGTTTTTTTTTTTTTTTATCGCTAACGGAAATGCAATTGAGCGAAATAGGAGTGAAGAAGAGTTAGTCGCGTGAATGTGTTAATTATCGCATACGGTGGCTGGCCCTCTCGTCAATTACTCCATAATCAGGCTCATTGTTAAGTGCTTCGCGCTTACGTGTACGCAGCACTCGACTATCTATTTTATAAATACCCTCAGTTTTCCTTGCTTCGTCTTGCCTCGCCTTTGCGGAAAGTTACCAATCGTTTGACTTTGTCTCTTGCTTTCAGTATCAGAATTTTTCATGGAAATTCTCTTTCTACTTATTTAATCACAATTTTCCTTTCAATTTCTTACGATCGATTATGTTAACGTCACATTGATTTCTCGAATCTTCCGATCATCTTTCGATCATCTTTCGATCATCTTTCGATACGTTCTTCACATTCGTTACCCAATGGATTTTGATCCTCTGTTTTTTTCTCATCGTTTTTTCAACCGAGTTTTTCTGCCGATCGCGAAATTGTTTTCGCGCAGGATTTTCGGGGAAAAAGGGGATTTTTTGTTTTCCTACATGCTAGATGGAAATCGATGTGCGTGTGGGACGCATACTTATGTATATTTATCGACGCACGCTTGTCAATGCGTCATTGGTTGAGATAATGAACGACATTGAAATCGAAGTTAAGTAAATAGCGAATTGTAGAAAGATAAAAATTGTGCTGATTTAAAAAATATAATCCTGAGATTCTAGTAAATTAAATCTTAGTTAAGATTTAATTGAATTAATTCTAACTGTTTTGTCTTTCCAAAATATTATCTTCGAAATCTTCGAAAAGATTCTTTGAACGATCGAGAAATCTACGAGACAAAGTTGCAGCGCGATGGCCTTAATTCGCAAATCAATTATGCCAGTGTTGCAAATATAGTGCTCTTGACGCTTTTCTTATCTCGATGATAATGGATTCGTTTCTAATGGTTCGCGAGTCGGATAAAAATCCACTGAGCCACTAGAGAGGTCAATACGTATTAAAATATAGACATATAACTAATCGCATTCTCCTGTACGAAGGGTGTTACCAATGATAACACATTGTTGCCCACAGTAACTATTTTCGCACGTGTCATATACATACATATATTGTCTTTCCTTTCTCTTTTAATTCCTTCTTTTCCATTCACCGGATGATTTCTTGTCGCTCGACTCTCGATCGAATTGCTATTCGCGACGTAGTAGCAGCCGATCGGTCACGTTTTTCCACTTTTCAGTCAATGTGCATGAAGGAAATGCTCGGGAAAATTTCCAACTTAACTCAAGATTCACTGAGTAATATTCATTGTCGAAGTAAAACGTGCAAATGAATAATGGAAACACTTTAGACTGACGATAGTCTTTTTCGAACAAAGAGAAAGCACGGGGTCGGTATACTTGGTATTTTTATCGTCGACCTTCTCTGTTTTGTTCTTCCTTTTTTCGAGGGAAATCGAATAACAATCTTCAAATGAATTTTCTTCTTCTTCTCGATCTAATTTTTAATAAGTACTTTTACTTAAATGAACTATTTTCACTTAAACAACATATTCCATTTATCCAAATTGAACAATAAATAAACAAAAGTCAATAGAACCTTTTTTTTAATGTTCTCAATATAAGAAACTGAATTCTTGAGTCAGGAAGAATCGTTAGGTTTCATTTGATTGTCGCATAAGTCGCCGAGTAGAACTGTTTTAACTAAACCTAAATTAGAGCTTTGTTTTTCTGTTGTACAGAGAGACGACACGAGTTTGCTGGCTCAGTTCTTCTACGCGGACGAGTCGCTAACATCGGTCGCCTGTGAACTGGACTCGTTCGATGGTCGCCAGGAACCAGAGCGATGCACGACCCTAGTGAATCATTTACGTCACTGTCAAGACAAGGTGCTGACAATTTGCAATCAGATCATGGACGAATTGATCCCAGAGGGTCGAGCCAATCGCGATTTTAGGGTGAAGTTTCCGGACGACGTAATGCAAGAGAACCTCGCTGGCCAACTCTGGTTCGGAGCGGAATGCTTGGCGGCTGGTTCCTCGATTATGAATCGCGAAGCTGAGAGTTCGGCTATGAGACCATTGGCTAAAGCTCTTATCAAGTCTCTCGATACCGTTAGAAACTTGCTTCGAGAATATGCTCTCAAAGGACACATGAATCTTAAGGTATTTCCTTGACTTTTGTAATTTTGAAAAATTAATCCTTCAATTTACACCATCTATTTTCTTAATCTTTCATTATTCGATCTAATCCAGTAACGAGAGATTAGTATAATTTCTAAGTTTTCTTTCAAATTAAGATACTTTTTGGACTTCATCTATAATTAGAAATTAATTAGAAATTAATTAGAAATTAATTATATTTCCTATTATTGAGTATAATGTTTCCAGAATTGTAGAATTTAGTTTCTTGAATTTAACGATAGATTTTCTCGTTCCAGTACCTGTTCCAGACGCAAAATCCCCTGGAGCCTTCTCTCGAGAAGCTGATAGAGTCCTTGAGGATATTCGATCGGTTGTTCGCCGATTTTGAGCTTTGTTACGTCGGCGCAATGGTGCCGGTGAAATCGACCAAGGAATACGAGCAGCAGGAGCTTGTCTGCGTTTTATTTTCGGAGACATTGCAGAGAGCTCTCGAGCGAGGATTACTGAGCCAAGCAGACGTAGATAATTATGAACCAGCCCTGATGTTCACGATCCCTCGTCTGGCTATTGTCTCTGGGCTTTTAGCGCCGCCTGGAGGCCCATTGTGTCTCAATTCCCCCGATACCATAAGCGAGATGTTTCGACCGTTTAGGGTGAGTAATATGTACCGTGTATTCTTACGGAAATATCGAACCAGTCAAAAAATTTATACATATACATATGTATATCCTTTAACAGGTTGATCAAGTTTTACGTAGAGTACATATTGGGTGATTAGATAAATTGTTCGCGATATTTCTTCCTTGCGATTCTTCTTATTCATCCGATTTACAAATAATGAGAACAAGCAAGAAACTTATTAATTTTTATTATACTTTTTTTTTGTTCACAATTTCCTCAGTTTTTCCCAAATAATTCAATTTTTGGCATCCGAAATAATCTAATGGTAAAAGAGACTTTTCTGTTAAATGTTGTTTTTCTTTTGATGCCTCGCGAGTGAGATATGAGAAAGTTGATGTAGTTTGATTTTTATGTAAATCTCCTTTTTATCCAGAGTCGCATTAGAATCTTGAGGAAATGCACGCAGAAGTAACCAGACACGAGATCTTTCGCTTTCAGACTCTTCTTCTGAAAATAAGAGAGCTTCTTTGGACATTGAACAATCGGGAATTGTACATGCTGGAGAAATTGTTATGCTCGAACGAGGAGCCTTCAGGTCCGATTACACAGTCAACGAGGTCCGCGTGTCAAGATATACCAGACCTCGAGGAATTTGTGCACAATTTTTACACTGGCTATCCGAACTGCAAGGATTTGATCGTGGATTTTTACACGGTGACCAAAAACACGGGTAACAACATGGACGAAGTGGCGAACGACGCGATGGAATCGCTCGAAGAGGAATGCAAGATTGTCGAAGACAAAGTTGAGCGGAGAAACCAAAAAGAGAAAGAAGAAGAAGAAGAGGAAGAAGTAGAAGAAGAAGAAGAAGGAGAAGAAGTCGAAGAAGAGACAGAAGAGGAAATAGCGGAAAGAGAGAGAAGGAATGCCGAAGGAGCTGGCCACGAAGACTTAAGCATATCTAATAACGGATGTGAGGATAAAGCGCGGACTCAAAGTAAGAAAAGAGAAAGTGTTTGTGAGGCAGTGCAATACGAGAGGGCGGATTCTTCGACTGGCACCAGTCGCCGCGATCCAAGTTCCAGTTCGAGAAGCGAGGAGGAGGAATATGAGAGTGCGAACGTGAGTTCCAGTTGCCAAGATGGAGATACTAACACAGCGCGACAAATTAGTGCGGATAGTAGTGTTTCTAGTACAGTGAAAAACCGATGTGATAGCACTACGAGCAAAGAAGACGAGTACATGGATCCTGATATAACCGAGATTCTTGGTAACTCTGATAACATTGAGATTTTACAGACTCAATATCTATTGAATCAAGTGTCACACGAGAATAACGTAACTAGCGAAAATGTAGCTCATCTACAAAACTCTCTACCGGATCTCGATTCGAAAAAGTTGATTTCCGAGGCAAATAAGACTCTGTCGAATTTGTTGCTCGAGGGCGATTGTCAGAATGAGATTTCCGAGCAAACGGATTCGGGGATTTGCACGGTGATATCTTCGGAGAATACGAGCTTGTACGATAAGAGTCCGGAAGAGAAGAAGACCTTTGCGAATGAAATCCATCAGGATGAGAGAGTTTTGGATGACGAAGATACTCAGGAGAATACGAGTTATTCTTGCTCGAACTTAAATTCACCAAAAAGAAAGAATTCTGCTATTTCGGAGAATTCTTGCGTTTGTAGCATGAGGAGCGTAAAGACAGTCGCATCGTTGGACCACTCGATCGAAGTTCCAAACTTAAATTCCACCGGGTCAGAATCAGGAAAAAACATTCCAAGAATATCCTCGAATTTCGATGGGACTAACGAGGAATTCGTCGGCGTCGCTTATGGGAATGGACACTTGTCGCTTTGCGACTCGAACCAGTCGGGGTTCCAGATCAATTATTCCGAGAATTGGGAGAATCTCAATTTGAACATTGATGCTTCAACCTCGCGGAAGGAATTTTGGAGCGATCTAAAGTGTGAGAATTGTCCCTCGACATCGCAGAGTATAAACAAAATTGGCAGCAAGATAGAAAAATACGCGCAAGAGAAAGCTTTAACGAAGAAAGCAAGAGACGAGCGTCAAAAGAGAAGACACCAGCGTAAACACGAGAGAAATAATCAAAGACTCGACGCAATGCCGGAACCTAGAACACACTTACAAAGTATGCGTTCACCTACTAGTACAGAAAGTTCCAGATCAAATTCCACGGATCGCTGTTTAAACCCTAGACTAACGAATTACGGTGCGAGTTTGCATCCGAGCCAAAATACCCGACAGATGCCAAACTTCGGAAGCCACAGTCCGCGAGCGAGTCCACGACTCCATCAGTTTGACTCGCGAGGACCAACTCCAGTGTCGAACCAACGAACGTGTAGCATCGCGCCAAAGACACATAGGAACCTTTCGCCACAAAACAGGAAACTCCTCGACCACCGAAGATCCCGTTCGGAACAGCTCAGCAGAATGAAAAGGCGAGATTTCGATAGGAGAGAGAAATACGATAGACCAAATGTTCGATCGGAACAGACTAAGAGAAAACTTGGTAGCAGAAGTCCTAACGATTTGATGAACGATGGTTTGGGACCAAGAACCGATAAAAGTGGTTTACCACCAGAAGCTGTGTCTCCGGTGAACTCGTCGCAAGTCGTCTACTATGGAGTGCAGAATTCGAAAGACAATAATTCGCAAAAATCGAGTATACGACTGGTGAATGCTTCGACGATATCAGGGACGCAAGGTTATAATTCCGCGGAACACTTGTTGGTACATAAGCCAGAGATTGCTTCGAGTTCAAGTTGCTCTAGTTACTGCGATTCGAGCTCTGAAACTAGTGAATTCCAGAGTGACTGTCAGGATGACGAAGAAATTGCCTTGGCGATGCAAGCTGCTGAGATCGCGAATAGAAATCAAATACGGGCCAAATTTCGGTAGGTTCTTTAACGTCATCCTATGTTCCACTCTGAATATACACACGCATGTAAATTGAATTTCGATAATTTCTTTTATATTTTCTGTTATAGATCATCGGAGGATCTCGTTCATCGTCTGTTTGTCTGCATAGCGGGCGTTGCGGATCAGTTGCAGACGAACTTTGCCTCTGATCTGCGTAATATTCTCAAGTGTGTATTTCTCATGAATAGCAGTCAAACGGTGGAGGAGAACGATCCAAAGAATGAGAATGTCACGTCGACTAGTCAGTCAACTGATCACAATATAGACGTTGGTACCAATCACGATCGACAGGACTCATTGCAAGAGTACGAAGACGACTTGGATGATCAATCGCAAATGAATGACACAAGCATCAGTGAGTATTACTCATTCGATACAACACTTTTAGAAATATCTTCAATTTAAGTTATCGACTCTTGAGTGTTCGAATTACAACTTTTATATTTGAAATCAATTTCGCCTATAATTCCAACTGATGCAATTGTGTTTTAAGAAAGAAAGGCACTTTCTCATGATGGCTTACTTCAAAATAAATATCTAACAATATTTATTTTGTTATATCTAACAATATTTATTTTGAAGTAATAATTTATTTTGAAGACATAAGCTATTTAATACTAAATTTTAATATTTCCCAGGTTCGCCAATAACCGAACGTGGCGAGGAGTGTGTGGAACGAGCGCCAGCTTGGATTCCGGATAACGATGCGCCAAGGTGTATGGCATGTCAAGCAGGATTCACAGTGGTTCGGCGCAGACACCACTGCAGAAACTGTGGCAAGGTGTTCTGCGGTCGATGCAGCAGTAATAACGTTCCTCTGCCGCGATACGGTCACACGAAGCCCGTAAGAGTGTGCAACAGGTGTTTCCTCTATCAAGTAACACCTTTCACAGTTTCCCAGGTAACGTCGACGAGTTGAATCCCCGGCAAGATTCGTATTTCACGAAAGATCAACACAACCATTGTCCCTTTAAATTTCTCCAATTCTGCTGTATCTCGATCCGCTGCTCACCGGTATGAGATATCTCATTTTCTGTGCGTGGGAAATCTGTATTGCGCAGTCGTTTAGTCAGCCATTTTCTTTCTTCGGATATTGATACGAATTAAAATTTCCAAGTTTGTCTCTTAGGGTAAAATGGTATTATAAACAGTCGCGAATTATAATCAACGCGTGCTGAATGGTTTCCAAGGGACTATTCTATTCTTCTGATCTTCGTTCAAATTCGAAATACACCTTGTAACTCGTTATGTGAAGCTCACTTATCGATTTACGTACTAACGGATTCCAAAAGAATGATCCGCGACACACCCACTCACACACACACACATACACTATTCCAAACTGGTACTTTTTGCGTTGTTTGTATACTTACGTGCACTTAAATCGTAAAGTTAGATTATATATATATATTATACATATACATATATCAGCGCCGATCGCTAAATATTTTTACACGTGGTAATTAGACAGTGGTTAAAAATGGAGCGAGTTAGTAAGATTAATTTTCAACAGCTGTGTACCATAATTTACGTCTTAATCGTGTGCTAGGTTTAAATGCGAGAAAACGTTATCTCCGGTTCTTGAACTCATTCTCCTAAAGGACAAAAGGACGAAGAGATTCTTGAACTCTCTATACAGATTGTACAGATGTGATCGCTTGTAATATTGACTTTGTATTCGATTCGAATTATCTATTATTCCTCTTCATCCCATTTTCCTATTTCTCGTCATCTCTACGTTTCCATTGAGTATACTATACGTATATACATACATAATATTTTATTCTTCCGTGTAGAAGAGTGTTCGTTTATCGTAAGCGATCGCTTGGTTACGTCATGCCTTATATTTCGCATCAAGGTCACTTTACGATTATATATTAGCCGAGTAATTGCAGCGTAGATCACGAAACGTGTTCTTCTTCGACTGGGCGCGACTCCCGATGACGAAGTCACTCAATGGATACTTCGAGGTGTATTTCTGTTGTAATATAGACATCTTTGTATTTGTATATATACAACGTAATACGTAACACACCAAGGATACGTTATCGGAGCAGCCTCGGTTGAAAAAATGACAATTTCAATTCAATTATTCAATTAGAATATCGAATGTTACATATATATATATATATATTATTCTTTTGATTTTTGATGCTTGTCACTTTTCAACCGAGGATCCAACGTATAAATATCTATAAATATGTATTTAATTTTTCGACTAGATACAACTGGAAAAGTTTGGAGAAAAGACTGCGTGTCTTCGCGACGGATTAATTGATGTATATATACATTGATATCAATTGATTATTATTCGGAGAGGCAAAAGAATGAATGGGTGTCGAACGATGATGATGATCGAAGCATCTAAGAGACTAATATCCCAGAAGGGTTATTATTATTATTATTCTCAAGTTACTATTTAGTTTCGTTTACGAGTGTATACGTTATTCTCGATTATTTTGTATCTGCCTTTCGCAATGCACAAGCGGGACGTATTTCGCGAAGAATCACGTGTCGAAAATTTTTAATAGCTTTGCTTGTACGTGTCGAGTGATATCGCCTCCATATGCAACACTATCGAAAGAAGCGAATAGACGCGATAAACGAACGAGGTTTTAGTTAGTTGTACCAAAGTTCTAAGAGAAGGAAAAGGAGCTCGAAAAAGATAAATCTTCTTTCTTTCCCACGATTACGATGCTGATTAATTGCCTCGTGGATCGATAGAAAGTTTACTCTAAGTGTATTAGAAATCGCGAGTTTTCATGGTATCACATTAACTGTTCGCTTAGGGTGTCCGGAAATAACTTTCAAAGTCGCATTCGAGGCAGGCGCGTGCCAAATTTACGTGACAATAAGTTCCCTCGTTATTATTACCGCAGGCTTGCGCTTTTTTCGATCAAGATTCTTGTCGATTTAAATCAGAATAATATGCGAATCGATACCGCAATTATTCGAGTCCATTTTCATACGAACTTTAACCCTTTGCATTGGAACACATCTTTTACAATATCTTTTTTTAATACTATTATATATAAATATATATATATATATATATTGTTTTCATGGTTACAGGATTTTCCTTGGAACACAATGCAAAGGGTTAATAAAATTCTCCAGGATTTAAAAATTCTAAAACAAGATTCTTTTGTTTAATTAATTATTGTATTCCGTTTTAGAAATTTTCCTTTTAAGAAAGAACGAAGTTAGGATGAGTTTAATTGGATTATGAGTTTAGGGGAATATTTCCAGTGTTGTAATTGGGTCAGAAATAATTGCGGTAGAGCTTTCGAATTAATTAAACAAAGCGCCGTCTAATTAAAGCTTCTCCATGGACACCCAACGCAGTGTGTGTGTGTGTGCATTTCGATTTAAAAGACTGTTCGATTATAGAACGTTCTTAAGTATGTATATTGTATTAATCGGTTCAACGATTCGTTTAAGTCGTGACAAAGCTGACGCGGTCCTCCCTGTTTTTCAACATTCTCTTTCTTTAATCAATTGGATATTTAGCGAATTTCTCTATTAGTTTCTAAGACTAATTTCCAAATCCAAACACACTTACTTTCTACAGCTGATTTTCAACATTTCCATACAAGTTTATAAATCAATCGATATAATTCTGCTACACCGTAACAAAGTCTTTTGTTAGTCTTAAGAAAATAATCAACTGCCTCGAACTACACTGTCAGCCATCAGGACGTTTGAAAAATACTTCTAATACGCTAGTTGAAAATTACTCTTTTTCACAATCTTATAAATGTGTCAGTATCGTTATTAATGTTCTATTAGGATCGTCAGGAAAAAAAAAAAGAGTTTAACAAATTTGTTTGTAAGGTCGATTATACGTTTAAGCGAAAAAAAGAAGATATAGAAAAGAAGATTTTGTTTTAGTTAAGTTGGGATGTTTGAAATTTTTTCAAAAGTGAATTATTCGCTCGAAAGAATTGTACGAAGATTACAGCGTTAAGTAGAATCATTTTTCGAAGAAAGGAAATGTGAACAGTGCGATGCAACGAAATCCATTCTCCAGGATAATTATTTCAAACAGGGTAGCGTTTGTCAATGCATCTACTGCCAAGGTATTCACTAGGTGTTGAGATCGCGAAAGCATAGTTCCAAAGGAAAAGGAACTCTATTTTTCTCTCTTCGCCAAACTCGCATATGAATTTTCTTTCTCGAAAGAAATTTGCGCTACATTATTTTTTTTTTTTTCAATTATCGCTTAATACACATCCTCACGATTCTCATTAACAGATATAATTTCCTCGTAATTCCAAAAGTGGCCAGAATAGTTTTTCTTCAGTTTCGCATTATTTTCATAAAAATCATAAAAAGTAAAAGTGAGAAAAATTCAAAATTGTTTCGTTTTGTGTTTTGGTAAAGTTTAGTCACTTTTGAAATTATTCTTAGGATAATTTTAAGAAAGAAAGAGTTTCTTCCCGATTGCAATTTACGATTTAAGGTATCGATCGACTTGTTACGTCGTTACGAAGAAAGAAGATACGAAAGAAGAAGAAATTGAGGAAGAAATCCACGAGGCGAATAATAATAATAATCAGGAATACTTGGCAGTTAGTTTCCAACGATTTTATCTGCGTGCAAGAGTTCTTTGCCTTGCGAATGCTTCAGTAGCTTTACGGACGATCATTCAAGAACTAAGTGTCAGATATAATTTCGAGATGCATTAGAATTCCTCTGGCATTCTCGGATTCGCGTAGAGTTCAGAGATTAATACTACAGAGTACCTAAAGTCAAAGACACCGAAAATGCGAGTGGAGAGACGAGAAAAGGCATTTGGCAGTGTTGCTTCGCGACTGTATTATTGACTACAGGATCAATTTTATTAGAATTTTGGCTTCGAGTGGCTAAAAAAGGAAAAAAAATCCTCTTCTTTGGAAAATAACACGTTAACTGTAACAATAAATTGATTTAATTTGTCGAATGAAATGTTTTCAAAACAAAATCTTTTCACCAAAAAATTATTATTAAGTATTATTGCAACAATTTTGATTGATTTGAAAGAAATGATATCTATTTCGCAGCAGTGAATGTGTTAATCGAGCTCAAAGAGGATAATTTTTTAAAGAGCTGGACGGTGAAGAAAAAAAAATGAAGCAAAGCTATTTTTCATGTGTAATCGATGCCTTGCTAGAATATCGTGCTTGTCACATAATTGATCATAAGAAAAAAGTGGACATCGCTTCTCGGCTCCCCCCATTCGCGCCTGAACCTCACGAGACCTCAATGATGTGACAACTTTTCTCTGTGCGAAAGTATATGTATACTGAGAAAAAGAGCTCTTGCAATTTTAATGCGAGACTCTGGAACGCTCAATTCCGAAACAAGAATTCAATTAAATTCTCTGACAAGCGTGCACATTGAAATTCTGCATACGAGTCGTTTCGTGTATAATCATTAATCAGAATCTTTTTACGAAATTATTCTCCTTATAATTTTCTTTGAAATTATCTGCGTTTAGCGAAATTATTATAGAGCTTATTTTAGGAATTTCAACGAACGACTCGTATGTAACATATCATCAAATTGCAGCTTTTTCGGGACAAACATTGTGCGAGAAATTTGACGAATATTCAAGATGGAAAAAAAAAAATCGAATACTCCTGTCGCAGATTCTCTAATAAAAAAATTAAACGATATTAGTGCAAAGAGTAAAATTTGTATTTGCACAGAAACCAAGAAAGATCCTTGTCGTTTTCTGCTTTCGATATTAATCGTCTATGTTAATTAGGACGACAGAAGAAACTATCTGGACTATGCAATAGATTCTTCAATTTTCGCGAAGAAATTTTGAGTATCGAGTGTTTTCCAATGTCTAAGTACCGAAAGTTATATCTTGTGCTTAGACAGAGAGAGAGAGAGAGAGAGAGAGAGAGAGAGAGAGAGAGAGAGAGAGAGAGAGAGAGAGAGAGAGAGAGAGAGAGAAAGGAGAGGATCGTAAAAGGTCAGACAAACTTGGAAACCTGGCAGTGAGAGAGAGAGAGAAATAAAAAGTCAGTCGTAAGAAGATGTAATAGAGAAAGTTGCCGAGAAAACTGTGAGTGAAACAGAGAGATATATCAGTCGCGACGAACGTGATCTGCCAATTAGATAGGAAATTCCGACTACGAGGAGAGAAGAGTACCTCAGAATTATTTTTATATTATTTGCCCAAGTGTATGTGTACGTGTAATACGTATCCTCAGGAGTAACGATACACGCTCGCATCTTCCTAGCGAGTTAAATTGCGAGCGAAGAATTGCGAAAGAGAAATTTGCGAGAAATTTGCATAGAGGAATCCCACGTGTTCTCGAATCGTGGAAATTGATTTGGAAGATGTAAGCGCGACGTTGCTCGCGAAGACAGCAGTTAAGAACGTGTTTTGCGATGGAAAGTGGCGAAACAGAAAGATTATTCGCAATATTGGATCACGCGAGGTACGTTAAGCCAATATTCGAATACACTGTGGTTTCGGTTATGGACATATTAAGACATGAATGTAAATAAAGTTTGTTATTCAAGGTGTTTAATGGTTGTTGTTCATTTATTTGCGAATTATATGATATGAGTAAACTTAATGTACTTGAAGTTTATGTTTCAATTTTATTTTGGCGAATTTTTAAAATCAAGTTTATCCTTGATGTTTTATTTTGTTGAATTTATAATAGAGATTTTCCAGGTGGAAAATTTAACAGTGTTAGAATATTGATTGATAGATACGCGTGAGAAGAATATGACGCTTTTCGGTGGGTGCTTCCATGGTTACGAGTCAACAGACAAGAATTACGATACCTGGTGGAATATTGAATGAAGCATTCCTTTAGTTAGTGTCTTACCTTGAACACGTGTTACTTGAACCCTCGAACAGTTTACGTTTCCGATAGAAAAGTATTCGTCTCCTTCTGGAACAAAAAATAGTCTTATTTAAGGATTTGATATAGAAGCTGAATTAAAATGCTATTAGAGTTAAACCATTTATTTTAACGGATTACCGAACGATCGATAGTTTGTGGATTTCAATTGAATAATTGAAACTATCGGTTTCAGAAGAAGCAATTGAATTTTAATTAGAATTGATTATAGGAGATTAGAGAAAATTTAGAAATATATGAAATAATCGATTCTGGAATCAGAGAGATTTTTAACAAGTTTTGATTCTACTTTGATATATTCTAGTAATTAGGGTGTCGAGATTTTTGTGAGAGACAGGCTTTAATTAACCCAACAGCAAGATGATGGACATGGAGATGAACGCTGCTGACCTCGGTGTAAGTAATTTAATCCTTTATCTTAAACGCGTCAAGTTCTATAATAGTCTCATAATTTTCACATAATAATATTTCTAATTTACAATCCTCATTATCTCAGAATAATTATCGTTTCAATATTCAAGAGAGAATTTATATCATTCTCTCATTATAAAAAATGTAATTCCTCACGAACAACTGATTAAATCCTGCATTTAATTAAAAATTCTCATTTCTTTCTAATAATTCACAAAATATATTCAAATGTAATTAATTTCACTGAAGATAATAAAAGTTCATTTTATAAGCGATTTTAATCATTTCATCAAATGACACGTTTTTTCCAAGCCACCTGTTATTAACTTTCGATAATAGAAATTAGAGTGTGAAGTAGTTTACAGATATAGGATTCTCGTGTTGCTCTCGATGTACCTCGTCAGATTTAAAGGAGCCAAAGTTGATTATAAATTTGATTATCCCAATTATTTGGGATTATTATCATACAATGGCCAGTGGAAAATGTTATGACAAGGTGATGAGCAAGTACAATAGTGACTTTGCAAAAAGAAATTTAATTGGACTAACTATACGTGACCTAACCACACGACTGGGAAATCCTCCGCTAATTTTCCCGGTCAAACTTCCACGTCGAGTTACGTAAACTCGATTAGACTGTGTTACCATCAGTTTCCTCTTTGTCGTGGGCCGATTTCTCGTCGAACAGTTCCCTCATCGACGGCGATACTAATAATTGCGTCCCACGCAAGAATTGTCACGTCACGATGTTCGAAGTTAGTAACGCGTGCAAAAGCTCGATAGGTACACAGTAATTATCTCGAATATTCGCAGAATCCGAATACAACGTATTGACACAATTTTAATTATTCGTTTATTCAACTTTGATCTTTATCTTTCTCAAAGTAATTAGATTAATTAATGACTCAATTTTTTTAGTGTATTAGATTGAAATTGTTTTTAGAATCCGGTAGAGTGAATTAGGGATTCACTATTTCGGGCTAAATTCCCTTCGAGCGGAAGCTCGTAGTTAATTCAGGCCCCTCAATGACTCCAGCGAATACATTAGCTGAGATTAATTGTCTAGGATGATTTGCAGAATTATTTAGAAACTCGGTAGTTCGAAGAAGAAGAAGAAGAAGAAGAAGAAGAAATTTTTAGTCTAATTAACTCTTTAATTATCTACTCATATTATTTATCATAATTATTTATCATAATAGATCGTTTGTCTTATCATTTAGAATATTCGAAATAAAAATAAGAAGCAAATTTTTTTATTTCGGTTTATCTGTTACAAATCGAAAAATGGAATTTTCTGATCGAATCGATACATTTGAATGGTAAAAGGCGAATGGGCAATGATCGCGAAAGTTTCTTGGAAAAACAAGCTATCAGGGTAAAGAACTAATGATTTCAGGACGAGGGAAGCGAGAGCAGTCAATCATCTGACGAGGGGAGTTCGGTTAGTAGCACCTTTTGCGTTCTCGAGAGGAACTATGCGAGGGTAAGTCTCTGTTTCCTCTTCCTTAATACTTCGGTACCTTAATTCTCTTCTCCCACGTTCTTTCTCCGACGATTATTGCTTATTATCGGAAGCTTACCGACCCTGTCGAAAGCTTGATTAACGTTCCTCTCAATTCAGTCTCAAGCTGTTTTCGTCCACTTTTCGAGACCTCTATCACGATTGTTTTTTTTTCCTCTCTCCTACTTTCTTCCCTGAACTGATTAATGTACCATTTTCCTCACAACGTCTCGATGAACATTGGAAATCGCTATATTTTATTCTAAGAATATTCATTTAATTTCAAGATCAATATTCGCTTCAACATACACAATATTTTTTTGTGTAAATTTGTAATAAAAAATTGGCTATTATCGAGTAACAGTTCAGATTGTTATTTACGAATTTTGGAGTAATCATTTTCGGATTCCAGTGGGATAAAGATTCTTATTTGTGAAATTCGTAGATTCTAAAGGAAATGAAAACCAACGAGGCACTAGCCAGCTTAGAACCAGACTTCACGACACTTTTCGAGTCTCTCTACAGATCGCATCGAACCGAGAAGGAGTTAACAGAGAGATGCATGCTTCTCGAGGTATTTAATAATATTATCTCCAACTTCCATTATATTCTTTCTTAACAAATTAAATCTAGTTATTCATATACACCTAATTATTCGTTATAATTCACGTCGATTTAGCTATTTATACAAATGCAAGAGAAAGAGAGAAAATTAAATGAAAGCTAAAAATAATTAATGTATAAGTTCCGTTGAATAACGATAGGACGAAGCAGTCGAGTACACGCGGAAGATGCAAGAATTGCGACAAACCGATGTGGAAAATACCGAGGAAATTCAAAAGCTAAGAAGCGAAATAGCGGAAAAGATGAAATTGGCCGACGCGGCGCATACTCGCGAGCAAAATGCTCAGGAAGTCATTGACAATCTAAGAGTGACCGTCGCTAAACTCAACGAGGAAATCGCGCAGAAGAATCGACAATTGGCCGCAGGTGAAGAGTAAGTCGAATTCGATTCTTTTTCCTCGATTTATCAAATTTCTATTTTTTCCTCTAGAAAATTATTTAAAAAATAGATTTTGAGAAAGTAGAATTCAATTATACACTTTTTACATTGTTCTGGATAAATTTGCATTATACAACACGAAACTCAATAAATTTTTTGTCTCAATTCAGTTTCATAGTTGCTTGAGCGTTTGTCGTGCATGGAAATCGAATCTGAGAAGCGTTTAATCATCCATTGTTAGGTAGGAAACATCGTTATTAAGGAGATGGGAAGAAGAATCTAATTAACGGTTCATAGAAGAATGCAAGCTCATCCTATCTTCTCTCATTCTCTTTACGTTTACAACATCGTAACCTTTCCACGCCATTAATTACAATTTTCGTCCTGCTACTAGTTCCTTTCGTCCGTCGTTTAACTTTTCCTCTGTAAATCTTATTATATTCCTCGGTTAGAATATTGATTTTCGCAATTAATTGAAGAAAATCTCCAAATAATTCATTATTACGTATTTTCCAAGTGAAATATTTAAGAAACAATTGTTTAAATTTGAAAATTCAGTTTGATCGTAAGATCGAAAGAAAACAGAATCTTTCTCCAGGAGAAGAAAAAGTTTTTCCAGGTGAAATAGGATTGTTTAATATTTTATTCGAGGGAATAAAGATCCAGAGATAAGAGAAGGAAATTCAAGCTCGACAAACGTTAATCTTCGTTACTCGGAGATCCAGATTGTTGTATATTACGACTGGGAACTACTAGGTATTGTGATCACATCCTCATGGAAGGTTAGGTGTACATCCGATATCGATGTTCCCTCCAGAATTCCTCTTCCCTTCTCCTAGTTCCAGTTGTCCTAACTCCTCTGCAATCCTCTTCGAGCGAGGATACCGAGGTTCAAGCTTCGGAAGGCAGCTTTCTACGATCGACGAAGACATTGCTCCATTCGACAAAGCTTCTCTTCCTCTTGGAATTTATCTCAAAGCAGTTCTCGCTCCAGCAATTAATTCATCTTCCAATATACTTCCCTTTTACAGTTAAAATTGCTCTCCTTTTACCATCCTCCGACTTTAACGTTTATCAAATTCCGATGTTGATTAAAAATATAAAGGAGATTAAACTGTTAAAAATATTGCAAAAATTTCATATAATATGTGTTTCTTAAAATCATGTGGTACGGTAATAATAATTTGTGTACTAGTATTTTAATTCATTTATAAAATTAATTCTTACTTATTATCGTATTTATTAAATTGGTTAAATTCTTCCACATTTTCAGCGTTTACTTCCTTTAAAAATCGCGTTCCTTTTTCCGACAAAGATCATCTTAGCAATGCGAGCTTTCTTCTCTTGGAAAATAGGAAACGTCTATCTCCTCTCTTTTGGAAGTCGCATTTCGCAATCAGCGGATGGAAATTGCACGACTGTTCGCTACATCGCTTACAGCGATCTGCGATATTTGCCAAGAGGGGTGGGGGTGGCTTATTCGTACACTGTTCCCAGTGTAGAACGTTGAACTGATTCTCATTGTGTAACTCGAATCATAAAAATTGAGAGAGTTCTTTTAGCGCTGTAATTTATAAGAAATTTTATCATTCGCATTAAATCCAAATTATAGAGAGGATTTTATAGGTAATTTGTAAAATGGAGTAATGTGTTTTGAATCACAGGGGAACTACGTCGGACCAACAGAAGGAGATGCTGTTGAAAGAGAAAGAGAAACTGGCAAACGAGTTGGAAACAGTGCGGCAACGATTGACGAACATGTCGGTTTACACGGAGGAGCTGGAGACGAAAATGAGCGAAGCTGAGCAGCGAATAGCAGAGTTACAAGAAACCTTGGATATCCAACTGAACGAACTCTCGAAAGAGAAACGGACTCGTCAGAGAGCGGAAGTTGAGCTACAACAACTTCACGAAGAACTTATGACCAAGACAAACGATCTTGAAGTAAATAACCTTTTTTTAATTCTATTACAAATTATCTTTCCACTCCCTTAGAAATTCATCTCTTTGACTTAATAAATATTCGCAGTAGAAATTGTTTGTTTAAAAAGAATACTTATGGAAAATTTGCCTCACTGTGTACGAAACCTTGGTTTCGACATTGTAATTAAAACGCTTCTGGCGAAGAAGCTTTGAAAAAAAACTATCAATCATGGTTGCATCAAGAAAATTGCTCGAGAAAGAGATAGAGAGAGAGAGGGAGAGAGAGGTTACCTTTGATCAGTTTTTCATGCACTTTGTAACTCTTTCGCCTGTTTTTTTCATTGAACCTTTGTCGATTTGCTCTTCTTTCAATAACAGCAATATTCAACAAGTCTTTGGGTTCCAGTAGCAGGAAACAAATTCAAACAATGTTTTCCAGCAAAATTGATTTAGTTGTTTCTTTGTTTCTCTATTTATTTATTTGTTCCAGCTGATTAGAATCATCAGAAGAATTAAAAATTGTTTTTTCCTAAAAACGGTAAACAAAACCACAAAAGATTTCAAAAACAATACTTATCTATTTCCAGCAGATTTCCGCAGCTCGCGATCGACGTAGCTTGTTTTCCCATCGTCGCGAAACTTCCTCGCGAGATAAAACCCAGAGAATTGCTGGAAGTGTCGAGTGATCTTTTAACGCGACTTTATCTAACATGAGCCAAGAACATCACGATTTCCATGGAGCTACTATCATCTTACAACAGCTTATCCTGCACTTCTGTCTTTCATCTTGAAACTTTATCTCTCCATTATCTTCGTATCATTTTTATTATTCCTGTTTCCAAGAGCTCCAACTTCATTATTTAAATAATATATTCAATGCATTTATCGTTATCGAATCATTTCCATGGGAAATATTCGTTGTTATATTTTTCTAGGTCACCAAAGAGACGATCAAAAATATGACTGCAAATTCCGCGAATCTCGAAACTCTGGCAAAGGAGCAAAGAGTCGCTGGAGAGAGAATGCAAAAAGAGATAAATAAGTTAATGGTGAAGAAGGAAAATCTTCAGTTGGATTTCGATAATGCAAATATGCGAATTGAAGCTTTGCACAAGGAAGTTTTGGACAAAGAAAAACTGCTGAAGACCATGAGACAAAACATGCAAAAGTATTTTTTTTTCATTTTTGATTAAGATTACAATTGTCTGGTAGACAGAGTATTTATGCAAATTTAAGCGACCTTCTTTATCCTACAATTTAGATCCAACACAGATTAAAAAGGATATCGAAGGACAATTTTTCACATAAATCTATTTCTTTATATTTCATTTAAAATATTCTGGGTTCAGATTACTTCGGATTGTCTCTAATTTCGATCTTATTTTATTTTTATTTTTATAATGTTATATTTCGTTATGTATTGTTTTTGGATATGAGAACGCATTGGGACGAGATTCGGGAAAAGCTATTGTACAAGGAAAGCAATCAGTGATATTCGCGAATCCAGTGGGTTTCGGCATTCGTCTCATTAATCGAGCCGCTGGCATCGCTTTCCAGCAGTTGATTCAATTAAGCGTTCCATTTCGAGGAGCGAGAAAGTTCGAAGTTCGACCATCCATAATGGTAGCAGCTTCCATTGGAACATCATTTCTATCTTTTCTACCAATTACCGTATCGCATTTGCGCTCAAAGCGAGAGAGAGAGAGAGAGAGAGAGGGAGAGAAGGAGAAAATCAGAGGGAAACTTGATTCTTTCGTTTCAATGAAATCCGACGTGTAAATCGAATTGGCCTGTATCGAGGGAAATAATATTGGAGATGCGATTCATCAGGCAGTCATTAAATTAAAAGCACTACATACCTCGATCGAAAAAATTCCTCAGCAATATGTTACAATCCGCTTCGAACCCATGTTTCTTCGTTGCACCATTGCGTAACAATGGATTTACCTGGATTGAAAATTCAATTTTCTTCACTTTAACTTTGTCATTTTCAAGAGATTTATTGGATTAGTTTTCGATTACGATCCAGTGGTTTGGAAATATTGAAAGAAAAAGAGATTTTATAAAGTGTCTTTAAGATGCTGTTTTTTTTTTTTGTGCGTGGTACAGATTGAAAGAAGAAACAGAGAAGATCAGGTTCGATAGAGAGAATACGGAAAAGAAGCTGCAAAGAATGGAAAACGAGAAACAGAAACTAGTGGATGAACAAAAACAACTTCAAGCAACTTTGCGGAATATCCAATACGATAGTCTGACGTTAAGGAAACAGCAACAGGAAAAGCAACAGTGTATCGAGGGTTTAATACGCGAGAAGAGCGTGCTCGCTAGGAACAAGGAAACCGTGAAGGAACAGATGAAGAGGATCAGCCACGAGTTGTTAGTTTGCGAACACAGCCGCAAGAAGATCGAACATCAATACGACTTGACAGTTCAAGGAAGCACAGAAATTGCTAAGCGACTTGAGAGTGTTGAAAAGGAGCGAGATAGATACAATTTTGAAGTCCAGGAATTGGCTGATCAAGTAAGTTTTTAATTATAAAAATTATCAATTACTTTCGAAATAATCTAGATCAACATTGATTTATATTTTAAACAGATCCAAAATTCGAGTTCTTTCATAAAAAAGCTTTTTTTAATCGATACGCATCTTTAAAATAATATTTACGATTTTGAAATATAAATTGATTTTGTTATTTATAAAAAATTCTTTGGAAAATTGCACGATCTATTTATTGCACGACTATGTTACGGGCCAGCCGTGCGAGCCTGTTTTCCAGCCGCAGGTACGTGCAATGCGGCGTTGGTGCAATGGAAAACTGGTCAGGCCCGCTCCTAAATCTTTATGGGGGACCAACCGATAGTCGCCGATTCGTTAGAATCAGGCGGTGCAATACCGATTGATGCGGGATGTGGTTTGGGGTCGGAAGGAATAAGCCTTGGCGCACCACCCGGCTACACTCACGCGCCGAGTCTCTTCCAAGTCTTACGGGTCTTAGGGCAGGTAGTCCTACTCATGAAATGACTCTATGATCTATACTACTGCTATTCCTAAGTCGCGAGGGTGTCAGTCCAAGGACCAGTCCTTCCAGGTGTATGACCCAGTTGGTTCGAAGGTCCCCAGAAGGGAAAAAGGTTCAGGATGGCTGAAAGGTAAAAGCTTGGCGCACCACCCGGCTACGCTTAGGCGCCGAGTCTCTTCCAAGTCTTATATTACCCCGGATAGGAATATTCGAGCGGCTAAATATCCTATCGGTTAATGTGGGCTCTATGCACTCTTGTCGATTTCAGTGTTATATTAGATTTTGTTTCAATGACAGGTGGAAAATGGAATTCCAAATAAGGAGTGATTTTACGGAGAATAAAGTGTGATATATTCTAAGTTGCAATGGTAATGATACAATTCGTGTTTGGTGTGTGTGGTTGTTACAATTACCTCTTTACGTTACCTCGTCTGTTAGCGCACTGATTCTAACTTCCTTTACTACTACTTGCGTTTTACAACAGATTCGCGATTATAGATGCTCGAAGGTGACTGATGCACGATCTCGCTCAGAGTAACCCCGTACTCTAACGTCTAGATTTTGGTCGGAGGTGCAGAGCACTACCTTCCTCGAGAACAACCCCGTATTCTCGCGTCTCGATTTTGGTCGAAAGTAACTGAGTACGATCTTCCCGAGAATAACCCCGTATTCTCACGTCTGGTTTGGCTTCGAAGGTGCAGGGCACGATCTACTGCTATTCGGGCAGGGGCTCCGCCCTGCCCGGCGTTGGGTGGACTAAGTCTTCGAGATAGATTTTGAGCAGGTTTATATACCCAAAAATCTGCCTCAGGAGTGGGGAAGATGCTATGGTTTTCCATAGTGCGGGAAAAGCGGGAAGGGATTCGAGATCGTCAGGTGAAACTGACCTGGAACTAGCTTTTCACCTTGGGAGAGGTTGTGGAATGCGGGGGTGGTCGGCTCGAAGCGAGGCTCGGTCTCAGAAAACCTGTTTCTAGGTACGGAAAAGTGACTCTGAGGTGAACGATTCCAGAATATTCTAAAATATTGAAAGGAAAAATCGTCTGCGTAAAATGAGGACGTAACACCTCCCACCTTAGATTGAACATCGCGGTAAAGCGCGGTGCTTCACCAAAAGTAAGCAGACAAGTTTTCTTTTGCTATGTATGTATGACTCTAGACAGACGAGGGTATGCAAGACGCAGTGTGGGTGTGTCGTGAGTGTACTTAACGGCTAGTTTATAATTTTTGTTTGGTGATCCTATTATACAACAATCTTCGCTATGTTCTTCGCCAGGTTATTTGTTAGTGGACGCATACAATATGTGGGATGAGCTAGTTTGGGTTTGCTTGAGTCGGTTGTATTTACTATTTTCTATACTGCACTGTATCAAGAACTGAATTTGCTAGTAATGATTCTAGATTCTTTCGTATGCTAGCTCCTATTTTCGGATTTAGCGGTTTCGTGTATTATATTATTCTTTAGGTTTAGTTTCCAGCAGTTAAACTATCTGTTGCTATAATAAGTTTTTTTTTTTTTTTTTTTGCAAATTTGGATTCTGAAATATTGATTGTTTACAGGGTTCGCTTGGTAATTGTTCGAATCTGATAGGTATTCACTATTTAATAGATTCTATTCCTTTACCCGTAATACTAATCATGATCTTACTCTATTCCAAAAAAAAAATTTGAATAAATTGCTTATAACTGCATATACTATCTCGTCAATCCAAAACTGTTTGGTATTTTACTTCTTCTATTCTACAGGGTATCTGAGTAGCTTGCGGTAATGGGGTTTGTAGCTAATAATCCTAACATTGAATTCTATGGCTTTACTATCCTAAACGGTCGTTTCTTTCAGGCTATCCAAAGTAACCTAACGTACGCTGAATGCAAAGGTCTAATGATACCTGCTCTAAGTATTACGGTTACCTATAGGTGGTCAGTTGCTTTTTGGGGTGGGTCGGCGGGTACCTGTACTGTCTAGTGTTTATCAGGATGTCATCTGTGGTGCGGAAGGGTCGGTAGAAGTTCGACGCCTCTTCCATGTGGTCTCCAGGTAGAAAGTGACTCCAAGCCCAGAGTTTGGTTTTCTTGAATTTTATCTTCACGTGATGCAATTTCCTTGTTGAATATTTGTAAAGTTCTTCACGTGATGGGTTGAAAAAAGTGTTCGGTTACCAGGACTGATTTTTAAGCTACTCCTGTAACTTCGATTCCTCCCGCTGCTCTTTTTTTTTTGAAATTTTTGCATTTTACTTATTCTCTTCTTCTCGCTGTAGTCTTCCTCTTCATTTGTATTTATTTTTTTCCCTTTTCTCTTTTTTTTCTTGATTTTCTTCTTTTCCCTTTTTTTCTTCATTTTCTTCTTTCTTCTGCTCGAGCCCTTTTTGGTTTTGGCGAGTTTGATCGTGGCCATTCGCCTGATCGCCAGCTCGATGTATGCGGTTGCAGGTTGAATTGCCGCGATTGATCCTTCTTCCTTCGCTCGGTTAAGAATTTTGATTCGTTACCGAGTCGCGATTTTCACAGCGAAGCTCACCATTTGGGGACTCTCAGGTAGCTAGCAGAGCTGAGCAGCCCGATGGTCACTTCTTCCTCCTTCTTCTTCGTCGTTTTATTGATCCGACTGATCTTCTTAAGAACTACTCGGCTGAGAACTCTGTTCTTTCACCGAGGCATGATTGGCCATCTGGGGACACGCAGGTGCAAATTTTGCGTAGCTGGGTCGACGATGGTTCAGCGTTCTTCCTTCGTCCATTGGTCATCGAGGATCTTGTCTTCGAATCCTTGGTGCCGATGCCAGTTGAGATTAGAAGACGTAGTTGCTTCGTAGTTTTCTGCAGTCGCTGATGAAGGTAGTCTTCCTCATACTTTTCTTCATTTATCGCGGCGCGAAACACTTCTTTAGGTATTGTAACAATCCAACAACTGATTGAAATATTTTTTCATCAACGGTTTCATCTAATTCTCATTGCTATATTCAAGTATTTTGACTTTAACGACTGTGCTTGAAATGACTCTAACTCACGAAAATCTAAGACACTGAAAAAGACAATAGCACAGAATACTCAACGGTTCGAAGAACCACTTATCTTGAGTATCCCACCGCTGTCACCAGTTTTGTTACGGGCCAGCCGTGCGAGCCTGTTTTCCAGCCGCAGGTACGTGCAATGCGGCGTTGGTGCAATGGAAAACTGGTCAGGCCCGCTCCTAAATCTTTATGGGGGACCAACCGATAGTCGCCGATTCGTTAGAATCAGGCGGTGCAATACCGATTGATGCGGGATGTGGTTTGGGGTCGGAAGGAATAAGCCTTGGCGCACCACCCGGCTACACTCACGCGCCGAGTCTCTTCCAAGTCTTACGGGTCTTAGGGCAGGTAGTCCTACTCATGAAATGACTCTATGATCTATACTACTGCTATTCCTAAGTCGCGAGGGTGTCAGTCCAAGGACCAGTCCTTCCAGGTGTATGACCCAGTTGGTTCGAAGGTCCCCAGAAGGGAAAAAGGTTCAGGATGGCTGAAAGGTAAAAGCTTGGCGCACCACCCGGCTACGCTTAGGCGCCGAGTCTCTTCCAAGTCTTATATTACCCCGGATAGGAATATTCGAGCGGCTAAATATCCTATCGGTTAATGTGGGCTCTATGCACTCTTGTCGATTTCAGTGTTATATTAGATTTTGTTTCAATGACAGGTGGAAAATGGAATTCCAAATAAGGAGTGATTTTACGGAGAATAAAGTGTGATATATTCTAAGTTGCAATGGTAATGATACAATTCGTGTTTGGTGTGTGTGGTTGTTACAATTACCTCTTTACGTTACCTCGTCTGTTAGCGCACTGATTCTAACTTCCTTTACTACTACTTGCGTTTTACAACAGATTCGCGATTATAGATGCTCGAAGGTGACTGATGCACGATCTCGCTCAGAGTAACCCCGTACTCTAACGTCTAGATTTTGGTCGGAGGTGCAGAGCACTACCTTCCTCGAGAACAACCCCGTATTCTCGCGTCTCGATTTTGGTCGAAAGTAACTGAGTACGATCTTCCCGAGAATAACCCCGTATTCTCACGTCTGGTTTGGCTTCGAAGGTGCAGGGCACGATCTACTGCTATTCGGGCAGGGGCTCCGCCCTGCCCGGCGTTGGGTGGACTAAGTCTTCGAGATAGATTTTGAGCAGGTTTATATACCCAAAAATCTGCCTCAGGAGTGGGGAAGATGCTATGGTTTTCCATAGTGCGGGAAAAGCGGGAAGGGATTCGAGATCGTCAGGTGAAACTGACCTGGAACTAGCTTTTCACCTTGGGAGAGGTTGTGGAATGCGGGGGTGGTCGGCTCGAAGCGAGGCTCGGTCTCAGAAAACCTGTTTCTAGGTACGGAAAAGTGACTCTGAGGTGAACGATTCCAGAATATTCTAAAATATTGAAAGGAAAAATCGTCTGCGTAAAATGAGGACGTAACAACTATAACCAATTGTTTTTTTAACAAAACTTGCAAAGTGCGCGGGAACTAGAAGCTGCAGGCTGCTTCGTTCCCTCGATGGAAATATTCTCCACAAGTTGAATTTATTTTTTTCCTGAAAAATGTTTTTGAAAGCCACGTCAAAAGCCCTCGCAGAGAAAAAAATTCCGCTGTTCCGTTGGGAAATACTTGCGGAAAGAGTGGCCGGTATCGCGAGTAGTGAAATTTATCGCGATTAAATGATTACTCAACGGTCTGATTATTCCTCGATTATACTACTTCATTTTAGTTATCGTATTTTAGCGAAAATTGTTACACTTATGATGCATAAGCATTATTGAAATACTGTAGTGATACTATTTAAAATAATGTTCGAAATATTCCGATGGAATCGATCAGAATTTTTATGACAAACTTTGTGAAATTAAATTTTTAACCTAATTCAAGATTTTCTCATTAGAAATAGTAGAAGTTCAATCAATATTCTTTGAAAGCTCGTAAGCTATAGTTTTTACGAATTCTTCCTAATACATCTTTTTGTATTCGTTTCTGGAGGCTAATTAGTACTTATATTCCGGAAGAATTCCTTCGCTTTTGTTCTATCGAATCCTTCGACCCGTTTATCCGAGGATAATTTACAACAGGATTCCAGGTGTTTCATAAAAATCGAACAGAGAATTCAATTCTCTGATATGAAATGAATAATTCGTTAAACCTGCAAATTAATATCCTCTTCACTGTACAATTCACTAAAAATCACAAAATCAATAAAAGATCGTTATCTAAATTAAAATACAATATCTATGAATTGCGAGAAAATAATTAAGTTGATTAATTGGTTTTGATCAATTTGCCAAAAGTATAGTGCAAACATAGAGAAGATAAACATGGCAGTTGGCCAGCTGGGTCAAAAGCAGATAAATTACTAGAGACTATGTAAATAAGGAGGTAGCAGGTTTGCATAAGCGATGCGAAATCGGTTGCAAGGAGTAATCCAAAGTTGGTGAACCACGTTGAGATAGCGATAGTGGAAGGGGTTGTCTTAGGGTGTCTTAATTGCTTGGGGCTTCGTTACGCTAATAGGTCGAGGAATACATGAGCGAAGCGAAGCTGAAGCAAGTAGAGATTCACGAGTACAAGAAACGATTGGCAGAGGCCGAAACCAGGTACCGTCAGCAGCAGAATCTATTTGAGACGATTCGTGCGGAAAGGAACTCCTGTAACAAAGCTCTCATCGAAGCGCGGGACGAGATACAAGAATTACGAGCGAAACTCAAAACCCTCGGTCACCAAATTGAACAGGTGAAGGAAGATGTCGCAGCCAAAGAAGCTGCGCTCACCAAACAGGAATTTCGTGAGTTTTTCAAAATTTTATTTCACTTTTTTTCATATTTTTTATAAACTTTTATTTGATATTGAATTTTAATTTGAGAATTCGTTTAATCTATCGATAACGAAATGTAAAGAATAAGGCGATTGTCATCGATAAGATCAATAGCGATAATGTCACAACTCATCACAATAGACCAAACAGGAATTTCGTGAGTTTTTCAAAATTTTATTTCACTTTTTTTTCATCTTTTATAAACTTTTATTTCACATTGAATTTTAATTTGAAAATTCGTTTAATTTATCGATAACGAAATGTAGAGAATAAGGCGATTGTCATCGATAAGATCAATAGCGATAATGTCACAACTGATCACAATAGACTGATCACAATTGTGCCACTTAACTATCGCTTGTTTTAACGTATTGCTACATAAATCTTTGATGAAGTCTACCACGATCGTGAATCACTCTGTTATCAAGATTCCCCTATAATCTCCTCGGACATTTGATTTACAATAAGCGATTTGTTGCCACTATAGCCACCATCCTTCGGTAATCCTCCAGAAAATCCTGATTGAAGAACTTCCAGTTCGATTCCAATCAACTTTTTTAACCGAAGTAAAAAATTCTCATTAATTGCATCGGGAAAACTATCTCAGAAGTTTACTCCGCGAAAAACGTTGGAAACAGGCTAAAGTTTATCTCAGTGTTTCGGAGGAAAAAAAGAAATTCCAAGCAAAATCCGAGTTTTGAAACGGAGAGTTTCTCCAAACTTTTATACAGATTTCGATTCTTTTTTACGAGAAATTTCATTAATAATAATTATAATTCTGTGTTAGATTTTTTAAAACAATTTATACAGACAAATTTATACAGATTTAGATTCTTTTTTACGAGAAATTTCATTAATAATAATTATAATTCTGTGTTAGATTTTTTAAAACAATTTATACAGACAAATTTATACAGATTTAGATTCTTTTTTACGAGAAATTTCATTAATAATAATTATAATTCTGTGTTAGATTTTTTCAAACAATTTATACAGACAAATTTATACAGATTTAGATTCTTTTTTACGAGAAATTTCATTAATAATAATTATAATTCTGTGTTAGATTTTTTAAAACAAGAGAATATAGCGTTAATTATGAAAATGATCGAATCACAGTTTTGGGGAAAGTCGAGAAGGAGAAAGAATCGTTGCGAACGGAAGTACAAACGACACAGAAGAATCTATCGAAATTGCGCCACGAGATCGAAGAGAAGAAATCAGAAGAAAAGCGACTTCGCGAGGAAATTCGCCGAGCTGAACTCGAGATCAATCGACAAAAAAAGGAGATCGAAAACGTGTTGAACGAGAGGGACATCGTAGGTAGCCAATTGGTACGACGAAACGACGAAGTGACACTTCAATGTACCAGGATCAAAATCCTTGAGGAAACGTTGCAACGTGGCGAAGCACATTACAACGAAAGATTGGAAGACATTAGACTCCTGAAACTCGAGGTGAAGAGACTCAGGAACGAGAAGCTTCTACTAAGGAAGAGCATTCAAAACGTTTGCGACATGAGGCGAGAGCTCTTCCATTTGAATCGTACTCTCGCTCGAGAGAGATTGAAGGTTGTCGCCCTCGAGGAAGAGGTTCAGACGCCCTTGAATATTCATCGATGGAGGAAACTCGAGGTAACTTCACTCAACTACACTATTAATTTTCCTTCGGGATTATATTCACTATTGGTTCACTTCGTTTCATCGAAGTAAATCGATGGATTCTCTAAGGATACGATTCGTGAATAATTTTGTATATTGAAGAATAATTTCTTAATTTCATTCTACTTCAGTCTGTCTTCTTAGACTGTTACATTATTTTCGATGATATTATGGAAATTGGAAGAAATTATTGTAGGTCACTCGAAATAAAATTATAAGAATTGTATATTATTCTTGAAGAAATAATTTTATTATTATATATATTATTATTATATAATAATAATAATAATAATAATAAATAATAGAAATAATTTTATATTTAATAAATATAATAATTTTTATGAGAACTCCTGAGAAAATATTAATACATATATTATTCTTGTGTTATATGTGAGATTTTACGAAATTCTGCTTTTCTACGAAAAGAATTTCAATTTCGTTTTGTATTTCCAATGCGAAATCAGCATTTTTCCCTCTTTCGCTACGATCTAGTCGCGAACAATCTTCCTACATTTTGCGATTCGTACGATTGTTCTTTCGCATTCGATATTTTTCCTTCGAGAAGAAATAGGAAAAATGATGCGATTTGGGAAAGATAAAGATTCGCTTGTGAATCGAAGAAATCGCGACAGAGGAGTAAAATATGACGTTGTGTCGAATATTATTTCGCAATTTAATGGAGAGGATGTTACACATGACCCATATCCCCTCTTTCGGAAGGGTTAAAGGTCGTGAGGCTCATTTAAATTCAAATTTGTTTCTACGCTCTTGTTATTTTGGGAAATGGAATTACTTACGTGAGTTCGTCAGGTAGATTAACAACGTAGTTTAATTGTTAGAGATAGTCAGAAGATTCTTCCAAAGAATTTCAACAGAATTAAAAATCAATCAACCAAAGAATTCTTATCAACGATTAACGAATTTTCAACGCTGGTCTCGATTTACTAAAAGCGCAGAAATTTAATTTAATTCAACAAATGTTTGATCCTCGTTTTCGAAAAAATTGTAGATTTATAATCCAAAAATTTGTTTCGGAATTGCGAATGTATCTTTGGAAAATATTTCACTATTTTACTATTTTTACTTACTTAGTTCGATATACGATATTCACACGATTCAAAATTTCTTTTACACAATTTTGAATATAAATCTTGGGTTGTAAGAGAAACCATGAATTTTTTCAAAAATCCTTATAGGGTACGGATCCCGAGCGTTACGAGTTGCTGAAGAAGGTAGAAATATTGCAAAAGCGAGTGATCAGAATGTCAGCGAGGGTAGTGGCAAAAGAGAAGAAAATAAAAGAAGGAGAGCGGTTGTACAAGAATCTACGAGAGGCACTGTCAAAGCAGCCAGGACCGCAAGCAGCTGTTTTCCTTAGCAGAACGCAGAAAGCGTTACGCGAAAGAGGGGAAAAGATGAAAGTAAGAAAATGTACCTCTTCTTTAAAGCTACTCTTTAACTTTCTTCAAAACAAACCACTCGCTTTTTTGCCCTTTGGAACCTCAATATCTTTCGATTTCCTCGAAACAGAACATTTATTGAACAATCTACTTCAAGATTCTTTTCCAATGCCAAATAACTATTTGCTTCATTTTTATATTCTTTATTTCAATAATTCGCTAATAATTCGCTGATATTTATTCCAACGATATTTGAGATTATACAATAATTTGTTTTTTAAATCTAAACTATTTCTTTTAACTTTTTCGTGTATAATATTTATTCTAATACTTAGTATAATATTTATTTCTAATATTTATTCCAACGATATTTGAGATTATACAATAATTTGTTTTTTAAATCTAAACTATTTCTTTTAACTTTTTCGTGTATAATATTTATTCTAATACTTAGTATAATAGTCTAATATTTAGTATAATATTTATTTCTAATATTTATTCCAACGATATTTGAGATTATACAATAATTTGTTTTTTAAATCTAAACTATTTCTTTTAACTCTTTCGTGTATAATATTTATTCTAATACTTAGTATAATAGTCTAATATTTAGTATAATATTTATTTCTAATATTTATTCCAACGATATTTGAGATTATACAATAATGTGTTTTTTAAATCTAAACTATTTCTTTTAACTTTTTCGTGTATAGTCGATGGCTTCGCAATTGAACATGTACGAGGTCGAGTTGACGGAACACAAGCTCGACATGGAGAAAGTATGTTGCGAGATGCGCGAACTAAAGAAGAAGTATTACGGTCAGAAGAGGAAGCTTCAAAAGTCTAGAGAGTCGGAGTTGAAATCGTTGAACGAACCGATACAACCGAAGCTACGTTATTCAAAGAAATTCTGTGGCGGTGGATTCAATATGACCCCAAAGAACTGTCTCACTCTTGTTACTGCTGCCAGATAACTCTCGTTCTATCGATAACTGAAAAAAAAAACTCCTGGTAGAATAAATACATTGCAGATATTTACCTATATGTATCACGGTTCAATAAATAGATCGGATTTCTATCTGGAGACTCGAGATTGTAAATGATTCGATGAATAAAAATAAATAAGAAATATAGTAAAAAAAATACTATAACGGTATAAAAATTCAATATATTGGTGATTGAAGTAAAAAGAGAAGAAAGTAAGAATGGAAAGAAAATAGAGATTCTATTTTTCATTTCTCGAGATATTTCGCTACTTTTATGAGGAATCAAGGAAATCCGGGAATCTCGGACGAAATGATGCAATATTTTTCAATGGTTCATTCATTTTTGTTTTACTATACTTTTGGGAATATCTCGGATAGTATCCTGATGTTCCATTCGAAATTCTGATGATAAAGAAGAATAGCCCATCGCACGCGCGATAAAAGCTCCGTGATTCTTTTTCTAAAGGTTTCTTTTTATATTTTCGGTGCTATCGCGAGATATTGGAATTATCGCTGAATATCGCTGTTTTCGCGATAAAGTCTACCGTGATTTTGATTTTTCGCTGAAAATGTTACACGCTTTTTAGTCTTATTGCAAAATGCACTAATTGAATCAGAATTTGATTTACCTCAGTGTTTTATTCACTGATCCAATCAATTTATTCTTGCTATTTGCAGTAAATTATTGTGAAATATTATACGTAACGATTGTTACCCTGAATTATAATCAATTGTTAGAAAACGATGGTGAACGAATCGTTAGAGTAAATAGTAAAATTGGATGAAATTGTGTGAAATATGACGAGATAAAAAAATGTATAAGAAAAGAGAGATAGAATGAGATAACGTTATTTTTAGTCTTATTGCAAAATGCACTAATTGAATCAGATTTTGATTTACCTCAGTGTTTTATTCACTGATCCAATCAATTTATTCTTGTTATTTGCAGTAAATTATTGTGAAATATTATACGTAACGATTGTTACCCTGAATTATAATCAATTGTTAGAAAACGATGGTGAACGAATTGTTAGAGTAAATAGTAAAATTGGATGAAATTGTGCGAAATATGACGAGATAAAAAAATGTATAAAAAAAGAGAGATAGAATGAGATAACGTTAAGCTAAACATTTTAATTTCGATTCCATTCGTAAACAGAGTTTTTGCTAAAAGTCATTTCGGTGGCTTATTAGTTCTCGAAAAGGATTTGGAGCGAAAGGATTACTCCAAGTCGCCGCCGCGTTGGCTCTTGATTCCTGACGAAACTGACTCTGGATAGAGGATTGCTTCGAGGGATTCGGAGTTTCTTTGAAACGTCTCTTCAGAATCTTCTGAGATTATGGTCTGTTACGCTTCAACTCCTCATATTCCTTCTCTGATAAACAGATTTAAATCTCAGCGATCTTCTTCAGCCGCACATATTTCTTACGATCCTCTTCTGATACAGTAAATAAAACATTCTTCCTCTATTCTTTATTTATTTTTCTTTATTATCCTCGAGTTTTTATTGTTACTTTTTATTTCGCTATTCTTCAACTTCGAGATTCTCGTCGTGTTCTTTCATCCGGGAAACTTGTTAGTTTGAAGAGCTTCGATAAGATTCGTTCGAGCTTCTTCCAATTCCAATTACATATACATATGTGACATACATACATACATACATACATACATGTTAAATTCATTCTTTTCTAGAGAGACGATTCAAATTAAAAATCTCGACAATATTCTTTTGAAGATTCCAATCGTACATGAACATTTCTTTCTATTATCCTACTCTACATACGTATGTAGAGTATATACATGTATATGTATATCAGTGTAACAATTGCACGACTGTGTATATCTCGAATAGATGCTAAACAGAAACGCGCGCATCTCTCAGAAAACAAAAGCATCAGTGGAGCAAGGAAGTACGTCATTACGGATTCACTCGTTAATTGATTCATCCATATGCATAACACAGCTTCATTACGGAACGAACCCTGCACTCCCGTTTATCCAGGAATCCAGCGTGAAGACCATGCGCTTTACCTATATATTGTACATTGTACATATAATCGGTTACGAGCTGTGTCCCACCGATATTGATCTTCTATAAGCTACATCGGCCCATTACCTGTCCCATTCTCTTTGCTACAAATAATAAGTGGCTATAAACAATACACGACACGTAACAATATCCACGTAATACCAAATTGTAAACAATTAGTGACCGTAATATAATTATTGGCCTCGGAATCTCTGATTACCCGTAAAAATAATTTATCGACAGTTTCCAACGAACCAATTAATATTCAATTAACCAATGCAATACGTAATTTTTAATTATTTAACTTCAATTTGATGCTTTATTTTTACTCTTAAATACGAAAAATAGGAAAAAATTGGGAAAGTAGATTTTAGATTCAATTGTAGTGGGAGATTCGATGTAGGAATTTTCGATGTAACGTTTAAGTAGTTAGATAGGCTAATTGCAAGTGTACAATTGCAATTATACTCTCTATTTCCGTCCGATGCCGACAATCTTCCGCGAACTGTTTTGCGTCGGGAGCAATTGATGCGTCGGAAGCAACGAGAAACGATCGAGATGTCTCTTCTCCATTGACGGGAGAATTGGATCGTCTTGTCAGGCTATTTTTATCTTCGCCAAGGATTCTCGGAAGTACAGTAACGCGAAAGGAGAATTAAATCTAACAATTTCCAAATTTTCCATCAATTAAATCCTATATTCGTTCAGCTATTAAAATTCTATTTTCCCAATGACTCTAAAGAATTAAAAATCAAATTGTAAACTTAATAAATAACATTACTAATTTTTACTTAAATTAATTCCGCAATTATTAACGTACTGTTATTCGAAGCTTATATTCTCTGAGAAAATCAATCAGCGAATTTCAGTATCAATTTTCTTAATTAATGGAAAAAGAAGAAACTGGAAAGACGCATTTGAAAAATTGTTGCGAATAAAAAAACTTCATCATTCAATGTACACGCTTTTTAGTTTGACTCTTTATACAAGTTATCTTTTGTTCACGCGTGGTCCATTATTCAACTATGTTCACTGAGCTTCCAATTTCAACGGAAATTCTGCTTCGTTCCCAGCTTCTTCGCGGTCTCCTGGTTCACCTTCTTACCGATTTCCTTTTTCCTGGCGCCTCTGGGGATCGTGCTTTCAGCCAAGTCATCGTATCTAGCCGGTGTTCGACGAGAGTTTTTAATGCAGTGGCCCGGTTCCCGAAAGACTGATTAAATTGTCTTTTGCATGGCAGCAGCTGGCTCGAACCTCAATATGCGCGAAATCGAGACGAACTTCGTTGTATTACAAATAAATGGTAAAATTTTGAAAATCTAATTCTAGATATTTGTCTCCGTGAAACCAAAAATCATAAAGACATGTATGTAACGATCGAAATTTTGAAGATGGAAAATTTCGTGATTTGTCAGAATTATTTTTAATCTTGTTATTTATTAATTATTGATATATATTATATTTTTTTCGATATTGCGGTGTATATGTGTTTAAATGTCACAAAACATCGAAGAATTATTATTCGTACGTCCTACTCGGTTCTTCGTTACCTTGTACTCGTTATGGAATAGCGCAAGCACACATCTGCAGCCGACAGACCGAAAATTTCTCTGTGTTTTTGATTGGATACCTGTTAGTTCCATTTTTTTCATTCGAGCTTGTGCTCACGTGCCACGCGTACCAATCTTACTTTTCTCTCGTTCGTTGGTTCTCTCGGAAATTTCAATAGTGCTTTGGTATAAAAATGATTCGTCAAAATTCACAGTAAAAGAAAACACTTTTAATTTGCAATCGATTCCTCTATCATGAAATTTCTTTTGCATTAAGTTGAAACCCGTTTATCACTTATTTTATATCTTATTCTACTGATTTCATTAGTAAAAAATTTCAAATAAATTATTGACAGGAGTTTCAGTATCGATTTTAGTATTTTAATAAATTAATAATACATAGTCACTAGTTCTAAAAATGTTCGAAACTCAAACGTTAAAGAGAATCACTCGATAGCATCTCAAACACAACTAAAAATGTTTATGGAAAATGCGAAGAACTTTGAAAGAGTTTGTAGAAGCTTTTCCTCGAATGGAATCGTCGAAGAAAATAAGTCACTGTTAGTTCGCAAATATTTCCAAAGCACTCGTGTCTCCATTTCGAAACTACTCGCAACAGTCTCAGAAAATTCCTCTTAAATTTCGAAATACACACGAGAAAGAGAAAACGAAGTTGAAGAAAAGGGAATCGGAGAAAGAGAAGTTGTAATTGTTCGTCTCGAGCTAAAATCGTAACTTAAATGGCTTTCAGCCTCGTTAGCTGCTTTTTTAAGACTCTCGAGAGGCTAGAAATTGGCGGCGACAGGAACGTTATAGCTCGTTGGAGACTGATTCCCAATGAAAAAGCTCAACACAGACTGAAGCTCTTCTCGAATCGCGCCACTTGGCAACTTCCAGCTGAAGCGTTCAGCTCCAAGCGTGAAAAAACGTCCACACAATTTGGCGGCATGTCGAAAGTTCAGATTACAGTTTGATTCGAGGAGATACGGAGACAAGAAGAGGCTAATCGAGCTGCCAATTCGAGAAGAGTTTACTTATCGTCACAGAAGAGTTGTCTTGTCCTCTAAATGACCAAAGAAAAGCTCCTCGAAGATCTTAGAAATAACTTTCACAAAAATCTTCTTTCCTCAAGATTTTTCTTTGTGTCTTCTATTTTTTGTTTCGGTCAAACTTGTAACAAAGGATCAATATACTCTGATTCGTTTTCTTTTCTCGACAAATTTCTCAACGAAATCCAATTTCCAAAACAGGGATTCTTACTAATTCAATATATAATTTATTTAATAAAAATATTTAAATCGAATAAATAATTCAAATAAATTCAAATAAATAATTTATTTAAATTCCAATAATTCAAATAAATTCAAATAATTCAAATATATCAAATAAATTCAAATAAATCAAATAAATAATTAAAAATAATAAATTTAATCAAATGTTGATATTGTTGAACATTATATATGAAAATAATTAAAAGCTTCTCTTTCATCGTGATTATCAAAATTTCTTTGTTGAATTATAATTTTGAGCTGAAATGCTAGGAATCAATGACACAGATATCCAGCAGATTGTTTCAACATTTGCACCTGTTGATGTACCTGTTGACGAAGCAGGGAAAGGCTCTGGGTTGACGTCATCGAGAAGCCAAAGCTTTGTAGCGCTTTTCCTTTAGTATCAGCTCGCCACGTCGCGCGTCGTCAACTCCGTTGAAACAAAGGCTATCGAATCCTGTGAGCGGATCCATAAACACAGCCTTTCCTTCCCTGTTGGATTACTTCCCAAATTTCGACCCATTGTTCCAGAGGATTGAAATTTCTCTGAGCTTATCGGCATTGTTGGTCTGTTAACCGATGTTACCAAATTTTCCTCTTGGATTTCTGGACTCAGCGACGGATTGTCGATTCCTACTGCGTCGATTAACCGTTCGTTAGACGAACCATCTTGTCAGATTTAACAATTTTAATAATAATTTCTATTCTCATTATTATTTTGTTCTTTTTAATTTATTTATTATCTTCAGCATTACAGGTTTATTATTCTAATTTATTATTCTTATTTATTATTCTTTATTATTCTTATTTATTATTATTATTATTATTATTATTTATTATTATTTATTATTCTTATTTATTATTCTTATTATTCTATTTATTATTCTTTATTATTCTCATTTATTATTCTTGAAATTCAATTTGTATCCGACATAAAGTATCAAGAAATTTTACACCGTTAAGACGAATAAATTAAGGTACGATTTAAGGGAACAAGGAGAAGATAATAGACAAGAGTTTCTAGTTTCATACTTTAACTCCTTCGAAGCATCGAATTAATATTCCATGAGTAAAGATTACGCGTTAATCTAAAAGACAATTCACGATGATCTCTACCAATTTCTCGAGAATTCTCTTTAACTGCATTCAACGAAAACTTTCCGATTATTCCAACGAGTTCGAAACTTCGTTCATCCAGCTTCAACTCGACGAGTGACATAAAGTAGTACATAAATCTCGAAGGACTGTTATAATAACGTACATAGTTCGCGGAGTTCCATTGTTCGCGATTGAGAGATTTGTTTCGGTTCGCTTCGTCTAAATTCGGTTTTCCTCGGGTTGGTAGTGAGCAGGTGGTCGAACACAGTTCCTGCTGAGCGCTCTCGAGGATTTGAGGTAGGTCAGACAGCGATGCAAGTCGATATATCGATTCGTGCGCTCTCCTGTCGCTAGGTGGCTGACCTATAGCCTTTTTAAGACAACCGATCGCGGAAATGCATACAATAAAATTTCGATCATCCAAACTTATCCTAATAAAAATTCACCAAAACCATTATTATTAACTATACATTTTTTTATATATAAAACAGACGCAATTATTTATCATTTCTACTATTATCCCGATATGAAATATATTTTTAAACGATTCCCAAGAATTCTTTATACACATTAATATCCACAGAATTTAATTGTTTAATGTGTGCGAATTTATTATATTTCTAACTATATTTTCAATTGATAGGTTCATCGTATTTTTTTTATATCGGCAATAAATAGCATTTTTAATGCCTAGTTTTACGTGTAAAAATATTTATAGGTGGTTAAAGTAACCAAGAACAGAACAGCAACCAGCTATGATTACTTTCCCAAGAGTTTGCAACGATAAAAAGCTCGCCAACTGCACGAAGGATTGCAAGAGAACCTTCGTGCCATTTGACGGGAGATATTTGCTCGAATTTTTCGAGTTTGCTCTCGGTCAATATTTAGAACAGTATTCGTGGTATATAGCGAAGGTAGCAGGCACTACCATCCCCGAAATATGTACATAGTACTCGTTCGCTCGCTAGCTGAGAGGGTTGTCGGATTTTCCTAAGGATTGTCAGTCACAAGAAATTCCGCCTGACGTATTATTTCCATGTAAATAAACCGATTTCCACGCGTAGAGTGCTGAATACAGATCGAAGCATTTAGAGAAGCGCGCTCACGAAACGATTCGATACAAACATCGCTTCGTCGAGGAAATTTTCCATCAGGAAAGATACGTTTGGAACTACGAAACTGTTTCGATTAAGTGGATTTGTTCGAAAGAAAATTCAAATACTGGAAAGAATTTTGATTAAATTACTTTTACTAGTTATTTTAATGGCATTTAAATGATATGGGTTAGAAGAATTGAGAATTCCTAGAATATTAAATTGGAAGAAGAAAATCGGGTTACTTAAGAACGCATAGCAATGGAATTCTCTATAGTTGGACAATTATTGAGGCGAAGAGCGAGGCAAATCTTTAGCCAAAGACGAAGGGATTACTCTTATGAGAATAGGAGGGAATCAAGGAATAGAGCAATATCGTTCCATCCTCGACTATCCTCCTTTTGTTGGATTTCCTCTGTATTTCCCTTTTCACCTTTTCCGGAACACTGGGAATTCTGCATCGCAATTCTGGACAATTCACGGTTTTCCAACCGCATCATCTTCAGGCTAATACCGTCCCTTCTGCTCGAATCTCGGTTACAATTTCCCTGCAATGTCCTCTTTACCCTCTATTCACGTATTTACGTAATAATAATTATTAACTCAATCAATTAAACGATATTTTTCCTTTTATATTAATCATATTCAATTCTATATTCAAAATGAATAATTCAGGCACAATTATCTACCTTTCTTTAAACACATAATCAATAATTAGTAATTTTATATCATCTTAATCCGGTAATAATTAAATATTGCAATTTAATAACTATTTTAAAGAAACAAATATCCACATCTATACGAAGGGCAATATATTCCTTTAATATACCCTGGTTTTCAGAGTAAAAAAAGCACGTAGACCGTTAAAGGGAATTACTTTAACCCCGAGATAAGAATATAACGCGGCCTTTTCCGCTAGCGTTATTAAACTCCTCGGGTTTTTATCTCTCGACTTCTCTGGCCTCGGAACGCGCGAAACTCCCGAGTCTAGAAATTAATAGAGAAATTAAGGGAGACGGTAAACGCGATCAGTAGAATTCATGAATGTGAATGGAGCGTGGTGGTCTCTTGGATGTACACTTGGATAATCCAATTTTGGAAACTGGAGGCATCTGGAATTTTAAGACGCAACGCGAATCTAGTCCCATTGGGATTCCTGATACGTATCGGTCAATTATGGATCCGGTTATATATCCGGGATCGAGAAACATTGTTGGCTCTTTCACTCGATTGGTTGCAATGGTAATAGAATTCTTGGAATATTCTTTTATACCCTTAATTCAATCAATACGGAGAAAATTGAATTTCTTATCTTTTATTATCGTTATTATATTCATAATTTCTAATGGGAAAATTACACAATTCGGAAAGAAAAAGAGAATTTTGGAATTGAATCTGACGAGTGGTTGACTAGGTAGCGCTAGAGACTACTGTCTAACCATTCCTTGATTCATACTACTGTCTACTTTGAATCGAGCACAGTGTAATTTATCATTTCGAAGGATTTTCAGAATTTTCATTGAAACCAAATCCGATATCAAGTTCTATTATTCGAATTAACTTCTTTAACGTCGTTATTTATATATTTATTTTCAATTTTATGATTTTTATTCAAATCACCGTTGGATATTCATTTTCATTGCATTTCGAATCATTCGTACTTTCGACAACTATTTTAGAATCCTCTTTTTTCGAGAATTCTGATTGTGAATATAATTCGAATTGCACTCTTATTGGAAAGAGAAACAAGAAGAGCTAAATAGCTCTTTAATTAGTTCGTACGATTGAATTTTCACCACGATTTTCGACGGCAAATTATTAAGCAGATTTAGTTTCCAGCCTGCAGATTAGTACGTCTGTTAGTAATGGTCGGTTGAAAGTTCATTGGCGTAGGGTAATAATTAAATAATTATAAGCCAAATGCCAAATTATTAGCCAACGTAATTCCCTTTAAATTTCAATTACAGATCATACGTATTCCTCTGACGTGAATAATTCTACGCTGATTCGTCGATCCATCGCGGATTAAGATCTAACTTTTGGCAAACTTATAAAAATAATTATCTATCTGTCAAATTCAACAACGGTTCTTGACAAACAATCAAATAAAGTTGGTATTTTAAATTCTCTTTCGAAAAGAGGTCGCAAAATTATAAATTGCAAAATTGTTATTATTAAATATCAGCGCTATTTCGCCCGAAGCGAACAGAGAAACAATATAAAACAAAATGAAACTTAAAATGATGAAAAAGATTTTTCCATTTGCAAAATTCCCATTAATATACGAGTTGTTTGATTACAAACCAACGAGAGGCTTCAATTAGAAACTTTATATTTTAAGAAATATCTAGAAAATGTTACCAAGTAAAAATATAGAAAAATTGTTGAAATTATTTCAATAGTGATAGAAGAACTTGCTGAATTTTCTAGTCACCAACCAGTCATTCAGCAGTTTATTTTTGTCGTGTCCCGTTTTTACTACAATCACTGGGTATCAAAATAGTTATTACGAGGATGTAAGATTGTTAGATTTGCGTTTATGTTCGTTTGCGGTAGCTATAAAGCTATGTGTTTCGTGGTTGGTAAAACGAGCTCGTAAACAGTTTTCATGCTGCGCTTTGAGTCTTTTATTCTGAGATAATGCGTGAGAATCGCCACACGAAAATACCGATTTCTTATCGCGGGAAACTCCACTATATTCTCGTTATCCGATTTTATTTACGTCACGTTGCACCTGAGGATTATCGACTCTGGTTAGATCGGTTTCTCGGGTCATTTTTACTGACACTTATTTTTCGGAATAAGAGAAAGATAAAGTACGATATTCGCGAGACAAAAAATTAAAACGAATACCAGACTTCGAGAAACGTTAAAATTTTATTAAATAAGATTATATTTTTTAATACCAGTATTTAATGTAATCGATTGTAATTAAATTTCAAATACAATTCTGTATTAAATTATTTAAATCGAAATTGGATGAAACGAAGGAAATTTGCGTTTTTCTGAATGGATTAAATTTGGAAATTTCAAAGATCCGTCGAAATCTTCGACTGGTTAAGAAAAAATTATTCCGTCGCGTCACCGAGTCACGAATGTTTTCCCTCCTGTTAATTATAACGGCTGATTCGATTGTCTTGCTTGGGGAAATAAATTGGTGGCGGGGATGACGACGCCTCTCGCTAGATTTTTCCTTAACAGAAAGAAGGCGAATCGCGCGACAGTTAATCTGAGCGAGTTTCCTCGATTTAACGCGACGAGTTTTCAGTGGAAACTTTCATTTAAATGATTCCACAGTCAACGAACTCCATGAAATTAAAGCGATCATTCGAATTCCGGGGAATTATAAAAAATTATAAAAGTATAAATAAACATCTTTATATACTTAATAAATATCTTTATATACTTAATAAACATCTTTATATACGTAATAAACATCTTTATATATTTAATAAACATCTTTATATACTTAATAAAGATCTTTATATCTTTATACATATAAGCAGTTGAGTCAAAATTATTTGTGGTCAGCGCTCCGAATAACTATTAGCCAAATCTGGTTAAGGATTTAGGATGGAACTAGCATATATACATATGTATGTATTCATATACATGTAGCACATAGGACGAACGATATTCACGTTAGGTTAATCAGCCAGTCGCTATTAAGTGCGTTTCATCGAGCAGGATACCAATTGATTTCGATCGAACACGCGTAATGACGATACAAGGGGTTCGAATGTTTCGTTCCCGCACACTCATGTACTCACGCATGTACCTTTTCTCCAGCGAGGTTTCCCTTGCGAACGTATATATGTAGATGTAAATCGTCGATCGCAATTACACGGTGGAAATCGAATTAAATTGCTCGAGTTGCTCGTTTCATGGAAATTTGGCACCTAGCATCCTATGTACTATCTAGTATCCAGATCCCTATGCGTATATTCGCTTTCATTTCGATGCGTATCGAGCGAACAATTCTACCTTTCGAAATTCTAACGATAAACGCGATTCAAATGTTCAAGAAAATGAGCATTTTTATTATTAGTCAAATCTGACATAACTAAAATACCGGAACAATCTAATTACCACCATTTCTTTAATTGCACTTGTGAAATTAGTACTCGCTTGAAATAGCGATCCTCTTAGACTGTAATTCTTGATATCACGAAATTACGCTCTCCTTCTCCCCACCTAACCCTCAAAGAGTGCCTTTAAGAGTCCGTATCTACCAATTCATTTTCCACTATTAGAGAGAGAGCTGTACTCCAACGATTCGTACTAATAAAAATTCTATCCAATTTAATCATTCCGCGAGCAAGATTACCCTGGTAATCCTATGAAATACGAACGTCCGCCTGTCTCTTTTTTGTCAAGCATTGCAAAGAAAATCGAGGCGCAGGGGAAAAAACTGGAAATCTGAGCAACCGACTTTTTGGCCAAGTCCCCAGTGTCAGGTTGGAAACCGTTTGGTTAATTGTCTTCCGCATTCAATTGTCTCGACCAGCCGAAAAAATCCGATGATAAAAAAAGGAATTCTATCGATTTAAAAGTTGCTATATTAATTCTCGTGACTCACGTGGAACGTAACGATTGTAGTTTATATTATAATGTATAAAATTTTTAGGAGAAATACTTATTAACATTATAGCTTAGATTTTCTGTGTGATATCAATTACAGAATCTATGATGTATAATAAATAATTGGTGATTTTATACTAAAATAATTTTAGAGTTGTTGATCCATAGTAAATGATCACGATTGAATCTTCTGCTTAAATATACCCGTTAGTGTATCACTTTTCCATTCAATACACCGCAACTCGGCATCAAGATTAAAGAAGTAAGGTTATCGCTACCTTGTTCTATGTACGTGCACGGTGTCAAATATCAAAGGTTCGGCATCGACTCTGTGTTTTAACGAGTGTGCAACTATGTGCGTGAGCTTTGAGCAGCGACGAACAGCGTCTTTGTTCTCGAACGCGTCATACATATGTACATACATAGCCATGTATATGAGAGAAAAAGAGTAATCAGAAAGATAGTACGACACGAACACTCGGAAATGGAACAGTGATACAAAAACCGCCTTATTTTCTAAAGGGGACATCATCATAAATCTACTCACATTTAGATGTTCAGCTTTTCTCCACAATGCAGCTTACTCGCAGTCGCGTCGCAGTAAGTATCCTCGTTGCTCGAACAGTAATCCATGGGGCAGTATTTACACACACAAACACATATACACACGCACTGCACTTCACACGATTAACACTGGAAACAACGATAAATGCTTCAATTTCTTTATATTGCAAGCGAAAGAAGGAACAGGGTAGAAACACATTGTTACTACACCACGCGAAACTACCTTGTTTCACGTGATTCGTAAGAAGAAAAACTCGTCGACTCAGACTGTGTCTCCGACTCTAATTCACAAATGTGCTTCAATTAAGGATTTCACGTGACGCGACATAATTAATGTCTCCGACTACACTAGATTCTCGGTGATCGTTGAATTCGAGGGAACGACGAGCCGCCATTAGCCTCTACTTTTGCATGCATTCGCGATTTACCAGAAATTCAACTACCGTCAACGGAGATATTATATAAAATAAGGAACTAATGACTTGCCTATTTGACTGTGTCGCTTGTTCCAGTGTTAATTACACTTCCGTAACTTCAAAATCGCTGTTTAATTACCACGATTACGCAGTGATGCAATCCCCGCGACGCGCACTGTTAACTGGCTCCCTGCTCGGTCGGTAAAATCGATATTGATTCACAAGATGGCTCAATCGCGGCGCTAATCAATATACCAACCAATATTTATCGACTTTTGAGAAAAAATTATCTTACTTTGGAAATCATGTCAGGATAAATCTGTTCGGTGAGTAACATTAATTATTGGGATTGGTTTGATAATCGATAATTACTAAGTTTAGCTTAATCAAAATATTTTAATGAGATGTTCTAGAACTGTGAGACGTGAGTATGACTAGGTTGGTACTTCTCTTTGTCAGTAGAAGCTTCGAAAGTCGCAGGAGTGCGCGTCGTTTCGTTACTTGTTGTAATTATCGCGAATGTTACGGGAATTTTCGCGGAGTTGAAGTGTTGTGGTGTTCAGTTTGTGATTATGTGGCGAATTAGTGAAAGTGTGGAGCATTATTGCCAGGAACGTCTTCGTCTCAGCACACGGAGGATAAAATACAGACGATGGATTTTTTCCGAGGGAGTCTTCTGCAACATGGTGAGTCAAAACCCAGTCTATAAAACTGTAAAACACGAGTTAATAACGCAAACAGTTGGAAATACGTTAAGACAATTTTATCCACTTGTTAGATATATAAAATTATTAAATATGTATATATCGCCAAACGAAATATCTCAGTTGCAAATCAATTCGAATGTCGATTTAACAACCACGACTGCTACGATCGCGTCTTTCTCGCGTGCATCTCGTTTAATTAACAGCTAATGTCTCGAGTTTCGAGACTCCTACGTCGCATAGAGTTACATTCGATACCGTAATTAACTGCTACTCGACATGAGTTTCCACATTGTAGGCTGTGTACATAATGTACCTAGCGTGTACGTAGTCACTTCCAACTGAATGGGTATCGTTATCTGCTCTTCGTTACAGAAAAATCGTAGAAACCTCGTTCCGTAGTATTTCAGAATCGTATAAAGTAACCTATAGTCGAGAATCTACGCGTTTTATCGTCTGGAAGAAAAGCGCAGTCCGATAAAGGCTTCATTTACAAACTTCTATGGAACGTTTGCTCGGTTTCGCGATGCTCTTTCTTGATAGTGGCAAATTCTCCGCTAATTATCAGTAGTAGAACTAACACCAATTAACAAGCTAATTAAGATATTCGAAATTACTTTATTGCACCTAATAAGACAATCTATTTTTTAATAATAAATATACGTATAAATTGATATTGAAATATCTTTTCAAATATCTATTAGCTGTAATCGTATTTCAATTATGATTTTTTTTACTAAACTTACTAAAATGACTAAAATATGAAATAGGAACGATTGAATGATAGGTTTTTGAGATTTTGGATAGTTTTATAGTGGTGAACAGATGGAGTTAAGTGAGAATTTGCTCGAAGCAATTTTATTCTTCTCCTTATGGACTCTAGTTCGCGAGATCCAAACGGATCGCGTCCCTTGTCTCGTCGTCGAGCGGCTGTCGAAATGTTTTGATCGATATCCCGTATTCGGCGCGGCACACGGGACACGATAATGACTTGTCACTCGCACTCCGTCAATTTTCGTTATCTCCTAGAACACGCGAAGTTCGCCTCCTAAAGCGAGCTGTCGCGAGGATTACGCGTTCACGGATTAAACCGTTTTAACTTAACCTAGCATAGTCTCGTCTCTCATTGGGAGTCCTGTGCGTTGATTAAATTTCACGAGTACTCGCGCGATAGACTGATTAATATCACTCGTAGTCGATGGGTTTCAGTCTCGCGGGGCCGAGACTTCGATACTGGGTCTTGCAATTAAATTAGTCTCATTGTCAGTTTTTTACAACAGACGTTATCTCACTTGGAATTATGTAAATATGATTGTTCTATATGAGTCTTTCATTTGCAAAACAAATGATTCTTTTAGTAGTTAGAATTCTAGGTTTCTATTTCGAAATGATTTTTCAATTAATTAAACTAAACTTCTGAATAACAATATAATAATAATAGTAATAATAATAATAATATAAGTTATTTTGGATGACGAATATTTCCTTAATTTAAGTAAAAACATAATACGATTATTGAGAAATCAATTATTTTAGGAAATACGTCTTTTATGAACTGCGATTTTTTTATTACGGGAAAAATAGGAGTTGATTGAGCAACAAGGAGGATTTGAGTGGAATGTAATCGATAGTGTGATTTTTTACGTGTGCAGAATAGGTTGAAAGCAGAAGAATAGTTAGAGGTCTGTGGTCGAAAGTGTCGAACCAATTTCGCGTGACAGGAAATGAGATTTTTTATAAACGGCAGCACGAAGGATACGTATTATAACTATGTGTAGGATCGCAGACGCGTCCTGTATATTAATTGTTTCTATCAGTTTCTCCAATTCGTCAGAGGGCCGGATTAGTTTTCTCGCTCACGTTGCTGGTTAGATAGACGTGCTAGTTGATTAAGGGACAGTTTGACGTAGCTGGATTAATTCGACTTTAGGGATTATTGCAAAGCTCACGTGACAGCTTCTCTACTCATCTCATTCGTGTAATTATTCGATTGAATGTAAAAATTAAAAAAAAGTCCCAATAAATAACTCGAACCGTTTTTTTCTATTCTATATATATATTTATAATTTTTATTACCATTTTTCTTAGGCAAAACTATTAAATATCTAATTGAATTTTGGTGACTAAAATATATTTCAAAAGAAGGAGATTTTTTCAACTAGTTTATAATAAATTGTGACAAATTGTGTTATATTATATGAATGAAAATAGGGAATAATAACGATTAGCAATTATTCGCAATAATTTATAAGAAATTTGCTAAATTTGGTGTCGAATCATGGAGAGGAATGTCGAAGAGATTTATGGCCTCGTAAGTCATTGACAAAGGACATCTTCCGAATCGACAAAAGGTGATGCAGGAATTAATATAGCGCAGTAAAGTTGGTTCAAAGAGAGAGAGAGAGTGAAACCATAAGTGCGATGATGTACGACCAACGTTCGTGGCAGCATATTAACCAGACGTTTCCTCCAGCAAATACGTCTAGAATAGCTGACTAAATACCAACGAAACTTTCCTTCAAGTTTGTAGATTCGATGTTCCATTTATTGCTGGATAACTTTCTGTTCCAGGAACCGAATATCCATATAAGTGTACTTGAAACAGGTTCCTCTTAGGATTCATGTATATTCAGAAGCTTCGAAGCTCGATTTCAAACATTTGCATAGACTTTTGATTCCAGTGGCGTTGGCAGTTCGATGCTTGGAATTGCTAACTAACATATTCTCGAATAATTAGAGCCTCTTGACTTCCCTTTCACTCGCTTCTCTACAATTATTACAATACAATAATTACAATTATTCTCTCTACAATTATTACAATACAATACAATAACATAGAACATTCAGTTTATTTCAACAATTGCAATCTAGTTATTTAAATCCATTTGCAAAAATCACTATAATCAATCCATAAATTCCAGAATCAGAGGGTTCAAGAGAGAACCTTTGTCCAGATATCAATTTCGCGAAATAAACCTCTCGACACGGTGGTAATGCTCGATAAAAAGAAATCAAGTGAAAATTTCCTCGTTTGATGGAAGCTTCGATTACAGAAATTTCCGCGAATATTTTTCAAAGTGAATATTACTTAATGCTAATCGTACTGGTAGTAGTTTCACCTTTCGCCCTCTTTTGATCAAACGATCGTGATCGTTCCGCTCAGCTCCGTCAAATATTTTAACAGTTAGTAGTTGTAATCGCCACTATTGCGGCCGAAGAAGTAATCTCGCGGATGATTAATGCTGCTGGGATGATTAAGCTTCTACCGCGCGATTCCTGGAATCGATGGGATCAGCGAGAGCAAAGTAGCTCGTAATCTTTTGATCGTACTCTTTAACTTCTTATACCAATATATAAATAATATTAAATAATATTAAATAATATTATAGTCTCTCGTAACTTTATATTAATATAACCGTTTACAAATTATTTGGAAAATTGTTCTGGCGCGAATTCTGCGTCTTGGAAATTTGCAAGCCAGTAATTGCAGGTTTGATTATATCTGAATTGAATTGATCGTTTACATACGTGGGACATATATATATATATATATATACGTTTGATGGGTGACAAGTATTCCGCAAACAAGAGTGCGAATATGCTTTCCGGAATATACTATGAGCACTTTGAAATCACTATTCACAGATTGCAGTGTGCGAACGTATGTACACACTTGGTTTGATGAAACATATATGTAAAGCAAACACAGTCTCTATAATCCATTACGAGCTCTTTGCTTTCTCTCTCTTTCTTTCTCATTGCGGATCAAACATATTCGAATAGATCATTTTCCGAAATTCACTGCTTTGATCACGGATTCGTAAACAACCTGTTATTACTCATAATATAAAATCCGTGAATTATTTAAAATCTTGCAAAAACGTTTTTCTCTTCGCGTGTTCAGTTTCTGGAAATAATCGATTAGAAAGCGATTTCGATTTTAATTCATTCAATGAAAACAAAATGTACTTGAAAAATAATATACTTTGATAATCATTATGATCTATATTGTATCTGATAATAACAAATTGATTTTGTAGAAATATTTTACTGAAATTCTTCTTTTTAAATAAATATCATATCAATATTATTGACTATATCGTAAAATACTTGTTGATAATTGATGAAATCGATACTTTAAAAAATCCTATTTTCGAGGCAATTAGCCTAATAATTCTAGATTCTATGGTCGATTTTGATCAAGCTAGAAGCGTAGATCGTACGGAGATTTGATTCACGCGCGTGTAATTAAACCAAGTATGGAAATATGATTCACGGATGGGCGAACGTTGCAGGATTCGCAGAGTGCACCGACGCGATCAACCGGAAACGGTGCGACGCAACGCGGTGGTCCGCGAAACTGATCGAATTACGAGGACCAACGAATTAGACAGGATTCGGTATGGTAGCATTCGCGACTCGAAACCGGACGCGAAATCCATTTCGGCTAGTTTCGAGGATCCGCTTCTCGACTTCCGGTGATCTCGATGAACACTCGTGGTCAGCCTCCTGTTATTTTCAACTGACCAAACTACCACAATTCCACAGGAAATTATTTTCATCAATTTTATCGATTTAAATATTTCAAGTTGAACGAACTCAACTAAAATCTTCACTTTTTTTTGTATTCTTAAATTTAAGAATATTACAATTTTCCATCAACGTATGAAATTAAAGTATGATATACAGTGTGTTCCTATTTGGTGACACGTTTTTCGAAGCCTTGGGAAGTCGATTAAAGCGAATAATATAATGAAGTTACCAAGGGTTTTCCCAATAATGGATATTGATTGATCAAATCATTAAGGCTAACAGTTTCTATAGGTTCGTTCACACCGAGAGACAATTCAATTTGGAAGTTTGCGTTATTAATCGTCGAACACCATGCGAGACAACGGTCTAGCATTCTAGTGAGTTCATTGTTCGAAGGATAGAAAAAGGGTCTTTCTACCTCCCCTGCTTTTTATTCCTCGCCTGTCGGTCATCGAGAGCAGAATATATTCCACAGGGAGTCTTTCTCTCAAGACACTCAAACAAGAAACACGATTTCATTAACTTTTCCTCATGACCAGTCTAATCAAACACTCTTATATCTTCCTTAATCTCAAGAATTCTCTTTCCACTTATCTCGACCCCAAATTATATTTCTCATAATACCTTTTCTCCACATCATCTTATGATTCTTTCCCCATTATAATCCGCAAAATATTTTTGTTTTCGAAATTCTCAGAATTATAGTAAAATTTGAAATATCTGGAAATGATTCGTCTGCGAGAAAAGGGGCGATTTTACTCTCCCTTTTTTGTCGGCTTCCCCTCGTATTCTAAAAGTGATTTACGAGCAACTTGGCCTTTCGCCGTCGAGAATTCTTTCCCTGTGGTAAACAGTCATGTTTACGGTAAGCGAGGATCATAATCATAAGGATGGTATTTCGCATCAACCCTGTCAGCAGTCTCAAACACACGATTCATTTTAGTAGCACGTGGGAGAAACGAGGTTCGTTATGGTTGTAAGTACCACTTTATAAAACATTTTCTACTGTTTCGAAAGAGTCACTGCTACTTCAAATTCCAGAGTTTATGTTTTATTTGCGAATAAATAGGCGAATGAAATCACGTGATTCGGTTCTTTTTCAATAATTACAATATTTAATGGTTGGTTAATTATTTTTCAATTCTAATGAACATTATTTTATTACACATAAATAGAAGGAACGGTTAGATGGTTTACTCAATATACCGTGAATTTTTCCCTGAACTATTCGGAGTAATCCAATCGATCGATTCATTAATAATACCAAGATCGCGGCCAGCGAACCTCGCTTCCAGCTATTTCAATTAATTTCCAGAGTACACGAGAACTTAAGGTTCGATCTTGACTAGAAAAAGCAGTGACTTGTTACATTGAGAAAAGTCGCCTGATATATGTGTATACGAAAAGAATTCCTCGCGCACAATGACACGCGATCCATCACCCACTGAGAAGAAGGTAGATCGACAATTTTTTTTTCCTTCTTTTTCAATCGAGTTTAAAGGCAGACGTCTATCGTCACGGTGAATTGCTGTTCGAGTAACCAGCTAGACTAATGTGTAACAGAAAAAAATAGAGCACTCGCAGAGTATTGAAACTTTACTGTTTAAAAAGCTACTTAATCGAGAATTGATAATTTAGAATCTTTCCACCAGAATATTTCTTTCAAGAAATTTGATTTTATTTATAAATTATTTTACATATATTTATTTTATAAAAGATTTTATTTTTATTTTTCTAAAGTTTTAATCGTAAAGTTCTTTTTTATTCGGTATTTTTGTTCGGATCAGTTTCTCAATGATAAGATTTTTATTAAAGTATTAAATTCTACCAAATTATATTGTAATTAATAAAGTATCATATTAGTGTTCTTCTAATCTTAAGAAACCAGGTCAAATGCATCAATTCGCGAAATCAAAGGTGCTGAGAGGCCCGAATTCGCCAAAGCACATATATATATCTCAACTCCCAATGCACCTAGATCCTATAAATCCAATAGATAATTAGCATGGATTTGGCACGCACTGACCGACCAATCGTGATCCACTCTAATTTGCATGGAGGAATACTAGTCGACGAGTTGAGCGTTCAATGAACTGACTGCACTGACTGTGCTCAGACTCTCTTGCGACTGCAACACCTACCTGGCGGAATTTCGAGCTTGCTCGACTGCTTCGTCGTCCCTTCGATCAACTTCGGAGAAATGGACGTACTCGAATCTCGTTTAGTTTCCTATTGCAATTCCTCTAAGGCAACTTGCTTCAGTTCTGTTTAGAGAAGCTTTGATTTCGGTCTACATACATAGCTGCCAGAATTTAAATGAGAAAACTTAATCGTTTATATCGTTTGCCATCGTTAAACAAACTCTGAATCAAACCTCTATATTATTATCACTTCAATAGGAAAATTGACTCATAGATCAATTGTTCACTTGAAATAATATAGAAAATATAATTGTAAAATTCTAAATTATTTTATCATTTTGAATGGTGAATCCGTGCAATTTTGTTGTGAATTTTTTTAAGAGATAATTAATGGATTATATAATAAATTGATGGATTATATAATATATAATAAAATGGATTATATGTATAATGATTATTATAATAAATTTGATTTTGTGGGAGACGAGAATATGATTCCAGTAACGAGGATTGATTTGTGATTTCCTTATCGATACTGAATCGAGGATGTAGAACGAACTTGGTACATGCAAGCGCAGCAAACATGTCACCGAACGACGTGGATTTCTGTCTAGCAACGATAGCGCTGGAATTCTGGAGAAGAGTAACCCTGGAGACGGGGGAGGGTAAAGGAGACGAGGGAGAGAAACGCAAATAATGGGGTCCCGGACGTCCAACACTTGTTGCTGGCAGCTGCAAACCTCGCACCACCGCACAACTCACCCCTTAAATCATATCTCTGGAAGCTGCGTTTGGTCTCGCGATTAAACAATTTATTTCTCATCTCTATACCTCGCCAAAAATCACTGACCACCATTGTTATCCTATATTTTCCTTTTCTTTCAATCTCTTTTTTTACTTCTACCTCTTTGTTTTATTTTCGATTTATTTCTCGCTTTTTTCTCCACGGCTTGTAGTGCAGAAATTCGCAGGCAGAGAAAAATATTCTGCTCTGGAATATATACGTGACACTGTTTATAAATATGCGAGATTCCAAGTGGATTTAAATAAAGTGTATATTACATCAGTGTTGGTATAATAACTCGGATTAATTACTTAATAGCTCTCACTGGCGAGATGAATTGTATTAGTTTTGTAATGCCTCCGGGTGAATCTCGAGGGAAAGTTTTTGGGAATGTTACCACCAGTGGAATGTTTCTCCAGTTACATTTTGAACAGTTTGCCTTTCGGTTGAACTTTGCGTTTCCATTGAACGTATGTTTAGATTTTACTCCTTTAGTTTGGGGATAAATAGTTCAACTTTACAGAGTTCTATTTTGTCGAATAGTTGGACGCAGTTTTCTTTACATTGTTGCATCGATCAATCGATCAATTAATTAATTAATTTCTTTGGAGATTCGCAAGAGAAATTATGTAGCATATTTTCAAGAATTTAGTGAAACATGTATTCGAGAATTAGATCGTTTTCTAAATTGATTCGGAGTAGATGGTTTCAATCGGTTGGAATTCTGATATTAATTCGGTTCAATAATACCGCTTGTAACTCAATTGAACAATAGCGTTAATTGAATAACAAGATAGAACGGTAGAAATTGGTTGAAAGCAGCCAGATTACGGTAGGCGAGGCTCAATTAGCGAAAGAGGCAGTCGAGTTCTGTATCAAATTTCCACTAGATTCTGAAAAGCCAGGCGTGACTGGGTAGTTTCCCTCTCTTTTTCTCTCTCACTCTCGAATTCGCTGGATACATTTGCTGGAAAAACTCGCCTCCACTTCGCAGTTTTAATACATTAATCCTTTCGCCTCGCCAACTCTTCGCCCTCCATGCGGAATCCACTAAATTTTCCAGTTAATCAATATCTGTTAAATCAATTTTTACACGAATAACAAAATCCATATTTACACAAAATCTAATTTGTCTTTTAATGAATGATATACATCTGGTTTTCAACATTGCGAAAAGAGCGAAATTCGAGAGAATAATTACTGGAAAAATGTGGGGAACGAATCTTACTTGGAAATCCTCGCTTTGAAGTTATGCCTCTTGGTTAAAATTGAGTACGAACAAGTTCGAATTAGTTTGATCACTTTCCTTAATTTATGGAAATTTTTAATAAGGAACACTTGTGGCAGTTGGACGAATTTAGACGCGTTTTCGAATACATTCGTAAAAAGTTCATAAAAGTCAATTTTAGAGATAAACCACTGATTTAAGTTGCTTGAGAATTTTTATTTTTAAGGATCTTCTACCCTTTGTAAACTTGTAAAGTTGTTCCATTTGCAAGAAACATTTACAATCTTTCCTCAGAGTTAAGTTTTCTGTCGATTTTCTTGAAAGTTCTAAAACAGCAGAATTTTTCAAAATAAATATTTTCAGCGATCGATAGACAATTTGAAAGTCTCTATTATTAATAAAGTAACCATAAGATCCACAATGAGAAAACAAAAATTCATAATCCACTATCTTTAGTAGCATTTTTCGAGATTCGATCAATGTTCAATTAACAAGAATACGAAGTATATAATCGGTGACATTAGCCAAGAGACGTTGAAATCTTATTTCCACGAGGACAAACACGCAATCGAGTTGTCTCCACCAGAGTACATTCGTCCCTTGACTTTCACAGAATCCTATTCCCCTTTTCTTCCGCTTCTTTTCCGCATGACTCGACCGACTTTCCGCAGAAGTTTTCCGCTCTACTCTGACGAAACAATACCCTTATTTTCTGGCCGAGGAGAGACCCACTGCGCTCTATGGCATCTTTGGATAAAAAACAACCGTAAACCATGAAAACTTTTACGCTATACCTCCCCCCCCCCCCTCTTTCGTATCAGATAATCGTATTGTCTCTTTAAAAACTGATCTTTCGAGTCACGGAATTTATCTTTGGATTTTTTATTCAATTTATTAACCCAAATTAATTATCTCCGATGAGTCGTTGTAAAACTCGCAAAAAACTTCGTAACATTATGATGTTATCCTTTACGGAGACATTCTCGCGATAACTCTTTTTTTTCTTTTCAAGACCATTTTTCTATAGACGACTTGACCAGCCGTCTCTCAACTCCATTATCTTCTTTTCTTGCCTGACATACGGTATTATCCGAAAAATCTTCGACCTCGTAAAAACGTTTCTTGAGGAGCATCAACGTGGCATCAATGATGCGAAATTGCAGCATAGTCAGTGATAACGGAGGATTATCGATTGCAATTTATCATTGATTCTCTGAGAAAAAGTATCTTCTTGCGACAGTGTGAATTTTTCGTTAATAAATATAGAATAAATTAAATGAGCTTAAAGAAAAGTAAAATGGTAGAATTGCAAGCTCAAAAATACACATTTATAATTTTATACTAATTATTGCAATTACAGTGTTTGAATAAGTAATTATTCAGTAATTTGAGTATAATTGAAGCGATATAACTTAATTGTGTCGTAGTACAAATTATGTTCATTAAATAGAAGTTAGAGAAAAAATAAGACACCTGCGAATAATTCTCATGAAAAAGTCAGTTTCAGACTTGCACCCTAAAGCGAGCTTCTCGTGCTCATAATTAAATTACGTGTTTCCGGGCAAGCACGCTTTTCATTTTTAACAAGACGCGAAAAACACATTCGCGAGCAATGCGAGTTTTTCTCTCGCGTCTCACTGATGCCAAGGACGGGTTCAATTTCTTTTGGATTCCCGTTTTTTCAATGTTCCTTTTCCAAGAATATTCCATCCCTGAAAGCGCTTAGAAAAATTGTCTTTCTCGATATCTACGATAAATATCTGTATCGCGTTCCTAATCTGATAATCCAAAATAAAAGATTGCGCATAGTGTAAAAATTATACTATATTGGTGTAAAAAAAAACGATTAGATTCGATTAATAGAATATTCTTTAATATTCATCATCTTCATTTCATCATTAATCGAATCCACCATTAAAATCCAGAGCGACGATAAGAATATACATATTATATACAAATATGTATATATTGTTGTTCCTAATTTTTTTCAGATACCTCGGGCCCTCACACACGTTCTGGAAAAAGACCGGTGACTCTAAGATTATCCGTTTCGAAGATATGATTTTTTTAAATTTTAAATTTCAACCCCCTGTATCTCCGAAAGGGTTGAGATTTCGCCATTCTGCTACTGGACTTTTAGGCTTCTATTGGTGCCCAGAATACGTGGTTTAAACCGTGGTACGACTCAAAGAATCACCCTGTATACAATTCCAAGAAAAATGATTAAAGGGTTACAATAAGAATACATGAAAGAAGGAAGAAATTGTGGAAATGGATCGAGACACGATTCAATTAAAAAGCACTATCGAAAAAAAAGAGTGGGGGATAAATATCTCTGGTCTCGCACGCGGACAGGTAAATATACGAAATGTATCTATTCGTAGGGCGGGCGTTACGGTGCGTTGCGTCATCGGGTTGCGAACGGTTGTTCCGGATAGGGCAGTAATTTGGCGGCTTGGCGCAAGCGCCAGGAGGCGCCTCCAGGTCAACGGCAACCACCCGGTCTCTAGTCGTACGACGAACGTCTAGCAGCTCTGTCGGTCCGGTCTCTATCATAGTTCACCTCTTACGAATCGCGCCGCTGCTAGTTACCTCTTCTCCCCTCTCTCAGTCCAATTTCCATCTCTCTCGGACTCACTTCTCGAAGCAACAGGACCAGTGGGATCCAAAGCAGAAATCGCACTTCCGGTCCCAATGCGATATCTCGCTATCTCAGAAGGATCTTCTTCGAATCGTTGATCAATTCGATGGAGTTTCGAAGAGAAACAATTACGTGAGTGTTGAGACCAGGAGGAAGAAAGTGGTGAGGGTTGAAGAAAGTTGACGCGTGGCGGAGCTTCAACGAGTCTCCAGGGGTGATTGTTCTCTGGATCGAGGTGAAGAGATACACTTTGAACCTCTTGGATTACTTTTACCGGAAAGAAACAACACCATAAGGAATCATGGAATATCGTGTTCCACCAGTGAAGAATTTTTCTGCCGATGAATTGGAGGGGGTTGGAAAATGCGATGAAACAACGATAGATTTTCTTTGGTTTTGAATGAGAAGACAGAGGATTCATTTTCCAAGAAACATCATTGCAGTTTAATAATTCGATAAGAAGAAGAAGAAATATTTTCGTCAATTGCAGTGAAGAAGATTTATAAAAGGATTTTCTTTTATTTAAACTTTGGGAGAAAGATTCAATTTCCAGTGCAAAGAAGATGTACTGATTTAAAAAAAGCACATGATTCAATTTTAATAAGTTCATTCAAAAGACGGAAACTTATAAATAGATTTCCTGCGGTAGAAAAGTTTACGTGGTTAAAGTTAATGATTACATTGGAGAGAAGAAGATCTTAAGAAAATAAGGAATCGTCGTTTAAGTGGGCCTTTTAATATCGAGTGAGACCAACGCGGAAGGTCAAAGCTCCTCGCAGTGTTTTCGTTCACGAGGACCGCAGTCTATCTTTGCGTTTCGAGGACTTCCTCTATTTATCCGAGGGTGAAAAAAGTACTTTGAGACTTGGACTAATATAAGTGAGGTGAAACGATCTTGTGGTGGATTTCACGAGACTTTCCATCGCGATCTCGTAACAAGTACGAGGGTCAACGATCGATTTGAGCCTTTGAATGCGATCCTGGGACTTGCGTGCTTATTTTCAAATTGGTAAGTTAATTCCGTCATTCGAGTTGTTTCGTACAATAAACTTTAAAGAAAAAGAAAAATCATGGAAAGCAAAAATTACAAGTATATTCAAATTTGTATTGAATCTCTTTAAATTTGAGTTTAAAATAATGATCATTCTTTTAGTATAGTTTTTTTATAATTTCCTCTTGAGTGGTGAAAGATAAATTCGCATTTCCTCCCATTACGTTGGATAACGGGAATTCTAGGGTAGGATTTTTCACCCTGCAACATCCTTTTACTTCGAAGCAGTAAAAAGGATAAGAGAGTGCAGTTCGAAGGGAAATAAGTTGGTATCGACCTTTTTCAGCTTCGAATGAATTTCGCAGTGGGTCACTAGTAAAAGACTGTCTTTTTCAAGGGATTCATTGTTGTTGAAAAACAGTGGGTCGATCGTTGACAGGGTTTTTCTATTGGTATTTAGACTCTTGGATCTCTGGCTACGTTGCTGTTAAAGCTTCTAACCTTTATTATTACTGATGTCGAGGTCGCAACCCCGTTAGAAAAGGCATCGATAAAGCTGCCTAGTTATTTATTAACGCTAGAACTATCAACGAGTGGTACACTTATGCCTAGATTCCATCAAACTCTTCGAAATAAATATTTCCTTCCTTAAGAATTAAACAAATAACACTTTTACGAATTTACAATTCAATTATCGCTCTGATAATTATAAAATAATCGATTTCGAGTTACTAAATTCCCCGAATAAACGCTTATAAATGTCTCGATGAAAATTAATAAAATTGTCCGTTTTTTCTTTACTTTTGACGAAAAAATTGGCGGCAATATTAAAAGAGTTTCGCGGCAATAGAACACGAAATCGTTCGGAAGAACTTGAAAGACGAATCTGCACGCGTGAATCGCAGCGAGGTGGATACTGATGATCGATCAAAGAAACCGCTGGCGGACAATCGGCTCAGGATACACGCGAAAAGAGAGAGATAGAGAGGAAGAGAAAACTAGTGTACGCAGCAGCTCTTTCTGTGACGCGCCGACGATCGAAACGAGCAAACACATTTCGAAGTTTTCAATGCCGGAGTACGGAAGCAGCAAACAACGGACGAAGAGCAAATATCCATCGAAACACTCGGTGTAGAATATCAAAATGTACAACATGCCATTCCGATTCGCTTATAGAGAGAACACTGCCACAAAAACGTCGCTATTTCCCACTCGTTTGCCAGTGTAATAGTTCCGCGACAGACAAAGAAAATATCTCAAATCTAAACATATATATATTTCTTTGAAAATTTCTTAACAATAACAATTTATTTTCAGATCAATATTATAGAATAATTGTTATCAAGCTGATTAATTTAAATAGTTACATAATATGTAATTATCTCTCGAAGTATATACTTCCCATTAATACCATGTAACTTTCGTTAAACAATTGTTTCTCTAAATCTAATTGTTTAAGAGATATTTAAAGGAGAAAATTTACAACCCCCGGGGGGATGAACTACCCCCAAAGGCCTTTTGTCATAGGTCGTTGAATTCGCCTTGATCCCAGCATTCAGAATATCGAAAAAAAGCAGGTCGACCCGGTGAAAAATATTAAGTTAACATTAATAACTAAAAACCACCCTATTGTAAAAACACCCCCATACCGCCATTCAAGGAGCCCCTTCGAACCATGCAACTTTGTCCTCTGCGGATTTCGCGTATCTTCACAATTGACGGAGATATTTCCATTCGACATTCTTGCTGGGACACCCTGTATATGTTTCTAAAATATACTTTGGTAAAAGAAAATAAAGCTGAATTCTTTGTTATACAGGTGTAATTTTAGTTTCTGATATTATTCTTCTGTTGCAAGCGAGACTATACTGTTCTCGCGTGTAGACTCGTATTTGTCTAACAAGTAAGCAGTCGAATTGGTTAAAAGGAGAAGACACCACAACGGGTCGAGATCTTAATGTACTTTTCATCTAGCAATCTTCCTCTGTGTGGTACATCTTCCTGTTGACGCGTCTTTCTCGTATCGCGTCGCGACGCATTGCAACCACTACATTCTAGCTAGCATCTTGAAAGCCTATTCAGAATATTTCCGGCGTGGCTGACATAATTTCGCACTTTGAGTTCTCTGACTCGAGCCGCCTGCTTTGTACAAGGCCTATTATTCTCTTGATTCCTTTTTTTTGCTTCAAGATTCGCGAGCATTGTATCTTGAATGCAACGACCTCTTCAACTTTTTTTTACACCTTCGTTTTGTTCTCAAGCTTTTTATCAGATTAGGCCGACGATCATCATGACGATTATGATGACGATCATCATCATGATGGTTATGATGACGATCATCATCATGACGGTTATGATAACGATCATCATCATGACGATTATGATGACGATCATCATCATGACGGTTATGATGACGATCATCATCATGAATTTTAATGTTATTTCTACTACCCATTTCACTCTCGATTATAATTAATTCGGACTCATCTATTTTCTGGTTTATTCACTTTCACGTTGCAAATCTGAGCCGAGTGAATCCACTCGGGAATATTTATTTCTTGGACACCAGTGGAACTAATCGGACTATCTATTTTGGGGATCACCGAGGACTCGGAATTAACGAAGGAATTAAGTCGAAGGTATAATAAATAGAATTAAGAGAGGAACGATTGCTCGCTCGAAATCGCTTTTGAATCATCAACTAGTAAAACTGTTAAAACGATTGCTTAGTAGTTTCTTTTGAAAAATATTGAGATTTAAATAATCGATACCAAGCTGATTGTATCTTTAAAACTGTAACTATAACTATAACTTTGGAATTATAAATTGAAATTATAAATTGTAAATCCATAAATCAGAGGAATGTAAAAATATCGTATGAAAAATAAAATAGAATTGAATCAAATCTTAATGAATCATGCGAAATTATGGAATAAACTATAAAAGAGTTCAGAATCTATTTCAACCGAGATTCCAAGATAATGGACTGTCACAAAGCGAATGAACTTCGGCTCATAAAATTCGAAATTGCGAGAGAAAGAGAAATGCATTTACTTTAAGAGTCTCTCGATGTATCCTCTTTAAGAAGCTGCGAGTGCTGACCAGATTCTATCCCGAATGCAAAAAAACCAGCGAATACTGTCCATTACCTTTTCTTATTTTTACGGTTATAGTTATCACCATCATATCTTCATTATCTTCATTCTCCTTCGCAATGTGCCAAAATACTTTTCTCTCATAATTACTACACTTTTACATCTCACATAGGTTCAACATAATAATATGCAGTTCGCATTTCAAATTTCGTCAAACTGAACTAATTCCTTCTTTATAAACCTATTGCTACCAAATTGTATCGTAGAATTATTTTTTACAACAAATTTCGAACCACTATCTTACTTACTTAAATTTTCTCCCAAATTCGTTATTTTCAATATAATAACCTGTTCAATGTTATTAATATTATTTTATCTATGGTATTAAAATATCAGAGCGCTCCAGTTTTCCACGCTTCTTATTTACCACTTACTGCTCTAGAAATAGCATCTTCTTACCGTTGGTCTTTAACACATTCGGTGGCACGTTTGCAACGTATGAGGGACGCTTTTATTTCTTCGATTAAAAAATTCTTGTAAACGCTCCAATAACAATCACAGATTTAGTTTAGATAGTTGTTGACAACGGAGTATTATTGTTAGATTATATTATTTTCAGATCGGATAGGGATAAAGATTATTCGAAAGAGTTAGAGTCGAAGACCGTTCGAGGCACGAGCTTCGGTGTTATTCAACGTTGAAGATGGTATAATTAGTCCTGTCAATTGGCCGTCGAGGCTTTCCGACCTCTATTAGCGATTTAAACCGCTATTAAAGACAAAAGCACCGTGGAAGGTAGTTGGTAGAAGACAGAGAAGGTGGCTCCACCGAAAATTGTTCTTACCGGTCGCGTCAAACGCGTTAATTACTTAAATACGAAAATTAGCAGATAATTAGTAGCGACCAAATATCTCCTGAAACTACGAAAATTGATTAATCGAAGATCTCGATAGAAATATCTATTAGAAACAACTATAATTTTCCATACGGTAAAAATATTCAATAGACGTGCTTCAAAAAAATTTCTTTAAACTTGGAAACTTTATATTTTGAATCTGGGAATAAAAATCAAATATTTGGTATATTATTTATTTCGTTGTTTAAAAATCGAAAAACTTCTAATATTTTGTAGAAAATTGTTGCAGTTTGGGTTGTTCGATGTTTCTCTCGAAAAACTACCTTCGATCGATCGATCGGTGAGAAATAGAGAAAATACGGCTAGTAACTGGAAGGAAGCATATTTTATCGATGGCACGAAGACTTCTGCTCGAGTGAAAGTCTGCGTGTTGTATGCAAGTGTATATATATGTATGTACATGTATTAATACAAACACATATGTATAACGTCGTTGGAAGACGACGGACGCTTCGGCGAACTTTTAGCGAGAGTCGCACACTAGTCTCCCGTGTATATCGAATATTAATGTTCGTCAATACTTTATTTCTCCAGAGCCGCGGTTCTCGCTCGCGATACGCTGAAGAGATAAAGCGAGTCTCGATTTTTTAAAGGCGATCTTCCGTTCCTATTGAAATATGAATCTCACCCCAGTGCGACTTTTTATTCAAACACGTTCCTGCAACTCTTCTACGTTATCTTCTAACCAAAAAATACAGAATTCCACCGAATGCAAAATTATAATAATAAATTGTTCCTACTTTTTATCTAAATTTATTTTATTTTTTCATTCTGCCGCAGAAAAACTGGAAATTTTGGTTATTTAAGTTAAAATATATTTAGTTTTGTAACTATTCATAAAAGTCGTCAAAAAACAACGTAGTCTATATTTGATGTAATTTATCAGAAATAAATGATTTATAGTGTTGTAATAATTTAAAAAAAAGCGGACTAGAGGTAAAAAACAATGAAGTTATAATGAAATCTTTATTGCTCTCACTGCAGTGTAACGAGAATACATGTTAATTTCACTCGAGAGAAATATTTTCGCAGTAATCTGCCAGCCGAAAATTACGAGCAACCCTTTACCTTGCTCTTTTCGTCCAATAGGAAGTTAACTCGGCACCCAAGCTGGGATTCTTCCTCCCATAGGACACGTAATTAAAATTTTGGATGTTCACGAGAAGAATTTAAATTCCACGTGAATTCATATCGCGAGTCTTTAACTGAAAGGCATAAACTTTCCAGGGGAGCAAAAGTTTCGCGAGATTAATTCGGACGATGTTGGGGATCAAAACGGAAGGATATATAGTTTAAAGGACAGCATGCGTGACAGTGGGTCAAAAATGAAATGAATCTACAAAAAGAGGAGGAAAATTTCGTATTTAGTAAAAAGAGAATTTTTCAACTAATATTAAAATCTTTTAATGCTTCTATTTATATTTTTCCATCTTAATATATAGTTTAACAATTGAGAATCGGAAAATGCCGAAGAATTTTTCTCAATTCTGCTCCTAATTAGATTCTCCAATCAGATACGAATAGGAACTACTTTTCTGGCACCAATTCCTTGCAAGAAATTAAAGGAATTCCCAGTTGGTAGTGGATGAATAGTGGATCATGGTCAGATAAAAATTTCACTCGCGTAACTCTGGATAATCGGAGAGGTTCCGCGGGTTTTCCACCAGTGAACAGGGAAATTTACTGGAATGGAACGTATTAAGGGTGTCAAGGCTTCTATTTATACACGGTCGAAAGTCTCCTCGGAAAGAGATAGTCCTTAAGAAAACCGGTAGTATTACAGATAAAACAAGATTCTTTTATCAAAATGATCAAGAAGATTCATTCTTCAATTAAACAGTACAAAATTAAATCCTTTGTCCAGAGAATTAAACAAATTTCCTCTATCTAACTCCTGTAATTATCTGACTTTAATTGAAATTTACATATCGCAATACATATTACACAAATTTGTACTAAAAGAATTTTATTATAGAAGATTCTGCGAAAAAAGCATTTTCCAAAGTAAGAAAAATATTCTCTCCAAAAATTCAAGCATTTACTTTGTAGAATAATGAAAGATGATCCAAAAGAGGCTCTTTATCGAATGTTTCAGCCAATATTTATTCCATTAAGTGCGTCCTACGGATCTAATATCTCCCTAGAGCGATTCCTCCTCGATTGAACGTTGCTTCACTCTGAAAAAGACACCTTCTCCGTAAGAATCCTTCATTTCTGTTCAAGGATCTCAGATACCTATTTTCTGGCTCCTCTCAAATTTAAGTACCGCGAAGTAATGACACATTTATGTGGCATTCTCCCTTGGTTAACGAGCATGAATCTCTTCCATTTTAACTCGTTTCTTCCTTCGTTGCGTCTAAAAGCTACAGTATCAAATTACTGCGAAATTTATTGCTCTTTCTATCATTACACTTTTGACACTCATTTTTAATACCTACCATTATCTTTTATTTACGTAAGTAAATATAATGCAAATAAATGCAAATAAATATAAATATATAACAATAGTATGATATAGATAAATTCTTATCAAATTCTTATATATACAGGGTGATTCTTTGAGTCTTACCACGGTTTAAACCACGTATTCTGGGCACCAATAGAAGCCTAAAAGTCCAGTAGCAGAATGGCGAAATCTCAACCCTTTCGGAGATACAGGGGGTTGAAATTTAAAATTTAAAAAAATCATATCTTCGAATCGGATAATCTTAGAGTCACCGGTCTTTTTCGAGAATGTATGTGAGGGCCCGAGGTATCTGAAAAAAATATGAACAACGTGAAAATTATTATTAGGCCTCATTATTATTGATTTTCGTGTTTTAAAATGCAGTTTCTCCATGAACCAGCACGATTTTCAGGTACGAAAAAAATCACAGACATTGTGTGATGTACCAAAAAAAATACTGCGTGATAAAAAGTTTAGAATTGTAAGAAATGTGGCCAGGATAAATTATTTAGCGTTTTTCGCTAGGGGATCTCAATCCCGGGTTTATGGCTGCATGTATAATAATATATATAATAGTATGATATATATATAAATATATATATATATATATATATATATATATATATGTATATAGAATATAATGCAAATTTATTGATATATACATCTTTACATCGAATAAGGAAAAATTGGAATTGCTTCGACAAGAGTTTGAGATTTTCAAAATCTAGTATTTTCTTCCTTGAGCTCTCGCTTAACGTAATTCGCGAGCAATTGGCGCGGCTCATTTCCGGCCCTAGCAGCGGGAAGCTGACGTTAATCTGCAGAGTGCTAATTTCCCGCGACGAAAGCGCGGATGGGAACTCTAATCTGTTTGTCTTTCTCGATTGATCTATCTGTCGCGGTTCCCGCAGGTTTTAGCGTTATTAGCGATTCCTGAATTCCTGAATTCCTGAATTCCAGGATTAAAGCTGGAACGTTATCGTTCGATACGCTATACGTTCCACTGATTCTCGAATAATTCACCTGGATTTTCGATGGAACCACCCTTCTGCCAGTGGATTTTTGCTAATGCATCGGGAGTTTGGAAGTTAATTGATCACCGGTCGCGATGGATTAAAACGATTAAAGGTCATTTTGGGAATCCACGAAAATTATCCACGTATATTGAAAATTATTTCCTGTCATTATTCAGTTATCGAACCTTAGAATTCACGATTTTACAACTATTTTTTTCTTTACATTAGCAGTTTCGAATTCGAGTAATATGAATAATTTATTATAATGGATAAAACGTTAGAGGATATATCGTAAGAAGTAAAGTTCGATTAATTGGAAATTCTTCGAGAAATTATTGATTGTGAGACAGTTTATGGATTATGCAGATCGCGCAAAAGAGTAAATTGAAGTCGATTCGATGGTAGATTTAATGTGAAAGAAAAAAAAGAATGAGATTGATTCGATAAATTTCTTGAGGTAAAGTAAGGGTAAAGCTTCTTACTAGATGGCAGAGAATACTCGTGAAATTTTTGCATTATCTTTATCGTCCTATTATCATCTTCCAACTTTCGCGAAATTAATTCATTGCAAATTCACTATTGATTTGCGATTTGCTTCCTAGAATTCCTTGTTTAAAACTGTAATATAATTTCAACAAAATTCTGGAGGTAAGATTTTTTAATAATCAGGTAAAAACATCATTTTAAAACTGATCAAGGAATTATTCAAGTTTGAATAAAAAATTTCTTGGTTTTACGGCAGATTACGATGCCAAAATGCAAAAATGTAAAGAATTTGAATGTGTAATTTATAAGTGAATATTTCTGAACCAAAAATTCTAAATTAAAGTAATTGTTTTAACTACTTGCGACTCTAGAAAGGTTACCGAAAAAATGTAGCAAGGTCTCGATCGCATCTTTCCGAAGCGTTCTTCTCGAAACTCTGACCCCTTATGCAATCCCATCAAGGCTAATCGATTATTCATGAACCGAGCGAATCTGCCCGGGTCGTTGGAAAATATCGTGCACTCAGCGAACGGCTCCGATGCCCATTCACCCTGGTAGATACGCGATCTTTACATTCTCCTCAATTAACGTGCATCGCACCCTCTATTCTAAACACTAACACGCGTTTATATACCTTAACACTGCAGCTTGAACACACTCAATATACATCCAGATTCCGATCAGTAATTGAAAGTTAAACCCCAACAATTAATTTGTCCTATTTAAAATGAATATATATATATCAGTTAAACTAGATTGAATTTTAATAGAATTAAAAGAATTTGAAATTTTTCATTTTGACTGTGTAATAATTTATAGAGTTTTTAGATACTTTTTTCTTTTACGAGATTTTCTTCGCTCAATAATTTCACGAGTTTCATATTTTTCGAGAAATTCTTGATCTGGTCTTTGCTGAAATGAGGTGAAATAAGTATGGAATAATATTTTGTGAGAAAAAGGGTGTTCCTTGCGCATAATTCAGGTTTCCAATACTCGAGATAGTAACGTACCACCCCTTAGATCACTGTTATCCCACCTATTCTCTTCTTTCACCATCTCTTCGCCAATTCAAAACGATTCTACAGACACCCTATCATCATTCTACCCACATGTGGAGGCGACAGCACACATTTTTACCTTTTCTAACGATTTCCATCGAAAATCCTCGCCTAAATCTTCTCGACCCACAGCTTCAAAGTTAATATCTGAAATGAAATATAAAAAATATTCTTTTTTTCATCGTAGCTCTATACTCGACCTACACGAGAGGCTTCAATGAAACTCACCTAAGCGCGATGGTAACAGTGGTTAATTTCCACAGAGTTAAGTGTCTTCCACGAATCACTGTTTTCGCAATATTGTTTTTTACCTCAATTAAAGCTCTGCGTTTCGAAACGTTTTTTGAGGGTTTTCAAGACGCAGAAAAGTGCACTCGACTTTTCCTCGTTGGTATTCTGCTCCCGTAATCGACGAAACTCGCTAGAGAAAGTGCTTACTTTGACGAAAACAGAACTGAACTCGAACAAAACTCGTTTAAATACAGATTTCTCGTGGTTTTTTAAATTCAGAAATAAGGACAAGATGATTCCATGAATTATTTACATTTTGAGAAAAATTTCTGGAACTCGAGGAATTTTATTTAATTTGTTTTCTTTATACATAGTTACAGTTAGAGAGAGAATCAAGAGAGTGAGAGAATTAATGTAAAGAGAAGGAAACTTGGTAAATTGCAAATCCTCAGGATCAAGGATCTCGATTTCCTTCAGAACTTCATCAGAAATTGTTCTGATTTTGTAAGACCCTTTCCACTGGATACGATTATTCCATTCTTACCTTCGCAAATGGATCGTTTGACACGTTTTCAAAGGGTTAAATATCCTTTTTTAAGAGGCGCGTGTTTTATGGAAGATTTTTATTTCAAGAGTGCGCGAATTCCTTCTTTTATTTCATGGACAATTATTAGCAATTTAATAGAGCTAGGGAGGGTTAATTGGATCTTCTTTTAAAATTGTCTGTTAAACAGTGCTTTTTACCTTTAACACTGGCGTTAGCTTCGATTAATGAATCTAAATTTTTATCTATCATTAAAAAGATTTGCCTTCAATTGTCTTCAATTTTTATCGGACACACTGGAAAGGCAGTAAAAAATATTCATTGAAGAATAAAATAGTCGCAAAGTACTAGATTGAATGCGGGTCTGGAATTTGGAAAAAAAGATTCAAGGAATGCTGGTACCGACTGCCACCTGTAATCTGGACACTATTTCCTGTGTATCGAAAAATACAACTACTAGTTAGAGCAATATTGCTACTTTGACACTGCTACTGTTATAATATATGTATAACAGTGCATCTGCAAAATTTTTCTGCATTCTTCTATGCAATTTCGTCCAAAAGAAATGTATAATGTCTTAAAATTCTTGTGTTATTCAATTATTGAGTTCCCTTCACTGGAATTAAATAAAAACGAACAAATAACTATTTGTATTTATGCTCCAAGATACATATAAACAGTAATTATATTGACATTTAGAAAATTTTGATGTTTGGTGAAATCAGATCAGTGAATCCTGGAAATAGGTTCCAATTAATTAGAATTAATTAGATGCATTTTTTCACATGACATAAATAATGCGGTTCATGCGGGAATGGGTTAAAGCCAATAAAGTTTGATATTCGTTGTTGTTCCATCGAGATTGTCACGACCACGTATCTTCTTCTACTACGAGCTTGCGATATTGGCACGTCAATTTTAATTAGAACCCAACACCTTCCGCTTATTAAAATTTTGTCGAATGATTCGAGTTGCTCGACATTCTGATAATCTGCATCAAGGCATTCAATTATATCTAAAATATATTATATTTCAAAATTCTTATATTTTAATTGTATTGGATCATTCACTATCATCAACCACTTTTCTGTAGTTCAAAATACAACTTCAGCTTTCAATAAGAATTTCCAAAAATAATAATGCGCTTCTGGATAAAAAATAGAAAATAGAAATTAATAATACGAAGCTAATATTTTTTACACCAATTTTTATAAGTTTCGCGAAAAGCTTAGATAAGAATATTGATCATTATGTATCCGTAAAATGAAGATAAATGGTTTTAAGGAAAATATGCGGTTCCCAGAGGAACTAGATAGCCGTAATAGCGAAAAAAAGAAATAAGATTGGTGAAAGAAAACGCAGGTATAATCGCGCAAGAGGATTCCAGAGTCTCGAGAATCTTGAGGATTTTTCCCGGCAGTTAAATCTTATTGTAGATCAATCTTAGCATGGCGAGGAGGAGGGTTTGAGCCATATCCTGGAGAATTTAGTTTTCCCTCTTTGTCTCTCGTTTTCCCAACGGAACAACGTTATCCCAACAAAGTGAAAATACTCAGACTGAGGCATCCAACAACGGAGAATGCTCTGGCTGTAAAATTCACAGGCTTGCAAGTACTGCGTGAACCAGGGATATACGTAAAATACAAAATGCATCACTCGCGAAAGTGGAAAACTCCGCGTTGCCTCAAAAAACGAACGCCTCGCATTCTAAATACTTGATCGACTAATCTCCTGTCACCCTCACTTTTTTTTACCCAGAAGCATTGTTAATAATCTCGTTTATTATTTCTTCAATATTTCAGTCAGTGAATTCTTTAATGGTATTTCCTATCATTTATTTATCATTCTACGTGATAAAAATGAAGTAAGAATAATAATTAAGTTAGGTTTAAAAGAATAATGCATCACTTGGTGATAATAATAGAAATAAATGAGATTTTAGGTAAAATTGAAACTAACGATACGTTTTCCAAAGTTTCCAAGTTCGAAATAGCCAGATGTAATTTGATTTCTATGTCGATAGATATCGATAGTAATCCATAGGAAACTCGAACCGATAGCGATGAATAGGTAATTAGAAATAAAATTTGAGTTTCCATCGGCTGCTATCGGAATCGGTATTGAAATTTGCAGAATAGCAATTAAGGGATAGTACGCGAGTAAAAGCAGCTCGTTACCGTGATCTCGCAATAGATATTGCGATTGATTCTGATAGGCACTCGAAAAGGAAAATTAAGTTATTCGCGAAACTATTATCTCACAGAGCTGATATACGAGCTCTCGATAAAAGGTAGCTCAATTACACGCGATTTCGCTATCAATTCACTATCATTTTCGCCTGCCGCGATTATCCTCCGTAGCTAAAGCTTTCTCCCATCTCATTGTCCACGTTTTCCCCGATGATTCTTTTATCCCGCTCGAAGCGAATGGACGATTGTTTTAATCCCGAGTCTCGGTAATTAGCTCCGAAGCTTCCGTTTTATCGAAAATCGACAGAGAAAACCGTTTGTGAAGATTACGATGGAAATTAGTTTTCATGTTTTCCATCTATTGATTATTAATTTCGCACGAATTTCCGTTGCGTGTCTCTAATTTTAATTCAGGAGAATCAAACGAAAGAGAATTGAATTGAGATTTAGTTAAATAATTATTTCGATAATTTTTAAATAAATATTACTGTTTATTCAATTGATCTCAAGCATCAACGTTACATTTAACTCAAAATGTGATTAAAAAACAGGAATATCTTGCTATAACAAATTGTCAATTTTGTTTGGCGAAAGGAAACGTTAATGAAATTGCATTTATATTTAGAAAAATAAAGATAATATTCAAAGATACTTAGATAGATGTTGCTCAAATTTATCCCTATGAGATGCTTCAACTCACCGCCGAGAGGATTATCGGGTTGAATTTATGCGAAAGTTTGTCTCTTGTTTAATGGTGTCTACTATGGCGAACTGCCGAATTATTAAAGTCCTGTCGGTGGCAGGACGTCATTCGTAACTATGGGCTAGTAATGCGGACGTGCTCAGGGGTGATGGTAATTTCAAATTTTAATTAGCCTTCCTCCATAGTATCCACTATACATCCTTCTAGAGCTTCTAATAATGTCTCCTGTGAATTTACCTCCCACAGAGTTGACTATATAACTGCCAAAATAACATCAGCATGATGTCACTTTGTTCTTTCCCAATCTACAGCATTTCTTAATTCTTCTTAAACGAGAGTAATTTAACAGTTATGTACAGTTATATGTGGCTATTAAAACTTATAATAAATTAAAAAACTTATAATTATAATATGTTATAATAAAACTTATAATTATATTATAATAAATTGATAAATTGGGATTTAAAGATAGTAAGTTTTTTATTGTGCGCTTTTTTTATGGTGAAATAAATAACAATGGAAAGAGTGTTAAGAAGTTTTCCAGCGAAATAACTCACTAGTGTATCCAGAATGTGAAATAAATTCTAAGGAGAAGAAAAAGAAGTAGAAAAAAGGTGAGAAGTAGAGGAAATGACTTTCCATTAGGAGAGAATAATGCTGCGGTCACTCGATGCAGCTCTTCTTATCAGTCTCTTAGACCTTATTGAGTACGAACAACGAGGAAAGGTATGGTTGAAAGTTCATGCTGGAAAATTTTCCAATCGATTCTCCAAGAGAGATTCTTTCATGACGAAAGAAGCTTCTACAGCTTTGTGCAAATATTAACTTTTCTCTATTGCAACATTTTACTAGATTTTCACTATTATTATCCTCAATATATTTCTTTAAAATACAAGGTCTTAATATCGAGAGAATTCTTGTTAAATTCTTTTAATCTTGGAAAAAGTTTTTTTTTTAATTCACGTAATGCAATTGTTCAATATAGATTAATTCGTAGTATTGTTATCACTTATTAGGATCTGTGTTATATTAGAAAGCTGAGATCGGAGTGGCAGTGGTGATAAAAGCGAACGATGTAAAGAATCATTCGAGCCACTGTCAACAGGAAGTTAATAGCACCTCGACGAGTAACGTTAGCGTTTAGTGCTCTACTCGAAGGTGTAATAGCGTCGAAGGACACCGTGTACTCCGAACAAAGTGTCCCGTAAATCGTCGTTTACTCAGAAATCTACTAGTATCGCTAAACTGCGAATATTTCTGCAAATATTGACTTTTCGTATGCGATACACTTAATGTTGAAATTAAAAAAAAGGGAAAGCAGAATAAAGTTCGGGAACATATTTTATGTCGAAAGTGATTAACTCAACAAGTGGATAATTGAGAAATTCAATAAAATAAATTATTGAGTAAGAAGTTATCTGCGAATTTTGACCGAAAAATATCTTTCTTGAAAATCATTGAAACTGAAGAATATAATCGTGTATTGAATATATCGTGATATTCGAGGTCAAGTCGACGTAGTAACTTCTTATTCTCGATCTTACGCGGAACGAGAGTGTCGTCTCGAAAGCTTCTTTGTTTCCGATTATACGACGACAAGGAGGAGGAAATCCGGATGGCTTCAGGGTGAACGACGGATCGCTACACATTGAAGTTAGAGTTTTCAACTTTTGCATAGGTGGTAGTGATCTGGGATCTCGCATGAAAAATTTTCTCGACAAGAAGAACTAACTGACTGACTCCTAACAGTGCAGTAGCGAAGCTTGCATTACAATCACCTTGGGAAACTTTATTTCCGCGAATTTCCCTTAATGCGTCGTCGACCGAAACTTTTCTCGAAGCTTCTTTTCGCCTGAGTGGCCAATTGATCATACGAAACTCCAAGAAAACTTCCTTTTGCAAATTATTCCTCTATTTCGCCGTTGCACAATTTTAAAGATTTTGAGAATTTTTCTTTGACTTTGTCCATATTTCGTCATTCAATTTCAGCATTAATCTTTTGATCAAGTTTACTTCAATTACGAAATTATTCACGTTATTAAAATTCTCCTAATTACCCAATCATTAAAACTTTACATTTAAACATGATTTCCCTAACACTTTTTCTCTTAGATTTTCGAAATACAATAAATAAACTATTATTACATATTTTCTAAATTGATTTAAGATTTCTACAGTTTTTTGCCAGATCAATTCGTTTTTATCTTCCTCGATTCGAAAGCAAACGTTTTCAGCGCTCGATAACATAGATCCTTGAAATTGAGTTTCGAACTCGATGAGAGAAACTTTGCCTTGAGTTATTATACTTTAACTCATTTTGACTTGTTGCGCTCGTGCATACATATATAGCTATAAGTTATACGTAGACGAAAGTATAGTAACTATGCAAAATGTTATCGCAAGCTAGCATATTGCAGGAATATCATAGTTTCGACTACACAGAGATTGCGAAAATTGAGAAGAGAAAGAGAATCATAGATGGGGGAGGTAAGGTAATAGACTTCACTGGTTCGTCTCTGTCTGACGAGATGATGGATGAAGGTATATTAAAGCTAAGAATTCTTAGTGTAATACTTATACATACATAGTACTTTATAAACTTTGTAAGCTGTTCCATACATCTATTCACATTGTTTATCATTCTAATAAATCTCCAGTGAAAAATGGAATTCTGAAGGAAAACTTTTTCCTCTAGAAACTATTATTTTATCCAAAGTTACAATGTTCTTGAATTTGTTCATCACGAAACTACACATTTAACTATAAACATTTTAAGTACAATATATGTATACTTATAAAAGGAAGTATATTTGTGTGTGTTAGTGGTAATTGTGACTCAATTTACCTCGAAGCCAGAATTTTGATATTTTCCTTAGTAATTCTTTTATTTAATATTTTCTGTTTTTTTTTCGAAAGTTTACAAATCCACAGAAAGAATTCGAGACAATATAAAATTTGCGATCGTTTTAGCATTCGATGAGCATGGATATTATAAAATCGACGAAATCGATCGACTTGCGACGATTTAATTTATTTCTCGGACTAAGGGGAAACGGGACGAAGTTAATTTCTTTAAAGCGATAGTCACAGAGACTTTGATGTATTGCGGGAGCGACGTCGCTACGCGCTACGGCGCTTGATATTTTATGTATGAGTCGGCAAAAGTAGATGCGCGCTCGATAGTATTTGAATTTCCGACAACCCATTAGGATACCTCCTGCGACACACCTCAATTTCGATGTATCGATTCTCTGCACCCGCGATACTGCAATATCTTTCGCGATTTCGCATCCTCTTGCATCTCACTCAGATATTATATTCATACGTTAAATCCATCAAACGATTTCTCTCATTGTTATTATTTTCTTTTTAATTCCTCATCTCTTACTTCTCACATTCTCTTCTTTTTAATTCCTCATCTCTTACTTCTCACATCCTCTTCTTGTTGCACGTATGTTTGAACATTCGAGGGAAATTAATTTCGAATTTTTCCAATTTTCCTAAAAGTAAAAGAATTTTTTATTTCGAGTATAAAAGCTAATTTGAGGACTGAATATTGTATAATTGAAGATTACATCAGAATTGAGATTTTAAGTTTCGATTCACCGTGAATCTATTCACGGTTCACTTATGCATGTGCTCACCATGTTTACCAGGCAGCCTTATGAATCTTTCAAGCGACTGGGTATTGCCTCGATCCTCGTTTTCCGCTGCTTCTTCAAACGCGTTAGATCGATTTGGATGCGCGATATCTTAAAAGCAATTAGAATATATCACGTTCGTCGCGGGTTTTTCTTCGCAGTAGTATCGCTTCGTGATTCATCAGCCGAAGTACGATCGACGAATAAGAAAAAAGAATAGAAAAGATTCGAATTATTTTCCTAACTTACAAGATGTATCTCGTAGTTTCAATATTTTTCCCTGATTTGGAAAACATTTTTCAATATCCAGACTATTGATTTTATGCAAATAATGATTTTATTCTCTGTCAAAAAGTCTAAAGATTTTTTTAAAGAATGTGCAACATCTTGTCTCGCTAATTGAAGTAAATAATGTTGAGTGAATATTTTTGAGAAAACTATATATGAGAAATAGATTGCATTATAAAATTGTATATCGATCGAAATCAATATTGTATTGAATCGTCTTAGAAGAATTTGGAACAATTGTAGTAATATGATCCACGCTCACAGAATTGTGTAAACTTTTCTGCTACTGTTTTATAAAGCAAAGCTTCAAAGTAAGCCCTTAACCCACATCCACCCTTCGAAATCCAATATTTGCCACAATATTTGAATTCAAAGCGGATTACGCCGATCGCATAGCTCGTTGAGCGCCTGACACCGAATCCAGCATAACAATACTCGAATTTATTTCCACGTCGAATTCATTTCAACCTTCACGGTTCGCTTGCGCATTGGTTATTCGTAAAAAGGAATTTCCTGACAATTGTTACACTCGATTTTAATTAAAAGCCAAGTTGAGATTCGATGGATGTTTCTTCTTAACTGAAGCATGTCCTTTCTTTCTTCGCGGTGTAAAAAAGAAAAGCGTTAGGATCGAGACAGAATTCAAGCTCTTCAGTTTCCTCGCGTTTCATTAAACGAGAATCGAGAAGAGAAGGGTACTTCTGTGTTTATTTGATCGCGTGAAATCCCTGGATTAAAGGTCTTTCGATCGAAGGGAAGCGACGTGGCACACTTATAGATGCTAAGGAAAAGTCAATGGAAAAGGGGAGGGTAAAATTAGCTTCTGAATATAACTAATTCAAATTCTTTGTCTACATAGAATATATATATAAAAAAATGGTAAGTAAATAAGTAGATAAGTAAATTAATTCTATAACTTGGAAATAAAATGACAGTAAGAAATATTAGAAATAAGAAAAATAATCAAATTACAGTAAATTTGATTTTCATTTATTGTTGCTTTTATTAATGCAATGAAATGAATACTAATGGTAATTAGTAATTGCATGATTAAGAGAATAACTTTAAAAGGATAATATTGTATAAAATTTCACGCTGAGGGAAGATAGAAGAAGAAAAAAGTTTCAAGAGTCTAGAAATCGTCGAGAAAACCATAGAAGATCCAGTTCGTGGATGAAACTGCAATTAACCTCCTAATTACCGGATAAAGAAATAAGAAAAAAAGAGAGAAAGAGGAGAAGAAAAATTGGTCGAGAATGCAATTAACGGACTGATGTCGAAGAGTTGGCACTCGTGCAAAGTATTGGCCAGGCGTGTTCGAGACGTGCACACGAATTTGATAACTCCGATATCGAGGACTGACGGTTCTAAGGACACGAAGGACTTCGATTGCCAACCACGCGTACCATGGTCAACACGTGTCAACCCTGTGGGTTTTTTCTTTCTTTTACTTTTATTTCTTCTCTCCTCAGCCGATTCTTACCAGCGAAACTTTTACCAACCTCGACACCAGGCTGCCGAATGACTCCAAGTTTCCAAATCACTTTTCCAAAACTCCTAGATACATTTCCTTTATTAATTTTAACACGATTGCGAAATTGCACAAATCTGGAGAAACTGGAACTAAAATTGAAATTTGATCTATTCTGGAAAATTAGATCGACAAAAAATTCGATGTATTCTTCGAATACATTTATATGTGTATTGTGTATTTTTGAATATTTTTCGGAAAATAGTAATAAGAGCTGAAATTAAACTGCATCTATGAGGCAGCTCGATTAATTAATGCATCCATCTGTGACCTGATCAGCTTTGATATTCAACCAGCGTGAGAAATAAATCAGAGTAAAAAAAAAAAAAGCCGAAGTTCTATTGGACGGAAGAAGGAAGAGGAGCCGCGTGTGGCGAACGAACGATGCATAAGTCTCGAGAGGAAAATTAGTGTACCACTGGCAGTTAGTACGGTACGGATACTAAATCTCCGTGCGAGCAGTCTGGGTACTAAAGTTCCTGGACCGCAGAGAAGATACACAGCATGCTCAGCCTGAGTAGAAACAGACGCGAAGAGGCGCTTATTAAAATAGTCGACTGGATTTGTCCGCTCAAAGGAAGTGGCTTTTTCATCTAAAGAGAGTAGTAGAAGGCGAGAAAATCTAGATCTAATATAATATACATATATATATTATATACTCTTCTAAAATTGGCGATCCATGAAAAATATTCTGATTAACGACTCGATTAATTATTACTATAATCTACAAAAATGTATGATGACGGTAAGAAGTATATTTTTTTATAAGAAATTTTATTTCCGATAATTTTCATTTTATGTATCTTTCCTTCAATTAATATAGAATTGAATTGAAATGTAACATTGTTAAAACGATGTGTTATTGATCAGGTACAATCGATCGATAAAACCATTTTTCTATCAGTGGTATAGACTACGTTTGGTCAGCGGAACGTCGAAACGAAATCCGGAGGAAAAAGCACCCTGTCGGTTTGCTTTCTGTCCACATTATAACGCGGTAGTTCTTATCGTGCCAGTCGCAGGCGTACCAAAATGCTAGTTTATTCAGTGTTATAGGATGATGGTAGGATGGGACGAGTCTGTGATTTTGAGAACTTACTAAAGATATTACACAATCTCGTTCAGTCTGAAATCTAAATGTGCTCAGTAAAAAAAAAATAATCCTAAACTATTAGAATCGACACATTACTTACTTACAACTGAAGTACAAAAAAGGATTAGGATTAGAAATAATATAGTATAGAAATAATATATTATATCTATTATTATATAATAATATAGATATAATATAGTAATAATATAGAAATAATATAATAATTAGAAATAATATATATATATATATAATATTTATTTATATGTATAGATTTATATAAATATTTTATTCATTATAAATTGATAATGTTTTTTTTTATTATATTAAGAGTCTAGTTTTAAAACAAATATAATTATTATAATAGAGTAAAAGTTTGAATCGATTATCTGACTTTATATCTATATGTATTAAATTCTTATCGATAATCGAGGATATAATTATTAGAAAAGGATCGACTATTCGCGAATATTCGCAGGAATGCACTACTACGCCCATCGCTAATGGGTTTCCGCGTACGGCGAATTTGCTGGATAATTATCATTGCGTTGTTAAGCAAGTTATAATAGTGAAGCCAGAAGCTTCTGGGCGCGACGCGTACTGTACCAGTTTCGAACCAGGAAACTCTGCGATAAGAATTCATCTTATACATACTATATACATGTATATATAAGTTCTTAAGAAACTTCTACAGTTATATGTTGTGAAAATGAAGCACTTGGCAGGAAGGTTGATTCAAAAATGAATATTGTAAAACCCTCATCGATTAATTTGTGCTACGTTATAATTTTAATATGTATCGATATTAGTAAAATTGGAATGTACAATTAAAAGAAAAATATCTAAAACTAATTTACTCAAGAACAGTTTAAAAAGCATTTTTTAAATATAAAGAATTTAAATCGAGAATATTACATATATTATTATTATTATTGGACACTGACCTCCATAAATAAAAAGCTCGATCAGTCATAGCGAGTCTTTTGGGAATCCGATGATAATTCAATTTTTTCAAGCCTCCCGAAACGGAACCGAATGATAAGAAACAGTGAACCTTTCGTAGGACGAATATCAAACTCGAAAATTTGCATAAAAATTCGACTGGTGGACTATGTATCGGTTGGCTCCAAGTGTTTGCTGGGGTCCGATTTCGCGGGGGAATATTAAGTGAACTGGAATATACATTATATACATATATGTAAATATATATATATATATATTCGCAGATAACTTTCCACTCACGCGGGAAAATTCGTACGCACTGCATGCGAGCTTTTGTTTCCGCTAATGAATATTGATGGATAGTCGATAAAGCCTCTCGGTCAATTCGTCTGCTTGCAATTTTGATTCGAAATCGTGCCAATGGAACCGCAGATGTATTCCATGAAATTACCATCATTTAGACTTTTACATAGCTTTCGACTTTAACGATAAATCATTTCATTAATTTTTCTTCCTTTAAATTCAAACTATTTTCCTTTGTTCCATATCAAGAGTATAGTTTATGGAAGATAAATGAAATAATTAAATATTAAATAGACATAAATAAATTGGATCGAGGTTTAAATAATTGTCATTTTAAATCACTGTACGTAATCTCATTTTAAGGAACACATATTCGACGAGAAAGTATCTCGTGGCGAAAATCCGGCGAATCGTAGAAATTGGCAGGTAAATCCGCCCGAAGGATATCGAAGAAACCCGAGGCGAAGATTCATTCGGGTGTAATCGTATCCGTTTGGTCGACGCGAGAGACGTAAGAGACGTAAGAGACGTAAGAGACGTAAGACGGGAGTAGAAAGTGAAGCATGAAAGCGGGAGTCGGAAAAGGAGAGATCTTCTCGTGTTCGCGAATCACTATATTTCTGCTCCACAATTTTCTCTCTCTCTCTCTCTCTCTCTCTCTCTCTGTCTTCCTCTTAGTTTCTTTTTCATTCGAATTTTCTCTCTTTGTTCTTCAATTACCCGCATACCTCTCCATCAGAGTCGTGATTTTGAATCCTGGAACAAGCACTGCTAGTTAAAGGACGCTGCAAATTATGCATTCCCAAAGGAAATCTTCTCCTGTCACAGGACGAATGACATTTGAGAGCTTTAACTGACGAATTCATGCAAAGAACTTTATTCGTTAATAAATAATTTGTCGCATCGTTAATTAATTCTCTTAATCATTATATCTTTTTATTTATTTTAGGCGATCATCGAAGGATTGTTGTCAACGATGAGTTTAATATTTTGGAAAAGAAAAGCTTCTCGAAAGTTGATGCATTGAATTAGCTTTTTTCGAGTTTTAATTAGATTTATATGGTAACTGGGAACTTATTAGCGTGCACCGATGAAACTTCGTCGTATTCAAAAGTCAATTTGGACGCTCGAACTATAAAGTAACAGTGGCCGGAACATGGGATACCGTAAAGCTTAAACTTCTCTCGTTCCCTGCAATTAATTCTGTTTCACGAACCTATGAAATTAAGAATTCGTCTACTTTACTCGAGTTTTTCTTCTTTCGAGTTTAAGGCTATCGTGAAATTCGATCGAACTTCCAATAAAGCTCTGCAATTGAGATGTTATAAAACAACGAATTACTTCTGCTCCTACGAGGAAAGAAAACTAATTGAATTTCTACAGTTTGAATATCGACAATTTTCAGATGTATTATACGCTTCGAGGATATTTCTTCTAGAGCTCAGCATATAGTTTCTAACTGATGAAATTTGCCTTAAGAAAATACTCGGCTCCTTGAGAAACCGAAGTAATCGGATTCGATTCTTCTAAAGACTAAAAAAATTCTGCTAAAATTCTGTTCTTAATAAAAACACGATTAGAATAAAAAAAAAAGTACATAGCTCCATAAAATCGATAATTTCCACCAACAGAAAATCATGAACATTGAGAAATGACATTTATCCGCAGTAACAGATAATTTACAGTGACGTATCATTCCCCGAAGTTCGTTCCCCACGTTTCAACAGATTTTCGAAAACAGGATAATCTCGATCCACTCGCCATTCGATCTTCATCTATCAAGGGATCCTGCCAAATTTCGTGTGGAAAATTTCAAATTTCAAATTCGAAATTCGAAATTCCTCTTGACACTCGAGAGGTGGCGAGTAGAGACCAATCGTGTCAAACTAATGATCGAGTGCATTTACTCCTCGATTCGTGGATCTATCAACGAGCAGGAAACTCCACAGTCAGTTGCAGACTGTGAGAGAAGCCAAGAACATCAGTCCTGTATTCGCTATTAGAGAGAGGGAGAGAGTAACGCTGCTGCATGATGGCAATTACTCCGTTGGCTAGCGTGTATATGTGCTCATCAGGCAACATTATGATCAATTCGCACGATGCTCTCGTAATACGATCGTACAGCTTCTAATGCGGCAGATAGTCGAATGCGGTCATGCATGGAAGTTTCTATCATGAGAGACGCGACTCGTGCTACAATTTCAAGTTTGTTAGTTAGTTGGTTAACTTATGCATTCCTACTTCCGTTAACTAATCATCGCGAGTGAAGCACTTGTCGGAAGACTGGCTTTGTAATTAGTGCTTCACTGTTGCAAGTTTCGATCATAGTGACTGAGAACCTTCAAGATTTCCTGTTTACAATTAGTTAGTCTATTGTGTTTTGTTGGAAACAGTGACCAATGTGATATGGATTAAAGATTGACACAGTGATGTAATTAAAACTCTCACTAATGAAGAATTGCTAGTAAGCAAATAATCAAATATTATTTTCTATTGATTCAACATAATTTTCAACATATCACTTTAGTGAAGTTGGAGTTGTTGTGAAAGTGTTGTAAACTCGATTGTGAAAATAGTTGAACGTAGAATGCTTTGTAAGCTAAGTCGAAGCACTTATAGGGTGACATTGTTAATATAGAGCAGTGGGACATTACTCCATCAGGCTTTGACATCGGTACATATCACGAGTTACAAGTTACAATGTAGCTTCATTGACTGCAGTCAAACGAATCAGAAGAATGTAAATTGCAAAGCAACCTTGCGGAAATTGGTTTTTTTAGCGAATAAGAATAATTTGGTTTAAATATAAAAATTTACCAGATATGTAAAGAATAATTTTAATAGTTATTCAGATATTCTTCTGTTGGTAATATTGTCGTAGATTCCAAGAGAAAGTTTTGTCTTTGGTTACCATGGGACATTTAACAATGACTTCATTGTATCTCTGTGATTCTCCTTTGTCCCGACATTGACAGTGGTACACAAAGGAGACGATCAACTATTTACGAGGAAGTGATTCGGGTCACTGCCAAAATCGACAGGATTCCAAATTAACCTCAGCTGTACAGTTCTCCTAATTGGACAAAAACTCAAACAACCTAACGTTAACAAAATAAGATATAAATAACATAACGTTCGTTCTATTTTTAACTCGAGCAAGAAACCTAAAATCAATTATTAGATAGAGATATTTTATAATTAATCAAGAATTGTTCTATTATACTTAAATGTTGAATAATTATTCCGATATAAAAATTCATTTATTTCTGACTATTCGATAATTTGTGAAAGACATTTAAAATATCGGAGGTTAAATTTTGTTGTTTGGCAGTTTAACCAATGCTCGATTTTCCTGGAAATTGTGGTTGTCAATTGATGCTGCCAACGGAAAGCATACTAATGTCCCATGGTGGTCGGTCTCGTTCGAGCGGATTAGCTAATCATTAGCTTGCCAACGAATATCCGAATTCATGTAATTAAGTTGGAACTTGACGAACACGATCGGATTGCAGGAACCGTGTACCAACAAGCGATTGGCTAACGACATACGTATACTATAGTCACAAACTCCCCACAAGTTGATTTACTTCTAAAGCTAGCAAAATATTGATTGTGAGCCTATCTTCCTTACAATTAGAATCTTTATATCTAAAAACAATTTTCTTAAGTAATTTAATTTTTTAAATAAAAACTGTGTATTAATGAAATATTAACTATGCAGATTTAATATTCTTAATGTTTAGAGTGCCTGAGAAATTTCGATATTAATTCAAGGAGGTAGATAAGTTTGCAAATTGTCGAAAGAACAATTATTATTTTACTTAGCGAAGATTACTTCCCTGTTTACTGTGAGCTTGGATTCCTGTCGGAAGCTGAATACGCGCGTAGGTTCCATTATCAGTGAATGCACTGGAAAACTGGGTCTCGTTAGCCGCCGGTCCAACGGAGACAAATATTTAAGATTTTAATGAAAAAATACGCGCGAGGATCATTCTTCATTTTCGTAAAAAAAAAAAACTCTAAAAGCCATTTTCAAGATTGTCAATGTTGGGAGAAAATCAGAATATTACTCTAAGCTGTAGATCAGTCAATTAGTATAATGTCATGTGTCGTGTAATATTAGAAACTTGTAAAAAGCTACGAGCCATCGTATAATCCTTTAACAATGCAATTTTATAAATAACCGTAAATATGTTATCATTAGAAATTATAATGAAATGGAAAATACAATGATTCTGTTTACTGTTTAACAAAATGAGAAAGTTAATACTAAAGTTGGATTTTGATAGTATAAGCAATTTTATTTATTTAGTTTCGAATTATGTGTTAATATAAGAAATTTCTATTTCCTCCAGAGAACTATTCTCATCCAGAAGCCTTGAAGAATTAAAATTCCAGGATTCAGTAGCCTCGAGTGTAATCTTTTTTTTTTCCAAAACGAAGCTACACTAGCCAAGAGACTAATTATGTCACAAAGACTTTAAGCTCCCTTTCGTCATTATAAATGCAGAGACACGAACTGCACAGTTCCTGGAAGAATTTTAATCGTTCCTGCGGATGAACCCTTTCGATAGTACGCATCGCCAATTTGTTGATCTACTCGATTTGGTCCTTTGTCATAGATAGGTACATATGTACTCAACGTATGTACTTACACATTAGTGTTGAGTGCTCTTAAACTATCCTATTTATGCATTCAGCACACGCGATCCTCGATTCCCGATTTCTCTGCAAATGGATTCGTCGCTTTCGATAATGGAACAATATTGTTTCACGTGTCAGCGATCCAATCGAATTGCAGATCATCGATGACGATAGAAGTTTGGAAGTAGAAAATTTGCGATTTTATTAATTCCGTTAATTATTGCCAATAGTTCGAGGAATTATAAATCTGTGGAAAAAAAAATTATTTAAATCGCTGGTAAAATTGCAAGCATGTTAATCGTGGGTACTTTTTGCATTATGAACATTCCTCGTAAGTTAATCGGGAGAAAGGAACTTTGAGAAAATTCCAGTGAGCATTCAGCTTCCTGAACGATCTCTTTTCGCAAAGTTATCACGGAAACTGGTTGCTCTGATTCACGACGGAAATCTCAAAAAGTAAACGACCAACATTCTTAAGCTTCGCGCTCAGCTTCTTGCCCAAAGGACCATCCAAGTGCACCTTTTTTTCACTTAAGGCTAAAATTAAATTTCACTCGAATTTTCCGTAAAACTCTTCGACGAGAAATTATATTTAAAGAACGAAAATTTTAATTAAAAATACAGTATTAAAATACCTCAGATCGATGGAAATATTCGATTACCGTAATTCTTATTTTTTTATCAATTACTCTCTGAGTGTTCCATTATAACTCCGTAAATCACTCAATCTCCGTAGAAGACTCAATTATGAAAAGGAGATCACCAATTTCGTTTAACGATGGAAACTTGAATAACAAAAAAATCGTATTAAAAAGCAATTTCTTTTGATGAAATAGCTCATCGTCGAACTTCCAATTAACAAGAAAATTTCACTCGATGGTTATCGATTTCCTATTATTGTTGGAAGAAATAACAATTGAGTCGAAGAAATTCTTTGGAATTAAAGTCTTTTCAAAGGATAGCTGTAAATCGAAAGGATTATCATGAGACAAATTACTGAGGAAGAGGATCGTTAGAATGTTCAGGACTACCGGAATCATTTATCACGACAATAAGCTGCCAGGGTGGATCTTTGCAAACTGTGAAGCGCAAGATGGACGAAGGACCCTCTGAGAAGGATGCGTCTGCGGTGAAGAAACGAGGAAGCGATGCCAACGTGATCCCCCTCGATGGAAGAGTCCTGCTGCTCTAAAGAAAATCGTCTTTCGGGGCACGTGATCTCGTTTGTGGACACAGCATAGAATAGAATAGAATGGAATCGAATAGAAAAGAATAGAATAGAATATAATAGAATAGCGTAGAATATCATACGAACATAACATCCGGAAACAAACTCAATATTATCTACTATATTAATAATCAATTACACTTCATCTATAACATCGTCGAAATAAATTTGAATTTATTCAAGATATTTCAATATACAGGGTGAGTCAGTGACCTTGCACCAAACTGAAACCACGTATTTTGGGGGTCAATAGAAGCCTAAAAGTCCTGGAACACAAAGTTGAAATCTCAACCCTTTCGGAATTACAGGGGGTTGAAATTTTAAGTTTTAAAAAATCATATCTTCCGACAGGATAATACTAGAGTCACGGGTCTTTTTCTAGAATGTGTGGGAGGGCCCAGGGTACCTGGAAAAAAATAGAAACGATGTGAAAATTATTATTAAGCCACATTATTATTGATTTTCTTGTAGTTCTTCTATGAACGTGAAATTTGCCCGTTTAGAGAAAATCAATAATAATGTGGCTTAATAATAATTTTCACGTCGTTTATATTTTTTTCCAGGTACCTCGGGCCCTCCCACACATTCTAGAAAAAGACCCGTGACTCTAGTATTATCCTGTCGGAAGATATGATTTTTTGAAACTTAAAATTTCAACCCCCTGTAGTTCCGAAAGGGTTGAGATTTCAACTTTGTGTTCTGGGACTTTTAGGCTTCTATTGACCCCCAAAATACGTGGTTTCAGTTTGGTGCAAGGTCATTGACTCACCCTGTATTATTAATCCTCTACAGTTATTTAATGCAGTCACATTGTTAAATATATTATAGAATAGAATTGAAACGAGGTTACAAGAGATAATAATACTTTTTTTCTTTATATATAATTCTAGCCTTTAGAATTGAAATGCGAAATTATAACTGAGGAAATTCTTAGTATATTGTGCAACGTGCAAATCTTTATGAAGTGGACTATCCTCGAGATAAGCTCGGTCATTAAGCCACCCGTGCCCTCTTTGTATATTGTTGCTAGTGTAATTCCGAGCTTACGTGATCTTATTCAGAAACACTCTTGATGCACTGACCTACATCCACAATCTGAGAAATATGTCGTGCGATACGTTTAACGGTGCACACAGGGTATCTACCTCCCTTTTAAGGGATACAGGTAACCGTAAAAGGATACGATAAACCTATATTGTACTCTACAATCTCTTTTCCTTCGTTTGAAAACTAATTTCTTCAATTTCTGTCGAATTTTTTTTCTCTAAAATTCAGATTTCCTAATAAAATACGAAATAATTAAACCAATTTTAAAAACAGACTTACGATTATACAGGGTGTCCCAGCAAGAATGTCGAATGGAAATATCTCCGTCAATACTTTGTTTTCTTTGATCCTTATTATTTTTATTATCTAAATATATATTTACATTAAATTAATTAAATTTAGAAAATATATATTTAAATAAATTTATTATTAGATAAATAATAATTTAGATAAAAAATAATGAGGATTAAAGAAAACAAAGAATCGTGTAATGGAATTAATTAGAAAATTGCTACTACTAAATTTATCAAAGCAATAAAATCCATAGTAACATAATTGACTAGTTTGGTCAATTCAGTCTTAAAGAGGAAACATTCGATTAGAAAGAAAATTGCTGTAGCTTCTTAGACGCACGAAAGAGATCAGGGATTTACTGAACTTGTAATTGGACCTTCCAAGACGAAACGTGTGCTACAGTTGTCGAAGAAGATCACACAGACATTCTCTCTCTCTCTTTCTCTTTATTTATCTCTCGTTGGTTTCCTAAACCAGTAATTATCCACGTATTTTCTCGCTTGATCGGTAGCATCACGAACAATTTCGGACACTAATTCAACCACAAATTGCTTCCGAGTCTCTAAGAATTTCCTAGATGTATTTCTACTCGAGTAACCCTATGTTAGGCTTCGACCACACAGTTATAACAGGTGGAATTACCTCTGATACCCCTTGATTGAATTTAATATCCAGAGTCAACACACTGCTGGCGACGTTGACACACTCACACTCTCGCAAACACACACATACAGATATTACACAGATATCCTGTATCAGTAGGAATCTCTGGAGTCCAATGGAGAATCCGAATCAAAATTATATTGCCTCTGGCATTATGTCATTTATCGATCGATATTGAAATGGATATAATATTGGCAGGAATGTGCTATCGAATGAAACTGATCCGCGAAATTGCGATAATAATTATTCAAGATTTTTTTCTTTACGATGTTGTGAATTATTCCTAACTCGAGATACATGATATATCAATAATATATATATATTATTCGATTATTGTATATTGATACTTTTGACATAATAAAATTGAAATGATTTAGTGTTTTGTTGGTGTTTATATTTGTAAACGATTTTTATTATCGAATTGTGAATATTGGTATTGGTGAGAATTATTGTCGAGACAATTATATCATTCGATTATATTTGCGTCGACTTAAGCTACTGAAGCTTTTAGCGAAATTCGATCATCCTGTCGGTTCATTATTTTCCTGAAGTTATCTCTGTCTGGATCTCGTGACTCCATTATCGAGGAAAATAATATTCCACGATCTAATCGTTCGACTCAACTTTGGTCGTTCTAGCTAAGGACGACGAGATCTTATTTCTAGAACTCGAAGAAGTCCATTTCTATCTTCTTACGAGCTACCTGTTTCCGCTCTTTAAGAAAAACAAATTATAGAATAATAACGTAACAATTATTCTTCTGATTATTTCATTCTTTCTCTCCGAATCAGATAAGTAAATTTATCAGTGATAATTTTCAGTGTATCGAGTATATTTATATTTTTTCCTGAAAATTAATTTCCGGAAGAAAAGATTCGAATGCATCCTGTGTGACGATACGAATAAAGTAGCTTCGATAAAATCGAGTGCATCGAACTTTTGTTTCGCATTGTGAAATCCGAGGAGTATTTCATTTATCGCAATCGCGGAAGTACGCTAGTGAATAAGAACTATAGATCTGTTAGTGCGATATAAATTCCTGAAGTAAAAACTCGGCCCACTTTGGAAAATTGAAAGACCCGGTGGCCAGAAACGCGCGATTCCGGAGTGTTCGCGCCCGAAAGCATAACAATCAGTTAATGGATTAACCTTGTTCCAGTTCTATCGACTAATCATTGTTCGTAGAGAAACCGATAGCCTCGAGAACTCGTTCGACAGGTTTCGTTCCACTCCGATTTGCATCCAACCTCTCGATCTCACTTCTGATCTTAGTTTTTAATAATAAAAATCTCGTCTTACTCTTTTCTAAATCCATTATCAATTAAAAAAAAAAAAAGAAACAGAAAATTGATCGAATTCGGATGAAGAAAATGTCACATGGTGCAAAAATACTTTTTATCAGCTCATGTGAAATGCGTTTGTATTATCTCTTATTCGCAAATGGTATTTTAAGAAGACACAATTGAATCGCTGGAACGTCAAGCTTAATTCCTCAAGATTCTAATGAAGAAGGAATCTTCGACGGAGGATTATTTTCTCTTCTCACACTTCTCCTCGACAGCTGGATGAATCCCACCAGAAAAAGCTAATTTCACGCTGGCGTTTATCAAGCAGAAAAAGAGGAAAAGTCGTGGCGGAATTCGGGGGATTAGAGAGAGAAGAATATGCTTAAAAGAAGGAGGAAAGGATACTTTTCCTATCGCAGAATTAACGAAGTAAACAAGGAAATGATTGAGATATAGACGAGTCAATCCTTTTTGAAAATTAAATTTTCGATCAATTCAATTTCTTTATTTATTCTAATAAATATAGAATTTTATGTAAATTTGATTATACGTGAACAAACGTGCACACGTATTGTCGATTGAGATTCGGTGGAATATATCACGTTGAGAGTGGAGAGTATCATCTACCACGTGGTCCTCAAGGGACCTAGACCAGTTACACTAGTTCCAGTTAGTAACTGGAACCTTTCGCTGTAGGATGAATCGACAGCTTCTCTCATAGGATTCTAAGAAACTCGATAGAGAACGCGAACAAAGTCGCAATCATTCTGAATTTATTCCAATTTTTCTTCTTTCTTTTGTAATCCACATCATCTTGGAAAACAGAAAAAATCTAACAATATCAATTGAAATTAATTTTACTTGAAAACTGGTGGAGAAGATTGAAGTTTTAAGTGTTAAATTCTGAATTCGCAAAGAATGTCAAGAGTATTTGCAAGATCAAATTCCAAACACTTTCTGTCGAGAGTAAAATAAAATAAAAAAAAAAAAGGGTAAAAAGAATGGAATTCGATATTGGAGAATTGCTTTAGAATGACTAGTGCATCGAGGTCCTGTGATTATCCAACTATACGATAAACCGCAGTGAGTTGGCTCCTTTGAGGAGATGAGGAATTCAGGAACAAAGCGCGTGGATCTGCGAACGAGAATAAATCCGTGGAATGTGGTTTTCTCTGTGATCCATCCGAACAAGTTCCAACTACCGAAGCGAGTAATCGAATAATCGGTACAACCTCCAGGTCAGCTACGTTGCTAATTCAATACTGAATTTAAATTGGCTCATAGCAACCAACTCGAAGAAACTTTCGAAAATTGTAATAGACTATCGTTAACTCTACTCGATACTCTAATGAATTAACACGTTCTCAAAAATTAAGTTCCCATAATATATTAAAACAATTATGATATTCTCTACTTATTAAAAATTTAATAATAAAACTTGGAGTTTATTTACCATTAACTTTTCTTAAATTCTTTACTTTCTCTCACAATTTTTTTTTCTCTGAAGCAAGAATCTAGACTTCTAAAAGAAAGTGTTTTACAGTTAATTTAATTTTTGCAATTTGGTTCATTGTTTTAACCAGCGAATTATTCTTTTAAGAAGGAAAAATTTAAAGTAGAATAATTGCTGCAGAAAAATTCTTTATCAAATATAATTTATAACGATGGTAATGATCAAAGCATCTCGCTCGAAAGTTCAATTTTCTTGAGACTGACCATGAGAAGACTAGAAAATTGGCTCGTTTCCGTAAGATACGTAGAATCAGTCAGCAAAATGGAGTCATAAGGAAACGCGAACAGCTAAAGCAATATTTTTCTTTGTGCTTTCAGGCCACGCGAAATGCATTAACTCGAAGCATTGTTACGGAGCAAGGCCAGAGGATGAATCCAGTAGCCTGAAGAAATATTTACTTGGATTAAGTGCGCTCCTAAGGGAAGATCGCGCGAGACTCGTCCGCCAATTAAGCGCAACAAAAGCGAACCGATCGATGACAAAACCCAGCTAAAATCACGATTCTAAAGAAAAATTAAGAAAAATTCTTCCTAAAAAATATCAAAGGAAAATAGGAATAATTGCGAGATGAATAAAATTCTGTCGAAGAAAATCCTGCGATTAAAGAGGATTTTTTTGAAAGAATCGAGTGATGTTAATTGAATCGAAATTGAAAAAAACGGGGAATGGATTTGTAATCGAGGAACGATGGTTTTCTGGAATTCGAAGAGTTCGGATCGATAAGGCAAGATGTAAATCGTAAAGTGAAGAAGGTGAAGAAGACACCAGGTGCTTTTCCCTTGGGGCGGATCATCAATGTGGAAACGCAATCGATTACAGTGAAGATCGAAGAAGTTTCCACGATCCGCAGAATAGTGTCCATTCCGTGAAAAGTTCGGTCAGCTGTGATGAATCATGGGTGAGCATGATCTCTTTATTAAGAAAATCTATATCTCAACTGGTTTAAAGTATTATCTCTTATCCACCAATATTAACACATATCTAAGAGAATATTTTCCTGCTCTTCTCTCTTAAATCAGTAGATGATTAAATAAATTACTTCCATTAACACAAATCAAAATCTTACTTATCGAAACACGAACAATTATTCCCTCATTAATTGATCTAACGAAAAGCAACATTTGACTACATCTTAACAATGGATAATAAAAAATAGTCAGGTAGATACAAAACTTTCGTTCACTTATTCTTCTATTTTTATCGGGTCGGATCTAACATTTCTACACAGTTCTAGAGTCACCGTATTAATCAAATCCAAACAAGAAGATAAATTAATCGCGAATAAAATTTATTTCTAGACCGTTAGGAGAAAGAGAGAGAGAAAGAAAGTTTGCACTAAGCAGTGGCAAAGAAAATGACAAACTCGGTCGACACGTATGCGATTCTTGGTCACGATGACGGTGCCTTTCGTGACTGGGTCACGTTAATTAGCGGTTTACTGCCCTTAAGCTTGGGGATTGTATTCGTTACGATAGGTCTCCGCGCATAAAGTCCTTACGACGCTTCGAACAAAGCCGCGAATTCACTCCCTATGCATCTAGAGGCTAACATCGCTCCTCGATCAGTGTTCAAGGAGTGTATGTGTAACTTTTTTCTAACGCCTATGCAAATGCACTCGTAAAATACAAGTACACAATACCCAGTAATGATGAATTGTAAATCGACGTAGCTTTGAATAAATTAATTGTAAGAGAAGATTAATATTGTCTAATAAAGTCATTTAATCTAACTTACGTAGTATATAATTTTCCTCCAATCTCTTGGACAAATTTTCTTTTAAACTATCTATTAGAACTGTATATTTAAAACGACAATAATATTTACAAGACAAAATATTGAAAAAGCACAGATTTATTGAATAATGGAATCGAGGATTTTTAAAATAATTAGTTTTGTTTTGGAAAGTTTAAAGAGTTTTTCTTGAGTCTTCTAAACCCCTTTTTGATGACTGACACCGTCACACAGTGTTATTTCCATGGTGCGTGGAAATGAATATAAGCACGATGGGCTATTACTCAGAACTGTGTAGTTACGGTTCTGACCCGTTGCAAAGCTATATATTACGCGTGCCATACTTCCTGATGAAAATGTATGGAGGATAAAGAATACGAAATAATTAATCTTACCGAGGTTGAAACTCGTTACTGCGCCGTCATAGCCGACGGGACGCGCACGATTCGTGGCTTAACATCGTCCACTCGCTTACTGCTAATACGAGAACTTTTCAAGCTGCACAAGCTTGCTCGACTTTTACGAGATTCTTTCATTATTATTATCTTCTTTCCTATATTTTGCATTAAATTCTTAGGTAAGAGAGGATAGAATAATTCTTAGCACAAAGATATCTTCAAATATATAAATCATGATTCTTATTATTGTTATTATTGAACTTTTTTATCTCCTTTTATCTTTTATAATTTTGATTAAATCGATAGTTACATTTACTGTTTCATTTTCATCGAGGGGATTTTATATGCAAAGAGGATTTGATTTGAGCAATTTCAAGTAACGAGAGGTAATAAAGTAGAATTCACTGAAGATTTTAGCGACTGGTGTTAAAAACCACTTAAGAACGTCCACGAGCCGAAAATAGAATTAAGCCGAAGCCAGGCAAGACGGCGAATCGTCTCATTAAAGCGTAGAATATTCCAGCTAGCCAACTAGACGCCATCCATTACATCGCGCCTTATCGCGAAAAACAAAATTTCAATCTCGCGCGAGTTAATCCCCCGCAAACCAGATTCCATTCGAGCCGGTAATCGGCCCAATTATTTACTCCCGACTCGCGATCCTTGGGTACACTTAACTAGCAGACAAATTACCCCGAAAAACTCTGACTCTTGCTTCTGCCAACGAAGCATCGTTAACTTTTACCCGAGACTTATAGCGAAATTATTTCCCGAGCTTCTTAAAAACGAATCAACAAATATTGTTACGATAACCTTTCATCACTCATTTATAAATAACTATTCTAACAATTTTGAATTTTCTTCGAATTTCGTTATTCTCTTGATACAAGTGTTCTGAAAATATAAATTCAACCGGTTACCAGAAAAACGAGGATTTTTATTATTAATTGTAATAAGATGTTAGAAGAAAGAAAATGCGGATAAGAAATCGAAGGAGATATTGGGTAAAAGTAGTTCACGATAATTTCGTGAGTAGACTCCGATGGCCTAGGGGCCAAATCTGGGCAAACGAAGTTAGAAACAGGAGGCCACGATAGTCGAATCTAATCCCAAAGTTCCATTTGGTGGCATGAAGCTTCGAAGCTCACCGTTCACCGCGAAAGGGTTCGGTAGGGCTGGTAACTGCTTAGCATGTCGCCCTAATACAGGTTCCTTCTTGGTTCGTACCTTTCTAAGGCTTAATGCCAGAGAGCGCGTAATGCAACTCTCGCGTGTGCTAACATCGATCGAGCTTCTATCGCGGCCTAATCTGCCAGGTTATAAAGTGACACGCCGAACTTCACTTGCACTCTGACCTCTCCTCTCCACTCGATACTCTCTAATTATCTGCAGGAAGACACTTTCCTGCGTGTAACAAGTATAGTTAATATAATAGTTAATATAATAGTTGATTATATTAACTATTATTGATTATATCAATAATTGATTATATCATACTATTGATTATATTAACTATTAATATAATAGTTAATATAATCAACTATTATATTAACTATTATATTCATTAACTATTATATTAACTATTATACAAGTATAGTTAATATATACAAGTATAGTTAATATAATAGTTAATATAATCACACGCGAGTACATTTAAAATTCTCTCTTTAAATTAAACAATTTTAGTATTTTTATTTAGAAAGATTTTCACCCCTTTCATCTGGGAATTAATTAATTTCTTATTCTAAATTAGTTTTTTAAAAATGTATTTTTATTATTGTTATGTTAGTAGTCGGAGGATTTTTCTGCCTAAAATCTATTTTCTACAAGTGGAAATATGACGAAGTGAAACAGGAAACATTTTATCCTGCAGCTTCTCTCAGGATTAAAAGAGTGAGAGATGGTTTTATCAGTAATAAAAGAGATCACGTAAATGAGGTATAAACAGTGGGAAATAACGGAAAGAAGCAAAAGTGAGGGAGTAGTCGGCTTGTTTGATATATTACCTTCCAATCTTGTCCAAGTAGATCTTAACGTTGCTTTAACACGCGAGGTACTTCAAATATGATACATAAACCTCTGGACTAACGAGAGAACACTCCCATCTTGATCACTACAAACAACTGGACTCTTTTTATCATTGTCTTCTTCACTTTCCCTTTTCTACCAACGAATTCTCTACTTTTTCTCATTAACATTAAACAATGTCTTCTATCTTATCGTCAATTTAATTGTAATTATTAGAAGCTACTGTTTACTCGCTCTAAATAAATACCTCAATTATTTTCAATTACTTTCATAATTAAAAATTCAATTCCAAACTACCTCGGATTGTTTTATCACCTAATTACTGTATTAGTCGAGGTGCGATACTTGCCTCGATTATACTGCTTCAAGTAGATATATGCAGTTACATGCACCCGCATGATCCACCTGGTTAACAGAACATGGTGATGTTGCAATTAACTGTGAGACTGAAATTATACATTCAAAATAGTTGTTGCTCGCGTAAACTCTACCACCTCGCACCCCTTTACCCTTCGTGCTACAGTTACATGCACTGTTTGCATAATCCGCCATTCCGACTATTTAATCGGAAGCTTCTCCGATTGCAAAAGCAGTGATACATTGCGACTAATAATTTAACATACATCGTTCAAAGAAACTTCAATCTTAAGGAATAATGTAATAATAATTAAGTAATAATTCTTAAAAAATAATTCTGTTTCTTTTTGATTTTTTTTCCTTTTTTTGTTTCTCAGACAATATAATTATTTTGGCGATAGTAGGAGAAAGTTGAATGATTTTTGAGGAAAGTTTAGTTTGAGAAATATTCTCATTTAAGGATGCAAGAGTGATTTGGTATATATGATTGAACTAAATGACGTAAGCAGAGCGCGCGGAATTCATTCAGAACGAGTTAGATCGTGGGACGCAGTGCGAGACAGATATTAAGGGTTGTAGTACACGACTCCGCGGGATCTTTTGAGGAAGAGGAGTGTGAGGAATTCCAATGATGTATGCCAATGTGCCAGGATGAATACGGAATACGCGAATTTCCTTTCAAATCATTTACGCGCGTAGAGCACTGCGATAATATATTTATGATGCTAACATAAATTTCAGTTTGACATTCGGTGCTTCCAGTTGAAATGCTTCTAAGAACATCGCTAGTCTCCATCATTCTCTCAAGAAGAAACAGAACCTGTAATAATTCTCTTACTGGATTATAATCATTATTTCTTCAATTCTATTTATTGGCAACATAATTGATAGAAGAAAAAGTAGCTAAATTGTTAGAATTCGAACTAAAGGTAATTTTGTAGTTGAATTTAATTAGATTCTTGGTCCTTTGGTACAAAATAATTATTTAAACAAATTTTAAGGAATCTGGGAATTGTTAACACTTTTAAACTATTAAAGTGTGTAAGCAAATTTGAGAGACTTTCCTCGCTGTAAAATAGCTTTATGCACCTGATGACCTGTGTGTGTTTTTTTTTCCTGCAGAGCCACAAATTTCCCACTTTTACCAGAAAGACTTATACAATACGGAATCTCTTTTCAGTAGCTCGCGTATGTTACCAACGACCGCAGCAGCAGTGCGATCCAACCCATAAAACGATTTAATAAAGCAAAGTGCGATATTTCTTCGCGGCAGAATCCGTTTCCTATCTTGAAGCTTCTCGCCAGGGCGAACTCGCGTTTCCTCTTCGAAACGGCCAGAGCTCTTTCTACTGAATTTCCTCGATGATCCTCGCCAGACCGCGATTCACCCAATTTACTCGGCCAATAAGAAATTATAGCTGGAATACTTGCCGGATGAAACTGAATCAGTCGTTGATTTATTTTCCTCTCACCAAAGTACATTTTTCTTTTTCATTTATGTTTTATAATTCTCCTCATTTACTTCCGTAGTTCGATTCCTAATAACATTAATATATTTGTATTTATTGCTGACGTGAATGAAATAACAATTTTATCGAAGAAGCTGATCAAAATGATAAAAATTAATTGATACAAGAATTCTAAGTCTGAAAATTTTCCCAAATTTAATAAAGATGAATAAATAAGTAGTTGAAAAAATCTTTTAAATTGATGGTATATGTAACAATTATATATCGAATGTAAATAATTATACGAATATTATACTTTGTAATTATACCAGAGACGTGTACTTAAATGATTTTAATTGCAAACTGCAAGTTGTTAATATACTAAATTTGAGATTAGGAAGTACTTTTGTACACTTTACATTCCAATCTACGCACTGTTCTTGCCAGAACTTCGAAACTTCCCCCACCCATTACCTTCATCTAGAATAACACTCCCCATGGTGGGAGCACTTCGCATTACCCTGAATCGTGACCTTTACCTCGCTTTGTCCAAGACGAGCAAGGTACAAATTGGTAGAACTGCATTACGTGAAAATAACAGTAATACAACGACGAACCACTTACTCTCTGCTTGCATTATGGAAAGTCCAAGAGACGATGAACGGTACTTACAATATGGCAAAATGTATAACTTGCTCGAGACGCGAGCAATCATTGAAACTGTTCGAATCAAATTACCTCTTTACAATTTTCCTTTCAATGTTCATAGAAATTTGTATCTATCAATTACTCTTAGATTTAAACTAAACACTTTTACTATAGTTTCGATTAAAATCCTTTCCAGTTTTTATGACAATATTCATTATAGTAAAAAATTACTAACTAACAAGGGAGGTTTCCAAACGTGAAATCGCAGATCTTAATGAAACTTATACCACATGTAGATATCATAAAAATATTAGACCCCTATTTTTTTTTCGTGCTGAGTTGCATATTTAGGGGTTGTAAATGGGGGTTGAAAATCAGCGCAAAATTACGTTTTGTTAAATATCTTCTAAACTAGAAGAAATAGACTCAAAGTATAAATTGCAAAAATTTGCGGTTTCTTATAAGCTACAAAATTGTCGAAATGAATTTTTTATATTGGCCTTTGTTTTTGTTATATCGCGATTTTCCATATATTTTTTAATAATTTTACCACTAAACGTAATGGATTTTTATCGGGCTTGGTAGGATTGTAGGGTAGGTATTTCCCCAAAATACGGATAAAATGGATTTTGCAAATTCGAATTTTAAATAAACAATATAGTACTTGAAATTGGACGTACTATTTGCTCCACGTCGAATAGAACTGAAGTACCGATACGAGTCATGGTACCCGTGTAAGTTGTGACGACACTTCTTTAATTAAGGAGGAACATTTTTATTATTCCAACAAATGGTTGACAGCAATAGCAATAGCAATAAGTTAAATTTGAAAATTTGGGTTGCGAGGTGCATTGAGTCACCGTTAGAACTACGTTTTTTAATAACAAGTATAAGATTGGTTATTTTAGAGGACGCATTGAAAACGCAATATTGTAATACGCAGGGTTGGAGGAACCAGATGGATAACGAACGGGTAACGAACGGGTGGTAAAGGCCGAACGTAAAGGGGGGTGGTAGTTGCGGAATCGAGGGCGGATTCCGATGCACGCAGCGAGCCTCCGTGGAATCTGGCGGTCGCGGTCGAGAGGAGCCAAGGAGCATGAGGTAGCCGTCGACGTCGACGTCGACGTCGAAAAGGGGAGCCTTTGGGATGCTCCGGACTTCCGGCTAGGGTCGTATGGAGGGGACGGACGTAATCAGCACGGAAGGCACCCTGCTTCAGAACCTGACCACTATAGCTGCTCACGATACCGAAGGCTTCTTCCGAGGATTCCCCGGGAAAAACTCGCGCTACACTACTACTCAGGTTAGTTCTTTCATTTTCTTATTTTCTCTTACAAGAGAATTCTGATTACCGAGTTAACCAATCAGTAAACAATTATTATTATATTTCTCTCCTGAATACTTTATGTACTTGCGAAATCAATATTAGATTAGAATTGTATAGTTTGATTGATTTAAGAATTTCCTCTGCAAATTACGATTTATTATAAAAGTAATAATTGTTACGTGAGACAGTTCCTCATTTTCTATATTTTGGTGATTATAATTAAAGAAGTGTGGTAAGTGGAAAACAATATTAATGAAGGCAACAGAGTATCTATATCACTCGCAAATTATTCCGAGAAAGTTAAGGATACTGGAACGCCGAGTATAATGGGATTTTTAGGTATAAGCTTAATGATGAACTTAAGCCGATACTCTACTTATCCTCTTCCGGTTCGCAGATCCCATTATCCTTGATTAACGCTAACTCGAGACACGTACGGATGAGGCAGCGAAACTTTCGTGAGACCTTTCTTCATCAATATACAATACAATACATTCAATATCCCTTTTGCATTATTTTAATAACGCTTCTTCTTAGATTTATTACCAAACTTAATTATTGCTTAATTGGATTAGAAACTTAATAAGTTTATAATCGAGGAATTAAAAATTGAAAAGAACTTTGATATTCAGTTTCTTTTGTCCAATAATACGCAGAATACAGAATACAAATCCTTCGAGCAACTTTTGCGGAAAGTTCTGCTACTTTCCGAAGAATGATCAATGATTGGAAATTCTCGCGGAAACGGTGAATAATTACTTTGGAGCCATCGATCCGATAAGGTTGCATCGCTAGGCAAACTTCTTCCAGTTCTGAACTTCGCGAGAGGATATACATCGTGGTGTGATTAATTATTATGCGTAGATAATTTAAAAAAAATTGAATTACGAAATTACTTCGGAGTAATTTATTTATAAATAAATGTAATAAGAATTCCTGTCAATATTCTACTTGTTTTATCAATATAATCTTGTGCCTCGTACATTTGCACCATATCCTTTTAAACACAAAATATATAAGTACAGTTGCGAAATATAATATTCTCGCGCGTCAAATTACAGAGTCGATTATTAACGCAGTAATAATTCTCGCGAGCTCCAAGTTCATAAGTGGCGGAAACAGGAAGCAATTTAATAGTAATCGAATAAAATTTCAATTGCCTGGAATAATATTTACGGAACAAATTAAAATCCCGTAAGAATAATGATTTCTGTATTTATTACTTCAGTGAAAAATGCAACAGAGTTCCATGTATAATTTCACCAACATCCTGAAGAGATTCATTTTCCAGTGAAGCTCGTTCGATTATCCAAATTGATACCATTTATGCAAATGATTTCACCATCGTATGCAGCTTATTTCGATGTGTATACAATTTCCTGCAATCTGCTCGTGAATTAAATGGTCATCGAACTTTATGGATCCGAGTGTTGCAATTTATCTCGGTTTTTAAGTTTCAATATCTAAAACATTTATTTTCGCATTGTAGCAAATATCTTAATTCACAATAAATTACCGAGGAATTATCCGTTGTTTAATTGGTGTAATAATTTAGATCGATTTATGATAATAATATAGTATACTAAGGATAATTATAAAGAAAATATTAATTTGTATACGTTTGTAACATTGTTTTTTTCACTGATCCGAATAACAATCACTAACGATTTTTCTTTGCAACAAAAGTAAATAGCGCGACAGGATGGACAAACAATTTTCATTGGGAGAAAATCGCAATCGAGCAATGCACCAGCAACGAGATTGATCCGTTTTCGCTGCCGAGTAAGCGGAACGTGCCGCTTTTCCAGGGAGTCCCATTTATTTCTCAATTTCGCACTCGCGTCCGCGCGAACTTTACAATCATCACTCGCGATGACAGTGCGTTGCGATGCCTGCTGCTGTCACTCATTCCATGCGAAAACAGAACAGTTGCAAATTCCTACCCCACCACCCTTCCATATTTCAATCAAACGAATCATTCTAATGTCAATTGTTTCCTCGATTTTAATTGTACCTTTCTTTATTCACTTTCACCTACAATATTCGACATTAAATAACGCAGCAAAAAATTAATTGATCTGATGTGTTACAATTTCAAGTGTTTCGTGTTGTCGTGTAAATACAAAGAGATAGCACAATAACGATAGGGACTGGACGATCGTTGTTCCAAAGGTTTTGATTCTTTTTTTTTTTGTTCCTCGGCAAAGTACGCCGACATTTCTCAACCGGCTAGCTTTTATCTTTTGTTATTTCAAAGCGAGGATAAAGCGGCTCATGTCTCATGTATGAGAATTTTTTTTCCTAAACTCGGGTTACAATGGAATATAGAAGGACGTATGTGCTCGTGAGATCGATTTTCTTCGACATCATACCTAACCAGATTCCTCTCACCTATTATTATCCCAAAATTCTCAATTTTAATACAATTATATCATTATACAAGATTTCGTGCAAAAGTCATAATTACATGAAACATTTTTCAAAATCTCGGTCAATAACTAAAAATGTGACGTAGAAAATCAAACTTTATTCACTTTTATCAATTAGTAATTAGACAAAAAATAATTATATTTGTTTGATAAAAAAAAAGAATAGTTAAAATCGATTTATAATTGAACGCATAGATCGATGAACGATCGTGTAAAACGAGTTTACACAATTTTTCTACAAGCTTCTCGTTTAGTCATCTCCCTTTTCTCCCTAGCATTACTTTTTTCTCTTTCTCTTGCGTTCTTCAGCCTCTCGCGACGATGTTACGGCTTATCGCTCTAAATCTTCCGCACAATGTGTAAGCCGTATTAATGCTCGAATTTTTTCCTTTAATAAGAACTTCATCCAACCGCTTAGTTATGAAAGAATAAACCACCCGACTGCTAAGTATCCGTTGAAAAAGAGAAGAATAAGAAACTTTTCCTCCTTTCTGCTTTCTTTAATCGTGTTTGCTAATAATAATTGCGTCCCTCTTCTTTGGTTGAACGGTGCCTTTTAAGATTGCAATTCGCTCTATTTACTCGATCTAATTGCACCTTTGTTTCTTCGACCGACGATCAATGCCTCTAGGAAAATTTCTGCTTAAATAATTTCTTTGGTAAAATACATTTAATATTGATCTTTGCCAATAGTACATTACGTTACGTTATTCTTATATTTTTCCCTGTTTCTTTTTTTTCTCGAGAAACGTATTATGAAATTTGTTGAATTTTAAATGGAAATGAGGAATTGTAACTATTATAATTTCCAAGTATGATTAATAATTAAAGGATTGCAATAAAATGTATTACAGGCAATACTGATCGCATTGGTACTCGGCAGCATAATCGTGGGTACAGTGATCGGTAACATTTTGGTGTGCGTGGCCGTGTTCCTCGTGAGGAAGCTACGAAGGCCGTGCAACTATCTGTTGGTCAGTCTCGCGGTCAGCGATCTCTGCGTGGCTCTCCTAGTAATGCCAATGGCAATGCTATCAGAGATATCTGGGAATTGGTCCTTCGGCGCGATTATGTGTGACCTCTGGGTCAGCTTCGACGTCCTCAGCTGCACTGCCAGCATCCTCAATCTCTGTATGATCTCCGTCGATCGGTAAGTAATTCCTTCGCGTACTATATCAATTTTATTTTTTAAATACCGAGTGTTCTATCAAATTGTCAAATTCAATTATAAAAATCTGATAATAAAATCCTGATAAATCCTGATAAATCTGATAATAAAATCCTGATAAAAACACCAAATTTGGTAGCAAAATTCTAAATTCAAGATGGTATTCACGAAATACCGTATTAAATCGATCAATCAACGTGTCGGTTGATTAATTCCATTACTGTTGATATCACCAATGATATTTATTCGGGGATTCTATATGTTAGTTTTTGATATATCAGTAGTTAATTTATTTGCATTATAATTCAACGATTCACTTTTATTTCGTCAATAAGATTTTCGACACATCGAGATACAAAACCAATAAATTGCACCGTTTTTCCGTAACAAGATTGCGAGTAAAAAAAATAACGTCACAATAGGAGCTTTTGCGGTGTTTCTGTTGGGTAAAACAGCGGAAGAACGGTTAACAGGCAGGATACAGAGCGAGTGGTTGGTTGGCCATAAAAATCAGGACGACAATATAACCGCGACAGGAGCATTGGGGCTTTGTGTTCGCGAGTAGTGGAACGGAAAGGGTGTAGGGAACGGGTGGAATGTTAAAAACGAAACAGACAGGTGAAGTTACTAATGGAGATATATTAAGGGGGTTGCGCGAGGGAGGGGAAATTTATAGCGAACTACATAGCGACTGCAAGAGAATTTAATACATTCTCGGAGACAAACTTCTAGGTTATTTCAAAATCCATAACCAATGATTTGTATCACAGAACAACTGATACTGATACAATTGTTAACAGATTAATCCAACTGTTGAAATATGTTTGATAACTTTCGATCTTAATGCGAAATTAATACAATTTTAATATAAAGTAACATCAGAAAAACTTGTTAGTAGTTAGTAAACAAAGTTGATAATTGCGTTGTTTTTTCTTAATGTAAATGTTTGTATTTCTTCGTTAAAGGTTTTGCGCCATTACGAAACCACTGAAATATGGAGTCAAAAGGACACCACGACGGATGATCATCTACGTGAGTCTCGTTTGGTTGGGAGCAGCGTGCATTAGTTTGCCACCGTTGCTGATTATGGGCAACGAGCATACCTATTCGGAAACTGGAGCTTCGCAATGCGTTGTCTGCCAGAACTTCTACTATCAGATTTACGCCACTCTCGGTAGTTTCTACATACCACTACTAGTCATGATCCAGGTGAGCAAATGCCAGTTCTCACTATTTTATCCAAATTTATGCTAATTTATTATACTTTTGTAATTCGAACAATGAAATAGAGTTTCTCGGATTTGCGTAGAAATTCGACAAATGGATAGACAATAGGCAGTGGCGCGATGCCGCGAAAGTGAATATGAGAGACAAAGAGTAGGGAAAGAGAAAGATGAAGGGAATAAAGGGCTTGCATTCGTGGTCATTCGCGGTTATTCGCGAGTGGTGAGGCGAGAGAACCAGGTGTCTTGTTTGCGAAATATCGAATTTACGATTAACGGTGTGAGCACTGTTGGTAGAGTAGCATCGATGCTTTTCATTAATTCATAGCTGTTTCACGGGAGAGAAAGAGAGAGAGAGAGAGAGACGCGTTTATTACTGCGAGAGCGCCAAAGCGAACGTATATATGCAAACATGAATGTCTGCGTGCACTTGCTACCCTCGTAACTGGCATCGATTCCGCGATTATTCGACAAGATAAATTCGCGTGTGGCTCTTTCGCAACGCTTTCGTAATGCTTGAGCAAACTGGAGCATTCCGCGAACTGCCATTTCTTTCGCCATTCTCCAACACGACTTTGGCAATATCAACTGTACACTTTTTCGGATAATATTTTTCGGAAATCCTTGGAAATTTGCTTAAACCATATTATATTTCTTTAATAATTCACAACTACTGAAATTATTGTATTATTGTGATTAGGATAAATACTTGTTCCAAAATAAAGTCGAACTGTAACTATTATACTTATATTCTGGATAAGATTTAATTTCAAAAATAATATTCTTTTCAAATTTCTTATCGGTTTGAACAAGAATTTCAAGAGTTTCTACAAGAATTTGCGAATATATAATTGTACATATTTTGAGAAGGTGGCAGGTGTCTTCGCGAGGATAAACAGATAATTAATAGTCCGTTGCTAATTGTAAGAAGAGGGGAGCTGTGGTAGCGTGAAATTAATTAAAGCAATAACATTGTCCCACGGTAGCTACCACGAGAACGGTCCCATCGCACGAGCAATTATTCAGTTGTTGTCGCGTCAATCCACGGTGACATTCACGCTCAATTATCCACGAATCATGTCGTTTGCCCCCAAGATGTATTACCGCGACTAGTCGTCCTGATAATCCAGGCTCAAAAAAATTATCGTCAACAACAATTCTCCTTATAATATATCACATATCACACTATCGCTAACATCTTTCATTACAATATCATATTCAACGTACTTTTACTTTCATCAATTTCCAATTACTTCGCCAACTATTCATCATTAAAATTAATGATAGAATTTTTTTTAAAAATACTTTTAACATGACGATTGCTAAAATATCAAACTTTTGATTATAATTGAGATTTCAATCGTTTGTCGCAGGTCTATTACAAAATCTTTTGCGCAGCACGAAAAATAGTGTTAGAAGAGAGAAGAGCACAGAGCCATTTAGAGGCACATTGCTACTTGGATATAGAGTCAACCGCCCCTCGGCAACCAGCGGTGCTAAACCGTCAATTAGATTCAGAGATGCAACCAGTGCAGAGTAGCCCTCTCGCAAAGCAGCATCGCAGTTCGAGCGCCTCAACCACGGTAAGTGATGTTCCAGACTTTTTCTATCAAACCTCTATTTTTCTTTAATCATAAAACCAAGTTGTCTTGTTCCTTTCAATGCGATGTTCTCGCGTTCCTCGAGAAAATTCAGTTTGAAAAAGAAAAAAGGGAAAACTATCGAGATTTATAGTTCTCGAAGCATGTAAATATTGTTAATCTTTTAAAATAATTAATCATTGAATTTCACACGATTATTACGATTATTACACGGAAGTAAATAACATTTGAAATAAACGTCCAAAAACAGTTTAATCAATCGCAGGAGAATTTGAAAATTTATGGGTATACTTTAGCACCGTGCAATTAGTTCGAATAACTAAAGTTTTACCGTAGCTAAAAAATATGGTACGAGGAAAAGGTTTGAAAGAGGGTGATTCCATATCTGACTGAAATTTCACGGAGAGTTCACCCAGCCGATAATTGTCCGGAAATTAAAAGTTCACGTCTCTCTCCGCATGCTGATTTCACGCTTTCCCACTGCGAGAATACTGGAAACGAATTTATTACTTTGTACCTATCTCTATCTCTCTTTTGCTCTTACTCTCTCAAGCTGAAATTTATCGCTACGCTGGTAGAGTTGCTTTTCTACGTGGCCTCTCTACGCGGCTCGTAGATCATCCGCGACGGGCAAGAATATTGCAGAACTCCTAGTCGATCGCGTGGTTTATACACCGCGGAACCCTGCCAAGAAAAAGAGTCAGCGAGAGAGAGGGAGAGAGAGTGAGATGTCCGATATTGGAAGACTAATTGAATAACAACGCGATGGGTAACCACACTCTCTACGCTTTGTTACCCGCGAACTTTCCAACTGATTTATTGGTTTTGTGCCAATCTACATTTTTGTTGCTTTAAAGAACTCGAATTATTGATAGATTTATTGGCAAAATGTAAACACTTTAGGAAATCGTCAATAGAAACTTAGTAAAGATAATAAAAACTTTTTCTTGGAAAAGTAAATTGTTCAATTATATCGGCTTTATAATATTTATCTTTTTCTAAAGAGAAATCATTTTCTTATCGATGGTTTGAATAGCACGAATTTTTATCGAAACATCAGCTAGAATTTGGAAAATCTTATTTACGCCGTTTCTAGCATCGACTGATCGGTTTGGAGACTAATCACTCGTTAGTCGCGTCTTGAAGGTAAAGTGGACGGGTGGGCTAAGTGGCGCAAAGTTTCGGCAGCGCAGGTCGCATCGAGCAAAGTGCATTACGGCACCACTGGTAGGCGCGCAGTTACCGTAACCGAGTTACTCGAGAAGGATGCAACTATAAAATTATTCCTCGTCTCTCGCCTTGGGAACCGTTTCTGGTTTATGTAGAAAACCGCGTCCGTCGTCTCGAAAGAGAGCTGACTGCTTGTTGCTGGTGCATCTACTTTTTTCCCTCCTCATGAAACATTGATACCAATTACAGATACATATTAACCACAATGATTGATTATTTATTTAAATCTCGCGTTACTATGAAAATCCACTTTTTTAAAGTTTCGTTACCTTTTGCAAAGAAGCAGTATAATCAATGATTAGTAAATTAGTATAAATTAGCATAAACTGCTTTGAAAATTTTTGCAAATATCTTCGCGTTTTTTCTCGCGGTAAAATTCGCTTTATTTAACTGGAAATTGGAGGAATAAATCACTGGAAGAGGAACGAATAAAAAGTTCCGTTGTTACGGACGCTATTTTCCGCGGATCAGGGAAATTTGTATGGACGACTGCAGCAGCTTTTTGCCAGTTGGATTCCAAAGGAGGTTGCGCAGAATGACGAGTAAAAATCTCTGGTTTCCACGGGGTTGTAGGAAACTGGAATCTCGCGTATGCCGCGATAACCTTTATCTCCTGGAGAGTACTTGGACCGAAAGGACGAAAGATAGTGATGCACATGGCTCCTCCTTCACTAGCCTGGAAGTCGAATCCATCTTCTTGAAAAGTTTTTCTCTGGATCGGATCGCGTTCGCTCTTCGAAACCACGACTCTAATCCTCGTCTGGAATTTTTCACTGACCGCTCGAGAAACCTGGCCTCTCTTGAAGCTTTCGTCTCGAAGAAAACTGCCAAGATAGAGCGAGGGATCGTAAAAATCCGCGAAAATTGTCATCACTCCATTCCAGGCATTTAAATAATTGCGAAATGAGACATTAAATTGTAACAGTTTGAATACTTTTTTTAAATACTTTAAATCAAAAATTGTTTAAAGGATAAGTTAATGAATCAAAAAGTTTTTGGTGCAAGTTCTTCTTGCTAACGCTCGAATCAACGGAATTAATTGAAGTTGTTATAATCTAGTGACTTGACCTACCTAGTGATTGGATCCAGCTACATATTTTCTTGCATATTTGATAACATTCGAATTTCGTAACTATGAATATGTATCTTTATACATAGATATACATGTGTATGTAGAATTTATATCCAACACACTCCTGTTTCAATGAAATTCCTCGTCGATGGCTTGAATTGGTAGATTAAAATATGGAAACTTACTCATTTCATTGAAATATCTCGAATAGCCTAGTCTGTTCAATCGAAATTCCATATAAATGGAAGAGCATCGATGGAATTCCATGAGAGAAAAATCCTGAAACGTGTCATTTTAACTCGTCGAAGTGAAAAAATTGAAGTAAAAGAAGAATTGGAAAGCGATCAATGGAGGGTACGTTGCAGTTATGGTTTCGCAATGGAAAATTGCGATTTACGCATCGGACGATAAGATTTATTTTCGAAGAAGAAAATTCACCAAGATCTCTCTCGTTGATTTAGTCAGCCACGGTTGACTTACCGTTGATTTATTCCACTTGGCCGGTGCCTCTTTCGACGACTAGCCTCGTTAATTCCTTATCCAGCAACCGCAAATTTTTATCCAAATACTAGAATTGAAGCAATTTAAGTAATAAAATTAATTTTAACGTTAAACTCATCGTTAATAATAAATAAGAGAGTATAACATGGAAATTATCCCTTTTTTCTTTACCACTGTAAATTTGTGATTTTATAAGTAGGTAGATTATTGATAAATAAGTAAAGAAATTAGATAAATTGCTAAATAGAATAATAAACGATATAAGGAAACAATAATTTGATAGTTATTCGACAGCAAATAAATATTTCAGAAAAGAGGTAAATGAGACCTCGAAGATCAATTTTCCTTGAATGCTTTGATATTTCTTAGTCGACATTTCACTATTCGGATGGGAGCGAGTGGCTCGACGTGATTCATTAGAATAGATGCTCTCACGACCTCGACGTCTCCTTATTCCATGATTCGAACTCCAACCTAAGACTCTTCGAACAACTTTGCTTCACGAGAGTTTCCTTCAATTTTAATCTTCCTACGTTACCTTAAAGTTAATCAATACTGGAATCGACAATTTATTTCTCCAAAATATTCCCAATAATTCCACTTATTGACAGTAAAGTATAAAAACGTGGATTTGATTATCAAATGTCAAATCGAATAAGTTGATTCAAATATAATAAAATCGAAATGTTTATTTCTGATGAGCAAAAGCTCTTGGATCCTTAAATCCACCATGATTCAGAATTTGATCCATCCACTTAGAGAAACGTAGGAGAAACACGTATCGAGAACCATTACCATACATCGAGATTCTCTCGAAGCAGTTATATCTGGCTTTTCTCCAATGTGCGTCTTAAGAAGCGCGTGAAAAAAGTTCTCATGCATCTTTCATCGACTTGCCAAGGGTGAAAAGGAGGGGATATATTGTCGATACTTGGAGAGTGAGATCTCTTTGCCCTTGAAACACGATTTTTCAGTCTCACTTGGTAAACGAGCCATTTCGAAAACCAGCTGGATCCTGGCCAACGAATAAACAGGCTCTTATCTTTCTCTACGTAAGATATATTCTGACCTTCCACGGATAGTTTCGCCAAAATTTTCTCTCGTTACATAAAACGTTATCTTGAATCTAATATTATACGGTGTCTCTGAAATTTGGAAATACTTATACTAACAGAATTATGATAATTAAAACATCAGTTTAATAAGCATAGGATAATAAATGAAATTATAATATAATATGAAAATTATCTATTGTAAAATTCCTTAAAAAATAACTTATATTAAAATCCGCTAAGTTTTAAATATTCAAAGATCTTTTTTCTAGTAATTAATAACCTAAATTAAAAATGGTTACTTTAGAGTTCTTAATTCAGTTTTTCGTTGTTAAATCATTCTGTGTTCACTTTGTGAGAGAATTATAGAACACCCTGTATATTTGCACTTGAACTTGGAACCGTATCCTGATAAAAGAGACTTGGCAAAATGTTCGCGAAGCATTTTGAATGGCGATTCTCGGAAAATTGATGGTCGAATAAACAATTCCCCTGAGAATTTTATTGCAAAATTTGAGAAATGTGTTGGGGAGTCGTGTTAATTACTCTGATTGTGAGTTGTATCGAGGGGAGCTTGTCAGAAAACTGGCAGCGAGTGGACATATTAAGCTGTGGGAGGTGCGAATTTAAAACGAGCTACCGGAATAGATGTTTTTCATGAGTAAAATATGAAGCTGTCTTGTCATAATATGCAGAAAAATATGTTTTATCGCGTGGTATTATATCGCGAATTTCTCTCATCCATCTGGCACTATAAAACAAATTTTTCTCTCGAATGTGATGATTAATATGAAAATAATATTTCTGATATGAGACTTTCTTCTAATAAAAAATTATCCTAAATGTTTCTTTGAAGCAGAGATGCCTAATACCAAATTGCGATAACAAAATCGGTTACGCGAATTAAAAAAATATTTACCGTCAAATCGAGTCAAATAGAAACGCAATCAAACAGTTGACTTGTTTCGCAAACATTTAGCTTCACTTCGGGAAACATTTAACACTACTTTTTCTATTGTTATTTGCACGAAGAATTAACGCGCAACAATCTACACAATTTTCCAATTTCAAATTTCACAATTTTCCAATTCTCAATTTTCATTCCAAATTGGAATTGGAAATTCCATTTCCAATTCACAATTTTCTCAAAACGAACATTCTTATTTAAATATTATACTATTCGATAAATAAAATTGAATTTCATTAACTTCTTATCCACGATGCAAAAGCGAAGAAAAAAAAAAAACAGGGAATAAAATTCGTCGAATCCATTTTTCAATAGTGACAACCAGTTACTATTTGTTTGTTGAGATTCCGGAAGTTCCCTTGGTCTCCAGTAAGCTAAAACCGGAGAATTAATTCAGTAGAACTTCCTCTGGAGTTCTTGACGAATAGCCAATAGATCGGTTGACTCGAAGCTCCGTTGTTTCCTGCCCAAAATTTCTCAAGCTCTCCTAAATCATGGTTTCCTGCCTGAATTCCTTGCGCAAACCTCTGGATCTCGGATAATATGGGTATGTGGACCGTTGTTGGACGCGACAGAGAGAATTCACTACTCGCTGCGGGCTAATTCATGTCAGTATAATTGTGAGCGTTATTGTCGTGCTCGCTATGCGAAAGATTGGAATGGGGAACGCGGTAGTCGAGCGATTTTCTCTACTGTGAAACATGATGTCTCATTCCCCTGATGTTTTGTCCTATTACTCCTATTGTTAGTATCCATTATTTCCGTACGTTCTATAACTCAACTTCTACCTCTATATACTGAGTAACTGCAAGAAAATCAAGAAGAACGTATGTATAATCATCACGGAGAAACTGCAAGAAAATCAATAATAATGCGATTTAATAATAATTTTTAAATGGTTTCTATTTTTTTCCACATAGCTCCGGCCCTCCCACATATTCTAGAAAAAGACCCGTGACGCTAGCATTATCCCGTCGGAAGATATGATTTTTTAAAACTTGAAATTTCAACCCCCTGTAATTCCGAAAGGGTTGAGATTTCAACTTTGTGTTCCCGGACTTTTAGGCTTCTATTGACCCCTAAAATACGTGGTTTCAGTTTGGTGCAAGGTCATTGACTCACCCTGTATATAAATCTTAATATAAAATCGATGAATCTATTCTTGTTTTTTTTTCTAATGAATTCAATAATATTCTAAAATTTGCATAGAGAAAACGTTTAAGAAGATAAAAAGCGATATTTTCGAATCAAGAATTTTTGATTCTAAATCTGCGTTGTCCGCGAACAGGAATATGTACTTGGAAGTGCTCGGAATCGTTGACCGAAGCTTCGCCAGAGCGAAGCATGTGTCATCGAATGGCAAGTTGTGGTTTCGTGTGATGCACCGTACAGAAGCTTGCACTTGATAGCTAGAAATCTCTATGAAGCGATAGCTCGAATATAACGGATGAACTATAGTGGCAGCTAACGAAAAAGAGAAATGCCAGTCGAAATTATAGAAACTCTAACGCTTTGGATCTACTGAAATTAGCAACAATTGTGAAATTGACAACTGACAAAAGGTTGCTGGTGTTCATAGGTCAAGAGCTATGCGAAATATTGCGGTTCTGTTTCGATTGACGCGACGTGGTTTACGCTGATTTAACGCTCGTTTGCTTTCCAAACGATAATGGGACGACCACGTGTCATTAATTGACATTTAGTTCGGAGAACATTTCGGTTGACACTGTCAAATGGTTTCGTCCTTAAAAGTGAAATTACACTTCGTGTATCAGTATTTATTTCCCCCCAAAAGTGAGTTTTTAAAAATGTGATAATAATTCAGTTAAATTAAATTCAATTGAACTTTTAATCAAGATTATTGTATACGGTGTCAATTATTTTTTGTGTCAATTCGATTATATCAAAGATTAATAATTATATCAGTTTTTATTAACTTCTGTTATATGTTGCAAATGAGTAATAATAAGACAACGGTAATTGGCGGAATATTAACGAGAAGAAAATGAAGGTAATTGTGACTTTAATTTTGTCGGACATTGTGTAATAGGTTGAAAGTACTTAGGTGTCCATATAGACTTAAGAACAAAAGAGTTTAAAGTGTCTAAAGAGATATGAGAGAATTTTTCCAGCAGTGATCCTCAACGAGACAATTAAATTTCGACCAAGCGGAATTATATGATTCAATTCGTTGGGTAAGAGGCTCGTGTATTACTTCACTGACCTTTTGTGCTCGACGTTATCCTGTCATATTACATTTTTCCCAGATACTTTTATATGGCTTTTTGCCCTCGTATTACTTTTGCTCTGAAACGTATCCATCTTTCTGTATCGCGATAAAAATCTCGTTCAGTCCGACTGCTGAGCTTCCGAAGAATTTTCTCTCCTTTTTTTCTCTCTCTTTTCTCTCTTTCTTTCATACGCTCTCAGAATCCAATGAGCCACGAAAGTTTCTCGGAATTAAAAAATAATATACGATTCTCTGACTTTAGAAATCGCAACTAGACAACGAACGGCGCGAAAACGACTCTTATTTTAATCTTCTTCCACTGGAATACGTAACTAGAACAAGTGAAATAAATTGTTGGGAGGGGATTGTAGTTTGTCACGGAATTGCAAATACAGTCCGAAATAAAGGCAAAGTACCCTTGTCATCGTTGCTCTCGAAGCAGAGAGTCTTTCGAGCGAAAATTCATGCTAATTTTATAAGCATAATCAGCTACAATGTATATTCGCCTACCGCGAATTCCCGAAGTGCCTCGTAATTGTTTCTCAAAGTAGCCAAAGTGTATTTCGGCTTCTCCTGATGAGTTTCCCACTAAAAAACGAACTTCGCTAAACTCGTTAATAAAAAGTTGCACGAAACTTACTAAGGTTTAATTTCCATCCTGTTTTATTTTTTCATAATAATCTCTAAAATCGCGGTAAAAGTAACTCAATTACAATATTCAATGTTTCCAAAAGTACAATTTAAAGAAGCAAGAAAATGATAAACAATAATAAAATTCTATTTGAAATAAAATATTGATAAATACATAAATATAGAGATAAGTTGAATCTTACTCGATAAATCAAAGTAGTATCAGATTCTGAGGTGGATTATTTTGATCCAAGTTTCAGTAATCCTACTGTCAAAGTGTTTCATTCAAATAGTCCATCGCACAAGGGCAATCCTCCGGTTTCCGCTCGACAGTCTTCCTGGTTAGAGTTTTCGTCTTGGCACATCTATCTCCGGGTGTCGTCCGCGGAAAGCCTCTTTTCTCGAGATCCGCGAACAGCTTGTGCGGTGCACGTATCTTCTGGGTATGTCTTCCGTGGAGAATCTTGAAGGGGAGGCAGAAGGTTCCGGGTGTTTCCCACGGTACCGCAATTGCACTGGCTTTATCCCCACGTCCGTATATCAAACCGCGGTTAGCATGGCATTATTCCGTAGAGAGGACACGTCACGAATTTCAACCGAATTAACAGTGTACGCTTTTGGTTACTATTCGAAATACCCACTGAAATTCTCATTTTCGCGACGATAAGCAAATTGTGAATTTTATATCGAAAATACTCAATTTGTTACGTGTGAAATCTGGAGAATAAAGATAGAAATAATCGTTGAAGCTATGGTTCTTTAATACGAATTTTTTAAATTCTTCATAATTTGGGTTTATTGAAAATGTATTTTTTCTTAATGGAATATAAATTGTTTATTTAAGATGAAACATCTTTTAGAAGTATTTTCCATGAATATTGAATATTTGTGTTGTTATTTCTTTTTTTATTTTCTAATTTTCTTGTAGTTTTTAACGATGAGATAATGCTCCGAAGAATGGAGAATACTAAATTTTGTAAAGAAGAAGTATCGATTTGGAATCGTAAGCTTCGACAGAATTATTGGACTTTTGTTAGAGGATTTATTGACTCGTTCGGAGTGAAAATGCTCGAAATCGCTGGTAATAGCACGATTTGTCATTGGAACGAGAGGGAAATAATAGATAGAGGATTATAAATTTCGAAATCGTACTAACTTCGTAATTCTGCGGAAGATAGCTAACACTTACATTAGAAGGCAAATCAACATGGAAAATTCTTAGCATATTTTCCTTTTAATTCTACGAATCAGAAATTTATCCCATTGATTTATTTAATCAGCCCCAACTAATTATGGGGAAATTTTAATTCCGGCCAGTGCCTCGTTTTTCATTAATAACAAACATTACTCACTCATCATCGATATGTAAATTTTCAACAGTAGCTCACGAACAATTTAAATATTTATCCGCTTCGAAATGTCGTCGAAGGTAGAGAATTGTATTTTACAAATAAATCAAATTTAACGAACAAGCGAAATTGAAAAAGCGAATCTAATAAGTTCCATGGAACAAAGGTAGGGAGATGGAAAATGGTGAAATATATTTCTGTACGTAATAATTTGCGATTCTTGATGATATGTCGCACAATTGACATACTCCGATAACTCATAGAAAACAATTATGCATAACGTGCCGTACATTTCCATTAATCCACAATAATAACGTGCCAGGATAAACGCAAAATGATTCGCGACGAAGCGTGGGATGACGCGAATGTTTGTAACGAACTTCGCAATCATCGCTCGCGTTTGAGGGATCCTCATTACGCCAAAATACATCGTTGAACTCAAATAGAGGCTTGCAGGATAAAAGTTAGTTCTCGAAATAAAAAATTCTACTATTTCGAAATCTTTTACTATCTTTTTTATCTTGACTTTTTAATATCTTTTTTTCCAGAACAGAAACCAATTATTCACAAAATCTATCACATTATGAATATTATCAAATCATATGTAAAATAATGCCATTGTTTAACTAAGATTCGGATGTTGCTACATTGTTGCAAAGGGTTAAAAAAATTCCCAGAGGGTTAATATCCGCAAGAAATACAAATCACAAATAGAACAGTAATTTTGACGAATGTTTCTCCTGAAATTGGGTTCAGGTTTCTCGAATTAATATCAATCCAGCTGTACAATCTGCAACCCAACATGCGGAGACCAATTGAACGCATAATTGTTAATTAACGGCGTATTCCATCCGGGAACTATTTGTTACCGACACCGAAATTACAAGCAGAGTCGAACACTCTGTCCATTTGCGAATCACAAAGTGCCTCTAGGATTCCCTTTTTTTCCTGGTTCCGCGAAAATCCAACCAATTTCGCAGACCGGCAGCTAAAATGATCAAGCGCACTGTTCGATGTTAACCGCAATTCAAGCGCGATTCAATCGACATTCACCGCCGGATACCAATAAAACTGCGCCAGGGTAAATTTCGTAACCGAAAAAAAAGAGATAAAACAGAGAAGAATAAAAACGGTATCATGGTCTCTATTTTGCAACAAAGTAAACAGCTAGATAGAGGGATAATAACTGGAGAGAGAAGAATTCGAACTTATTTTGTATTTATTAAAACTATTGAGATTTTTTTTTATATAAAATTGTCCTTTCATTTTTTCTTCTTTCTTTGACTTCTACGTTTAATAAATTTTCTCGAATCCTTCCAGATTCAAATATCAACATTTTGTGTTAATTTTGATTCTCTCAGTAGAAGGATTGAAAGCAGGTGAATGAAGAGGGATGTTGAGAATCGACACTATAGTCGAAATACCAAAGAAAGAACACGTGTCTGTATTTAGTTCACCGTCAAAAGTCACAGTTACTATGAATACCCAATCGATCGAGTTGGCGCAACCTACCTAGGGTATCCTTTTGTATCTTAATTGCGGATGGAAGCGACCGAGTCGTTTTAATTAAAATGCAACCTGCAGCAAGCTTGATAACGCGAGCTCAAGCTCGACCTCTCGTTTCCTTTTACTCGAGGATTTTTCCATTTTCCGCTCAGCTGCCTCAGCCACGTATGCTTTGATTCGCGTCGGTCAAACAGCCTAGAAAAGAAAGGACGAATACGTACATACTCACGCGATTCTCGCCTCGTTAGGACTATTTTTCCATTCGGTTGCTTTTGCTCGAGAATGGCGAGAGTTTCTTTTGGCGCAATGCGTCTCACGATGGAGATACAATTCGAAAAATATGTTCGATATTGGCAGGTATAATAATTACAGGATAATATGGTAATTATGAGTAATATCGTTGTGTGGCATGGAATCCCATTAATCTGATAATTACTCCGCTGATATAGAGAGAATTAAACAGCACCACTGTGGCTCCGCGAAATTACAACATAAATATTAAATCCCACGAATAGCAGTAGAAATAGAGATGAATATTGAATAAAGTATCCTGACGCCAATGAGTATGCGATAAGCGATACACTTATTAAGTATTTTATGTATGCCGCAACTCAGCTAGTTTTTATTTAAAATCTACAGTAATAAAGAAAAAAAAGGAAAAGTATTCTCGTGGGATAGGAATCAGGAAGCAATGATGCTACTTCAGTCAAGGATTTCCCTAGTAGAATATTCCTGCGAAACGAGCTCTGCTACTCTTTGGTTACATTTTCACATTGATATTCCGAGAGAGTAGCTTGCAAGAGTAATGCTCGGATATGGATCTCCTTCGAAGAGTTCATATCGAATCTGCCAATTTTACACGTGTACGATATGAAACTTTCATAAATAGATATGAATATAGAAATATTTGAGTTTATATTGAGTATGAAGTATATGAGATTTCTGAAATCTGGAGTGACACAATTCGGTTACAAATATTCTATAATATATTGATTAATTTCTAACATAAGTACATCGTTGAATTTATATGTATATTAAGAGTGGAAAACTAAACTTGTGAACGGAAAGTTAAATGAATTCGAAACAAAGTTTTCACCCTAAACGAGTTTCAAATTTCCTTTGCATGTGAAATACCCGTGAAAGACGGTCCCCGGTCGCAACGCTCTGTCACCGAGGATTGATAACTAAAAATTCAATTAAGTGCCCAAGGAAATGGCATCGGGAAGCTTCGTGGATTCTTCAGGGTGAGTAAAAGCACCCTTGGGGATTCCAAGCTTTCGGACGGACGCTCGAGAACAAGATTCACCGTTTCGGGAATTGCAAATGCCTTCTATGTAATTGACTCCCGGAAGAATAGAGAAACTTTGTCGAATAAAAGAAAAGAGAACTCAAAAACCTAGATAAATTCTTTTCAATTCTTTAAAGACTAATGGTTCACATCGACGTCAGGAAGTTAAGTCTAGCTTAAAAATAAAACTATAGAAATAATAATAGATTCGATAACTTTTATGTCTCAAGTATATCCTTTAAATATACAGGGCGAGTCAGTGATGGGTGTAATAAATCAAATCGCGTAATCTGGGGGTCAATAGAAGCCTAAAAGTCCGGGAACAATAAGTTGAAATCTCAACCCTTTCCGAGATACAGGGGGTTGAAATTTCAAGTTTTAAAAAATCATATCTTCCGATGGGATAATGCCAGCGTCACGGGTCTTTTTCTAGAATGTGTGGGAGGGCCGGAGCTATGTGAAAAAAAATAGAAACCATGTAAAAATTATTGTATTCCATGCTACTCATAATTGGCAATAATTGCAATATTAATGACTGTGTCTCGAATAGTAAATAATCGTAATGTGACAGCATTAAAGCAAGCGACTCGTTCAAAGTGCCAATAGTGTTTCGTTAAATCAGACGAAATGCAGTTTCAAGACAGAGGATGTAATATTAATTTCCAAGAGGTACGATCCTGGCAACAATAGAGCCACGCAATTACGAGCGGGCAAGAGAGTACCGTTTAGAGGGTGGTGGATAGTGGATACACGTATTACACTGTGGCAAATGACTCCCAAAGGAATTCCACCGTTGGAATCCCTCCCCTACGTTCCGATAAAGCAGCAATTGCTCTGATAATGAACGTGTAGAGAAAGAGAGAAGAGATACGCCGCGAAAATCGCGCGCCAGAGTCTAATGTAATTGCTCGCCAATACCGCTGGAAGGAGCAGTAAATTGCCTGGATAGTTTTCAACCGGGTAAAAGAGCCTGGAACAAGAGGGAATCACGATGATTAGAATCACGAGGCAAAGAAATAAAACCAAAAACCTAGATTCAAAATCAACTTTTTTCCTTTGTGATTTTTGACACATTGACATTCGAATATATATCTTTCCTTCAACTGGAAATTAATTTTGAAATTCAGCTAGAATTATTTATAATTATAAGTATATTGTTACATTATATAAATGTGATACATGATCATTGTGAATCTAAATATTTTATTATCATTTAATAATTAATTAAATAATTAATACTCGTATTATTCTTATTTATCGGTTTTAATATTTCTATTGTATTGTCGTTGTTATTGTTCCTCTTATCAAGGTTACAACGCGGTACAAGAGACAACAAGGGTAAAAGATAGTCCACACTTGTCTAGTTGACTGTCAAGACAAATTTAGAAGCCACTGCGATACTCGAGAGAATAAAAGTCCTCTCGAGACTAACAGAGTCTGCGGATACTCGAGTGTGTTACTGGCAACAATGACAAGTCAGTTAAGCAAGAGCAGTCACGAAAAAGTTGCCTGCTATTAAGGAAGCGCAGACTTTTAAACGCGGCAACGAGCGTGGGACTTTGAACGAGTTTTCTTTCGTAAATAACTCTTTTTACGGGTTTCACGGAAATAACGATAAACTTTGGAAAATGCGAATAAATGAAGTTTTCGCGGTAAACAAAGCTCTGAATACCGTAATAAGAAAGTTACTTAAAAAAATTTCTATCTATTTAACTAATTTGATAAGCTATTAAATTAAAGGTTTCCGAAGGATACTTTTTTTTTTTGATTCAGAATTGCAAAGATAAATCGAGTAACCGATGAGCTACTATTAACTTACTGGACGTAAGTGGAGGAAACAGTTGGTTAAGATAACCGAGAAGCAGACATAGGAAGACAAAGAATTGAAACAAGAGTGAAGCAATCAGAGCAGTAGCATTCGATAAATTCCCCAGATTCCCTGACGCATTTGTAGTGGTCAGACAGTTCGTTCAATCCGATTTGACTTTCACGTTTATTCCCCCGGTCCATACGATTTATTTATAAACCACTGGTAGCACACTTTAATCCCGCTTTTTTTCAATTCTTTCGATTTTCCCAAAATTCAACTAAACCAGATTAATTTTCGAAGCCGATAAAAATAGAGAAGCTTTTTCGCTGCAATTTCCAATTTTATCTTATCTATCGTGAGATTAAAAAGATCGTATAATTGAAGTTTATTCCGTTTCAATAAATGTCGAATAAAGTAGAGTAAAATACCTAGAAGAAGAAACTAATGAAAGGGAATGTTAAAGAAGCTTGTAACGGTTCGTGAATTTGAGAAGAGGTCAATAGTCTACCATTATGCTTTGTCCTTGAGCTTCTTTTCGCTTCTCCTTTTGTATTTGCGTCGAAGGTGACTCGTGCAGGTTGCCCTGTAAATTCAAAGGATTCTAAAGATCCAACTGAAGGAATCCTTGGATGTGGGAGAAGCAGGAGTTGAAAGGATCCGTGAAGCACCATAGTCACCTTTGGTATGTTATTTCACGCCAGCCCTTTTGCGGAATTCTCCCCACAGGAATTTGCCCTTGTGACGATGTCAAATGAACAAGGTTTGCACCTCGTAATAATCTTGAGTGCAGAAATATGATCTTTGTATATCCTGTAAAAGTTAGTAATTGTTATAGTACGATCTAAAAAATTTCCACGATATCTAACAATTTTCCAGAATATTTTTATTCACTAAATCTTCTTATCTACAATTTTCTTAAAATATATTTGAAAAATATTGAATTTTAATTTAAGATAATATTGTTGACATATCGAGTTGGTTATCTTGCCAGATCTTCCCTTGTTAAAGCTCCTATGTCCGTTCCAATGGAATCGAGAGTACATCACGTTCTCACAGTGAACACACGTATTCAGGACTGAGCAATATTCACTCTACAGATTCCTATTGTACTTCGCCATTCATTCCCCTCAATCCGCTATTTTCAACGAAACATTTCAACGAAGCTCCTCAGCGAAACGTTTCATCAATAAATTCCGCTTTGTACTCTCAGTTACTAATCTTAATTCCCTGCAACTTTGCGAAACAAGAGATCGTGATTTTTCGTTATCCCTGCTTGTCCTTGTACCTTCTAACCTTTACGAGAATCTAAATTCACGCAAAAGACGAAAAAAGTGCGGATTCAGCTCAAATCAATTTTACGTTAACCATTAATTTCTTATAGATAATAAAAATAAATAAAATCAAAACTGAAGTGCAATAATCATTGTTTCAACATTAATCGATTGAGGAATATGACGATGCGTTTATTGCCCACTCTGTTCACTTTACTTCCGTTAGAAGCATCTTGCCTCCCGAAGGATACAAGCGGAAGCTTGAGGCAGAATTTCGTATGGAAAGCTCGCCAGAGGCAGTCCATTGATCAGCAAGTGGCGCATGGTTGCGGATATGTATTCGGTATCGATGTGTGTACGAAGAAAGCTGACGGTAAAATGGAAAGAAGGTACCACTTCGTGCGCGAAATTTACCCACCGACCGGAAGCCAATGTCAGACAGACTTTACACGGTGGTCTGCGCCTAATGGAAAAGCTTTTATGTCAAGTTTTATAGTAGACCTCTGATACTGTACTTGCTCCATTTAGCCTCGATTCCAAACTTCTCTCACTATTTTTCACTTTCGATCTTATAGATTAATTTTAACGTATCGGTATTATTTAACTACTTGTAGAAATAGAATCGAGATCAGAAATCAGAATTATTGGGAGCAAAGAAAAGTAGGTTGATTATTGAAAATTCTTTTGTTAGAAATCGGTAATCGGATTCAATTGGCTAACGGATAATGTGGGAGCAGTGTGTATCGTATTTCCCTCAAAATTCTACTCCTTGGCTTCAATCTACACGCTCTCAGCTATCGCGTTCTACTAACGAGGAAAGGTCACAAGTCGAGTAACTACCTTCTCAAATTTCCTCAGGGTGCAATATGGGGTTAACGTGGTAAATTCTAGCTGAAACGATGCATTAGAAGCGCTAGAATTAACCATATCATTATAACACTGTGATTGATGTTTCGCGTTATAGTTCATCTCCATACAGTAGATTTTCTCTACTAAATACTTAAAATACTCATATATTCACTTTAACCACTTTATTTTTCCCAACCAGAAACAAAAATAATTTCTTAATTGTTCCAAATACTTTCGATATAGTCTTTTTTTTTTTAATTAAGTCTAAAGAGAGAATTAACGTTAATTATCGATACTATTGTTATCGGTATTCATCACTGTTAACCACCGATATTAAGAGACAGCAGTAATGTGGTATTTCGAAAGTTCTACGTATGAGAATTATTTCACTGCACATCGAGTTTATACTCGCCCACTCTCCATATTCCGTACTGCATTCCCAAATGCACGATTATAGCCATTCGTTCCATTGAGCGCTCTTTCCTCAAGTTCCCACCTCGATTTGGCCATGGTTGCCGCATTTTCCTCGAAAACTACGCTATCGGAGAATGGATCTGCCGAGTCGGAAGCGCGCAGTTTCCTGCGTTGTCTGTAAATAATTTTCAGATAGAAGTTTATACTCGTTGGTTTCCTAGCGGATGGGATAACGATATTCGCAAATATTTGCTTCGTTAGTGAAGAGACTTTTTCACTATCGGCTGATTCGTCGATGCATTTTTACACATTTTTTCAAGAAACATTGTGTCAGATAGGAGAAGAATGAAGAGAATCGCTTAAATATCAGAGTCTAAGGTACGTAAAAAGCAAGAATCTCCTGTCAGGGCGATGAATCAGTGAGTTGTTCATCATAAAAACCTGCTGTCTAACAATGACAGAGCACTGAAACATCGAGAGAACTTTTTGAGACTAATGAACATTGTTTCGAGCGTCCGAAAAAAAATCAATTTCGGGGAGTCACTCAAACAGTGGAATCGAGCTGGGGGAAAAATGTGCTAAAAAATGTGCCATCGAGGCCATCATAGTCGACAGATATGATACGGCGAGGGATTTGGGGAACGGTCAGCGGCTCGAATGTCTCTATTAATACGTACCGAATCGAGATATTGAGAGAGGCTGAAGCGGAAAGAAGCATAAAGGGAAGTAAAAATATGAAAAAAAGGGTGACAACGTTATAGATATAAAGAGAAGTAAAAATAGATTTCGAAATATATAAATAGAAAGCTAGATATAAAAATAGTTGCAGCATTTGAGTGCCTTTAATATTTTTGGAATTTTTGAAAAATAGAGAGGGAGAAAAGACGAGAGAAAATGAATAGCAGCAAACGATGGAAGGATTAAAAGTCGTTTGAGGGTCGGACGGTAGTCGAAGAACCACAAGATTTTGTGGAATGCGAATGAATACCCGGCTAGACAAGCAATATAACTGGCGAGCAACGAGCCAAAGGGTGAACGCCGGTGAAGAGGAAGATCGCAATATGCCCAGAGAAAGAAAGGCGAGAGGAATATATAGTCGACTTCTCGATTCCATCGACAGGGAATATTTCACCCAGCCTTTTTTCCTTGTCGATTGCGTGCAATTGGCTTCGAGACAATGTTTCAATTTCCACATGGTCTTATCTGGAACCTCGTGTCTTGCTGGTTCTCGAAGTTACCGCTTTATACCCTTGTCTTGTTAGTATTGTGATATGTCACGTGACAGAACATAGATGACATTTTCAATTTCAACGAGATTTATTGGATTTTATTAAGTCCATTTTGATAGTATATTCCTCGAATTGAAATTCTAATTCAGTTAAAAAACAATTGTAAAAAATACTTTCTAAACATTGTTCGAGAAGTTTTTTAAATTTGTATTTAATTTTTCATTATTGCAAATTTAGGATTAGAGAATTAATACAAATGAACATTTTTGGAATTAACAAGTACTTTACTGTACTTTTCTCTGTCGGAACAGAAATATTTGATAATTTAGCAGTAGAAACAGGTTGCAGCTGTCGTACACTGTATTAAATCATCAAATTTCACGCGTATGCTAATGCAATGTAATTTTCTTGCTAAAATTCCTAAATCTGCTGAGTGAAATTTTGAAAGTGCAATTGAAAGAGGTAAAAGTACAAATATATGTCGGAAAGGAGAATAAAAAATTAAAAAGCAAAAGCATAGAGCTGAAAGTGATCAGTGAATATTAATTCGTATCCTTTTGTATCTCGACATTCATTCGCGATGGATGATTAATGCGAAGCGAACACAATGAGAATTCTCAAGTCACGCTGATGCATCTATAATTTTAATTAGTAGCTCAGAGAAGCACGATTCATCCGCTATAAATATCTACGGACGGTGATTAGAAATTAATTGGATTAAATTCTTCTCGAAACTTCTTATACTTATTGTTCCTAAATTAATAACAAAATACGAGAGAATGAATAATTAAACTTTCAAGATTAACAGGTGAAATTACAATTATTATCATCTTGTCTTTATAAGCTACTGTACTTAAACACTAATTTTCACTGTTATTAGAAAATACTGACTACTAATTAACAACTTTAATATCGACAAAACTGTCACACGTTCCATTGTTTCACCACGCCAATCAAGAAACACCCAGAAGCAATTTCGGCAAAAAATGAGGATGGTCGAAGTAGAAAAAAAAGAAGACTAGAAGTAGGAGGAGCTCTTGAAGCCCTCTAGAGAGAAGAGCAGTCGATCTTTGTCAAGTGCGTTAAAGCGACTACGAAGAAGCAAAGCAATCGCGAAAAGTTTCACCAAGGTGCCACGATATTAACCTTCGCATGACTATGATAGACCACGGGAGACTTCTTTTCTCTCACATCTATCACTAGCTACTTACACACATGTCGAAAATAACCAAATAATATTACATAATAAATAATATTACAATACTATTACAATACAATAATATTACAATACAATAATATTACAATACAATAATATTACAATACAATAATATTACAATAATATTAGAATAATATTACAATAATATTACAATAAATTGTAATAAAAAAATTCCTGAAAATGTCAATTATAAAGAGAAATCTATTTTTAGTTACAATCTTCATCGATTCATCCTAAATTTTAATCTTTCTAATTGCGATTGGTCGAATACTTTTCAACTAAAAATCAAGTTTCTGGGTTCAAGTTTATACGAGATACCACGAGATATGGGTTCGAATGAATGAAAATTGACTTTTATGTTCCCTCATGGGAGTGTTAAGAAGCAGCGAGTGAGCCTATCGAATGAATACCGAAGCCGAACGAATTTCATTTATCAGGCGGCCTTTTCCTCTGAAGATCGATGGGTTGCGGTTGGAAATCCAAGAAGCTGCCGGCTGCGAAAAGTCAGGAAGCTAAGAAGACCAGGAGTCAAAATGGCAAGAAGCTATTATCGAATCCAGGGATTCGAGGGATTCGCTTGACACTACACAAGTTATTTCTCATATATATATATATATATGAGAATATATATATATGATAAATAAATATATATATATATATGTATACGTATATGTATGCGTATCATATAATATATACATGCATATAATACAGGTATACGAGTCGGAGTCTTTCGCAATACGCATTTTCTCTCTTATTTCGCAACCTCGCCAAGCTTTTCTTCCGTAGGAATCTACTGGAACCGGAAACCTTTACTCTATTCCCACATGGATCGGTCACTGTGAAATTTTCTGTCGGTTAAAAAATGTATCGAGAACAGATATTAGAAGTTTTCTGAGAAAGTTTTCGAAAAAAGTGGAAACGAAGTTTCCGAAGTATGTGTATTGGATTTGTCGAAAGTGGCTCTCTTTTTTGCGGGTGACGAAAACATGAGAAAGAAATCAAGAAACCTAGTCGAAGTTGGAATAAATTGACGTCAAGCACCAACTGTTGTTGAGAAACCTGGCGAGAGCTGTCGACTTGAGATATGAAGGAAGCGTGTTCATCCTCCTGGTGCAGACTGTTCCATCTTTCTCTCTCTCTCTCTATCTCTCTCTCTCTCTCTCTGTCTCTTTCGAATTTCACGAACTTGGAACGATTCGAACTTTACGATTACTTTCCTGGTAGTGTCACTTGGAGAATATATCGTTATATCGAAGCCTAATTCCTCTCGAGTGTTCCCAGCAAGTTTTGATCCACTCGAATTCGCCTTGGAGAATTTATCCTCTTTGCCACCGGGGAGTTTTATTCTCGGGAAATTTAGTGATCGGCCCTTGGAAGGTCGAGGTGACGTGGAATCCCAGGAATCCGATTAATCGTGCTGAAACTGTTAGCAACCCTCTCTCTAATATCGCCAGAGGTGTCTCTGACTTTAGTGAACTCGCTTAGGGACAAAATTTTATCTTAGGAGGGGAGGCAACTATTTTCAAGAAAATTTAAATACCTCTTTTAAATGGGACATAGTCAGCCTTGAGATAACTGAGGGTTTTATTAATAGTATAAATAAATGATATCTAAATGAAAACTTTAATTTTCTCTAATATTATTATTATTATTTATAGTAGTATTAAGACAAAGATTCATTTATCGTAATAACGAAATTAATCTAAATGTTGGATTTTATTGAGGAGAATTTGAATTTTAGGCAAGGAATTTGAAAACCGACGATAAAAACAGTGGAAAATATGGAGATAGAACTAAATCGATATCAGCTAGATGAAAATTGCAAAAATTGCAGAAAATAAGGTCGCTTTTTAATCATCGTTGCTTCGAATCCCGTAACTGTTTCGGAATTTGTGAACCCATTGGAACAGTGTCTGAAAGTATCGCATCTGCCTTTCAATTTCGCCGAAGGTTTCTCTGATATCCAACTTCGGAGGATCTCCCAATTTCAAAGTGAGAACAGACGCACAATTCCTGTTTATGAGACACCGCGAACTGCTCCTCCAATTTTTCGCCTTTCCATCCAAGCCTCACTGATTTTTTCGATGGCTGATTCCATGAGCAACGAAAGCTTTCATCGAAATTTCGAACGCAAGACAGCGCTTGGGAATGTTTCGCAATGCGAAATAAATTTGTGTTTACGATCAAAGAATTCGGGAAACATCCAATCACATAAATTCCATTATTTCATGTAAGAAACATTTTCGAAATCCAGCCGATAAATTGTAAGATTAGAATTGAGAGAAAAATGTTTAATTCAAATCCAAATTATTATTTAAATAATATTCCAAATAAAAGAAGTAAAATTGTAAACAGTGTATATTTTAGAAATAATTAAGGAGATTGATCAATAGAAATTGTTCCTTTCTCAGAGTTTTTCCAAAAATGTTTAATGTATCTTTGACGTACACATAAAGTGTTTCTAGTTGATTTAGTTTTTCTCTGGCTCAGTCGTTAATGGCTATTCCTCGCGGATCATTTCACCGGGAAGCTAAAGAAAGAAAGAGAGAAGCCAAGGGGCAAGGATTTGGAGGGTGTTTTCAGTGAAATGGAGCAGAGAAGTCTCGTGAAATCCAGTAGAAAGAAAGAAATATAGTTGACCCTAGTAGGCGGAGACAGTGGAAGTAATCCTGCAGGAAAAACCGGAAATCGATATTGAATTTAAGACCGATAAGAGTTACAAACAAGACACAAATTTTATGTTTCGCTTCTAAATCCAGACTAGACTATGGTAATTTTACTTATTCTTAACTCGATAGTAAATCGATTGAGTTCTGTATTCGATACCAGGATTTGTAACCGGATAAATTTGTCTGGGTCAAAGGCTGACAGTATTATTTACTCAAACCCTTCTTTCTCACCTTAAGAATAGAATTACCAGTATTTCTTCTAGACAGGTTTATTGGACACAATTTAACTTGATTAAATTGCACGTACATATAATTAATCATATCTAATAATTAACTTATTAAATAAGTAAAAATTGATATATTCGAGAATCAATATTGACTGTTTTTCATCGATAAAGAAATAAAGAATTGAATCAAATAAATAAATAGGAAATAATTAGGATCACGTAGTCCACAAAACTTTATTTCGACGTTCAATGAACTTTAACTCTCAGTTTCACTGGAAACTTTCTTTTCTGACTTAAATCTTAGAATCACATCGAATTCAAGTGGGCCATGAGATTAGGCTAGACCAAAAGAGTAAAAAGCTTTCGAAAGAAGATACTCGATCCCCCGAATAGAATGCGAGTCACGGATACCACATTCGGGTTCCGTGGATATTTTTATACTCGACCATTCGGCCATTGGACAAGAAACCGCCGCTCCAATATCGAGGATCATGCTTAGTAAATAATTCGCGGAGAGGATGAAAAATGTTTTTGGGCACGAAAGGACGATACGTGCGCGTGCATACTTACTTGTTTACCTATATACAGAGTTTTTCAAAAACAGGAAATGTTACATAACTTCGTATTAAATTGAAAAATCTTAAAAATTGAAATTCAATTGAAAAACCAAGAAAATCCTTTTCCTTTCTTGAACAATTTTATGAATTTTTATTCGGTAATAGAATTGAAGAAGTTTATAGTTTGGAAATCATTATTCGATTTTATTGATTTCTTTCTATATTTTACAATTCTTTTCCTTAAAAAAATGTAAACACAGCTTTTGTCAGTAATTCGTAGACATCTTGTATATCGAAGTACGTAAGTTTCTATGCGAGTATTCACGTACACACACACGCGCGTGCTAAAGCTAGAATCTAGTGAGTCCCTCGAAAGATTGAAAATCGATATCCAATTTGCGGGACTGTAAGTCGAGGAAACCGGACGCGGATTCATTGAAACACGTACACATACATAGATATACCATAATCCTGTTGAAGCTCCTGACAAAACTGGATAAACACTAATGGAATGCAATTCGGAAATGCAGATCGCGAAATGATCAAGTTAATGGGTTATTGTCTATTAGGAACTATCGACATAATTTTAGATTTGACCTCAGCATTTAGAAGAAATCGATCTCTTTATTAGAATGTTTCATTTGAAACTTGATGCTTTTGCTCGAATCACTTGATTAATTATACTTCATTTATTTTTTATTATAAATAAGTACACAATTAAAAGAGTATAATGGAAATAATATTGAATAATAATCGATAATAATCAATCAGTATAATGTTAGATTAATGTTTTTAGCAGTAAAGTAAAAAGAAAAAATCCTTCAGAATACAATTTCAGAGCATTCAAAAAGAGAAGCTACTCTCTTCCAATAGCAAGCTATGCATCTTACACGACGCGATACGTTTCCCCTGCATCGCACAATAAAGAAAGGATGAAGGTTCCATGCAAAATTCATGCGTACAGAAATACAGGGTAATAACTCTTGCGAACGGCACGGATCGAGAGTTACAGAACTCCGAAGCTTCGAAACTTTACGTTCCCATTCGAGCGATAGAAGTTGCGCAACCTTTCTCGCGATGACAACGACGCGGTGTTGTCGATTCCAAGTCGCCTAAGAGTCGAGAAGAATAAAGAGACCGATGTCTCGAAAAAATTCCACTTGAAAGGTCGTGCATATTTCCCAAGCGCTGGAATGATTAATCGTTGCGAGTTGCGATAATCGTCGAGTTGTCAAAGTTTGCCGAAGGAAACGGAAATGACCCTTGACGCTTTCGCGTGCATTACCGCATCACTTCTTCGGGTCAAGGAGGGAAACCTGTCGAAGATCACGGAATATCGATTGCACATCAAAGAGGAATCTCGCGTCGTCAAACTCATCGGTGAAAGATACAATTTTCCCGATATCCCAAACTCTGTTATTAAATCCTCTTTGACAGTAGAGGAATCGAGGAAATTTCAGGTTCAATTGCCAATGAAATTTGGGAACTGAGAAATAGATGGCGAGATATCACTTTTTCATATATTAATTTTTATCATCTTGCGAAAAAATTAAACAGATTTCCTTTTATTTTAAAATGCATTTATTTGATTAATCCGAGAATATTCCTTCAATTCTAATTAAGAAAATTAGTAAAACCAAGCTAGGATAAAAAAATCGTGATAAAGGAAGAGGTGCTAGTCACGTGGATTATTATTATTAGAGAAATTCGCTTGAATTTCTGTCGGTGGTCAACCGTCCCTGTGGATAAATTTCTGGTTAGCCATCTGTCAGGCAATCGATCATCGCGAAAAGGACGTCTCCTACGATATTAAACCTCTTCTTCCCTTCTGTCCTCACCCTTGCTTCTCCTGGAAAAGTACACCACTTTTAAGAACTTCTATCAAAGCTGTCATTCAATTTCACGCCACGAGAAAAATAAGGATTTCGACCCAGTTTCACGCGAAAAACGCTCGAAACGTTCTTCACTGAAGGAATTGCATTGCTGGAAGGATTCCGATTGGGAGGTTCGACTTTCGCGGAAACATGGATCTCAGATTTCAACCAAACAAGGATCTCTTTCGAGATAGCGAAAGAGTGATGAAACAGCATGCGAGGATAACGTATCGCGAATTTGAGTCTAAGCAGCTCTGATGCAGTGATATCTACTTTTGTTTTGACTACTGAACTTTGGTAGATAAAAATCTTTACAGTGAAAATTCCCTTTTCAGGAGAAACTATATTGTTCATCGTAAAGATCATTTTAGAAAAATATTGATAGTTGCAGAAAAAGGTACCTCGACTTTAAGAAGATGTTTTTAATTTATTTTAGTAAAATAGAGAAGAAAGAAATCTAATAGATTGCATGAATAAACTTGTCATTCGAATTTGGATGACGAGAGGGTCAAGGTATTAAACAAAGACAAAGGATCTAAATGCCAGAAGCAAATAGATCTATAGTCAGCTGTTTCTCTAGCAGGAAGAATCTTTGTTTGTTTCGTCCGTAAATCTAAAAAGTATGTTTGTTTACGATGGAAAAAATATTGCCAGGACAAAACTCAGCCAACCACAGAAACTGGATCAGACCGATTTGCCACTGGTACCGTGGAGTTTAAATCGATCCGCGCTCAACTTTCAACTTATAACATTTCGGTCACTTTAACTGCATGCGGCTGACTCCTCGAAACTTGAGGTTCAGATTCGTCGTCGAATCTATTCGAACCCTTTTCCCCTCTTCCCCGTTTCGTTGAAATAATCGGCACCTGATGCCATTCGTGATCGTGTGAGTTTGCGATTGCGAAAACCAATCTGTTTCATGCAAACTATTTTTCGCGACAACCTGCATTGTTGCACTTATCGTCGGTTATCACTACTCATTTTTACGATTTAGTGATACTTTTGTAACTGTTTGGTACTTGTTGATTCGATTCAAGAGAAAATTTCTGAAACCCTAAAAATCTTCTTTACGATTATTGTATTAGGAATGAAAAACTTTGGTGAGATAGAAGAGGTCGTATTTCGTGAAAGTTGACTCGAAAGTGGACTTCGTAGACAAAGTGTAGAGCGATAATAGCAACGAAGTTTTTTCCACGATGAACTCTTGCATTAGAGGCATGTTCGGTGATTTGCATTGCAAAAAGTTCGCGAGTATCTTCTAACTGCGAGAACGTGACAGTGCAAAACCCATTGAATTCAGGCTACTGGCTTTTAATCTTCGCTTCGCGAAATATCGTCGTTATTTAAGCTTTGCGTTCCGTTGTAAGATATTAACACGAATATTTACGCAAATCGAGATTTTATTGTAATCACACGATATAAATGGAATCATTTTTAAAATGTTTTGCAGGAATATAAATTTGATGTGAACTAACATCCGGTGAAATGTTTGAAATAAAGATAATAATAAAGAGAAAATGTTGTAATAAGGTAAAAGGTTGTTGATGAAGTTTATGTGTGTATTAGATTTTTGAAATATTCTCAATTAAAATCAAGCACTTGTAATCAACGTGCTACGAGCACGCGTAAACTCATTTATTGTCGATACTGTTTCGCGAATCTATTACTCTTTGACATTCGTACCTTCCACACGTTTGTGGAAGGTTGAATTTGTTTCAAATATTTTCTGCATGGGACATCGACAACGTTTACAGTACATTAACAAAGTGATGTTCAGGAAACTATGTCAGATAAAGGTACCGATGTTTACAGTGCAACAGTAAAATTATATTACGAGGTTTTCGGTTAATTGTTGAATTATAAAGTATCGATACCGTTCCATAAACAGTAGCTTTCGCTAAATGAACATTGCAATTTTATGCAGATAAGTAAAATGCTTGGTAATGAATATTTAACAAGTATGAATAATATTAAGAGAAATATGGATAATTGAATAACATAATTCCGAAAAATTCCATTTTTGGAAAAAATGTTCGCAATCGATCTGCTACGAAAGTAAACGAAGCTCGCTTATGAAGATTAATAAACCTTCAAAGAAGCGAGAAACCTCCGAAAAACCGCAGAGTTCTCAGAAAACAACGAAAAAATTCTGCGACAATAATGCATTCTTTCTGCTCGGAAAAAGATGCATCGATTAAAAAAAAGGGGACAGTTTTTTACCCATTCGCTCGCGGTTGGTGCGATAATTGTCTCGCTGTTTTGCAAGACGTCAACCTAGAAAATTAATGGCGGAACGCGGAATTTTCCAGTAAAACTCCAGGCGAAACTTTCAAGCAGAACTGACTTCCATAAAACTAGCGTGTTAACACGTTTTTGTTGTGTGTAGCTCACTGGTGATCCACCGTGGAATTTGCTTTAGGATCCTTTAATATTTTCCTTAGAATAAGAATTAAAATTCTCTAGGATTCTGTTACCATCATTCTCAACTTAATATCTAGATTGCAAATTTCTATTGCGAAATTCTAAATGGTGATCGGAGAAGATTTTCAAATAAAAAATATAAAAATGAAAGAGTTACGTGACACGTTTTAAAAACTATTCTTATTATCTAACAATCTTGAAATAAATCTCAATTGAAATATTGTCTTTTCAAAATTCTATTCAAATAATGTATGTTCTGTAAATTGTATGAGTGTAAATTCTACTCAAATAATTATTTTCAACATTGTATTATTTTTCTTAGAGTCATATATCATTCGCGATTTCATGAATAATAATTATTTTCTGTTCTGGAGAGAATCTCCGAATACAATGGTTTAATAAATAGCAGGATTCATATTTGCATATGAATGTCGCGTGTACGTTACTGTTTTCTTATTGTGGATCACCGGTGACCTACGTGACCTAGAACCAATCACGCGAAACCTATCCAACAATGGAATGCGTTAAAAGATCCAGTCTTCCGTTTCAGGCGATCAAAGCAAACCTTGATAAATCGTCGAATCACTCATCCGTCAAATTTGAAATTCTATGGCAATCAGCTTTTCCAGTTTGCGATTAACGCCCACGTAATGCTCGAGCTTTTTTCGAGGTAAAAAGCGCTCGTCCAAATGGTGGCAGATTCGAGCGATTGTCCGCATATATCGATCGATCCTCTGATTACGTTCCCCTCCCCCCCTCCATTTGCCAAAAAATCCCAAAAGCGAAACTGACGTTACTTCTGATAAATGAATCCCAATATTCAGGATACTCAAAAGAAATCCTGGAAGTGGTGAATTATCACACATCTCTCGTTTTTTCGATATTCGGCTTATTTTTATCCAAATAGTTTATTGTTAAACCAAATAAGAATTTTTAATAATTAGCATTATTTCGATGAAATGAATTAATTATGTATATTTAATATTGGAGATGAGTGGGGAAAAATCGTAATAGGCCAATAAGTCGAAAAGGATTTTGGAAAAGAAGAATTTCGGCAGAGGCCAGCAATAAAATCGCAAATATCACACTCTTATCCCGGGGAAAGCATCATGAAAGCCACGAAATCGTCTGAATTCCACGTGGATAAAGTCGTAAGGAATTTCATGAGAGTTATAAATCACGATATTAATTTTCTTCGTGACCCTCAAACGCATCGTAGGTGACATTCCCGAAATACGATATAACTCAATAAGGGAGAGGTCAAAAAGAGACGTATAGAGATGGTAGTATCTCCGATGTAATCCGCCTTGGATAACACTAGAGCACGGCTCGAATACGAAAAAAAGTAGAGCGATACATAAATTAAGGTCAGGGAAAGAGGTAAAGAAAGAAAGAAGAGAATCTGGGAAAAAAACATACCTCAACATCTGGCGGAGCTGTTGTTTCACGCGCACGGTAGTGTTAGAGCCTGGTCAAAGAGACATCAGTGAGATAGCACGTTTTACAACATTGATGTTGAGCTTTTTGTTTCTTTCATCAATTCCAATCCCAGAGATTCGATCTAAGCTCCTCGATGATAAATAAATCGTTGTCTATCAAAATAATTCATTTTCAAACAAGTATTCAATTTAAATAATTACTTTTGTTCAAACTTATATGTTGAACGAATCAAAGTGAATATTTTTAAAGAAATGTTGTCGTTCGGAGAAATTTCAAATTAATTGATCTATAAAAGGGAAAATAATAGTTTCCTTAGTTAAAATTCGCCTTTTCCACTAACTTTTTCTTCTAGTTTCCGTTCGCGAGGATCTATTAGTTGCCAATGGGAACGGTCATAAATCAAACGAATGGGTTTGCTTTCATTTATGCACTGCCAGTGTAATCAATGTTTCATTCCAGCGCGAGCTGCAGAATTTCGCGCTGGTGTATTTCTCACAAAGCAGCAAAGGGAAAGTTTTCTCATGGTGGTGTGTGTCATTGTTGCCTCTAAACTGGAATGCACTGGTAAATGTCTTTCATTAAAAGCTGACTTCGTAAAGTTGTTGTTTCATAGGATCGGTTCACTGCCTCATTTTATCCATTGTTTCGAATATATCCCATACTCTAATTATTATATAATCATTAAATAGATATTCTTGATCGATTCTTCCAGTTAAATATTAAATCAATCGAATTTATATTAAGGACTAACATAAATTGAAGTGACAAGTTTCGAAGTAAATGTTGGATATTCTTACGAGATAATATAACTATTTCATTCACACCGCAACTTTTCCATTTCTCCAACTACGTCAAGCGCAGAGAATTCGAAGCTAAAGATTTCCGGAACTCTCCACTCGAACGATAAAACCGAAGTTTCGGAGGAAAACGCGTTGGAGTTGCAACGTCAACAAAATTCGCGTGACTGAAACTTAATCTAGTTTTGTCCATGAGAAAAGTTTGGAGTCAGGTCAAAAATTGAGAGACGAGTTTCGCTTGATTTGGGAAAAACTCAATCTTGCAATAGTGGCGTGTACAACTTTTAGAGTAAGGGACAAAAATGAAATTTTCAAATCGGAACATATCTTTTTTAATAACATTGATATTTGTTCGATTAAAATCAAAAATTAAAATGATCGTACAGTGGTCGAACAGTGACTTTAAATTTTCTTTTACCTACCTCTGTAATCAAGAGTTTGCCGTTGAAGCGTGATTGCCAGGTTTAAACCACCTCGTTCTACCTTTCATCACGCGACGAGACTGAAAAAGGACAGTAATCCCCGTTTCTGGAGAAATCTGCTCCAGCGAAACTTTCTGAGACTTCGTTTTGCGTCGGTAAAAAAAAGAAAGAGAGTTTACTGTTACAGTAGCATTTGTGGGAGAGTAATCCTAGTGCATGGAAACCTGAAATAGAGATCCAGTTGATCACTGTATCCCAGAAAACGACTTTAAAATATTTTTTCCAAGTTTCCTTCTCGATAAATCGAGAATTCCAGAATGAAAAATTCTGTATTTTCAACCTCAATTTCTCGGTGTTAAAGTTTTCCAACAATTCCCAACTCTCTTCGTGTAACTCATAAATATTTTCAAGTAAATTTTTAATTAGAAACCTCAAAAACTATTTAGCTACATACGAGAAATGATTCTATATTTTTCTTTACATTGGTGTAAAAGAAGAGCAAGAGAAAAATAGTCTGACATAAGTCACTCGCAGAACTGCGAGTAGCTAGAATATTTAAAGGACACAGGTGTAGCGCTAGATTCGTCAGGAAGGAATTCGAATTTTTCCTGCAAGTGTCAAACTAAATATTCCAGAACCTCAGAGATACATAGAACGCTAAGAGGAGAGAGAGAGAGAGAGAATCTCGCGAGGATATGTCGCGTAATTGCATCTTGGTAGTTATCTGAACAGGAAGACGTGCACGTCATCCGATCCCTGTTAAGACGTAGCACACGTCCCATTACCCATTACCAATCCCTTTGCGGAGAGCGCAACTCTCCCACGATGTCATCGCTAACTCGAGCTCCGTATAAACGCTGATTACCTATTACGCTGATCGCAGCAGGTATCGAAAAATAATTTGTCAAACTATAATACGTAAATTTGACACATTTCCGACAATTTCTTGCAACACTTTCAATTTGAATTTATCGAGTTTATCAATAAATCGATCAATACTTCATTGAGTTTTATCCATATTTATTATTATTAGTAGAGGTATTTCATTGGTAGAGATATTCATGAGATATTCACGTACATACATGTATATGTATATGTTAATGTCGATAGCGTTATGCCTTGATATCGTTAGCCTGGTTCCAAAGATGAGAATCAAAGTGTTCATCCACCTTGAAACAACATCCTCTAAGAAGCAGTACACTGTAACAATATCACACTCACCGAACTAAATACAGTTACTACTCGGATCACAGTTTCCTTTCAAATCCCATTATCTTCGTGACTTGACTTTGAAATCGTTGAAAGTGTCCAGAGCCAACTGTGTCATTGAAAATCTCATCGAATTCGTCTGATAGAAAAATTCGCAAAGATCACCATTGTCTCCCGTTCCTTTTCATTCTCTTTCTCGATTTTCGCAAAATGTCGATTGCGAATGTAGGAAATAGAGAATGTCGAACGAATTGTCAAGAGCGATATTTTCATTCGATAGAAACTATTAAAATGAAAATCATGAAATAGATTTGAATAATCATCGATAATTTTAATGTAAAAAAAAATGCAAATCGGATAACAATAGGATATGGAATTTGTGAATTTCTCTGCGCGAGTATCGCGCTTTTGCGAGCTCCAAACAAATTGTCACGAGCGATATTTTCATTCGATAGAAACTATTGAAATGAAAATCATGAAATAGATTTGAATAATCGTCGATAATTTTAATGTAAAAAAAAATGCAAACCGGATAACAATAGGATATGGAATTTGTGAATTTCTCTGCGGGAGTATCGCGCTTTTGCGAGCTGGATTCCGTGAATTATGGTCGACGAGCTATTCGTCAATCTTGTCGAGCGCTACCGGTGCCTCAACTGTCACTGGCAGATTATCGTCCAACAGCCGATCAGTCGGCGCGAGTAATTCGAACTCCACCCAGGTGAAATGCTCTCTCTTTCGATCTACACTTCCGATTAAATTAACGGATAAAAGATTCCAACAGTTTTTTGAATACCGACAACTATCAAGCTCATCAAATTGTCCATTTTTCTGAATCCCAGAAATAATCTCTGTAAATAATACAAGTATCAATTAAAAAATAATCCTTTTTTTTATTTCACATAACATTATTTAACACATACAAATTAGTACTTATATATAATTATATATACATTTTTTGGAATGAATTTAAATTCGATTTAAATCGGATAAGAATTATTTAATAAAAGGAAATTCACTATCTATATTGACATGAGAAAATCATTGGTAAACATTTTGAATCGCGTAGAAACACTATGAAAGAGAATCTCTCACGCGAGTGAGATCGACTTTCATTGGCGATTGGCCGCGATGAATCGTATGCGATTAATTCCGCAATGCGGCCGAATAGATTTCCGGAAGGTAGACAATGGGGATGTATCCATCGCGAGGTTTCGGTGTCAAAACCGGTGGAATTATCCGGCAGCTTTCCCCCGAGTTTTTATCGGAGCTAGCAAGCTTTCGAATTGAATGGCAATTGATTCAGCGAGCTTTCGCTCGACATAAAACAAAACGTTGTGTCAGGAAGTGGAACATTGCCATTGGAATACAATATCGAAATCTAATCCCAAAAATATCCTACTGCTTCTTCCTATTTCTCTTGTTATACCTTCGAAAACCACTAACTGTCCCACAAAGTTCAGTTGCTTTACGAGAGGTTTTTTTAAAGGGTTCAAAAAGGGTTGGATTTTTTTTTAATCTCAGCAAATGATCGAAATAGTTTTAGATCGTGAATATGGGTGTTTATAATGTTACATTTGATTGGAACATTTGATTGGTACATTTGATAACATTTGATAAGGTACATTTGATTGGAAAGATAAGGATAAAGGGTCTGTAGTGAAAAATATGGAATCAGAAGAGAATTTAATCATAGTAGCATACTGGATATAAGCCTCGGCTTTAACCCTCGAATCAAATCCACTGGTCGAGCTTGAGCATACCTACCTGTACCTCTAAAATGATTAAGGCTGCTGGTGGACTGCAATCTTGTTCTTGCTACGTAAACCAAGGCTACAAGTTCCTCGTTAGGGTGTACCACCTTTGAGATCCTCCTTCCGTAACTTGCCCTGTACCTCGAAAGCCTTTAAGGATCCGTTCAAACGAGAAGCTAAAATTCGTGGAAATCAATGAAGGTTTTAGGTCAGGCTTACGTATTACACGGATTTCGAATACTAATTCTGCAATGGTCAGCACAATTAAATCGAAATCTGCTCGATTCACTTTAAATATCCATCTTTACCATAAAATGAATTTTATACAATTTATTCTATCAAGAATATTATTCTTCATTTTATTTTTCGACTAACATCGCTCGCTAATACGTCATCGTTTGGAACGATAAGAAAGAAACAAATGATGTGAGAAATTCATCGTGATAGGACTACTTTGTCCAAACGAAGAAGATAAAAAGAGAGACGATCACAATTTCACTGCAAAAATCGGATTCTACTTTTACGAGGCATCATTCTGCATTGTGTTCCAGCATAACTGACCTCCAGACATTCTTTTCAGTCGGTCCACGCGCGACTCGAAACTTTCTCAGCAATGTCGCCAAACGATATTAATCTCGCGTCAGCTGCGAAAAGAAGCTATAAACTCTCGAGAATCATGCGCGAGTAAGATTTGGATAAGTTTCGCTCGTCGAGGGAAAAGGAGAGCAGGATAATTCCAGTGCGCGATCAGGGTAATTTAACGATCGTGGCAGTGCTCCAAGTGATTTTCGACGGTGTTACGTGTGCGGTTCTTGCGAAATATGGGGACCTTGACATGCCGGAAAATGAATTAGAATAGCGAACTATGCGGCAGAAAAGGATTTTGCAGTGGGAGAACTTTCTATTAACATCGATTATTCATCACTTATTTCACCGACGCTTAAACCTTCTTTCTCATTTTCTAGTAAAAAAAAAAAAAAAGGAAAAAGTAACTTAAACATTTCTAAGAGAAAAGAAAATATTTGTCAATTTTTAACAATTTGAGAATAAATAAATAATCTGTTTAATTCGATAATAATAATAATAATAGTAATAGAATAATCTGTTTAATTCGATACCACAATTAAAATGAGTATTCGATTATTATTATTTTTCTAATAAGATAAAATCGAAATACATGAAAAATTGGGAAAGATGAAGTATAAGTCTAATAATAATCGTAGAATCTTTTTTTCACCCTTCTTGACTAAGGATTTGTCAAACTACCAATAAGGATCACTCTAAAATTAATTCCCAGCCGAAAATAGCTCGAGGGTTTCTCGTCGCCTGACCCACGACCCGTCACGCGAAGATGAGAAAGCGCCATAAGAATAACTTCCCGTGCAACCTTGAGCCAGATAAGACCGCCAGACAAAGAAACGACTCGTCTTATCGCGCTATTAAATCGAAAAAGAGTCGTAGATGTGGATTTGCATGGGCGAGAAAGAAAGAGGATATTGAAGAAAGAAAAAAATAAAAAGAGAGAGATAGAGAGAGAGAATCTCTTGAAGAAACTTGAGCGTGACATCCGGTTAATGGGAGTCGCGCTTTGAGACGGCTGAAAGAAGCTGACTAGAAAGAAATATTAAATTAAACGAGCCGCAAGGTCGCTTCTTTCTTTACTACTCTCGCTCGTCACATTCTCTTTCTCTTTTTTCCCCGTGGTTCTGTTACTACTCTAGACTCTAGACACGACTAAAAGTGTGGTTCCAGTAGACTGGACTCCAGCACGCTCCTAAATATGAATTTCCCCCTGTCAGCTTCCTCACTTGCGAAATATATCACTTCTTTTTCTTGCTCTTTTCGAAAAGCCACAATCAGTTGGCTCTTCTCTCTCTCTCTCTCTCTCTCTCTCTCTCTTTCTCTCTCTTTCTCTTGCTTCCACGAGAACAAGTGCGATTCTGGATAATGCGGGTTATGGTTCCGTAGGTAGGGATGAGTCAAATGGAAAGTTATAATTGATAAGATCTGAAAGCTATCGGATTCTCATTTCAGCAGTGCTGATATTTGGTACGATAGTTCTCGAGAGAAATTACGATCGGATCGCCTAATGTGGTACGAGCAAAACGTGATCTATCTCTCCAAACAATTTTACAGTATGTTTCAAAGCTCAAAGGTCAAATTTGCTCAAGAGATGTTCTATTTAAAAGAAGAGAAGAGAGAAGGATCTAAACGTAAATTTTCTCCTTTTTACTATTTATGTATGGAAATAAGGATTTTCTTAGAGGTAAAACTTACAACGCGTTAAAGTATATAAAAATAGCGTGTTTCTTGGCTGTATATTTCTCACTGAATTTAATCCCAGTCTCTTGAAAACGTTCAATTTGCAAATTGCTTTAAATATCGCATTATTAGCACCATTGGTGTAAGATTCATCGAACATGATTTATTATGCATCGCGAACAATTTATTCTCCTAATATCTTTAATAACAATCTAATTATTCGATATGAAGGAAAGTATTATCCTTTGACGCGACAGGTTGGAATTAACTCGTAAGAGAAAGGGTTAAAGAAAGTGAAACATCGTCAAGTCTAGTTTCAGTAGTCGAAACCAACGTATGCCGAGGCGTTCAGTAATTAGCAATACTATAAAGCGTACCAAGTGTGAAGCTCGTTTTTCCAAGGTAATAGTCGCGTGCTAGTGCTTCCGGGAAAGCGAGCGAGTCTGCGAGAAATTTTCTCGTCGAAGTACAGTGTCCCTTTGTTTTCCTAGAAGCAGTAAAATATCGTGGTCTGTCGGTGACACGGACTCTACCCCTAGAAGCGGTGAAAAATTTAAACCCATGGGAAAGGCTTCTGTATGCTGTTATCTCTTGAATCGTGATAAATCGAAGGATTTGGCGAAATATACGCTTTAGCGTGGACTAGAGATCTCTCACGCTTTATAAGCTATCCGAGCATCCCTGTGTCGCCTTACTACCTCTATAAAGCTCGATCTCCGATAATCCACTTGGCTACTTTTTTGGTCTCTCGATAATCACAGTAATCTATAACACTCTCGTCAGATTTGTTATTTCTCGTGTTGTTTCTCTTACCTTCAAATACATTTTCAATCAAGTAAATCCGGATTTATATCTCGATACAAGTTTTTAATTAATTTTAAAAAATCTAATTTCGAGATTTATTTTCCATTTTCTTTTTATTACTTACTATTCTTCCAATAGTTTTCCCCCAATTTTACGTGGAAGATTAATGAACGTTATTGAAATTAGAATTAAAGAGATTAGAAATATAATTAATTTAAAAATCTTAGAGAATAATCAATTTATATCGAAATCGTGTTATTCGTGTCCGTGATTTATTCGTATAGTCTCGCGATTAGCATCGGTAGTGTCAAAGTTCGCCAGCTTATGCAAGGGTTTTATACCTTAAAAGTTTTCATTTTACATTCGCGCGTGGTCGGAATACTCGAAGACATTAAGCTCAATCTGAATTCTATACCTCTACTTGGCGCATGCATGCAAGCAATGCTGGCAAGATGGTTTCCACGAAGCTCGGTAAAACGGAAAGGATAATAAAAAAAAAAAAAAAAAAAGGGAGAAGTACCAGGTGACTTCGGTTTGTCACGTGAAAAATCTATTATTTACGCGAGGGCAATATTTCACAGGAGTGAAGATGCACCAGAAGAGTTGCTTTTATCACGCGAGGTAAGAGAAGTGGCTTAATACAGACGTGGCACGTAAAGACGAGGTGAGAGAAAGAGGAAAGGGGAAGAAAAGCAGCGGCCGAAAGAAGCAAAGCAAACGGATGAATCCCTTCTTAATTAGATTTTCCGCTGGACGCGAACACTGAATCACGCCTGCTCGTAAATTTCTCGCGAAAGTCCACTCGCCATGGCGATCCTGATTGCTTGCTACGGCTATTTCTCCCTTATCGCTCTCTCGCGAATAACGTACAACCGATCAACATGCCACTGGAATTCTCTATATTTTTCCTAACTATTAATTCAACATACGAATATCATTACTAATCATTTTCCATAACGATTAATATTAAGAATGAAAATTGAAAGAGTGATTTTTTAAATCTTGAATATTAAAAATAAAAGTCCTTCGAATTTGGATTAATGATAATTATTCTGTATAATTTATCGGTAGAATAAAGCAGAATTACGTTGGAAAGGATACTTTGATGATTTGTATTCCTTTTTATGAAAAGACGCGATACGATTCTTCTGGATGTTTATGTCGTATGGAAATCTGAACGAAGAGTGATTTATGAATGTCAGTATAATCGACGGTATCACAATGGAAATTGAGGATAAAGAGTCTCGGGAATCATTCTTCTACCAGAAGAATCCAATTTATTCGAGAAATCGAACTCAACAAAGGGATGGAAAGTTTTATGAGTTTCCTTAAATGTTGGATTCTGATCATTCGAGCTTCTCTCTGGCTTCTAATCACCGAATCAGTTTTGGATCGGGTCAGAGAACTCCACGATCGTTAGCAGTTCCTGGCACGAAAGCTTCTAAATCGCTTCTTTGATAAACATCAATCCTAGGGTATACCAACATCCCACTTACGCTCGCAATAATTTATTGATGTCTGCTCAAACTGGAAGAACACCAGAGTGTTCTAAATTAGCTTTGTATTAACTGTCTTACGAGATTATTATCTCAGTAATATTCCTGCAAATGTTCAACACTATGTAAATAATTATTGAGATTCGTCGATTTTTATCTATCATGAATGGAAAAATGTAATAAATGGTCATCTTGAAAATAGTGGGACGATCCTGATCCGATCAAAGCGTCAATTAAATGACACTTTACCCCAAAGGAACGCGGTGAAAATGAGGCAAAGAGGGGAGACGTTCAGGCAATCGTTCTTTATTGATCGATCGCTGCATTCGCAAGGCGCAGGATACCCATTAGGAGGCCACTAGTATACATTCTAAGGATCGGTACTAGTTATGCACCCTTAGATTTGCATAAAGTCGCTCGTTTATTCGCCAACTATAATATCGTGTAATTACATTGATCCAATTTTTTTGAAATTATTTCTAGAAGATTTAACATCAGGATAATACAATTACGTTCTAGATTCTACCAAATTGTTTTCCAATAATCAATCAAACTTTAATCAAATAAGGTTTTTTTATTGTTAATGATGATAGATTATTGATAATGATATAGATGAGAGATACTCAAATAGTATGAATTTTTTACCTAAAGCAACAATGTGCATACGATATTGAGATTCTAATCGGTAAATGGCATCAGCATTTACGCATAGTCAACTATTCAGCATTAGACTGCAGCCGTCTGAGAAGATTACGGTCGTTAGCCTGCGGCTGCAGATTGTCGCGGAGCAAGACGCAATGCTGCCTGTTAATTACACACTTAATGATCGCGAAGGAAGATTAGGTAGCTGGAGGCCAGAAGGGAGAAGGGGACGTGGAATAATTGCGTAGGCGCTATCGGTTGCCGGACACTAAGCCATCTGCCTCATTTGATGCAATCGAATTCGGTTTTGCTAATGGCCTCGTTTCACGGGCTAGCGAAGCGCCCAGTGATATCGATTGATTCTTCCCCGAGTCTTTCGAATTAATGAAACCGAAGCCCGAAGTTCCATCGATCTGACTTATCGATTTTTCCTGATTTTTGCAATTTTCAACAACGATCACAATTGAGATCGTGATTAATCGGGAACAATGTGGAACGATATTCTGCGTTTCCAATTGAAACAGGGAATTGAACTTTCTGAAAAGAATATTGTTCTTGGTTGTGACGTATTTGATGTGTAAAAGGTGGATCTAATTTTTAACGATAGGTATTTCACTTGAGAACTTGGGATAATTTAAGACTCGATTAATTATACATTTTAGTCGTAAAAGAACGTCGTTATTATTCTTCCATCTAATTTCTTCGCGTCATCTCGGGAGAAGAATTATCCGGGGACTGAAATAATATCATTTATATAGTACCTGGATACGAGTGATTCCCACTTGAATCTAAGAGAGATCTCGAAGAGCCATCTCGATTCGAGACCCAGTGGAAATTATGGCAAAACAGATCCGGTGAAAATTATAGCAAAACAGACTGCGCTTGTTTACTCGAACGCTTCCCTGGGTCGACGTCCGAGAAATTCAAGGAAAACATTGCCGACGAGAGATAAATTCTGTTTCTGACTTACTTCGTATAATGCAATTTTATTATTATTTCCGCGACACTCTTAAATGCTTCGACAATATTATCTCCAGCGAAATAAATAATTGTTTTATTCGTCTTGAAGCTTCCAGTAATTACTACGAAATTAATTTAAAATGAAATAAACCACTCAGGTAAATGAACAGAAAGATTAATAAAAGAAGAATATTTTTATTTATAATAAATGTATAATTGTTTTCTCATGAGTAAGAGGTGGGAATTGAAATTAAACTATGCAATAGGATGGTAAATAATGAAATTCAGGTTTTGTTTAGAAAGTGCTGTTACGAGATTTGGAATTATTCAATTTTGCATCTTTAGATGAGATTTAAGTATACAAGCGACAGCCGCGTAATAAAGAAGGTAGCAGGAGCTCGTAACTAAGCTCTTGCAGCGTTGTAATTTCGAAATCTCTCGCGAGAGAAACAAGCAGCAGGTCTGTGAATAAGCTGTGCCAATGGAACACGTGCCGGGAACATTTCGCCAAGGGAATAGAGGTCGGATCGTTCAGAACTCCTGCTCCCGGTGACATATGCACGTCGATAACAATTTTCGAGTTTGAGAAACTCCCGTGAATTCAGCCACACACTTCCACTATACTTTAAACGTACGTGTAAACCAGTTCTTACGTACCAAAAGGGAAAAAATATATTATTAACTCGAGTTAAATTGTCTATAAATTTTTTTTTTTAATGAAACACATTTTAACGTATTTATTTAGCTAACGAATATTCACACGATTATACGAAATGTTAATTAATAACGTGAATAGCGACAATGGAATAAAATAGAATATCAGAATAGATATAGTTATATTTAGATTTGTAGTTGTATAGACACAACTCGGACTTAACAATAGGTATTCTCTCCTGAAGAAAAAAGTCTGTTTCCAGTAACGAGAGCATTAGTAAACCGAAAAACTTTTTAAACGACAGATTGAGTAGAACGCAGCTGGTGCTCGTTAAATTGAGGCCGTGTTCTTAATAAATATCGAGTCAGCTGTTGGCTGTTGTGCATGCACCGATGAATTACATCGTTTCACTAGGACGTACCGCTACTCGCTCGAATGCATCTCGTTTTGAATCTGCTCGGAAGATTGCAGAATCCGATTCGCGTGGTCCATGCTGCCGAAAATTTACCGCGATGTTTTTCTCGGTAATACCAAGCGATATTTCATCCCTCTGAATAAAGTCGTTTGCAGGCCGTGCATAAATTCTATGGCCGCCTGTTATAACTGGAAATTATGCGTATCGCTTTGCTTCCGAATTTCGAGCTAGTAACATAGACATATTTACCTTTATAAATACATATATATATTCCTACCGTTCACATAGGTACATACTGTATAACGTGTATTATATGTTGTCACGACTAATTTCGTGATAATAAGACAGCAAGCAAACTCTATCTAAACAGAGATTTTAATTTTATATAAAACATGATGACGTTTTTTCCTCATATTAAGATCAATCTACTGGAATGTATTTCGATAGAAGAATCAGATTAAATCAATTCGTACATGAATTCCATTTACCCTGTTGTTTCGTTGTCCGGATGACGATCGTAGAAATAAATCGTTAGTATAAGCGGTGCTTTTCACCCTATACGTTTTGAGGATAACGATTTTTCCCGAAAGCTTCAATTCTCTGGTCTCTGGTTTCATCGAACAGCTGGCATCAGTCGTAAAGTCTATAGCATTCTGTATACATACATACATACATACATAGTACATATATTTAATACTCGCCAGTCTCAACACCGGATAATGGGTTTATCCTAATTTCGTCCCTGGATTCTGGATTTAATTTGCGCAAGCTTTTAGGCTTGGTTCCTCGAAATTAGTGGCTTAGACGTCAATCAAACGCTCGGCCCACTGGAGCATACCTCGTTCCTGATTCTCATCAGTGAATCCTATTAGTTTCCTTTTTCATCCGGAATCACTGCGTAGCTCGATCCTTTGGATCACACGATAAGAGAAAAATCTTTGAAAACGGTTTGTAACACGTTTGTTGTAGATTCACTGGAAGCCTCACAGCGATACGCAGGATAATGTAAGAGCGGTAAGGTACACACCAATTAATCTCAATCTACAGCTTATTCACTCGCCGATTCATGATCCTAGGTGATCGATCGAACGCGCAATCGTAGATATCTCCGCTTATTAGAGTAGATTTAATCAAATGAGTAATAGAGTAATAGAGTAATAGAGTAGATAATAATCAAATGACAATAAATAATCGAATAATAATTGGACTTATTATCCTCTTCAGATTTCTCCTTTTCCTAAAATGTAGAAAATCAAAAGGATCTTAACGATCCTGTTTTATAGTTGAAAAATAATAGGAATTTTTCTCGAATTATAGTTAAGTGACTTGATAAATCTAAGAAACACATAATGAAGAAACTCTCGATCCTTTTGCACCGCAGCTTAATCGCAAGAAATGCTTAAAATTTTTTCCCCAAGTAGACACAGATTCAATTGCAATACGAAAGAGTAGAATAATAGATGAAATCTGGTGAGACTGTATAATGCCTGGTAAGCTTGAATCTTTATAAAAAGTCCCTGGCAAGCGATTGCATACAATTGAAAGGTGTGGAACTAAGCAAAAACGCTGCAGGACGCTGCAGTTGTCCCAGATTAAAATATCCTCCTCGTTGAGAAGAAAAAGAGGCATAATCTCAGTTGAAATTAGGAAAGTAGAATAATAGCGAGAGGATGAAAATAATCGTGGAATTGAAAGAATGAGATTTTAGGAAAAGGATTTGAAGGATATATTCGCTGAATGTCGTCTTCATTCGCCTCGTCTTGAATTACCATCGCCACTTTCATTTCCTCTATTATTCCTCGTGTCATCTGCATTCCTTGAGCCTCATCTGCATTTCGATTTGGTCATCCTCCTGTGTTTCTTCCTTTCTCTCTCTCTCTCTCACTCTCTCTCACACTCTTTCTCACTCCCTCCAAAGAGCCGTTGCGCTACTCTCCCATCGATTTTTTCCTTCAGACCTTTCCTGGGTTTTAACCCCGCTGCCAGAGTGCTGCTCGAGCTAAATGGCATTAGTGGAAGGAAAGTGCGTCATGTCCGATAAAACGAGTGACACCCAGGTGTCAGCTACGCCGAATACGTGTCGCAGAGCTGATCGAGGATGCGAGAATAGAGAACCTTGTGTTAAAGCTTTATCTACATATGCTTGTCCTGCTTACTTCTCGTTTCAACTGGATTTTTTAAGAGAACATCAAGAAACTATTCCTCTTGTCGTTAGAAATCTTTCCTAATAGTTTTTTCAATATAATAATATGTACCCAGTGCAATCTGTATTTTTTAATAAATCAAATATCTCCTAAATATCGATCTAGATATCGAGTTAATATCTTTCAACAAGAATTATTCTAATAATTCAATTTGTCCTTATTGAATTTATTATTGAATTTATTATTGAATTTTACTGGTAATAGAAGGTTTAAGTATCAGCGATTCTATTTCAGTAACGTTATGTTCTTGAAAACAGTTTTCGATTTGGAAGAGTGTAATTAGAATAATAGATTAGATCCGATTAGAATTGCTATTTAAACTCGAAAAGTTTTAATGGTTCGATTTAATTTCAACTTAGGATTATCTAAACTTCAATTTTATTACACTATTAATCTCGTTCGTCCGAAGAGAGAAATCAATTGTCCAAGAAATAGAATGAGAAAAAAAACAGTCTGGTATAATTTTCACATTCACCAGGCGCTAATAGTCGTTTCGAAAACTAATCCTCAACAAATTTCGCATCAAACGGTAATTTCAATTCGAATCAAGCCCGCGTTTACCGCACAACATTATAATAGACGAGAAACAACACAATGGAATCGTCTCAAAGCATACAGTCCTGTGTTCCGAAGGGGATAACTGTTTATCAGTGGATAATTATCCCGCTACGCAATACAAACATTGGCCGCAGGCTACGAACAAAGCTGCGTTAGAACGCTGATCTATCATTAGGGATGTGTTTGTACTCGTAGGTGTCGGGTACAGAAAATTCTAAGTACCAGGTTACGCGCGTGCGTGTCCGCTGGTCTGTCATTGCTTTTATCTCATAAAAATGAATTTAAGTGGTAGCGGTCCTCTCTGACACTGACACGTGCTTCAACGACGACACAACTACACCACCACCAGTATCCTCGTCGCGCTTTGTTCCCAAAGCGCCGCTGCAAATGCAATCAGCTGTAGTCGATAATATCCACACGCTCGCTTAGGAAATGTCATTAGTTACTCGACGCATTTTCTGCTTCGCATAATTACCTCTGTAGTTAGTTTCTACTTTATTCTCTCTCAAAAGCTATTAGATACGTATGCGAAAGCTTTCATCTTTTTCCTTCAATTTTATTCCCCTCAATTTACTATATTAACGTCATTGTTAATATCAGTATTATTATTGCACTAAGCAGTTTAAACGTTCTTCGTTAACAAAACACACTTTGCAAACAAGAATCTGCTTCGCATGCAAGAATGATAATAAAAAACGTAACACACTGGGTTAATTAATATAGCGTGAAAGTTGGGGGAATATAAAATCCTGTGAAATATAATAATCGGTTGAATTAATTATGATAAGGATTCTTGTTGCATAATTTCGTGTCATTAGTTGCATTTCCCTAAATAAAGCGGTTCTTCCTCACTCGTAAATCGTAGTTTACTCCGCGGATTGCTTCTATTTTTCGCTGGGACTTGGGCTCGCGAAAATCGCGCGTCTGACTAATGGTCGGGATATACTACTGAAGCGTGAAATTCCTAAGTGCGCAGGCTATATCCGATGGTTGGACAGTACGGGGGCTATACCCGGAGATAAATTGGACACCACCTTCCTTGATCATGGTAAAAACTTGAGAAAAAATGTAGTTTTTTCGCAAATTATCGCGGAACAATAGCCACACCACCTTAAAGCGTCGCGTTTATATCGTAGAAGGAAGATAGGAGCAAGCCATAATTCAAACCGCGATTCAACCCTCAGGCCGCAAAATCAGATTCGGAATACTTCAACGCCAACTGCTGCTGCACCGCAGTTTGCTCTGGGAATAAATACCATAAACACGTTCTCTCTGGCATAGTTTGCACAAAATTTACCGGACCGATCGCTATCTCACATCAGAGATACATCCAACTAAATTATCAGCTGCTTCCTGCTAGATGGACTTTAGCAACTAGCTTGGAAAATTCTTAATTTTTTAATTGATTATTTCTTTATTGATAAAATAATTGAATAGAATTGAGCTAAATCTTTATGTCTGAATTTTAGCGTGACATCGAGAGAAAATACATTGAAAATAATAAAAAATGATGGAATACGATATATATATTTTACAATAGTGTTTTTTTCTGGCTCTGTTACAGTGCAGTGGTCACGCAGTGCGCTGTTTCGCAGGAGGTCCACGTAAGAGTAACGAGTCCCAATGTCCAATGCTCCAGAAATTGGAGAAGCCGATACTTTCGTCTTCAACAACCACGACACCGTCGATAGCCTCGAAACCAACCGTGGTGCGTAATCATCTGAATAGCACCTGCAGCGTGACAAATTCGCCTCATCAGAAGAAGCTAAGGTTCCATTTAGCGAAGGAGAGAAAAGCCAGCACAACTTTGGGTATCATCATGAGCGCATTTATCGTCTGTTGGTTACCATTTTTCGTGTTGGCTCTAGTCAGGCCATTCCTCGAGGATCAAAACGCGATACCAGCGTTCCTTTCGAGCCTCTTCCTTTGGTTGGGCTACTGTAATAGTCTTCTTAATCCAATTATCTATGCGACTTTGAATCGCGACTTCCGTAAGCCCTTCCGTGAGATCCTCTACTTCCGGTGTGGAAACTTGAACCACATGATGCGCGAAGAGTTCTACCAAAGCCAATACGGTGACCCGATCAACAACTATGAGATTAAGGCTGGAGAACTGGAGACTGGCGAGAGACTGGATAATCAAGGGATCGAAGCGATCGATATTGCTGCTAGTGCACCGAACGAGAGCTTCCTATGATCCTTCGAGATGGCTCACTGTCCTCCTATCGTTGAGGAGAGCGAAGCTCAAACTGGATTGCTCGATGTTGGATCGAACATGGCCTAGAAACGGTTACTAATTTCATTGGACAGACACCCCCGCGTCGAGATACCGAAACTTGACGTTTTATCTTGATGTTATTCTTTTAGTCATAAGTGGTGGTGATTGAGAAAGAAACTTTTTGCCAGTGGCTCCAATGATACAATTCACATGCAGAATAATAAATAACATTAATTAACACTTTGACTGTCGTGATTCTCAAGAGCTGAGGTATCAAGTAAAGACACGCAATAATCGCTAATAGAAAATGAAATTTTCTTACTGTATTCTTTTTAAATTAAGAGAGTTAAATTATTTAATACTGTTATTATAAGATTGTAGTAAGTTATTGAGAGAGAAGTTTTGTCGGTGAAATTCTTGTGGAAATTTCTAAAAATAAATACTTGGCAGTCAGAGTGTTAAACTCGCCAATAGCAACGTGAAAATCGTTGTTGATTTGTGAAGATAGGATGTTCCTTGGATTATTATTATTCGTCTCAAGCTACTAGTTCGTTGATCCATGTAAAATCATTTCGAACGATGTTCAGATTCGAATGAAACTATTCGAGAGATATCTAGTCGGCCAAACATCAAAGTGAACCCATGTTTCGATGGATGAATAATCACTGGAGCATCATTAATAAGGGCATTCTGTGATTCGACCGTATGGACATCGCTTGATCAACAAGAGACAGTGGTGTCAAACTCATAAGTGGATAGTGCAATTTCTGCGAAACTCTGTCTATCTATACAATAACGATGTTCGTATCGCAATGGTTCACGGCTCGTTACCCAAGAGATCATCGGCGACGAGTAATGTCGTTAGAAATTCGAAACTCGAATCCATGAGCCGTGGAAATAATAATGTGACTCCGGATACATCCTACAAAATGATTTCACTGTGCACGCAACGGTGTCAAAGACGTTTGTTTCATCGTCACTCGGAGATGGGTACATTGTCAAAGGAACTCCTGGGTAGAATTTCTCTATCTTTTTCTCTCAGTATTTTTTATGCCAGTAAAGAAACGTGAGAAGAGCCAGAGATCTAGGTATCTCTGTCGTAATGAAAATAGTCTCTCGATCTTTTTATCGATGTTCACGAGAGAGCATCGATCCGATCACCGCTTTCGTTGCGGGATCAAAAGTCCATGTCTACAAGCAATCTGTTATAATCGTCGCGACATATTATTATTATCCGACGATCGCATAAGTAGAGATAACAAAATAAGAGATTTCGACGAAGAATCCGGTTTCATTCCAATTATTGAAAGTGCACCTCTATATTGTAAATTACTCTTGAATAATCGCCGACTGTGCACGCTCATTTGCATGAGATAATTGTGAGTTCCGTTTGCATGGAATTCGAATGTGGAGAACGAGGAAAATATAAGGGAAAGTTTGTCAAATTTAAACTAGTTTGAAATGTGAAAAAAATTGATACTGTGAAATGAACTCTCTCTCTTGTTTCTAGGAACATATTCTCACACTATGCGAACTAAAGTTTCTAAAACTGCTAAAAATAATGTCTAATTATTCTTCATTATGTTCAGTGAACATTTCGAAAGAAAAAAAGATTTTAAGGGAAACGATTGATCAACCAATAAGATCATTTTTATGTTTTGAATTAAGCCGAAGGACAGCAGCATTTCGAAATTCTCGAAGGTACTCTACTCTCGTAATCGATCAAGAATCTGTGGAATTGAATTTCGAGCATTGCCAGCTGTTTCCGAGATATGTGAACCGACCGCACATTTTCGTGATATTGGAACGAGCGAGATATATACCGAATCGCACTCAACGAACTTATTAATTGAAGCCCAGTAACGGTTAAGAGGGAGAAACGTATAAAAATAAGTAAAGAAGGTAGAGAAGGTAAAGTAACTTCCAAGTTTCGTAAGTACTAAAATCAACCCAATACAATCAGCCTCTCAATACAAAGTCAGAGCCTAGCCACAACAAACTTTCCAAGTACATGTTCCTTTCAAGCAATGATGCCTCGAAACTTTCCTTCGAGTCTGCCCGCGGTAAACTTATGGTTTTTCATGGCAACTTCTCCCCACAGCTGAAGTAGTTTCAAGAGAGAATCACTTGTAGTTTAAATAACAGAGTTTTCCTATTACTCGAATAATAATAGAAAATGATTATCCCTTTCAAATTTCTTCCAATTACCAGTGAATCTTAACAAAGATAAAAGAACGTTTATTTTCTTCAACAACTTTATTAATTATTGTTATGTAATTATATTTGTTAGAGAAGCTTACAATCTGGTAGATTTTAGTTTTAAAAAATTATTCAACTGTATTCGGATTTCGGCGCTAGAATGCAACTGGCACTTTGGTCATAGGTGTAGCAGCCAAGAGGGTTAGCAATGAAATTTGCAAGACATTAAGTGTAGTTAGTGCTAGTTAGGTTTCGATTGAGGCCGAAGGCTCTTGAAATCCGTTCCTGAAATTTCAGATAACAAGGGATACTCGACTGACGATTGCGTTACACGCGAGAATAGATTCTAATAAAATGAAAATTTCAAAGCGGGAATTCCATTTCGAATAGCACTACAAGAAACCTTCAATCGAATTTTAAAATACTCTGAAATTTATAGAATCCATTATCTTCCTTATTTTTTAACTGCATTTGGAATCTCCATTCTCAATAAATAATTAGTAAATAATAGAATAGTAAATTAATCCTTGTCTTATCTAGAATAGAATAATAATTTTAAAAATCTTTATTCAAATCTTATACCATGAAAGTATTAATAACTACAAATCTATCTAATTTAATTGACTTCATCATTTTAACTTAATTTAAATATAACTAATTTGTTTATTCATTATCAAAACATCCGACAGAGTTTAATAGATATTATTAAAGATGAACATTGTATAAAGATTTGAATAGCAATTATCTCATGGAAATTGCGAGTAAGACAGTCAGCAAAGCACAGTCCGCGTGTATTTCTGTGGCGAAACCCTCGAACTCCAGTGCTAATCTGTGAAGCAGCGCGAGGTCATAATGGGCAATTTACACTGGCACGAAGTTAATGGCCAAACATAACGCGGACGACAAACAGGATGCGGAAGTAACACGAGTTCGGCAGAACCTACTACTATATCGTGACCCAAATCATCCCCCGGACCGTATTTGCGAGGAAACAGTCGCTTGTGGACGAAATATTCGCGAGGCAACTGTAAGCTTAACAAGCTCTGTTATCTTGTTAACCAGAGAACCGGAGTGTACTTTTTATTGGAAATTGCTTCTCTGGCACACGAAACAATAGAACTCCTAACGTAAACTAAAAAAAAAAAAATGCCAGTAAAATCAATTCGAGAATCGACACTTTTTCATGATTTTAAAGTTGATAAATTTATTGATTTGGAAAATCATTTTCTCAATGTTGCCAAGTTTTTCGAAATCTACTAAATATACTCGAAATTCTTCATTTTTCGCGAAGTATCTTCTGCCGGATCGAAGTTGCCTCTCACTATAAAAAATTGCTTGGAGAATTTGTACCTATGTACCTCCGTCTGTTTAGCACGAGCGTAAGGTACCACTGGTAGACTAATAATGTTAATAGATACCAATATATTGTATACATAGGAATATTATACATGGTGCTAATAAGAAAAAAAAAAGAATCATTCCAATTGGATTCGCACAGAAGAGAATTCTTACTATAGAATATAAATACTGTGGGGTTGGAATTTTGTTAGGCAAAACTCGAAACATGCAAAATATCGACTTGGTTCAAAGTATATTTCTATTTTTGGTACATTACGCAGAAATGCGAATACAATGTGTATTTCATTTTTCCACTGTCTTCCTGAACTTGTACGATATTGTTTAATACATATATGTATACAATGCGCGATATTCGCGATATTCCATTCATTCTTAATTATTAACACGTGCTAAAACAAAGAACCCTCTTCAAATTTCCAACCCAACATAGAAGAAGGGCTTATCGCAGTGAACGAGGTAAAATTGAATATGTTTAGTAGACAAAAGTTATCTCGTTCACTCTGCTAGCTCTGGGACAAATAGTTTAAGGCAATTTTTCGCGAAATGTGTGGGTCGCGATCCACTGGTGAGTCGATGAATATTATTCGGTTGTAACGGAAATATGTTCCCAAATCTTTAAGGACTTTTTTTGTATTGTATCAAGCAAATATAACGTAGCTCAGTGATTTTAAATTAAGGATAAGAGGCTTCGTATTAATTGCAATTTAGGATCCGCAATTAAATTCTTAAGGATCAGAAACGTTTATCTTTACAACCAAAGTTATTTATATTACAATTTAAATATGATATAAGAGGGATTTAAATAGCAGCCTCAGTTAAAAAGTGGCACAAGATTATTTATACAGAATGATTTCCATCGAATTAATTTTGTAAAGGATATTGTCCGAAATAATTTATTCGTATTCCAATAATCATACGTTACTTTGTCAATGAAAGATACGAAGAAAAAGAATAACAGTCATAAATCGAATTCGATTGACTTTTTTATTTCTAATACTTAATAATTAAATAGACTCATTTTAAAGTTGTGTCGCATTTTAATTGAGGATGCAATATGTTAATTAGAATGAAAATATTTTTTATTCAAAGTCCTTCCTTTCAAAAAAATTTTCGTCACAAGGTTGGTGAATCGCGAAATATTAAAAGTGGGTCTCGGCCCATAAGTTGCAAGAAATCCGATTGAAGAAATTCGCAGCGAACCAGCGCGTTTTCGGGCCACTGGGCGAAAGACGTATCACTAGCTAGACAATCCTAGATGTTTCTAATTGCGAGCTGTTTGTATGTGACGTATAAATCAAAAGGATATATATAATAGAAAGTTGTCGTTGTTGGAAAAAAAAAAAAAAACTGGTGTACCGGAGTTACAAAGATATTTAAGTGTATAAGCCTCCTCAAAGTACTATGTACTTCTCCCCTCATTGCATGCACCTAATAGAGTCCCTCTATTTCGAAGTTTTACAGCCGCGTCCCAATCACTGCGAACGATATCAGTTTAACGAAGCCAATCTTGATGGTAATAGGGGGCAACAACATTGGCTACCTATTCGAAGATTCGACTCAATTGGGACACGCTACGATGCGAATAGTATACCGATAGCAGATTATCGTATGTCATGAAACGAGAATACCTACTTCTTCGAATCCTCTTTTTCTTCCTCGTTTCAAATATTCAATCTATCGTTTGACTTATTATTAGAACTCACCGAACATTCTGATAAATGTCACGATGCTGATGTCGAAATGAAATTCTTACTAGTGATATCTAATTTTATTTTTCATTCCATTTTACATATAAGACTCTGATATAAATTCCAGTTTTACTACAATATCTCAAAATTACCTCAGGATTAATTTCGATTTCTATATCGAATCATGTGATAATGTAAAAATTTTAAGTCATCTTGACATTCGTTGCCGTGACAATTATCGCGATATTATATCTGACGTCGTTTGAGCTTTTTTGCATGTATATGAGTCTCCGTTTCCCACGTGTCGGAAGCAAAGATCGCTGCGAGAAATAATCCACGCATATGTCGACTAGCGGTAATTATCTCTGGAAAATCAGTGAAAACGACGGGCGACTCTGCTGGAAGAGCTGTATCTGTGCGAGCCTAATTTAATTTACTCGACGTGAAATCGAGAGCCAAGGGTCATCATGCCCAGCTAATTGAACTACGCGTGCATCGGAGCAAATTAGCGCATCCCCTTGTTTACTTAATTGTGCATTAGTGGGAGGAAAATTAAAAAGTATATATTATGCACGCGTTGCCAAAATCAAGCTTCTGGTGTCACACTGAATTACGAAATTCATCGTTGTACGTTGAATCTCTTCTTCCAAAAATAATATAAAATGATGATCTATCAAAAGTTATAATTAAAAAAAAATTATCATTGTGATAAAATTATTTTATAAGCGATTAGATTTTTTTATTATGTCAGTTATAATTTTTATTAATTATAATTAAAATATTCATTGACAATTCAGATTATGCGAGGATTTTTTCTGAAGTTGAAACAATGCTTCTATCCGAATATTATAGTGAAGTACGAGGAACACGTGGGAATATTATTTCGTCAACGTGTCTTTTTTTGTATAACATGAAGAATCCTGTCGTTTCGACTGTAACTCAAAGCACGTAGTATCGTTAAATTCTTGAGTTAACAGCCGCCAAGTACGAGGCTTCCGCGTGTGTGTGATTCCATCGTAATCAATGTAACTCTCGAAGAAAGCAAGATATGTAATTGTCCTCTGTACATAATAGCGCACGAACTTTTTATGTACCTCGAGAACACGAACCGCACTGTGGCATCGAGTGGCTCGATGCGAGGCTCTACAAACGTTGTCGAATAAAAGCTGTGGTGACTGAATTACCTCGAACGATTCTTAACACCATCCCAAACTATGTACTTTCAAAACTAATCGTAAAATCATATTCTTAAAACAATTGTATTTTCAACTATTTAAATCACTTATCTTTATTTGCAAAAAATTTTTAATTCTTTCGCAAATATCAATCTCGATAACAAACAAGATTTTGCGAAGAAAAATGTATTCATCTCTTTTTTTTATTAATTACTATTGGGATAATTGAGGTTCCACTATATTTGTTTCTACTAGAATTTTCCGAGTTAATGTATTTGTATCGCATAATCCGATTGTTTATTTCTTCTTCGAATCGGAAAAGAATTCCAATCGGAATATCGATTTACTTGGGGGATAAAAGCTCGTATAAAAAAACGTCATTCTAGATTTCCGAGGCTTTCTTTCGTGTAGATTCATTTTTCGTGTTGTACAATCGGATTCGAAATACTCTGTATAATCAAAGCTTGTAAATCCTGTAGGTAACATCGTTCCTGGCATTACGTTCCATTTGCTAATCCCTCTAGAACTCTGTGTATTGATTAATCGCAGTGAAGAACGAGGGCATGTTCAAAATAATACGCGCGCTAATACATGAATGAAAAATTGCCTAATAAGGCAACGCGTCATTAGTGACGAAATGCTCGTTCGCACTTCGTTCTGAGACCCGTTAGCAAGAAATAGATATTTTTCCCTTCGACCACTATTCCTTAAGGTGACTATCCTCCCTCACTATGAGCAGCTCTCTCACGCGGTGATCGAATATTAAATTATTCATGATCGCAAATTTCTCCGAACTCATCCCGGAAAATAAACAGCAACACAATCTCCTTGTTGCCACAGCAATTACTCGAGGCTAATGGAAAAACATCCTGTAAATCGATTCAAACAAAATTCTAAGCCGTTTTTATTACAAACCTGTTGTAAGAAAATAAAAATTAATACAACAATTATTGTTTTTTTTTTTTCTTCAAGGTGATCAGTATTGTTTCTTAAGATAATAAACTCTTAATTATCGGAAATTAAAAATTATATACATCAGGAAACCAATGCGGGTCACACTGAATTTATTGCAAAGAACAATAAATCGTGTTGCATAAATTGCAATAGCAGCAAGCAATATTGTTGTTAGTAGGCAGCTGGCGGATGAAAAAAAAAGCAGTGTAGTAGACGCATAGGATCTTATTAATATATTTTCATATTACACTGTTGTTACACATCTATACTAATAATGAAATGTAAGTATTGATCGATTGTGATTGCAATTTATCAGAAAAAACATCAACCTTTTTTTGTTTCTTTTTTTTAAGTAGAAAACCGCACTTCAAGCAATGAAATTTATTTCACAGATTACATTACAAAATATAACAGCCCGATCTCCTCTTCAACCTCCAAAAGCTGTTCCGGGAAGTAGCTAATTTTTATTCGTAGCCGTTGCTAGACGCTATCGATTAAAATAGAAGTGTGTGTTTTCGGTATGTTACCTAATATATCTGCACATCCTAGACTACATATAAACTTTCTTTTTCCTTTTAAACAACTCTAATCATTGCCAGTGTGTAAAGCACCCTTGACTCTTTGTTCTTTTTTCTTTCCGAGACTTTTTGCCCACTATGCGATGATACTCTTGAAAATCCAGCAGGCTGATTACCGCGAAATTAAGAGAACGTAACAAACTGGAGTACGGTGTATTTTGATCTTGAGTTACGAAAAGGAAGATTCACGATCCATCACTTGAAATTAGTTTTGCGCGATGTTAATGCGCAAATGGTAAGATCATTTTAGCTGTTGTTGTTGTTTTTTTTTGTTCTTTTTTGTATTTTTAAGCGAAAAGCCTGTCTTTAATAAATGCGATAAAGTAAAAAGAAATGTTGTCCTCCGAAGTCTTTGATTTACGTAACAGCTTTTATTTCTTGTCAACTGTTACTCATATAGCAGTATCATAGGGTATGTCAAGTATTTATAACATATGTATAGTTATACTTCGCTTATGCATTGCTTTTGCAACTTGTGTGTTTGTCGACCTGTCAATTACAACCGTGAGTTGTATGAAATATCTGAAAAGAAACAGAAGAAAAAAAAACATCCTTGTAAGTTGAATTTGAATAGTTATTCTTCTGTAAATGGAATATGATTAAACTCACACAGCAGTTTACCTTGATACTGAACTCTTTAAGCTTCAGGCGTTGCTAAGGGGGCCTCTTTTTTTTCATCGAGCGTAACTGCTTCTTTTTTATCACCAGCTTCCTTTTTATCACTCTCTTCCGCTTCCTTTTTTGGGGCAACCTGCAATTGTACGTTATTCTAGCATATTTGACATCGCTCTCTGTATAAAATAATGATTTTGAAACTGTCGTTGAGAAATTCCAGCCTGGCTTTTAAATTATATTTACAAACAAAGATATAACTAAATCGTAATACATCCAATTGTAGAAGCGTACATTCGATATAGAGAATGGAAATACACAAACTGATTTAAACACTGTAAAAATTGATTTTGCGTAACGGTGAGATTAACGTTACGTCGTTAGATGTATTACCTCTTCTTTACTAGCTTCGTCAAAGTTCCCCACTAATTCAGGCACATCGTCGTCTTCTTCTAATGTGGCTTTGCCAACTCCGCCAGCGGCGACAGAACTCGCTAATCGCTTGAGATGAGTGACACCCTCGGGTCCGAGTTGGCTTATGATACCTGGCAGCATATCCGTAATCTGTTTGTTTTCGCCATGGCCAGTAATGGCGAATGTGTTTGCCGACAGACTAGCCTGTGCCTTTGGATTGTTAAAGTGGATGACCGTGCCGTCATCTTTGATCATATTCACTTCTTCTATGCCGGGTATAGTATTTACAGAAAGTTTCTTTAAGCAGCTCTGCAATTTCTTATCGTCCGTTGCAGCAGTCGCGTGCACTACCTGCAAATATATAGTTCAATATTAATCATTCGGAAAGCATTGACTTTGGTTACGCCGCTTAAAAGAGAGAAAAAACAGAGATGGGTAATTAACGTAGGAAGAGTTCATAAAAGCAGGGACAAAGAAACAAAGAAAGACAATGAAGAAATGTAATAAGGTCATCTTCGATAACTAAACTGAAAAAAATTAAAATATCAAGGTCAAAGGTATAAGTATTTAATCAAACGATAAATGTCAATTAAAATTTCATTCATTTCGCAGAATGTCGCGCGGTCAATCCACGAAAATTCTCGTGTCACACGAGAAAGCATCTCTATCCTGCGCGGAAGTGTTCAAGAAAAACATTATTCCAAAGAGGAAATATCGTCAATGGATCGATGACTATGCTCACTCAGAAAATCTTAATAGTTATTAAAGCGAACGCGACAAAAAAGAAACATTGGATTGTAACGTAGATTCGTGTTAGCTTCGAAACGAAGTTAAGGAATACCTTCTTCTTGCGTCGGGGTGTTCCCTTGCCGCCGATTCGCACTTGAGCCTGAAGCTTCTTCAACTTTTCTGGATTCATGATGACTGATGACTACGACGATATACGGCGGGTGTCCGTCGTCGCTAAAAATCACGAATCGCACACCGAGTGATCGAGGATAAAAGAAGGTGAACGCGACCGGCGACGAAACACGTGCTCTCCACTCGATGAGAGGGTCGAGAAAATGGAAGTGTACGCTTCTTTAGCTCTCTACGTCAGAGACAGTTTCCGGCCGGAGTCCTCCGAGCTTCCGCTCGAAAACCAACTCAAAATACTTTATGATACAAAAACTATTCTCCAAGATTCCTCTTTCACCTAATTCTTCCTGCATTGAATACGATAAATAAATTTTAAAAATTAATTATCTTAGAGAATTTTTTTTCTCATCGCAATATTATGCAATGTCGGTATGAACGTAGCAGTCCATCTGAACATGGAGGTTGCAGAAACCATGTTAGGTGAACCACAAAAAACGAACGAGGATTTGCGAAAGATTTTAATTTTACCTACCTGGGATGGTCATTTCGGTGTGAGCTATCTTTATTAGGTATCGCTGATAAACTGCGAACTTCTATGGAAAGTGTTCCAAAGTTTTATATTTTGTTGAAAAAAATTCGATGTAATTATTCAAAGATATTTTTAATTTCACTTTTGCATAAAGATCCACAGTTTACAGGATCGAAAGAATATTTCACGTTTATGTAACAAGATCAAATTTCATGGGATATATTTACAATATATTTACATTATTTGACAAGTATTCTTCCTACGAACTAATACGATTTTTTTCCTACATTATTAACACGTTAATTTAAGTACAATAAGTTAATTACAAATTATCGTAAAGCTGTATTGGCTATGTATTCAATTTACATAAGAAATTCACTTTTTGTTACGCGTTATACACAAATTCCACACAGTCGAAAAATCGAAATATAAATTATAAAGTTAAAAGTTAAGATTTTACAAGTTTTAAAATCATTCAATACTAAAATCAATTCAGTCTTTAGGAGCGCGATCGATGAAAATCAAATGTATCTCGCAACTGCGGTCTACTTTATAAGCCGGAATTCATTTGATAGTGCTCAACACTCAAATTAAAACAATCTTTAGAAAGATTCGATCAATCTTAATAAAATATTGATTAGCGTCGTTTTCATAAATGACGGTTCTCTTCTCGGAAACTTTCGTTTTGTGAGAAATAGAAAAATAAAAAGTTAATAACAAAAATGGTAAAGATGCTAGAATTTCAAATTCAATAATTTTTCAATAACGCTATTTTCCTCCATCTTTGCGTAGTTTCGTTCTTTACGTGTCCGAACTCGAATCTGATTCTGAGCTCACCGATTTTCGAAATTGGCAAAATATCCGGGATCCATTCGATCAGAAATGGAGTAGGTTCCACTTGATTCGGAGAAGTGTTACCTGTGAATTAAAACAAATATCACCGTAACATATCGACTCTTGAAACTAAGAATAAACTTCTTTGTGAATCAATTAATTTTGACAAATGGTTGTAACAAAACTATAATATAAAAATGAATGAAAATGAAACACTCACGACTGTTAATTATGTACAATATAAATATGTCTTACCGACTTTCAAATATGTTTTTAATTCAAGAGGCTTAATCAGTGCGTTATTATTTGTCTTTTTGTATCGATCGATCTCGGTTTCCTCCCGTTTGTACAACTCGTATGTGCCATCCGCATTTTGTACGAAGCTTCTCGTGATTTCCAATGGTATCAGAGGCGTTTCGAATATACTTTTCACATGAAGAATATTCGTTATTTGCCAAGTATACTTTGTAAATGTACCCAATGGTACACCATCCTTCCTCACGAAAGCTGTAGTTGAATTTGGTAATCGTTTTTTCTTCCCACCGCAAGAGATTCTTTCCCTCAAACAGTCGAAGAATATTTGTGGTACGTGAAAAACCAATGGGTCAGGTTTACCATCGAATTGAAAGTGCATCGTTTGATTGATCCTTTCGGTTATCGATGCGAGCCACTTGATAAAAGGTAAATTTATATTTGTCTCATCCAAATCTTCCGATGGACTATGATATTTCTTCGGGACTTGTAATTTGTTCTTTGACTTTCTCGGCTCTATCGAATTCAAATTATTCAAACTTGTACTACTACCGATTATTGGTTTCTCGTCTCGCTTTCTCTTCACCGAGGTCGGTGTCTCTGTGCTACCGTTTTCGTGACTTAAAATATTACCGTTATTCGAGTTATACTGTATTAATGTGTCTTTGTTGATTATTTTAATGCTAGGAGGATTCACGGTACACGAGCTGTTATCGATCAGCTTCATATGATTCACATCCATGATGCTGCTTGTGTCGACAATCTTCAGATTACTAGTGTTTAATACTTTGATATTGTTATCGTTCACGATATATTGACTATTACTATGAACATTGTACTTTGTATCTATACTCGATTGATTGTCTAATACTTTGATCGAATTTTCACCAAGTTGAACTCCATTCCCGTGAATCACTTCTAAATTATGTGCCTAAATTTCAAAGAATATCATTTATTTTAATTTCGATTTCTTATATATATATATAGGATAAGTAGAATAATAAATTAATTGAGATTAAGAAAAATTATTATACCTGTGATATTATTGTATTATCTTCGAGTAATGCGCGATTACACTCCACTTCAATATTTTCAACAATACTCTGTGGTAAAATACTAGAATCCAAATTCATTGACTCTAAATCTAATCTATTTCCGTCGAGACTCTGTACAGTTAACGTGTCGTCGCGGAATATTAATAGATGAGTGTCCGTGTCGTCGGGCATTAAGCCATCGAGATCTGAAACTGTAATTTGAGTAACAGAGTTCGAGTCAATTTATAATTTAATTTCATGACAAAGCTCACTTACCAATGCCAACTATTCTATCGTGTTCGGAACTTTGTGATACCATTGTCAAAGGTTTCTGTATGGATAGATCGTGTTGATCCAAATTAATATAATAACTAAATTCTTCCGAAAGCTTTGGATCACTGGCGAACGCACAGATACAGGCATAAAAATGTACACACCGCTTTCCTAGCGATGGTTGACCAACTTCAACTTTGTCCGCTCCTATTTTTGTTGCGCCCTGGAAAATAAATCGTCAAATCTAAACTTCAACACGAATTATTTGGATATTATATAAATCAATTACCTTATATCCACTGCAAGAGCAGAAATAACGATGCTCAATTTTATCCTTACACTTTGTTACGAAAAACGAAAAGTGCAAGTATCCTAATGGATGCTTAGGGGAAGCTTTACATTTTACTGCCATGATATTTTTAGACACACGCTGTACCAAGGGCCCCGACGTTTCTGTAGCTAAAAACCATATCTCTTGTTTCATTTCGTTATTTACATTTAGCGACGAGAGAATGGAATTCTTCAGTGTTAACGGCTGAGCTTCTGCGTAGCATCGGAATGCTGCTTGTATATGTTGACACGTGGTAGTAGCGGTGTTGGAAGAATCTTTCTCCTGGAAGAATTAAAAATACACGTTCATAGTAAAAGTGGTATTCGATTATTCACTATGACCGAAAAATTTATTGCGTATAGGTAAGACACTCACGTGACATTTTAATACACTCGTGTCAAAGCTTCTTTCGCAACTATCCACAAAGCATAATGCTGTCGTTTGCGATATAAATGTACTAATGTCGCTAGATATTGCTGCATTTATTAATGGCAACTGCACGAATCCACGGTAATCCGGACCTTTATCGCGAACCCGAACAGAAAATACTTGTGCAGTTGTTCCGGTTATAAGTTTACACGCTTCGGTGGATAATTTTCTCTTTTCACCAGGCTCTTTGAACACTGCGTCGCAGTATTTATTCTTGCAGCATAAGCCACGGGATCCGTTATACGTTCCACATTTTGGACACTTGCGAACTCCACGTAATGTTGCTTTCCCCAGATTTGATAACAGCTTCCGTAGGCGGTCTTCATTGGACATAGCTGTTGTATAATAATACATTACTAACAGATAATAATCTATCATAAAATAAATACTGTAATATTTATTCTCACTAACTTCATAGATGATACGTTAAGCAGATAATAATTGTTAATCATCAAGGTATGAGAAAAATAATAATCAATATGAAATAACTCATTTCTTGATGAATCAAAGGAAAATAGAAAGGATAATGTTTGCAATTAATAATGTCACTGCCGAATCATTCGCAGATCGTTTTAATCAACAGACTACTTGTGATTTCCACGCATAACATTTTCTACTTGTCCGACGTATATACCGTTAGAATACCTAACGTACATACCTTTGCGTACGATTTTTCCACAATCCTTAAATACTGTCACAGATTCTATATATATTTTTCTTACAGATAATTGTGCTCCAAGAAAATTTGCCTCTAAATGTAAATAAATAAAACTCCCGACAGCAAAATGCCAGATATTCTAAATAGGGGGCACTGTACTCTGATCAGTGCATGTTCGCCAACCTCACTTTTCTTCTTCGTGTATTGGCTATGAAAAGCGTTTCAGCATGGTTCAGCAATTTCCATAGCACTCGTGCCTCCAATGACAATCGTTTTCGTAGCTAATAGGCAATGGTAATTGTTCGATTGGCATGAGCGTTACCCACACACCAGCCAGGTAATGACATGTCGCAGTCGTCAGGTTGTCAGGTTAGAGGATGAGTGCAACATCAACACGAGGTACATGTAAGAAAAGATTTTAAACGAATGTGAGGTGAATCGGTGGCGAGCGATCCTACAGAAATCTCGAAGAGAATCATCATAAAATTCCAATGCCTTTGATAACGAGAAACTGTCCTCACATCGCTAACCGCGGTGATCTTTCATCAATCGAAGCTGCTTTGTCGCAAAAAGAGAGATTCGTAAAGTGCAATGATTGCGACACTGTGGGCCCAAATCTTTGGCTATGTCTCTTCCCCGATTGTCGATGGGTCGGCTGCGCGGAGACACATTCGGATCACAGTACCATTCACAATCAGAAATTTCCAAACCATTGTGCACACATGAATTTAACTACAAATCGGATATGGTGTTACTCTTGCAAACGTGAAGTCATCAACAGACACGTTGTATCTCCACCGTTGTCACCTACACAGTTGGACGTCAAGCTGGTCAGTAATAAGTATGCGGGTGACGGTCCAGGAAGCATAGAATGTAAGCTGGATAATCTAGATCGATTGCCCTTAGATAAGTAAGTAATATATGCTTTACTTCGACGTTCTATCAATGGTAGATTTTGTATTCGACGTACTCTAACACGTAACTTTCTTCCAGATTGTATGGCGATTTCTTTGTAAATAGACTCAGTTACGAGAGGGAAGGGTTGTACACTGATAAATCTGGCGATTCGCCGGATACTACAGATTCCGACGAAAGCAAAGAGTTTTCGGGAAAACCAAGAGGCTTAGTAGGTCTTCAAAATATAGGCAATACGTGTTATATGAATGCTGCACTACAAGCTTTATCCAATGTACCTCCATTGACCCAATTCTTCTTGGACTGTGGTTATGTTGTTAGCTACATGTGTAAGGATAGAAAGCCTGGTTTAAGCTTAAGTTACTTAAACCTTATTCAAGATATGTGGAATAGTAAAACTAGAGGATACGTCGTGCCACACGGTATTCTATCTGGCATAAGAACGGTACATCCAATGTTCAGAGGCTATCATCAACACGATACACAAGAATTTCTCAGGTGCTTTATGGATCAATTGCACGAAGAGTTAAAGGAACACATCGAGGACGATCACGATAGTTTATTAAGGCTAAAAGGATTAGCGGAACATTCCTCCGATGAGGATGAGACTGAAATAGATGGTAATGGTTCGAGTCAATCGGACGCAGAATACGAAACCTGTGACTCTGGTGTGAGCGAACAAAGTTCACTGAGTGACGAAGGAGAACGTGGGACAAAAAGACGATATTCCAGAGTATCGCAGAGTGAAAAATTGCGCAATAAATTTTCAAATCGAAGCTTGAAAAAGCCAACGGTCGAACAGCCATTCTCTCAGCAGCAAAGATCCACGCAAAATTCTCCTGTAAAACATAGAAACAAGAAGCAGCTTAAAACCCGTAGCATTATTAGCGACATATTCGACGGTAAATTGTTAAGCAGCGTGCAATGCTTGACGTGTGATAGGATTTCGACGAGGGTTGAAACCTTCCAAGATTTATCGTTACCCATTCCAAGCAGAGATCACATTGATATGTTACATCAAGGATCTCTGACACCTCAAAAAGCAGGACCCTGTTCAGACGTAGTCTACGTAACTAATCAATCAGGATGGTTATCCTGGTTTCTTCAATGGATGCGCTCGTGGTTCTGGGGACCCGTTGTCAGTCTTCACGACTGTCTCTCTGCATTTTTTAGCGCGGATGAGCTTAAAGGAGACAACATGTATAGCTGTGAAAAGTGTAATAAGCTGCGTAATGGAATTAAATTTTCCAAAGTGTTAGAGCTACCAGAAATCTTATGCGTTCACTTGAAGCGCTTTCGTCATGAACTGATGTTCAGTTCAAAAATAGCAAATTACGTCTCGTTCCCTTTGGAAGGATTAGATATGCGACCGTACTTGCATAAAGAGTGTGTGTCAAAAGTAACTATGTACGATCTGATATCTGTTATTTGTCATCATGGTACAGCAGGCGGTGGTCATTACACCTGTTACGCTTTAAATCCTATGGTGAACAAATGGTTCGAATTCGATGACCAATGTGTTACGGAAGTCTCACCTGATACAGTTAAGCACTGCGAAGCCTACGTTTTATTCTATAAGAAATGGTCGCCAGAAATGATGCAGTTACGTGATAAAACGATGGAACTGGAAATATCATCTCGAGAATTATCCGATCTGAATTTCTTTGTCTCTCGCCAATGGATAAATCGCTTCAACACATTCTCCGAACCAGGACCCATTGATAATTCAGATTTCCTTTGTCCGCATGGCGGAGTGAATCCCGTGAGAGCGCAGTTTGTAGATAAACTCAGTATGCCAGTCTCGCAAGCCGTTTGGGAATATTTGTATAATACGTGAGTAGAATTGTATTTGTCTCAAATTCTTTCAAAAGACAAAGGAAATGAAATTTTCATATTAATATTACTATTCCAGATTTGGTGGTGGGCCAGCTTGTACGCACTTGTACGAGTGTCCAATATGTGAGGAGAAATATGAATCATTACAAAAACGTAGGCAATACGAGATGGAAATATTCCAAAGACTAAATCATAACACGGACAATCCGCCAGCTATTTATGCGTTAGCAATGGCTTGGTTACGCCAATGGCAGAGCTTTGTACGGGGCAAAGAAACCCAACCACCTGGACCAATCGATAATAATTCCATTATTGTAAATAAGAATGGATTGAATGTTCTAAAAGTTGGTCAGTATCCACATAAAAATCATCTCCGCCACTTAAATACATATATTTCCATTCTGTTCGAAAAAAATACTCTTCTTCTTTGTTCTTCTTTCAAGGTTCGGATTACGGTCAAATACCGGAAGAGCTCTGGCAATTTTTCTTAGCTACATACGGAGGAGGCCCCGAATTATTATTGCATTCTTGTCAGCGAGCTGTATCGGCACAACCCAATGCCTCATTACATTCCGTGTCGAATCCAAATCTAATGGAACAAAGTTTCAAGACCAATCGCGGTGAACCTAAATCCAACAAGCTCATCGTAACTAGAAGTTCCGAAACGATATCGCAACACGACAGTGCGATAGATACTCTAACATCGGACAGCGACTCGCAACACACTCAACGAGAAGCTAGCGGTTGAATAATTTCCATATTCACCAAATCCAGTATCTTGAACTTTTCCATTCAACGTATTAACGTAACGATTGATAAATCGATAATAAGAGGTATTGGTTTCTCTTTATTCTACATCCCCGGGCCTCTCACAGATTTTTATTATTAGGTTTGTAAAAGTGTTCTTCTTCTGCAATTAATCACATCGTACTACTTCCATGGGGGATATTTGCAACTCAAGCGAATATCCTGCGGATTTTAGTATTATAAATCATCGATTACTTTGCAATATTTTTCCGCGATTATGTTCATTAATTGTGGGTATTGTATGTATTTTGGTGGATAGCGTATAGGTAGTACAAACTTTGGTATATATATATATACTATATATACCTAATTCTGTATATATACATATATGTATACATTTGTATAATTTAAGATGATTTAGGTATACACTTCGCATGAAGCCGGCGACACTCCTAGTCCTCCGACTTTGCCATGTAATAATTTGACACTTTTGATGTTTGTAGTCTTACCATAATCTCGTTGTGTCATTCCTGCATGTACAAAGCGACAAAAAGAAAAAAAGAGAAAGAAAACAAAACTACCGAAAATGCAATCTCTCTCTCTCTCTCTTCGGTCAGTATGCATTGAGTTCAAAAGAAACAGAAGCAGAAGACTGAAAAGTGTAACTGTCTTTATTTAACGAACATTCGTTTTTTTTGTTTTTTTTGTTTGTTTTTTCCCCCGACGCTGGTAAGATATTATACCAAAAGTGTTGAAAGATGTTTTACGTGTAGGAAATATTAGGAAATTGATGCTTCGGGTTTTAGATCAATTATTGAGTTATTGTATCTATTGTTGTGATTATAAATTATAAAACTGTAAATTCTTCAATATAACTATGCCTTATCCCGATAAGACATAGAGCGGAGAGCATTTTTCTTTGTGATCTCGCGAGTTTTGTGTTGTTTAATAAAATTGTGAATTCCAATAATCCGCGATGTTGTTGCCAATGCAACATCGTAGATCTATGTGTATATATTTAAACATCAGTACTACACTGTATGCTCAAAGCGCTTGCCCGGCTTACAGTCATTCGAAATACAATATGCAGGGACACAAATAATTGTACATTTAATTACTTGTACTCACTGTGAAAAGTAATATGCTTAAGACAAGAAATAAATAATTTTGGTTTCTTTATTTATTGAAACTCGTAGTACCCGTCATTTTCTTTTTTTTTTTTACCATGCCTGATATATTTAATTGTAAGTATATTTCTATTTTGAACTGTGATTGAAATAAACTTGTCTATCGTCAATATCATTTGTATTTGTTAATTCATTTTAAGTACCATTGAGAGACGATACGTCTTTCGTTGTTACGTTGCAGTTTTTACGTGAAAAACGAAAGAAACGTGATTTTATTTCAAGAAAATTCCTAACTTGATACTTGTTACTTTAGATATAAATGCAATTCGAGTTATATATTATATGTTCACGTATCAATTGGCAATTGGACAATTGTCTGAAAATTGGCTGGAACTTATCCGATTGTGAGTACTTATTGGAACATCTTTATCCTTGAAACTCAACTATCCAGTGTGAGTGTGGGGTGAATCGAAGCTTGAATACAGTACTGATCCGTCGCAAGCTGTATGTTTCGTGGACCAAATCGATCGAGTCTTGCGCGTTTCGGGGATGCTAGCCATATTCTCTGATTTCTCTCTCTCAACCCCCGAAGCATCGTCCCCATCTTCAGTTTATGCCGCGATTAAGGGCTCGCGATTAGGGATACCACAATCGCGGTAGACCGTAGACAACCATGCGGTATCGTAGCCCATGTAGTTAGACAGTCGTTTTGCATCCCTTATTTTTCTTCATATGGAATATTGTGTTTCATGACGAGTACCTGCTGCGATCGTATCTAGTTTAGTCAGAGTATACGTGCCATTCTTTGGATTGCCGAAAAAGTTGTCTCTCTACCTGCAAGGAAGATTGGTACTATTAAAAGAGGTGCTACAAGAGGGACACTTGCCCGATAGAAGAAGAGAATAGATTATTAGTCAATTTGAGGTGAGTATAAGTATCTTTTAAAATATCATATTGAACAATAAAAGCCCTTTGAGTACAAATGGTGACTTACTTGAGAAAGAAGGGAGTGGATGTCAAGGATGAATTTATCGAGGCTACAATTTCGTAGACATTCGACTTTTCATTCTTGATGAAGAAAGTTAATCACTATATTCTTTCACACTATTCTTTATCTCAAATAATTATAACTTATGTAAGATTGTATCTATATCAATTACATTTACTGGATCAACTTTCTCATGTGCTATTAACGTTCCGTTAGGAATGAAAAGTTCCATTTAATTTTCTTCAGTTCCGTAGATATTGTGTCAAATGTATTCTCGTACATGTAACAGATATATCTATATCTCTTCCACCCCCTGTCGACTAGTTTCCTTTTGACCTTTAAGCATAAGTCGTCAATGTGAAGTGTCATTTGAGGAATTATAATTGTAGAAAAGATCGAGGTAGAGAGAATGGCAAATCTCCGTGGATTTTTTATTCCGTCTCTCGGAGCAACGCTGAGCGTTGCATGGGAAACGATAAAGGCCAAGTGGCCGGAAAACAGTCCGTGCATGGAAATTCTTCGAGGAACTGGCGTGGGTCAACCGCAAGCTGCAGGGCAACCGAGTGATGGCCAATTCAAGTCCTTCGGTGAGGGTGGTGACAATACAGAGATGACAACTATGAATGGAGAACAAGCATATGGGGACCAGAATAACGTAGCTATCGCCGAGGACTCTTTCAGTTACCAAAGAAACGGGTAATTTCTAAGTTTCAATTATTCCTAAATTCATACTTTCTCATCAATAGAAAATCTCGTTACATAAACGAACTGAAGGTATTGTATTCTCTCTTTTTCGATGGATCTGCTTTCTGTTGCGAGACGAAATCTCAATCAAAGTTTATAACTATATATTGTATAATATTGTATATTCTACATTCCTATATTAATACATCATTCCGTTTAATCAATAGGTCGAGTTATTGGTCCATCTAGAGAAAAATCTGAAAGAAACAGAGTGAATCTGATATAAAATATATTATACACAATATCAATTTACAATTTAAGATTTCAATATACTTGATATTATTCGCACTGTCTCCAGGGACAAAGTGAGAACGGGAAGTGCTAGTAGCGGTGAATTCAGCGAGTACGACGAGGGTGGCGGCGAATTTGGTCCTGGTGTAAAAATCAACGAATGGCAAGCTGCTTGGAACGTTACAAATGCCATACAGGTATCTTGAACTTTCATTTTTAAAATTCGAAAAAAATCCACGAGAAATTTACATAGTAGAAAAATGTGAATTTCGTTCCAGGGGATGTTTATCGTATCTTTACCCTTCGCCGTGCTACGAGGTGGTTACTGGGCGATCGCAGCGATGGTGGGTATCGCGCACATCTGCTGTTACACTGGAAAAATCCTAGTTGAATGCTTATACGAATTCGATAGTGTGACCGGTCAAAGAGTGAGAGTACGCGATTCGTATGTCGCGATTGCGAAGGAATGTTTCGGGCCAAGGTGGGGTGCGCGTGCAGTAAATATCGCGCAAATCATCGAGTTACTAATGACCTGTATACTTTACGTGGTCGTATGTGGTGACCTGATGATAGGCACCTTCCCGGAAGGCGCAATCGATACCAGGAGTTGGATGATGTTAATCGGTATCTTCTTACTACCGCTCGGATTCCTCAAGTCTTTGCAACACGTCTCTGTTTTAAGTTTTTGGTGTACGATGTCTCATTTGCTCATAAATGCCATTATTATTGGCTATTGCATTTTGGAGATCGGCGACTGGGGCTGGTCGAAGGTCAAGTGGACAATCGATATGAAAAACTTCCCGATTTCCCTTGGCGTCATCGTCTTCAGCTACACCTCGCAGATCTTCTTACCAACTTTAGAAGGGAATCTTATTGATCGGTCTAAGTTCGATTGGATGTTGAATTGGAGTCACATTGCAGCAGCCGCTTTTAAATCTCTCTTTGGCTGGATTTGCTTCTTGACTTTCCAGAACGATACGCAGCAGGTTATCACAAATAATTTGCACTCAGCAGGGTTTAAAGGACTCGTCAATTTCTGTTTGGTTGTAAAAGCAATCTTATCTTATCCTTTACCTTATTACGCTGCATGCGAACTACTCGAACGGGCATTCTTCCGAGGGAAACCCAAAACTCCATTCCCAACTATTTGGACCGTCGATCGAGAATTGAAAGTTTGGGGCCTAGCTTTCCGCGTTGGTGTTATTGTCTTCACGATCCTTATGGCTGTATTTATTCCACATTTTAGTATTCTCATGGGTTTCATTGGATCGTTTACTGGTACGATGCTCTCGTTCATATGGCCATGTTATTTCCATTTGAAATTGAAAAGGAATTCAATGGAGTGGAGCGCAGTGGCTTACGATTGTTTCGTCATTTTCCTTGGTGTTTTGTTCGGTGTAATTGGAGTCTATGATTCAGGGTCTGCTCTGATCAATGCCTTTCAAATTGGCTTGCCATTTTAACTCCTCCACCTTTATATTTTCATTTACATCTCTGATTTTATTCACTGTGCTTCCAAAAGTCACATTTATCGTCAGGGGAATCAAATGGAATTCAAGTGGAACTTATTTCGAATGTGGTAAATACTCAATCTCCTGATTTTTCTTAAAACGATTTATCCTATTTTGTCTACTTTTAATTCTACACATAAGTGTTGGGATTTCTAATCTTTGTTGAATTCCATATCGTTGAGAGTCGATATAGTTTTTTTCAATCAGAACTCGCACATATCCGAATATTAATACGCAGAGAGGTTTATCTATACGAGAGAGAATTATGTAGGCACCAGGCCACTCTGGTCATTTGTTTTTCGAGTCAGACACAAATATAACGATATATTTTTCGGATGTCTTGGTTGTGTGCGGTGTTGATATCAAAGGGCTTCCTAGTAACACGTTAGATCATTATTCTATGTATATGTACAGTACACGCAAAACGTGACAATACTCGAAGTATCAACGTCTTCCATATATTATATATGTATATGTGTTATAAAAAAAAAACACAACGTGAATATTGTACAAGTTAACTACTGTTGCGCAGGTTTCTGGATTTTATAATTCTATTGCGAAATCTTATAATTTGGACGTAACGCGAGCGTTGAGCGCGAATTCTCTGTCTTTCTCGAGCGCTTGGATTTCAACATATCCCGATATCGCGTTTTCCTCGCTCGTATTTTAAGCTGGCAAGACGAAGTTGAAAAAAAAAAAATAGTGGAATAATGAAAGAAAGAGAGTAAAATGAAGAAGCTTGAAAAAATGGATATGCATATCAGGATAAATTGCAAACCGGAAATTCGAGAATCTCTTGCTATCAGTGAGTTAACTAAGGTAACATTACCTCTGTCATTAACTTCATCGGTATTAGTGCTGCCAAACAATTAGGATTACACACAGCCAGAAAAACGATGCAAGGATTTGGTCTTCCACGACCTGGATACGAATGGTACGATGCAAAAGGACAGTTATTTACGGCCGAGTACAATTAGCTCCGTAATCCAACGTCTTCCAAGGTACCGCAAGGGGCCGCATAGATTAATACTGTTAGTTTAAGCAATCTGAATATAGACAATACAGTAGCTTTGCGAATTCTGCGAGATCTTCCTCGAAAGTCTGACTAACTGTTATGTCAGTCCGATCGTTAGTGTCGTTATATCGACGGCTAAAATAGCCAGGAAAATGTATACAATAACGAAGTCGATCTCGCAGGTGTTATGACATGTTAATTAATTGAGATCATGGTAATTCCATTATCCAATGAAACGAGTCTTCCAATAATGTCTTCCAAACAAACTGTAATGAGAATAATGTGTTGCGATCTTTTGATCGCGTGGAATCTTTGTCAATGATATTAAACGTTATATCGAGAGTTATACCATATTAAGAGTTAACAGTTAAGATATATGGAAAAATTAATCTCTAAGTGAAATGGCGCTAAATAGTAATTATTCTTCATGTTTTAGTTCAATCTTCTTTCCTATCGTCATTCTCGCTAAAATACATAGCGAATCGAAAGCAATTAATGACGTTCCAGCGTCAAAAATCAACTATCGAATGACGAGTTCTAATATAATTACTTCTTTATTGAAGAGAGCTATATTCTGTTACGAATACTATATTCGTTCTTTTTTTTTTTTGATCCCGCGATTCTCATTTTTCGTCGATTCAGCATAACGAAGACAATACGAAACGTAGTTATGTATAAGAAGATTGACAGCTAATGATCTAATAAAAAGATTGAGGATATTATGTCACTCTTTTTTGGAGTATCCATAGCTTCACTATAGTAGATATATACATATACACGCGATGTGTACTGTGGAAAAGTCGATTGTTGAAGTAATATATATACATATATATTACGTTGTCAAATATATATATTCGGCGGAAAAGAAATTGCAGGTATCGGAAGTTATTATACCATCGAACGATTTGCGATACGCAAAGTGTACTAGTCCCTGTTTATATAAATGTTACTCGTAACACGGTATATCTATCTTATATTTTTCAACGTGTAGCGAACTATCAGAGATAAAGACGTTCCGAGAACTGATGTATTCCGAAAATAGAAGGGATAATAAGCAATTGTTTCGTTTGGGTCTTTCGAATATCGAATACCTTCGAATATCGAACCCGATTAATGTTGTAGTGAAATATACGCATAGACATTACAAACGATATAAAGGGGCTTCCATATTGTCAGAAATGAAGATATTCTATGCATATGATTACCAGGAACGAAAATACATTGTCAAAATTTTATCTGTGTCTTTCTCTTTCTCTTTCCATTTTTCAGAATCTCGGATAAATTAATTTCCATTATTAACGTGGGATGAATTTAGTTGAATATGATTAATCACTGGAGATACCTTTTCTTGAAAAATATTTCTTCCTCTGTATCGATGATCAAAAAAGCGGACTTTCTCTACGGTAGAGGTAGATTTTTAACAAGTATTCAGTATCGTGGAAAGGGTCAGTTACGCTCTACATCTTCGTACGCGGTACATAAAGACGTGAATCCTTGCTGGATCATTCGATCGATCGGTTTTAGAATAAATCATGAAACTTACGGTAAGTTTTAATTCTCTCTTTATTTCCCTCTAATTTTTTTCTACTGTCAGTATAATTATTGTACATCGTGAATTTATTTCCAATTTCATCGCAGTACGTATTCTTCATATTTCTTCTGTGTTCATTTGGAAGCTGTGCCATCGAAAGAAGCGCTGATCTTGAGGACTTCACGCATTCAGAGTACGAAGGTAATATAATAAAACTGCGGATATTGCCTTAAATTATATAAAGTCTATCGCTAAAGTTTTATTAATTGAAGAAGACGGAAGAGTCCAGCTTCATGATATTCACTTCTTTTCTATTTTTATCGATTTATTCCATGATTCTTTTGTGCGTTACATGAATATTCGCTTATAAGTGTCTTTAACTCGTATTAACAATCGTACGAAGTCTATAATATTTTTCAGCGCAAATGAATAAGTTGGATTTTTCTCTTTGTAGAAAGGACGCCACGCGTTAGGATCAAAGTGTTTCGCGGTCCAATGAAAGGCGAAAGTGACAATCAACATGTACTCTGGGGATTTTGGATAAGACAACCTTCTGGAAATAGATAGTTCAATACTTACATTAGTAGGTCTCTAATAAGGAAGTAATAATTAGGGAATCGGGATAAGTTATGCAATAAAAGTTCTCGAATTTTATAATATTAGATTATATTTATAATATTACATTTTATAATATTATAAAGTTCCATTGTACATGTATTTTCGTACATATTATTTCCCGAATCTCGGATTGTTTGGATTCAATTGATTGGCGTGGTTGTCCCGGTCGGCCTGATTCCCCGTGCCTTGGTACCCCGCCTGGTGACCTGGTCCCGAATTCCCATGATTGGGGTTGCACTGGTTCGCCCGATTGTCTCTAGCTGCCTTATCCATCTAAAGAGAAATTGAAAACAGATAGGATGAGCTTTTCATAGTACATACCTGTATATTATGTTTTATGATGTCTATTGATATGTAATTTTCAGTATGACTTTAATTGTATCTTACAACTTGCTCAAAATAAATATGACAGTAATCCAGCAAAATCTTTAGTCTTATAACTAGACCGCGAATTTTTATGCAAATATGAATTTTATTATTGGTAGAAAATTGTATGTAGTCGTTTTGAAAACACGTAATCCACCTTTCTGAACTTTATACACCGCAAGAAAAATCTCAAATTGTTTTTTGAATAATCATCTGAGATTTGTAGAGAGTTGTAATATCAAATTTTGGCTATTTTGCATAAAAATCCACAGTCTACTTGTAACTTTAATTTGAAAAAATTGTATAAAATCTTCGCAGAGATACGTGTCTAATGAAGAATGGTATAATTTTAAAACGTTGAAATAATACTTACGTCTTAGCTGGATGTAAAAACTTTTGCAATAGCTTTAGCTGGGTCAGATACGTGTACCTTACTGGACAGTTCTGGTTGTCCACTGCTTGGAACTGTCGGTATTTATACCCTGAGAAGTGGCGTGACGACCTGTGAAAACGATCGGGGCCTGCCCCGTGTTTCTTATCGCTTCGGTACCAATCTCAAACGGCGCGAAATGCGATAAGACTTGCCATCTCGGCGTTGAGAAAGGTACCCTTTTGTTCCTAATATCTAAAGTGATTTCTTTTACGAATCGAAATTTTCAAGTCCGTTATATGTACCAGTCACTTATTGATATATCAATCAGTAATTGTAATCATTGATATTCAGCTTCGATTTTAAATACTTTAATCGTTACATTTTCATTAAATATATTACAAAATCTTTATGTACAGATAGAAGCTTGTTACAATTATAAATAGTCGATGTAATCTTCTAAAATAGAACTATACGATACCCATTATTTCCATTACGGACAGGTCGAAAGATCTGCAAAGAACGTAAAGCATAACGCATGGATTCGAATATCAAATTATTCTTGTCTACTTACTTGGAATTAATTTGATCTCCTGGAATGTAGAAGGGATTGCATACTGCGTTTGAGTAAGCCATGTGTAATTTTTTAAATGTCTGTGAAAGATAGGAGCAAAATTAGGGATGAAAGAAACCAAAAAGAAGATATAGACGTTGCGAGTAAAATACAAGAGTAGGATCATTACCATTTTTACTTCGTTATCCCTAAGTGAAACATTCGAAGACTGTAATATTATAATGAATTTGATTTTTGTATTAGTGGCATATCCATACCTGTAATAAAAATTTGTACGATTAATATGCATATCGGTCGTTATAATACCCTTATAATAGCTTTGTAAATTAGTCCTTAGAATACGTACATTTTATACTCATCGGTAACGTATAACAATCCTAAGTACAAATCTCTTATATCCAAAGCTGTTTTATTCCCACCATTCAGCTTCTCCTCTATAATATCGATAGACGTGTGAACTTTACAGTGGAATTGTAGCGCTGCATTTTCATCCAGACATCTAATATACTTAGGTGAATTCTGTGGATAAAAAAAGGCTCATTGAGAGAGTCCAACTAAATTATTTATTTAAAACTACAATTCAATAACTTATACAAAATTCGACCTCGAAATAAGTGAACTCTGTTGATCTCTATTACTTTCTTCTTTAATCTGGAAACTTTAACCTGAATGTATAAAAATGTATACTTGCATCTTTTCCAATTACAGCTACGCAGACCGCCATATTACATTAATATAATATATATTCTCTCAACAACGACTTAATTTTTCAAAATCAATTAAACATCGTTCTTCAGTTGAAATTATTCAGCAAGCTTTATAAGCGAAAACATGATACATATAAGTTGGCAGAAGTTGAGGTTAGGAATACTATCAACAACTATCAACAACCCAGTGAAAGATGGAGTGTAATCGATAACAATACTCTCCAAGAATTAATTATTCATGATAAAGTTATAGTTTATTTCGTTCTATTTACATTTACACAACATTAAAGTGACAGTTTTGATGAATAATCTATCATAATAGTTTATATTATTTTACATAAATATTGTGTAGAAAAATATGTTAGTCAATCTTTCTTTTTACAGGTTTCAATATACAATGTTAAATCAGCGTTTTTTCATGGTTTGTCATCGTAATAACGTTTCTTCAGTGTTCTATATTTGCGTAGCATGTATAGGGCTTCTAATTCCTTTATAACGAAATTTCCACGATTTAGCATTTCCTCGATCTTCTCTGGATCTTTTTCCCCGATGTTTTTCTCGAACACTTTTTTCAGCCTTGATCGAAAATATTCATAACCCTTTGGATAGTCTCGTCCCATAAACAGAAGCTAAAGTACCGTAAGGATGCGTTATACAAATAATTGCATATCAAAGAACAACCGGTATAAAACATAACAATGTTAATATGTCAATACACTGTATTGTATAGTACATGACACTTTGACAGTGAAAATATCACCGAATCTGATAAAAATTCGACTACATTTACCGTTTTGTACAATTGGAGGACTTTCTCGCGCTGCGACATTCCCGTTGGAAAATAATTATTAAATAAACTGTTTTTATTGCAATCTCGATTTTTTCATAACCTCATCAGCTGTTATTACTTCAATGCCCGAACTCGATCAAATGAACTAATTCGTTTGGCGGGAAGAATTAGCGTGATAAATATACAAGACACTCGTATAATTAATAAATACGGTGACGTTGAGATTGATAAAAGAGCTAGAAGGAATGTTAATACAAAACCGCAATCTCTATGGGGATAAATTCTATACGTGCGATAATAATAAGATCCGTATATACACAGCAATATCAGCGTGTTATGTTTGAGATAATAACCGGTCATGTTGTCGGGGAACTCCTAATATCAAGTTCATTTATTTCTTATTGCATATTTTCACTCACAGATACATAACAATATTCATAAATTCTAATAAAGTATGATAACTGACTGCGAAAAAAGTAGAAATGTTAGTTAAATTTTCTACGATTTTTTGACGCTATTTTCTCTGATATATTATTGAGATAATCAAATGAGAGGATAGAATAATTCAAATAAGTTTAAAGTATACAAAGTGTATATTTAAATGTGTTGTCAAAATATTTTGAGTGGCCCGCGGTTGTCGGAGCGCTGACAAGTAATCATATGATCACATGACTCAGAGAGAGAGAGACTTATTGTCAGCGGTGAGCAGCTTGTAAAAACATTGGCTAGAAGGGGACAGAAGACATAATCACTTTGTGCGAGTAAAGTGAGTGAAACCGACTCAAAGCAATACAGAATAGTCATCCATAGTGATCCACAGTCATCACAGTCATCGGAGTGGCCATTAAACAGTCATCGATCACTGGTTATTTGCAGCAGCGCCAAGGATCCATAGAAATCTATGGTGATCCATGGCCCACCAAAACCTATTGTTTCTTTATTTACTTTTGCAGTGATCTAATATCGTGAAAAAAAACTAGAAAAGAAGTGTATGTTTACTTTACTTCGCAACCGTTTCGATAGCTTTTGTTCAAATCTGGTTAGAACGGCTGAAGATCTTTCGCACAAAGAGTTCGACTAATCACGGTAAGAATTAAATTGAAAGCCACTTATTTTCTCAATTCCAAGTAATTTTATTTTTTCCTACTTCCCATTATTATCCAGTTTTGTAAATTTCCCGGGTGTATCCTTTGTTCGTATGTTGCTTCTATGAATACTATATATTTCCATCTCTTTATGCGCAGTTTCACAAATGTTTCTAAATTATATTTTCTATATTTCTGTTGGGCTTAAATATTTTAGTTCCATAGAATACCTATAATTTTGTTGCCATTTAATGTCGCGTACATAAATATGAATGCATCAGTTAACAATGCAGGGTTGATAAATATAAGGCAGGTCACAAAGTTATCAGTCAAACAATGATAACCGGAGCTAACGGACGAGATGACATTGTTTTTGTTTTGCAGGCGCCACAATGAACGCATTACTACGTTCTTTTGTTTTATTGTTGGGTAAGATCAAATTTTTTATTTGCAAATTCAAACGATATAACATAACGCATAAACGATTAACAAACGCTTATTTTTGCCAGGTGTCGCTTGCTGTATTGCAGTGAAGTCACCAAAATTTAGCAATACATACACCGTAAAAGGAACCCTCTACATCCCATACGCAGAAATCACTGAACCTTTTTACGCATGGTACGACGGTAGAAGCGGATCCAGCAGAATAGATTACTACGGAGGTATCTAATATCAAATACTAAATAAATCTTACGTTCTGTTTCCGCAATTAACCATTTTTCGGCAATATTCTACAGGCATGGTGAAGACTTTCCAATTATCACGAAAAGGAGCGTTCGGCGCAAGCATCAAGATTGCACCGATCACAACGGAAACAGCTATAAACCAGGAAACTTGCCTTCAAGTAAACGGTACCCTACTTACCAAGATTTCGCCACAAACCGTTGTGCCAGACACTATGGGAATGGAGGTACGCTACTAAATTAACTGTACGATCGCTGCAATATTTTTACTCATTAATTTTTATTTTGTAATTCTTCAGTGTATCGGGGAGGAAATGATTAATGGTGTACAGTGCGAAAAGTGGAGGTTGGTCGAAGCTTTCGGAGAGAAGAAAAATAAGTATACTCTCTGGATTAGGTACAAGGTAATTACGTATTTCTGTAAACTTTATGAGATTCGATGCAGAATTAACGCATACGATACTTACAGAAATCACCTTACATACCTCGTATGAAAGAACCAATTCCTGTAAGATACGAGATGAAAGGTTTCAATAGCCTCTTGGGTTCCCACTACGATCACTATTATCTGGACTACGATTGGTATTCCTTCGAGCCACCAAGTTCGGATGTATTCAATATTGTCGAAAGTATGTGATTCCTCGATGCAGTAATAATTTTATATCCACAATTTACTACTTTCGTGTCATATATATTTTACAGATACCACTTGCGTCAGTTTTCCTGGACCCGGTGACAAGCATATTTACACATTTAATCCAATGCGCGAATTTATTCACAATTCGGACGAGCATGTGAACAATGCTTTCGATGACTTTAAAAAGAGCCACAAAAAGGATTATGTAAATGAATTGGATCATTTGAAGCGTAAAGAAATCTTCCGTCAGAATTTAAGGTATTCAAGGAATTTACAAATATATTCTTCAAACTATTTGAGTGTTTTTCTAACAGCCGAACTCTTCTAGACTGATTCACTCAATCAATCGAGGTAATTTAGGCTACAAATTGGATGTCAATCATTTGGCTGACCGAACAGATTTAGAATTGAAAGCTTTAAGAGGAAAACAGTATACAAAGGGATACAATGGTGGCCAACCATTCCCTCACAATGTCGAAAAGGAATTATCTGCTATTCCTGAGAGTATAGATTGGCGACTCTACGGAGCTGTTACTCCAGTAAAAGGTCTCAGAATATTTCCCTAAGCAATCAGATCCCAAGGAAAAACATCACAACCTGCTATCTCGATTACTTTACAGATCAGTCAGTCTGTGGATCTTGCTGGAGTTTTGGAACCACGGGTGCAGTGGAGGGAGCATATTTCATGAAATATGGAAAATTAGTTCGATTGTCGCAGCAAGCTCTCATAGACTGTTCCTGGGGTTACGGAAACAATGGTTGCGACGGTGGTGAGGATTTTAGATCCTATCAATGGATAATGAAACATGGTGGACTGCCAACGGAAGAAGACTACGGTGGTTACTTGGGTCAAGTAAGTTTTCCGCCTCTTTTCAATAAAAACAATAAATTATTCTTTTTTCCTTTTTAACTAAATCTGTTACTTTCAGGATGGTTATTGTCACGTGAGCAATGTAACTCGGGCAGCGAAAATAACTGGCTTCGTGAACGTGACGTCGGGTGATCCAAATGCATTGAAAATTGCTATTGCAAAACATGGTCCTGTATCGGTCGCAATTGACGCGGCGCACAAAAGCTTCTCGTTCTACTCGCATGGTGTATATTACGATCCAACTTGCGGTATGTAAATCAAGTTTAATTCATTTTTTCATTTCACGTGTGAGGAACAGAATAAATAATTTTTGTATGTATGTGTAGGTAATAAGGAGGACCAATTGGACCATGCTGTTCTGGCTGTCGGATATGGAAAACTAAATGGAAAAGACTATTGGTTGGTGAAGAACTCGTGGTCGAATTATTGGGGTAACGATGGCTATGTCCTAATGGCACAGCAAGATAACAACTGCGGAGTACTGACTGCTCCAACGTATGTTACTATGTAACAATAACGTTCTTTATTATTGATACAATAGCAATGTTGGGTATCGTATTGAGCTCTCTCTCTTTCTTTCTCCCTCTCTCTCTCTCTTTCTCTTTGTTTCTATTCACCTTGAACGAGGCTATAAAGAGTATAAAGGGTAACGCGAGAGCCGTGTATATTTTATAAAAAAATACTATTGTCGATATGATTTTCCTCGATTAAGTAATTAAACACATAATAATTGTAAACTAAGGTAAAAGATGAAATAAAGTTGTTTGACTCTAATTGTTCAAGCGAGATACGTAATTATATTAATCGTTAATAATACGGTTAATTGTCTATTAATTATACACAGTGGGGTAAAAAGGAATGTTTATTAATCAGGTAATTTATTCAGATCATGAGATTCACGAAGAGTTTCAATTCTATTCCTCATAATTTGTGCTAACTTTGTGCCTTTTTTTTTGGAATTCAGCTGATGACAAGATGCTCGTAAATTATTTGCATCGTTCCTTGCGACTTCGTTTAGAATTGATTCTAATCGCTGAAGTCTGTTATGATACATTCAAACTTAGAATAATTCGGATCGAAATGTGGCAAATTTCTTTTTTTCTAATTTAATATAGTGTACATTTCGGATATAATAATTGCCACATTGTTAATTTCACAAGATTGTTGTCTCGTATAATCCGAAAATACACAGTTTGCTGCGATCGCGATATTCTTAGCAAACCTCGAGACTTCAATGGCGATTCGCAATCTATCCTTAATAATATTCTTATATTCTCTCGAAAGTATCTGAAATCTAAACTGCGAATTTTCAACGACATCTCTTGATATGGACCATTCAAAAATAGATGTACCTAATTGTTACTATTAGTGGGATAATGATTACCTATTGACAAATAATTCGTAGGAATATGAATGTAGCTTTCCAAAATGATGTCTCTGTAATTGAATCACTAGCCTATTTAAGAGAATATCGGCTAAGTGTAATATCGCCACACTTTCTTTTTCACTATTATCGGAAATGGTTAAAAATATCAACAGAGATACGTCTATAGATTGACGATTGTTTATCGAAATTCTGTAACATATCTTGTCAAAAGAAAGTCTATCTGTGCAGCGTCTATGTAAATCACCAACTCGACAATTTTCCTTGATTTTTTCTGCGCTGTGAACAATAACAAAAACGACACTGCAAAAATGTACATCTTTATAAATAGTATACAAACTATCGTGTCATTCTTCTTTTAACTTTAAGTCGAATAGAACTTTTTTAACGAACTTGACACAGAATTTGTTCTTCTGGTGAAATATGTCTCGTGGAAAGTAACATATCTGTCGTGTCGAATTATAACGCAGAATCGGGCGTGTTGTTATTAAGTACTCATAACGATCGTGTACAGTCTGACAGGAATGAAAATGATCGACAGACACAATAAAAAAAAAAAAAAAAGAATTGCGAGCATTATTTCGAAAAATGTTCAGAATATATAAATCTTTCCTTACAATCAATGTAGTATTTACGATTCTAATTCAATTTACTTTCGTTTCATATCACGTGTGGACCCTGGTCCGATCGGTCGGAATTCGACGATCGACGAGTTTAGCCATGCCACGCCGGCTTATAAGGAACAGTCGACCCTGGATCTAAGTATTCCACTTGATAAATGCTAGGAATGTTAAACAATTACTTGACGTTACTTCTTCTTATGGATAAATCCATATCGAAGTTAACTCGTCGTCTTAGTCCTTGACGAGCGTTTACTATCAGATATACATGTCTTTGAATTATCCCACGCAATGAGACCAAGATGTGTCTCACTGATTATTATTTCCTTCCAGATCATTTCTCAACACTTTCCCCCTTCGTCTAATTTTCTCTTGTGTTTTGAGAGAAATGAAAAAATTCCCAAGAAAGATAGAAATGATTGATAATACAATATTTTGATCTTTTTAACAAGATAGTCATTTAGTGTAAATATTTCATCGGATTTGATATCGAGTTCAATGATGGGGGAAAGGATTAAAAATTGGCGAAAGGTCAGTAACGGAATTAGAGTTTCTTTTGTTGTCTCGTAAGAGTTAAAGAAATCCCATCTCTAAGGCGTTGTACAGTGACTGGGTGTCGGAATGACTATTTATCCTCCAAAATGGAAAATTGTGCGCTCGTGCCGCTGTCTCTTCGTCGGAGTCGTCGCCGATTACTACGTAGGTACATCTTCGACCAAATCGTGCTACCACTCTGCCGAAACAGCTTTCCTTTCCTGAAAGCCATGCACTCGATTTAATTAATTCTCTCGCAATAAAATATCATACAAATTTTATTCAAATGTTCCGTGTCGTCCAACAGCGTTGCTTCATCGCAATTTCGATATATTTACTAAAAGATTAAAAAAACGCCATATGACGACACGAGACCATTCGTATGTAATTTTCGTACCAATTTTGGATGCGGAGTAAATATTCTCGATAGGAAATATGCCGCCAATGCCGAAGAGTAAGACTTTGGAGAGGGCAGGTACCAGTTGCGTGGTTGTAACTAGGATATTAATGCAATGATTTCTCTTATTAATAAGACTTAGACACTTGACTGCCGACGTGAGCCAGTTATCAGTGAGTGCTTCGATCTCCGAGCGTAATTGCAACCATTGTTCTTGTTTCGCTTCGCCCAACAATCCGCCGACATTGTTCCGATAGTTGCTATAGATCTCTTTTATTTTGCGATAACGAAACGCAAGCTTTCGCATCCAATCGACGCCACCTCTAACACCGGAAGCAAGGCAGATGCCATTGTTCGCTGAAGCGCATTGAAAGCCGTCATTGGCGAAATTGTAAGACGACAGGTCCTGCCCGTTATCGTCCGATGAGACGTCATCGATGTGTACTTGATCACAATCCTAATGCAGCGTTTTCCATTTATTTTTTATCTATTCACTTATATATGTAGAATAATTATACCGATTTACAGTAAAATCTTGTTACCTCAATGTCATTAAAAAAGAAGTGGCTTTCCGCTAGGATAAATATCATCTCTTCCATTCTATAAGCGACTTGCGCCAAAAGATTTGGATCCTTACGATGCTTCGCCGCAAATTGACCATTAAGTAACGAGTGAAGCACGACTATGGTTTCGTCGAGGTCCCAAATGAATATCCGGTCAGGACCGGCTTCCGTCGTATCCGCAGAACCAATACTGTTTCCACTTCCGCTTTGCCTTCTTCCGCGTCTGCAAGGTTTCGCCATGGCCCCTTCGAAATTCATTTGGAAATTCTTCATCACGACACATACCTTATGGAAATAATCAAGATCTGACACTTGTGGATTCATCCATGCAATGCGAAACTAAGTAATTGCTAATTCATTTTGCTTTCAAAGAATTTTTATTTTCATTTAAAAAATCCGATTATGATAAAATTGATATTTCCGATTATTATAAGTAAAATAGTTATAATTTCAAATTGTTCTTGATTCTTACAAAGATATTATCCATATAGTGTCAGCACTCTAGGAGAAAGGTATTATAAAAGTACACGTACGAATCGTGTTACCTTCGATGTTTGCGGTTTCTCGTGCGGTAAGATCGCTGGCATCGTGAGTAGTGGCGTCCAGTGTCAAAGCGGACTTTGTCGAATCTTCGTAGACCAAAAAGGCAACATGAAATCAAGAGTATTTTCCACATATGTTGCTTGTTACGATTGATTCGAAGAATTCTAATTAACTGTATGAATGCAAAATTTCACCAGCAAAATTGAGATTCCCGATGTTAAACGATGCAGGTGTTGCGTGATAACCGTGCATCGGATAGTAGCCTGAATACTGTAGTGGTACTCTATCGTTTCCGTAAAGACTACTGCTGTAGGCGCTGTAATCCAACTTCTGAAAAGATCGAATAACGATATTCTACTAATTGTCGATGTAATCTAACGACATTGATTATTTATGATATTAATTATAGTGTTAATTCTTTGAATAGTAGAAAATATAATAGAAAGAAATACCTGAGAGGCCGATGATATATTTTGCGCTACATTCGGGAAGTTCGCGGTACCACTGTTATAAGTTGCGTACGAGGGATACTGTGTCATCGAACTCGGTGCTGTATAGGAGCTTAAGTACGAATTTTGCAAACCCGAGGTGTTCTTGGTCGGCGTGCTCGACCCGAACGTAATTGGGTCACGTGCGGACGGTGAACTGTACAAACTACAATTAAAAAAAATCCACGAATAAAATTATTTTATAAAATAAACAATAACGATATATCGTTTCAAAGTAAAATGACAGGACGTTAAAAATGGTTGACATTATTTAAATAATATATCGAAGAAAAAAATACTGTATATTTTTAAATATTCATTTACAGTTTTTTTATATATATATGTCTAAGTTGCAAAGGAGATAGATTTGAAATTCCAAGTATTGTAGACAGTAAAGTATCACGCGACAAAGGTGTTTTGACTTTGGTACACGTTGCATATCAGTTTTCCAATCAACAAGTGAGTGATTTCCGGGGAACAGGTGATGTGTGTAACAACAAATGGAATATAGTTTGACAAACAGATAAATGTTATAAAATACCTGTTGTAAAACTGATTCGCTCCGTACAATAAATTATACTCGGCTTTTTCCATAGAATCTGGATACTCCTGCTCCTTCTCTTCGGCACTTTCGTCGATGTACAACTCTCCTCCCGGTACGCTGTCGTTCTCCGGACAGTCCTGCACCTCATTCTTGACTTCCGTTTCTTTTTTTTTTTTTTTTACAATTAAATTCATTAATCCTTGCGATTTGAAACGCTCGTACGTATAGGAGAAAAGTGTTCAAGTGTTTAAAATTGAATGATATTTACTCAATTAATTTCTATTCCAAAGAAAATCTTTGAAATTCTCTGCTATCGATTTAAATTCATAATAAGCAATCTCGAGTAGAAAACACATGACACTTTCTCCTATATTAGAAAACCAGCATTCAAGTGCTCGTTAATAACAATAAAATTCGACATTACTTGATGTACCATTGTTCGTGGCGCGAGGGTGTTGCACCGAGGTTTCTGTCGAGGAAGACACGTTGCCAGCATTGTCTAGAACTCCTGCTGGTTTCGTCGGGTCATTGTCTTCGGTTAACATATCACTCGGTCTGGAACACGAGAGTGCCGAGCGTGGCAATTTATTAATCGACCCTACTGATTCTTCTTCCGATTAATCCTAATCTAACATTCTTCCTCCATTATTATTCTCCATTTTCTATTTTTATCTACGTCGATCTCTAATTGAGAAATTGAATCAATCAGTTTAGCGATATTTTAGAAACTAATTAATAGGTGTTTTTTTTTTCTTAAATAGTTACAATTCGTGTGATGGTTGAAAAACTGACGGAAAAGACAGAAATTGTGAATAAAAAAGAACTATAACTCTGATTCTTGGTAGTAAGGATGCAGGAAGTTAAAAGAGTGAGAGAGTAAGCGGTTCACCAGAACATCATTATCGTCTGCCAATTGCGTGGCTCAGAGGTGGAGTAGTCAGGTGGGTAGGCGTAAACGTTGAACCTTTGAAACCAGCCAATGAAATCTCCTTTCACGACGTTTTACATTATGTATTCTTTATGTTGCCAAGTCACTATCTGTTGGTGCTCCGCCCTTACCTCTCACGCGTATGTATATGTATGTGTGTAAGTATGTAACTAAACTCGACTGGGCAACATCAGAGTGCCAGAAAGGACTCTTGACTCTTGCATAAGGGTCCTTTCACACTGGCGATGTATGGTAACGATACACCGCAATCTGAATTGCGTTTTGATCTATTTACAGGAAACACAAGATCCGTAAGGATTTTTCCTTGGCCTCGAGATCCTGTGTTCGAGGATCGTATTCGGCGTGACGATTAAACCTACTTTCTACCAGTCTGTCTCTTTACACTTAATCTGCTTTACTTCCAACGACCAAGAACTCAAAGTGAAGTATAATTCGCGATATACGAGTTTCTTTCAATTCTAAAGGATTCTTCGTTCATCACTTTTTGCGTGTTAAAAAAATTTAATACGATAAATTTTCAATAATTGAATTGAGAATTATTCGCGACTGTTGTTTGACAAATTATCATCGCGAGAGATAGAGCCGCGACGATTTTTGATTCGAATATAATAGAAACATCAATGCTGGGTGTCGATAACCGGTGCAGTTACAATTATTATCTCAGGATACGTTATGATAATATTTCATTCAGTATTCGCGTAACAGCTGGAATTTTAACTACTGTAGAAATTATTTTTTGGAAAAGTATCGAAACAATTCTGTCGCTAATTTGTTTCCAGTAAAATGGATACGAGCAGAATATTAAGACTTACATTTATCATATGTTCTCACGTTGAAAGAACATTCTAAATACATATGTTTATAAGAATTCGATATCGTTAATGGAATATTCGCTGTACACAACATTCAAGCAATACGAATAATCATGAATAAATTACTACAACTTTGTTTTCAAACTTGACACATATGCGTCACGCGGTAACATGGAATCAAGGGAAAATGTGATAATTTGCTTCCAGATAACAGAATAATAGAACTTTAATTTATCAGGAGGATAATTTATATTTCACACTCGCTAATTTCTTATTATATAACAAACTAGATAAAATATTGTATTAATCGTTTTATATGCGAATATAATGTGTGATACGAAAGAATGAAATTAAAGGTACAATAAAGCTGTGAGTTTGAGTAAAGAGTCTTCACACGACTTTATAAGCGCTTGTTATTTCTTAAAACACTCGAACCTATTTTTCTCGGGGTTTTGAGTCCGAAGAGTGTCCTAAGATGGCTAAGCGAAGAAGACGAAAGGCTGTCGGCTTATCTAAACAAAGCGTGCTCAAAAGTGTTTATCGCCGGCAAGTTGCTTAGCTTGCTGTCTGGCCGCGTCTCCGAGCCGTCAAAGAAATCCAATGAAACGAGAGGAATGCGCGCTTAGCTCCTTCCTGCGCGACACACTCACGGCCTTTTCGGTCGGCTTACCGCTCGAAAGTGGAAACAAGAAAAGTAAGGAAGGATGCTTATGCTCCGTGGCCAAGACAAAAGATTCTTGTCTAGAACCGACCTACGCTTTGTCGTGTTTCTTCCTGGATTAGCATAAGAACTGCAAAATCCTCTTCTCCAGCATTATTTTTCTCCAGTAAGGATCTCTTTCCTTACAGGAAAATCCTATTAGTCTCAAACTACTAGAATAATTATTATTCAACGTTTAGAATATCATTGGTTTTTATGATAAAAACGGAAGATGAATATTGTAATATTTTTCCAAATTCTAGTTGTTTTTGATCGATGCAATTTCCAAAGCGAAAATATGTTTGAACGAGGAAAGTGTTACGCTTTTTCAAAGTAGCATATTATCTAATGCTACACACGCTGGCTGACCAATTAAAATACATCACTGGTAACGAGCCGAATGAGATGCATAAGTTACGCATGCTCAATTGACGATGACGTTTACGGGTGTGTGCGTAGAGCGTGTGCGCCTCTCCAGTCTATTTAACAATTTAAGGAACGCTGTATACGAAACGCGGAACGCACGTTTCCCACGTGACAACTTCGTCCTCTTTATCCCGCACTTTTAGTGCTTGCTGCTTGAACCAACCCCGAACTCAATGAACCATCTACGTACTTCGTCTTTCTCCAGCAGGTTTCCGATTTCGGAACAACTTGCAATTGTCATTACACCGAGACGTAACCCGTAGAAACACGATTGAAGAACTGAACGTAAAAGTAATTAACTATTATTAAGATCTACTGTTTCTATTTACAACTCAATAACACTGGGTTTTAGATCGTACGATTGCAATTAGCTTCTTTACAGCTATAATTGAAGAAAAATCACGTTTTAAGGTTTCGCTAGAATTTGAAGTATGAGTCGAGTAGAGTTAAATAGATAGATTTATCGAGATTAGAAAACGATAGACAACATCGAGGTGTATTCTCATTACGCCGGTTCATGAAATTAGATGAAAAACGAATGATATTTTTCGAGGAAGGTAATCAACGAACGTAAACAGACCTTACGTCCGGTGTCGAGGCAGGAACGAACGCGGATGGTGGATGTTCAATGGAATGTTTGTGGATCAAGGAAGCTGGACTCCGTTCCCTCCCGTGAGCAGTAGCATCCTCATCCCTCCTGACGCGAGACGTTAGCTGCGTAAATGTGTTCCCTGGGGTGTTTCGTTGTATGCGGCCCTCAGCAGCCTCTCACTTTTCTCGCACCTTCCACATCCACGAGAACATCGTGCCCACCACGAACGTTCGTCCGCTTTGTCACCGGTGGCTATTAACTCGACTGACAAAGGTGGAGCCCCGGAAACCACCGTGGCCGCGAAGAACCGCGAGATTCGGCTTGTTCTCTCTCCCTCTACTATCCCTCGCGCGAAGGGTATTTCCCGGGGAGTGTCAGTCCCGAATGGTCTCCGATCAGCGAACGAGCTTCCCCGGTTTCTCTCTTGCAAATCACTCGAACACACGATTCGTTCACATCGAAAGCACACACGATTTCCACGGAACAGCTTCTAACACGCAAGGTCCTCTCACGGACGCGCGGCACTATTGTTTCTCCGTGCGTAAGGTATCGGCTCGGTGTGCGATATGCTGCAGCCTGTGGAGTTCTGAGCATGCGAAATGTCGCCTGCCACCCCCGCCCGATGATCACGTGGTTGGCCGGCTCGTTCTCTTCCTCTCTTGGTTATTCTCTCTTTCATTCTCATTGGCTCTCCTTCTCCCTAGCCTCCTTCTCTTTCTCCTGGTTTTGCTTGCTTGCTCGCTCCCTCGCTCCCTCGCTCGTTCACTTCGTTCTTCGTTGTCCTCTTCGTTTCACTGTGTGCTTGCTTCCCTGCTTGCCTGCTCGCTTGCCTGCCTGCCGGTGCTCCTACTTGCTCCTACTACCACCACTGCACGCAACACGCATCCTTCCCTTCGCTCGACGCGCATCGTCCACTCGTTAATTAGAGTGAGAGCCGCGTTAACGAGCAACGCGCTCGCTTCTCCTTCCACAATCACTCCCTCCGATTCCCCTCTACCGAGGCAAAGGACAGCTTCATTCGTGAAGCAAGAGACTAGAGGTCACCCCTTTATTCGAATAATTGTCACCTTCTGTCACAGTTCATTTTTTCAGATCCCCTTTTTCCTCTTCCAGCTTCTTCTTTTTTACTGCAATAATGCTTTTCTTCTTTGCGTCAATCTTCTATCGCCATTTTTATTTCTAGCTCATCCTGTTTCTACTTTTATTCTCTTTTCTATTGGGACTCGTGAATAGGTCTGTTTTCACAAAATTGAATTTTTTACAAGTTCCTGCGCGTAAGTTGAGGATAAGGGAACGGGAGAAAATGAAGTATTGGCGAATGGTATAATCGAGATCAATGGGGAGAAGGATAGGTTTCTTCGGATTCTTCTCGTAAGAGAAGTATGCACGTGTACTATCTTGTGGCATAGTAATTAAGGGGCTACGTGCTCGATCTTGATAACGACCGAGGAATCTTAAGCAGTCAGCGATACGATGCACCGTTGTTGGAGGGTGGTCTCCGAACACAGATTTTCATTCCGATGCGATCTTTCTGGTCAGTTTCGAGCTTCCATGCTAATTGATAATTGGTCGCCGGCTTTGGAGATCGAGCAGATTGTTGAAAGATCGTCTGATTCGACTTAATGTTCCATTTGGTTCGAAGACAGGTTTCTAAACATATACAGCGGTGGACAAAAGAAAGTTGGGAGCTAGTATTCGCATACGTGTGAACATTGGTTACTTCAATGTACACATCGTCCATTATGAAATTCTTTTTAAATGCGTCTCTGGAAAATTCGGAGCTAGTAAAAAATATGTGTTTCAATTTGAAGTATTCTGTCGCCCGCCACTGTGCATGTGTACAGGTATTGTAATATAGGGAGACGTGACGCGGCAGCGAATCGTCGACGCTGTCGTTTTGCATCGCGATCCTACCGTAGCGCGTTCCTTTATCGGAGATAGAGAATTCTTGACGGGAGGTCCAGCGACCCTATGTCATACTCACCGGTTTCTTGGAAGCCGAGTGTTCTTTCTTTCTTTTTCTCCTTTTATCGATTATGGTCTGATAAAAGTGCCGCTCCGTGTCTGCCTTTTCCGACAGTCAGCGACAAAATATTCCCTTCTAACGTGAAAATAAGCCCGATCTAAACCGCAAATGTATTATACTCCTAAGAATTCCATTTGGGGTGTTTAACGTGAACTCTGATTAATTATTGTAGTTATTATACATATTTCAATACCAATGATTCTGCTTCATTCTTTTTTTTCAAAAGGCAAACGAATTGATTACTCAAGCGCGTTTTGGAGTTCAGTGGTTCGACGATTTTAGAATATCGAATTAGTTTTATATTTCGTTCTCGAATTTTTGTTAGCAGGCTTCGCGAGTCGCCGATTGGTCGTTGATTTCCTTTTCTCCTTTTTCTCGATTTTTGTAAAAGTTCCGGGAAGTATCGAGTTGCGAATAATGAAAGTGTGACCGTGAGGTAGAGAAAAAGGTAGAGGAAGGAAGAGAGAGCTAGCAATTTTTTGGAGACCTCAACTAAAATAGTACGCGACGGGGATAGCAACTTAATTTCGTACCAGCCGCACTTACATCCAATGTGCATTTTATAGTAGCCGAATGATTCTCAAATTTCTTTAAAATTTCAGGTAGAGTTCCCCACGAAGATAAAGCGAGAAAGAAGAGCCTTGCCTGCGTTCATTTCTCACCCATTTCCATTTGCCACGACACTCGTGTTCTCCACGCTTTCTGCATCCAGTTCCGAGAGGAAGCTGCAACGAAGAAGGTGTGCAATAGAAAAGAATGTGCAGAATATGCTTAATCTCGCTACCTTACCCTCCTCCTTTCGTCACTGTCTATATAGTGTGTCTTTTTAATTACTATGCTGCCGCAGTAAAAATATTTACTAAACAAAATTCAATAATTATTCATACGAAATATAAATTTTAAACAAATATATATGTTCTATATCAGCAAGTGATTATACTTCATTATTTCCAAATAGTGAATATTGCTGATTTTCAGCGAAGGAAACCCTGATTGTGAGATTTTGAAGCTCAGAATGACAAAAGAGAAAGACTAATACACTTTGGTACGATGAAGAATAAGAGGGTCGAATGAGTATTTTTCTCAAACCTACCTGTGCTCCCAAATTTTCCAGGACACTGGACACATGGAATTCCAATGTACTCCAGACAAAATTTGCCGTTCGCTTTTACTCTGCTCTAGTTACCATCTAGACTTCAAGGAAAATTGTTGCTTCTACTCTTCCTCAATAATTCCCAACCAACGAAGCAAGTTGACATTCTATTCTTCCACGTTGAACCTGCATCCAGTGGATCAACATTGCATCGGGGATGGGGTGTTGGAAAAGTGCATGTGCGAAAGAAGAAACGTGAATTCCGGGAGAAGTCGAAGGCGGCTGAAAACCGAGTCTCATTGTCACGGGACCGTGAGTACAAATGCAATATATCGCAAGGAAGAAAGAAGAGAGCGAAAGGTCTCATATAGTACTAAAGTGAGTAAGTGAGTAAGTAAGTCCATGGGACGGATGTCGCGGGCTTTCCCAAGAGTCGTTCAACGAAGATCGAAGGTAATAAAGAGGGAGAGGTGAAGAAGAGACATGGCATTGACATCCTGTCGTTGCTGCTTGAAGAAGAAGAAGAAGAACCTTGGAGAACCTTAGAGGGTTACTACTTTTATGATATAACGCTATAGAGAATCGGCGTGTCTCAAATACGATGCTGCTGCTGCTGCTTTGCTTATAGTGGAAGTTCGCAAGAGTATGCGGGAGGCTTGTGGTCTACCTCTCCAACATATAAATGGTGCGTTGCACGTACGTAAACCAGCCGACCACCCAAGTATACCTATATCCAGCCACTCCAGGAAAAGTGCATAAGTGCAGGGACGAGTGTTTACTTTACAGTGCCCAGGTAGATGTTTTAGAACAGCTACTAACACAACGTTCTTTCTCGATGGCTTTATTCGATCTCTCGACTTTCTAAACTTCCATCTGAGGGTGGAAACGTGTGATTCGATTATTGTACATGTATTCGTACTTCCTAAACAAAGATCAAGCTAAAAGCGACTTTTACATAATTATATTTCATCTCTTTCGTTAACATTTAAAACATTGGATAATTATTACTGTTATTCATTCAACTATAATAAATTTGTTTGATTTGACATCAATACAGATGATACTTTCGATTACAAATCAATAATGTGAGAGATTATTATGTTCCATGATTTAAATCTGAAGAGAACTTTTGCACGGTAGCTGATAAACGAGGATGAATTATCTTATACTCATGCTACCCTCTTCCCGAATGCGTCTTCCGTCTTCGCGAGTGGAAGTGCTTTATTCAGCACGCCCACAGGCTTATCAGCAGCGTTCAAAAGTGACTCAGGATGCATTGAGTCAATCAGGACCCACGCACAAGGTGGCATTGGCAAAAGTGAAAGAGAAGTTTCTTAGTGTGGTAGTGTTCATACACAATCACACACGATCTTTTGTTTCCGTTGGCAGGGTATGCGAATCGAGTGCATACACGGAGTTCTCTCTGCCTGGACAAGCGTGCACACACACACACACACATGTGAAGAAAAGAAGGGATCCTGCGGGTGAATTTAGTAGCTCGAGCTAAGTAAGTAAGGGAGATATCTCTCTCTCTCAGTTTTTTCTTTGTGTGCGTCGACGAGGGTGGTGGGAGAGTTGCACAGAGAGACAACGGTGAAACTAGTATTGGTTGGGTATACCCTTCGTTATACATGGTGTGTCACTCAGAAGTGACATTCGCGCTTAGACATTATTTATTACTCATGTACACTTCCTCAATTTCGAAGGTCGTCTATTTCAGTTTCGCCCCTGTTTTAGGTACCGAGCATCATAAAATTCCCGCAATAAAATCATTAACTGACAGCTTGACTTCTACCGATGGCCTGCTAGTTTCACTTCACCTTTCTTTTAGACGCTCTAAAATTATAGTGTCTCTATATTACCTAATATGGGGAGGAAGGCATATGCTTTCCGTGTTGTATGGAATCTTTGAAAAAAAACTTGCAAATTCCTTAGTACACTTCCTCCTATTTTTCACATATATCAACGTGACTTTTGAAGAGCCGTTTCGAAGAGTTATGATAATATTAATATATTCACATATTGTATTTCTGCACTGAAAGGTACCGAATAAAACGACATTCTCTGTCGCCTTTCAATCAAATTCATTTCCGAGCCATCGATTTGAATTGTTGATCCATATTCGAATGTTAATATTTGTTAGTTGAATTAAGCAATATATCGGCTTGTTAAACCAAATTATTTTATTTATTTTATTGTCAGAATGAATCGTGATTTAGAGAGTGAATTTGGTGTTTTCGTTGTCGCTGGTTACTTTTCCACGTGTTCAGAGGTGGTGGTGGTGGTAGGATACGATAAGGCGGCTCATTAATAAATTGCAATGTACCGTTGGAATGTTAATTCTAGGACACCCTGTGTGCATGTAACGCAGGCGCGCAGGCAGCTGTCACCTTACACCCATGGAGGAGGCATGGGGCTGCGGCGGCCATTCTCAACTTATCTCTAGGATCTTTGTAAACATGTCGTGAAATCCGAGTATTCAGGCAGTGGCGTAGATCGCGGGGTGGAAAGTGTCAGAGAAGCTCTCTCTCTCTTGTTGGAGTAAGAATTAAAATTGCCAGGGTGTCGACGTTGAGACCTGCAACATTGGCTACACATGGTTTCCCTGGCAACCAGGACCATGGTGGTAACGTCACTAAACGGAGCACATCTTTGTTCCGTGCTAATACGTAAAAGGACTCCCTGAAGGTGCCACCATCTTCTTTACCTTCTTCCTTATCTCTTTCCAGTCCTACCAAAGCGCACGTTCGCCGTTTACCTTCGTTCGCCATCTTCAACCCCTAGTACTTTTACCAGGAGCCGAAGATTCTCCATACTCAAATTCATTGAATCTGCAGCTTAGATAGTATGTAATATTGTAAATGTTTAAAAAAAGTCCTTCAATGAGATTTTCTCATTAGAACTAAAGTGGATGAATTGAGAAATTCTTTCTTCTTAAATATATATTCGAGAAATGTATTTAAACACCCTGATTTGATAGTGAATGGAGTATAGAAAAATTTTTTTTTTTCTTCGGTTAATCTGTTTTATGATTACGAAAGAGATAGATATTTATGTGTAATTTTCTTTATTGAATGTAGGGTATTGTGTGAAGATTCAATTAATTTTAATATAATTATGATTACGTGACATTTCGAGGCTGTTGAAGGCTCCGAGCTTGGGACTTGCCAGACAAGAACCGCAGCAACGTGAAACATAATACAAGTTGCACCAGCCAGTCCTAAGCTCAGCCATGCGAAGCAACCAGCGGCTAAGGAACGCGACGTACGAATCAGATTACATCTCGCGTTGGCTGCTTATCTTTATTCTTCACTTTACCTCGCTTCAATTCACTTTATTTCGCTTCAGTGACAACCCTTCGATCGGCATCTTATAACCAGATTCACGGGACGGTGCCGATCGTCCTTGGAATCTTCAAAGATAATCCAATCTTTTACAATCCCGAATTAAACATTTTCTTTCACTATGTTATTTTAAATTTATTTATTGGAAGGATATTAAAAGGTTTAACGCTTATTCGTCTCTTTTTTTTTCTTGTTTTTTGGTTTAGATCGGTTGTAGGTGGTACTCGCAAGATAATACAGTAGACAGAAGTTTTATGAATAATTTAAAAAAATTTTTATTCCTTACCATACACGCTTACGTTTACGATCTCATTGAATTCTCTTCTGGGGCCGTATTAAACATTAAATATTACTTAATGGTACTTATTAATATTATTCGTTATCTGTCCCACTAGCTTGTAAGAAAACTGGTGCCTGACCACCTTGCGCCACTTGGATCAATTGTGGTTGTGCTTGTATTGGTGCCGTTTGTATTATAATCGGCTGATTGCTACCTCCTTGCACTTGCATCCGAATCATTTGCAGCTGTTGTGGTGTTAATTGTATCTGTATACGAGATAAAAAAAAAATGAAAAATACGAAAAAAATTTAATGCACGAATGTTGATTTTCGTTCTATGTAACTCTATGTCTGTTTACCGGTATTTGTTGAATTTCCCCGCTAGGTGTGACAATTTGTTGTACAATCTGTATGCCTCCTGTCTGGGACGTTGGTGTTTGTTGCGCTTGCTGAAGCTGAATAATTTGTTGACCAGAGGTTTGCTGTGGACTCTGTACTGTCACTGCCTGCGTTGCATTCGCATTGTTGTTCTCCTCGAATGGAAAACATTTCAAGATTACGTTCAATATTGAATCTCAAAACAGGATTTTTTACTTTTCTGGCAAACGATGCAAAAAGATGAATACCTGTTCGACTGGGCTGCCGATATTAATTGTCTGAATTTGTCCAGTCGATGGTTGCACTATTTGTAAAGGTTGCGTAGTTGTATTGCTACTTTGTACATTTTGATTGGCAGAAGCTTGTTGCTGTGCCAATTGGAAGTAATAATGAACTTGATCCGAATTCATTGAGGTACGCACAGTGTTTTCGTTCTGCGCTTTGCTTTGCTTTAATTCGTCTCTAGGCACTATGTCAATTAAAAAATCAAATTGGTCATACTTTGTTATTGCCATTGCTATATCGTTTCGTTGCAGCGTTCTCCTCTTATTATCCTCCGTATGCACCCACGCTCTGAGCGTTAGCTCGTGTATAAAAATCTCTGCTGCTTTGGAAAATAACATTGGTGCTTCTGCGCTAATCATTTTTACATCGCCGTCAAGCTTCATTATTTTCTTTATCCTTGCTAGAGGTAATGATTGTGTTTTCAGGTCCATCTGTAAGGATCGGTTCAAATTGTTTTTTATTATCTTACGCAATTTAAGGGATCAATTCCAAAAAATATGCGAATGACAAATTGAGTATTTGTTTCAACGGTGTACATAACCACATTCGATAATAATGTCAAATCTAATGCAACTTACACTTCTCTACTTACAGTAGTAATCTTTTTAATCTCTTCCGTAACTTTCGGCCAGAACTGAGCCAAGGCCTGCTGGGCTTCAGAACTATTAGGGGAGGCAATTTGTAAGTCTCCATTTGAATCCCCTTCAACTTCACTATCTTGATTACTGTACACAATCACATATACAAAAGGTAAATAGAGGTTTTCAGTAATTGCTTTGAATCATTAATTTATTTATCGAAACGTATACACAACTCTTAACCTAAAAGCTTAAAGATAAAGGGCTGGTACTTACGCATTTACAAAGAATACCGACATTTTTGTCAGTTCATGTATTGAACGAAAGAAAACAGAATGACTCACAAAAACAGATACATTCTGTTGGTGTTAATTGATGCCCGTTTCTTATAGAATTCCTCGCTTTTTCACCGCATTTACGAATTCACAACAATATTAGTGTTTATCACGCATACTTCGCTACCATCGGTACCATTTTCAGATATTCATATGTAAATTTGAAACTCAACCGACAGATGGCTCTGCTATGCGATTAAAGAGATTCTTACCAGCTTCTAAGGGTGCGTTCGGGGAGACGCTACGAACGCTATAAACGCAAACACTACCAACGGCGTTCGCGGAGCCAATAGCGTGATGGCGATAGCAAGCTCCGTGAACGTTCTACAGCATAGCGTTAGCAGCGATCATCATCGTTTTGGGGGGGTTTTCAAAGTAGTTCTATCGTGACATTCAAGTCGAAAAATTGTTTTTCAGTTTTTCTCACATACAAAATCGTTTGCGGGCTTAAGTTAAATAAGATAAATTGTTGAAAATCGACTAAACTGAAGGTAAGCATTTTCGTTTATCGTCCAAAATTAACGCACTTTTGAAAAAGTGGGATAAAAATTTCAAGCGGCGAGGAGATTATGCATAGGACCTCGATATGCACCTCGATATGTACGTAGTAATTTATATTCGTCATTGCTATCATAATCCTTTAACGTAATCTCGACGGAATTGTCCGAATTCTCCATGCTGAAATAAACAGAAACAAACAACTTGTGGTGGTGGTAATAGCGTGTAGTGCTATCGGTGCTGTTCACGGAGTACGCAAACGCTACGCAACTGATACACTACCTCGGAAGAAATAGCGTTGGTTGCGTTCGGTCATGACGTCACACACCATAAGTAGTGACGTCACGGTCGTGTTTGATTGCGCTAATGTCGAGCTCTGCGAACAGTCTGTAGCGCCAGATGGTGCGAATAGTGTCTCCCCGAACGCACCCTAAATACGTACTGTTCTATACATAACCTCTTACATATCAATTCTTCTAAATCGAATTCTTCAATGAAGAACATTTATTTATAAAAAAATTGCAGCAGTTTGTCGCTTATGTCACACATTGGAAAACGATGGATATCAAAAATAATTGTATAAAGAATCGCAACAACTTCAGTCATGCATCGCTTTGTAACTGCAAATACTTTGAAATACAAAGTTTAATACTTCTTTGGCGGTATGAGTATCGGTACTGCTCACTCTGATTATGCTTCCAAATTCTCTAATGAAATGCTCCAGTTCCATTCCACTTGACAAATCCTTTGTTGACATATATTTGTTCGTCAACTGCGACAGTTTCAACAAATCTGAGCTAAATGCTTCGTCCAGATCGAAAAGTTCCAAAGCTGGCGGTGGTAATTCTTGAAAACTTGGTGGAAAGACCTTTCAAATGAATTTCACACATGTACTCTTCTATTTAATCTCGTAATATTGCATATTGTTGACTAATATAAATTACCGAAGCTTCTAAAGGTGGAAGCGGAGCTTCGAAATGTGGTGGAATCAGACTCAATGGCTCGTGCTTCACTCCCAAAGTTTCGTAAGCCTTTATACACGCAGGAACTTGATTTAAGTTTATAGAGTAAAAGCTGTGTTTAAAGAATTTTGTATATTCGTGGGGATTATCCACCGTGTCATAATCCTGAGTACAGACTTTCGGAGTGTCTGCTTGTTGAGTGATATCTGGTACAAAATTGTACTCCGAAAACTGTAACAGATTTTCAATATCGAAAGGTTTAATGATTATTATTACAATAGAAACTTAAAAACCTACCTCTATGTCATCCGGATGTGTGTCTTTGGTCGGAATCTCTTTGGATTCAAAGAATTCAAAAATCATTTCTCTCAGAATATCATTCTTTTCCTTTTCTATGTAAGCGTCAGTCAGTATTCTCGAGGAACCAAGCACGAGCAGTTTTCCATTACTCTCGCTGTTATAATAGTAAGCGCAAATGGGTCTTTTCGTTGGAATTGCAATTGATCCGCTGGACAATGCAACTATCGATGGCTGTACCACATTCAACGTAGCTCCGTAAGGATACAAGAAATTAATATCTCTGTAATAAATCAACATTTTGATTTATTACTCAGAGAAAGACTTGAATACTTTATAATAAATATACCTACATATATTCGTTATGGCCTTTTAAGAATATCGATCTGTTCGATAATCCTTGGGATACTAAGCATTCTTTAGGATGCATCGTTTGACTATAACTCATACGAACAACACTGTCTACAAATAATTCAAAATAACTGAAATATCGAATTATCACATTACGTTCCTGTTGTAAAATCATTGATCATTACCATTGTTTACCATTATGCCAAATTCCTCGAGTAAGAAGTTTATATTAGTGTTCGATTTATTTTCGCCGCCTTCATCGAGCATTACGAGAATATTACCACCAGAATTAAGAAAAGTTCTAATAGCGTTCATTTCCAATTCTGTAAATTTATTTTTTGGTCCAGCTAATACTAACAATTGTCCCGTTGACAGCGATTCCTCTGTTAATACATCGTTATATCTATAATCAAAGTTTTTTTTTATACATTGAATATTCATCATTAAAGAAATATTCATTTAATGCGTGTTATTATCGTACTCGATAAATTTCCATTTGGCTTTCATCTTTCTTTGGAGTACTTTAAAATCCTCGTTAAGTTTCCTTTCGTTCTTCGACGCATCGAAAATAATTACGTTCTGATTACTGTCCCCACCCCCGAAAACCGGCACACTCATTATCGTGGTTCCCTTGGGAATATATACGCGTGAAACAAAACTGATATGTATAATATCACGTTAAGTAGTATTCAACAAGCCTCCAACACTTTTCTGTAGATTGTAGCTACCTCATGTGAAATATAGGATTTCGTTGCCATTAGCAACAAAACCGGCATCAAACGTTCTTCCAGGATAAATAAATAATCAGATCTGATTGTATAGAAAATATCCTTTAATACAAACGTTCAACTACTTTACATTAATTGGGAATTAACTAATAATAATAATAATAATAATAATAATATAATGCTACTTATAATCTTCTTTAGCATTTAAAATTTAAAATGTTTTAAATCAGTGAATGGATGTACTTTAATTCAAGGTCAAAGCTCGATGTACGATAATTCCAAATTATTCGTTGCTCTTTTGTAACTTTCATTCATCTCATGCTGTGACAGAAGTCCACGTGCCAAATGCATCCGAATGCATCGATGCATCTTTACGCAATACGCGTGATCAATGTAAACAGCTGTTATACCGTAACTATACAGATAGGTGGCGCTGTGACAAAGTGAAAGCTACGAAATCCTTCGAATGGCTTTAGAAAATCGGAGAAGAGTGTTCGAAATGCCTGGTGGTACTTGTAACTGGAGGACTTTTGTATTTTCTTAAGTTTTGATTCGATAAGAAAAATGAGTGTGTCAATGCAAGAAGATAACGAGTTAAAAAGGCTTCTTGGAAGTCCAGCGAAAAATGCGAATGAAGAGGGCTGCATGGCTCCTCCGTTATCGGTAAACTTAAAAATATGTTTAACACTGACTATGATGTTTTCGAAAGATACATCTCATTAATTGACTTTTCTTTTCCTTTAGACTAATGTACCACGTCCAAGTACTTCGCAGAATAATCCTCAAGCTGCGTTAGCACCTATGATACCAGTGAACAGTACAAAAGAAGTTCTAGAACCGTGTTTACAGTAAATTTTTATAGTGTTTCCTTTATTAAGTGATTTATTTAAGTTTACGTGTAGATGACACTTCTGTTTTCTATTTGCAGGAACGTAGTGTCTACCGTTAATTTAGGTACCGAATTGAAGCTCATGTACATTAATACAAGGACAAGAAATTCAGAATACAATCCGGCAAGGTTTACTGGATTGATAATGAGAATACGAAGTCCACGCGCCACAGCACTGATTTTTCATTCCGGCAAATTAGTTTGTACTGGAGCAAGGTGCGAGGAGGACTCTTACCTAGCTACGAGAAAGTTTGCAAGGATTATACAGAAATTAGGATTTCCCGTAAGATATATTTTCTGTACAACGCTGATTAATTCGTTATAGTTCTGTCAATAAGCGCTTGACGTTACGAACGCTAAATTCGTTGATCTAAATTGTACGTATCGTATCCCAGGTAAAGTTTTATAACTTTAAGATACAGAATATAGTGGCGACGTGTGATTTGAAGTTTCCGATTAAGTTGGAAAATTTGAATCATATGCATGGCCAATTTTCTAGTTACGAGCCAGAATTATATCCTGGTCTGATATATCGGATGGTATTGCCTAGAGTGGTCTTACTTATTTTTGTCAATGGAAAAATTGTACTAACAGGTGATTACATACTTAATCCACAGTTTAAGAAACACTTGTTGTTGGAATGAAAAATATTCTTATATTTTATCTTCGCGAATTTCCAGGTGCGAAAAATCGAAACGAACTGCAGGATGCGTTAACCAACATATATCCGATCTTGAAGAGTTTCCGAAAGCAATAGTGATATTGCACTGCTTTTTTACAATTGCATTTTCTAATCTCGCGTTTTGTAAGTGACGAAAAAAGTTGTGAAGGATGTGTTCACGCCCAATAGAATATTTTATAAATAAAGTATGCAATATTTATTCTGCAATATTTCGTATAATATTTATTCAGCCTTGAAAAGTACAAGGGATATTCCGAAAAGGTAATATAGCAATAACCCGTGGAATAAGAAAATAGGAATTCGCTTTGAAAGGAACTTTGGATAAAATACAATTGATTTTAGGCATAATAAAAATTATACTTTTATACGCCTTGATACGATTGCTCGAAAAAGTGCTATAATATATTTTTCGAAAATAGATACTTTGAAAGGTATTAGATTACAGGAGACATTTTTAAAGAGTGTTGAGATCAAAGCTCTTATTACTTATTCATAAACTCTTCAAAGTTTTGCATTTTGGATATGCACGTGAATAAGTAACGAATCTGTTAGTTAAACTCGTATAATTCCGTTTTGTCGAATAATATAAATAAATCATTTCCATTGTTTAACACTGATAAAATTACATCGAGTTGTAATAGATTTCGCTAATTGTTCCGTAACGCATAGAGTACTTCTAGAAACTCAATAAATAACTGTGTGCTATCATCGGTCGACGTTCAATTCTTTTTCTCAACTGTTGATAAGAACTTTTATATAATAATCTCGAGGCTCGAGTCCTCGATGAAAATCGACGCGTCAATGTTGTCTCGCGTAGGTATATTAATTACATGTATAAAGATATCTTATAACGCATCATATATTTTTTTCTTGATATATCATCATTCCTTTACCTCTTGTCGTCCATATTTCTTCAATTTATCCTTAGACTCTTATCCTGCAAAATTTAATACGCTACGTTCAGACCCTTCTTCGCTGCGATCGGTAATTTCTCTCCTCGGAAAAATGGGTTTTCCTCCTGGAAAAATTGTCATCGTCAAATCATTGAATTTATCCTACAATCGCGTGATATATATTCAATTTCTCAAGCGAAAGATTCACAGAGATGCGAGTCTCAACCTGGAATTGTTCGACGATTTTGTTAAAGTTGGAATTCGTGATATGCATACTGCGCAAATTGTAGCCATCGGGTGGGTCAATAGGACAACTCAACATGTGCTCCCTGTCGCACATGCAATCTTGCGCGCTTTGATAATCTCGACTGAAATCCGCTGTATTCTCGAAATCAACGATGCAGTTGTTCTCGGCTAACAAATATCCACATTGTTACTATTACTATTAATACATACATACAACACACTTAAAAATGTATTTATACAATTCATATTAATTAATCGAAACAAAATAAAATTGTCTTAATTGAACTTTAGTACAAAAAACTTAAGAAAGTTTATTCAACTATTGCTAATTAATTTCGATTTTTGAATGCTTCAATTATAGTCTACTTACTGTTATATCCAACAGGACACGGATTCGGTGGTGTGCAATAAGCCGGAAGCGTATTATCCGTTTTCTCGTCCTTTGTGGCTTTTAAGATCCCAGGTTTAACATGATACCGGTCGTTCACCTTATCGTTATCGTTCATTCGCTGATGACTCCAGAGGGTGCTATGTCTCAGATATTCCTGATCGCGAATACTTAGATTCGGATTTAAGGTATCTATGCTGTCATAATCAGCAGGAAGTTCAACTGGGATCTCTTTAGGATTCTCCTGGTATCCGACGTAAGCTTCAGCAGCGTCTGCGAGTTCGTTTCCCATCTGATTGATCAGCTCGCGTAGAAGGTTGTCATTCGTCAAAAGTGGCTCTTCCTAAAATCCATAGATTCCATAACTATCTCTTCCTTATCTCAACACACTCAATATCCAGAATGTGGTTAACAAAACGTTAATTAAGAAATAAAATAAAATAGAACGTTACCTGGATCGGTGTCAGATACATTATTGCTTGAGTAATACTAAACACCGAGAATAGTAGTGCGAAGAACATGATGGCAGAGTTCCTTGTCTAGAAGTGTACTCAAAAATAGATAAGAATTAATAAATTATAGAAAAAAATGCTTAATATAGTTTAACTTATTTTTACAGAAATCGACCGAACAATTTATGGAACCTTATTATACTGACTATAAACCGTGTTTTTTTTTTTTTTTTGAAGAGAAACATTTGTGTGAAAAGCCGCTAGGGTGGGCCAATTAACGTAGTTCAAGATTAAACAAATAAATCAGGTCGGGCTGTGAATCAGTGCAAAAAGAGTCTAAATTGTGCTTTCTATCATCTGAACAAAACATCCAGGATATACTTTACCGAGTTCTACGAAAGAGCTGTTGGTAGATGCGTCAAAGAAGATCCTCGAGATCCCCTTGATGCTGTCTCGAAACCCGGCTTGCTTCGCAGGCGCGTTGTTCTCGGCAGTCACGGCGCTGAACGTCGTGGTTTCCACCGGAATCGAAGTATTGATCTACGTTTTCCACGTTGCTTTTCCCCTCGTTCATCGCTCGCTAGGTAGCCCAGGCCACCCACGATCCAACGTTCTCTTTCTTCTTCTCTCATCCATACTCGATCTCCCTCGCAACCCACATTCGCCGAAAGGAGTTACGCGTAAAGGTCGTGCCACGACCGAGGAACCCTCTCCTCGTGGTCCAGACTTCTAGTTCTGTGATTAAGAACATCTTGCACTCGAGATCTATCTACCTGACAGTTCTTAATGAATGTGGAACACTAAGTTTGTTTGCTATTTTATAGAGAACTCTGCTAATTATAGAACAGTTTAATTTAAGATTTCATTGATATTATATTTAACTTATTATTATGTTGTATTATTACAGTATTATTCTACTATTATTGTATTGTTTGTATTATTGAATATTGTGATTTTTAGGGATAAGTGAGAAATTATATTGGAATGTTTATCGTCGAAATTCGCGGTTTTGGTGAAGTATCGTGGAAAGGATGACCATATCGCGAAATAGACTCGTCGATATTCAGGAGGGTGGAGAGAGATCAAAAGACCCCTGGCTCTCATTATGCTCGTATATAAACGTCCATTAGCAACTGTCCCTCCCGCAACTCAATTTCCGAAATCGAATTCCCACCGCGCTCACCGTGCGCACCCATGAAAATTGCTTTCTTCATTGCGTTACCCTCATGGTATCACGCAAAACTGTTTATCTTTTTGGCCTCGCGCTCTTCGAACATTTCTACTTGTTGTCCAATTTTTCTTAAACATCACATTTTTGCAATAATGATATTACTTTTTTGGGAATTTAATTATTTAATAATTATCATTGAATCGAAGTTAATATTATGGAATAATGTAGTAAACATGGATAGAAAGAAAAGAGAAACTGCTGGCGAGATTATCAGTGATCGAGCACGGTGTCGCGGTAATTGTGTCCGTTTCAGGTGACACCGGAAATACACGGAACCATTAACGTGCAGTGACCATTAAGAAAGAGCGATAAGGGGAATTCTACCAACAGTAAAAGCGTCCGACTAGCGGGTGCCATTTTTTAACAGCTCATGCAAATCCGTATAAAACTGTTATCCTGTTGGATCTCTGCTAATGCGAATGGTCTAATGCTCCAAAGTGACTTGTCGCAAAAAGGACCAAAGGATAATGAAGTATATTGACTCCTCAGGATTCCGCTTAATTCTCCCAAAGGACAAGCATTTCCCCCTAGCCGAGAAAAAATTCATTATGGGAAGATTCTCCATATATCAATATTATTTATCTTTCCACAATTTTATTTTTAATATCATATCCGCGTCAGTCCGATTTATTAAAAAAATAATCCTCTTCAATATCATCAAGTTGAATCCAAAATAAATCTAATATGCTACAATTACATTTCGTCGGTGTTTTAATAGTGTTAACTATAGATATTGTTCCGGGGAGAGACAAGATCATTCGCTTAATTTTCAAGGACTTTGAATGACCTGACCTACTGCCGCTACCAACTCGGTATAAAACGTTTCGAAGTCAGCAGCGTGAGTGTCGTCATCGAAGAGTCGAAGGACAGAAAGGTAGCTGAATGCGCGACTAAATTCAAAAAGAAGATAGTTTAGTGAAATTCGCGGTGGATGCGTCGATGAACCACGGTCCCAGGGTCTCTGAGGCCCGATGGGTGGTGTGTTCGAGTAGCGTAGGTGGCGTGGGGTTGTTACGCTCTGTCTCGGCGTCACGAGTATTGATCCCCTACGGAGCTACTGTGTGAATGGGCTATATCCATCTCACCCAGGATCCCGGAAACGAGGATATCCGTCTCTTTTCTATTTCGTATATCATTCTCCCGCTTTTCTTCTTTTTCTTCTTCCAGATCTCAGATTTTTCTCTTCACCTCCAATCTCCGTTTTCTTCCTATTTCTACAGTTTTCCATCCTTCTCTCGCGACAATGACCTCTTTAAATTCTTCTTTTCCCTCATCTTTTTCCCCCGCAATTCTCCCTACTGTTTTTTCTTACCAAAAAGAAGAGAATTCTAATAATAGTAATATTTAACTATTAAACACGTCGATGGATAAATTCAGTCTTAAAAGAAGAATATATTTCCTCTTCTCAGATTTTCCTTTTGTGGAATTATTCTCTGTGGGTATATTCATCATTTTGGCAGGCATAAAATAGAGGAAAAAACAGGTTAAAAAGACAAGGAAAAGAAAGACTTTTGTGGTGTTGGATGAAGTATATCCTGCGCTATATGTACACAGAATGTATGTGTGTATAGAGATATAACGTTTCAGTCGTTTCACCACAGTCGACCGCGTCTCCCTTTTTCCCGATCGAGCGTCCCTTCCGAAAGGAGTCCACCCTCCTTTGCGCGATGCCGCACTCAAAGCAGAGTGTATTAGCATATTTGCTGGAGCCTGAATTTCGAGCTATCAGTCAGCTTCCCGTTTCTACCGTAACGAAGTTAATCTCCTCGGTTCGAGATCGATACCAGCACAATACTCGACTAATTGTTTAATAACCATGATGCAAACATTTTGCCAAACAACACCAGCTGCGTCCTTTACCGGGATTAATTAACGCAACAGCTTTCGGCTTGGATATAGCGTTACATATTCAAGATACTAACTACCAGAGCATCCTGGAAATTTATATCGAATTTTATTCACCTGACAATTGGCAATTTTCAGACAATTGCTGATTAATATTTACATATATTTTAACCTCAGATTTCGTTAGATATTTTTCAAGAATTCGTCAGGAATTCGAGCAATCGATTTACTACATCTTCGTACGAATAAGTAATGCACGTTTTACAGTCTAGAAGCTTTTAACTCATTAAAAAGTTTCATTCATTCGATATATCATCCTCGATATTATAATACAAGATGCAAAGAATTTAAGAGACTTTTTTCCACGTTTTCAATTCTACTATATTGATCTTGAAAATAGTAAGTAACTAACACTAGGTAAAATACTGATGGGAAATAATTGTTGAACTTAAATGAGATTGTCGATGAATTCGCAATTCATATATGCAGAGCGAACGTAGAATCGTAAGAAGTATATATATATATACTTCTCTGGACTATTTTCGTGTTGCTTCGAAAGGGACATTCAAATGTGAAGAGTTGAACTTAATATACTGCTTTCAGCTTTAGGTACCTATTGTTCGGGAGAATAAATCATGCAAGAGGAATGATTTGCCACGTGAACACCGGACAGCAAGGATGATATTATGATCGAGACGATCAAGCGTGTATGGGCATATCTAATCAGAGGAAGCAGCCTTACGTGGATCTCGGATACGATTCCTTTGAACAATGGGTACCATACAGCTGCCGATCGTTCCATGTCCTTTCAGCGAAATTTTCCGTGGGCAGCGAATTCCTGCGATTTCCAGAACCATCGCTATATCTTTGCTTGCAATGGCACGTGAGTTAATTGCTTCCCAAAAAGAAAAGAAAAAGACATTGAAACTATAGTAATTAGATATCAGTAAAATATTAAAAATTGTATATTTTGAGTCTGGGAGGCTGATAAATAATTACTGAAGAATTATTTGTTACTGATAATATGTAATATAATTTACGTTTGAATAAAGATTCGACTCGAGTTCGACAGAATCTTCACCGTTTCGTCGAAAAGGTTCCAAGAGATCAGCTACTTGCGGTTCGATCTTCTGCTGCAATCGAAACACGTTGGAACCTCGATGCTATTTTGGAGAATCCTCCACCGTCAATCTATTCACTATCACCGATCCCGACTCGAAATCGCATTTTCCGCAGCGTAAAAATCGGAAGAATAAATTCGAATCATCGCACAGGGTGAAAAAGTCGAGATTAAATTGGAAGGATTCCAAATTAAAGTTTACGATATACAAAATTGATCCTCGAGGTTGCGAGTGTTTAACAATGTTAAGACCTTTAAGATCGACTTATTTAAAATTACCTTGTAATTCGATCCACTTGATGGCTCACATATTCGAAGCAGATCCTTCTCTGCTGTTTAAAACTTGCTTGATCTTAATGAGAAGAAAGTTCGAGGAACGAATGCATTTCCTGTGTGAATCGTTAAACGACGTTTTAAAAAAGATGCAAAGCAATGCGATAAGTGAGTTGCAATTGCGTTGTGAAATTCGATCGAGTCACATTGGATTAAAGTTGTTCGAGAAGACAGGGAAGAAATGGAAAGTGTGTTTGTTAGTGGGACGAGTACCAATTTGTCGTGGTGTCCGCGTGCGAGTAACAGCTCCCAGAGATGGTAGGGGCACCTTGACCCATCGCGTCGTTCGTAATCACGAAGAGGAAGTGGAATTACACGGTGATCGTGGCATTGAACCGTTCCACTGTACCAATCTCACTGTGCCTTCTTCGATGGCGGAAGAGAGAAGTTTTTACTCGCCGTGCTCCAACAGCAGTTTAATCTTCAAACAACACGTGACTTTGGAAGATATTGTCGAAGATATGAATACAGGAAGAAATTTGTCAGTAATGTCATTGGCAGCTTCCGACGAATTAATTAAACAGGGTTCAAAGTCTAAATTTAGTGGGAAGAAATATATCGATAAGGATGAGATAAATCCAGAAGATTTATTAACTGATTATGATTCTAAGAAAGAATCGAATAAACAAGATTTAAAGCCTGAATTTAGTGGAAAGAAATATATCGACGATGAGCTTAATAAAAATCCAGAAGAGATATTAGGCGATTGTGATTGTGAAGATCATCCTACTTCGGATCAAGGAGATACTCGTTTTAACCCAGAATTATTGCTAAATGAGACAAAAATGAAACAATATGAATTTCGAAATAAAGAAAAAGTTACTAATTCCAGGGATTTAAATTCACACTGGAAACCCGAGGAACTTAGTTCTCTCGATACTCCTAGATTAGACGCTCCATCGAAAACAGCTAGTATTCGTATCATTCAAAGTGGATCTAATGCAAATTTTTCATTAAACAAAAAATGTGTTTGTTCGGAAAAAATCAACGTCAAAAGTGACAGAGTCGATAATATTGATTCGGGAGAACGACACGTGAATCTGGTCTACGTCTCTGCAGGACTTAATAATGTGTCGACCAATACTTCGAGGTCCTACCGCTCCTTTATTACGCCACGGCGGCAAAGACTCGATTGCGAATGCTCGACAGAATTCAATAAAACGGGATCTGCACGGAAGCCGCTTGTCTCTATAAGCTCGACAAGTCTTGCTCTATCTACTGTTCAGGATTTTCACCTCAAGCTCAATAAAGTGCGTTTTGTATCTTTGTATCTCATTTTCCTCGTTTCGATTAAATCGTAATTCAACATCTTTTCTTTATTAGAAAAAAATAATTAGAATAGAGAATAATATGTTTAAAGTTTCAATAGTTTTATTCGAAAGAATAATAATACATTTTGTATTGATTTTGTTCATCACAATTAACTCAAATCCTTTTAGGTCGCGAAGCCAAGGAAATCTGGCGCTTCGAGTGGTTTTTTTTGTCACAAGTTTTCGAGACAATCAATTTGTCGGGTGAAACGATTGATCCGTAGAAAGCTTCGCGAGTTAACGCGGTTGCGAAAGGACAAAGGGACGAATACTTCGAAAATATTTCTAACAAACAGAAGATATTTCGTGAGCGTGTCAAAGGGAAAGCTGGATGAAAGAAGATTCACTGGAGAATTATTACCCTCTTACAGTTGTTCGACGCTGTTTTATCGAGTTCGTGCAAAAACGTGTGGCCAATGCGGACATTCCACGAGAAAAGAATTTCGCAATTTACCTGATACCACATATCACGGTAACTGGAAAAAGGTAACGACGATAGCTATTTTAGAATATTCCATATAAAATGTTGAAAGTATTAATGTTAATAGTGGTAATTAATATTTAACAGGAATTTAACGGAGCCCCAGTGAAAAATTCTAGAAACGCAAAGTTTGAGAATTGGAAAATTGGAGAACGAAACTTTTATAATAATAATAATAATAATAATATCTACGATAATAGAATTGGCAGAGGAAACGAGTGCAAGGATTCAGCTTGGAAAAACGAGATGAATAACGCTCGAGAAAATTTCAATCGCCACTTTGATCAAGACCCGAGGCGATACTCAAAGTTAATATCAACTACTTTTCACCCAGAAGATAGAGAATCCTTTGCACACAATTCTCAATGGCGAAGTGAAAATTTTAGTCCTCCATTCCCTGAGGATAATCGTTATCTCAGAAGCCAACAAGATGTCAATAGATATTTTGATCCTTCCATGGATCCTGATTTTCATTCGAAAAATCCTCGTAATACTTATTACACAGTAAACAATAGACTCGAAAGTAATGAGGCTCGTTGTACGAAGAATCTTCTGAACTCCAATAAAAAATCGGAATCCGAGTATTATTCCAACGTGAGCAGTAAAAAACGCTCAGTAGATATTCCAACTCTCAGCGAATGTTTCCTGAGAATCAGTGCAGAAGTTGGACTCACAGATATCTGTGGAAAATGTTTCTGTGCTTTAAGATCCCACGCGAGGTCGAAATTATTCGAATACAAGACGCTTTGTAAATCAGCGAAAGAATCGTTAATAAAAGAATTTCGAATACCGAATGCCGTGTATCACGTTGACTCTTGCAATTAGTGTATCTCTATCCACGACGATGTTCATTTCTTATCACAATAAAATCATCACTAACTTATCTACTACTATACATCATTATTCTTTTATGTAACAAATAAATATTTCTTTGTATGTCTCTTTAGAAGAATTTTATTTTTTACTATATTCCATTTTCCACATTTATCTAAAAATAAACCTGTGAATTTTTTGTTTATCGATATTGTCGGTTTGGGTGGAATTTTATTTGATTGAGTGATGCGAGAGGAATTTGGTTGCAAGAGTACTAGTGTATCTTTAAGTAGCAGAGACTGAAGGGCTGGCTAAACGTGACAGAACGATAGTGAAATCCGGAGTTATTTAGGGCACGTTGGGACGCCGCTAGGCGAAGTGGAGAGATAAAGTATTGTACACCAACCATTGAGAACAGCAGCATCCATCCCTCTGGTTCAGATCGATATTTCCTGGCAACCACCGGAGAGGGTGCCCACCCCGGTTACTCTGTGTTTGTAACAATGCAACTCCAGGCTCCTAACATCAAGCGAAAGGTTCCAGTCGTCGATATTCTTCTGTCTCGATGTTCCCCTCTTTTTTGTTTCTCTTCCAAAAAATTTCTCACTTCTCATCGATGATCCTGCAGGACTATATTTAAGTCTCGATTACGTATTCATATTCTAGAATTCACGAATTAAAATATTTACAGTTCACCAGATAGCGCGATTTGTAACCCTTTGAGATATCTGAAATCATCTAATTTTCATAAGTCGATAAATCATGCTATATTCTCAAGAATTTATGACAGCGGAATATTTATACTTTTGGAAGTTTATTGTTTTGGTATTGGACGGAGATGCAATTAAATGTGGGATGTTTTGGTGGTTTATAATTAATTGTTGAAATTACAGGATTCCGAGGCTCGAAATTGCATGCAAACTTCGTTGATTGAATTGGTCGACTCGGATAGTAGATTTTGCCAGTGGTGGTTGTCCAATAGCAGTAGCAACAGACAGCATGTCTGCAGAGTAGAGAAAGGAACTGTTTAACATGCTCCAGAGTCTCTTACTTGTGAGTGGCATAAGCGCGCAACTGCCAAGTGCGGTACGAATAAAAAGTATAATTCTTGTAGGAGGAAGTGTCGCATTTTCATCTTGCTACAAACTCGACGCACCCAGCAGTTTACAAATGAGAGATCTTGCATATGGAATATCAATTTGAAGATTTTGTATCTTTTGAATTCTTCTGCTTTATTATTACAGGCTCTTCAAAGTTATTTATTTCTTTGCGATACTACTAGAATATAAACTGTTAAACATTGTTTTATCTTCCCTTGGATTTAGTTCCTCAGATGCATTCCATTTATAAAAATGTTACGCGAGTTAACTATGTTTGTTATTCATTATTCATTCATTGAATATATCATTCTATTGCGAAAGACGAAGACGAAGAAGAAAAGATAAAAGTGAATTGGAAAATATTTGTATTAAAATAAACTCGAATAAAAAATAATGGTAAATAAACTATTATAATTTCGGCGAGAATTCTTTACCATTTCCATAGCAACTTATCCAAATCGAACCTATATGATACCGATCTCTAAAAAAAGTTAATATGTAATCTATATCAGGTGAGTCCACTTGGAATTTCGTTCACGCCTAATCAAGTCTAATCTTAAGTCCGTGTCTTATCAGTGATCACGAGGACAGTGTCCTGATCGTCAATCTACTCATCCAAGCTGATCCTGTTGGGTTTTCGAGTTGGCGTTCAGAGCATTACCGTTAACACCGTCACGATTCTTGTTGGTAGCAGCGGCGTTTTGTTGTTGCAAAAGCTTCGTCCGGGGCAGAAAGCTCCGCCTGGGGTCGATCCAACTGGGGTTAAAGTTGCCAGTGATTGGTCAGTGATATCGATGCGTCGCGACGTTGGAACCAATAGCATCGCGACGCTTCTGGATGCGCTGACATCCTGACTTTGTGGTCCCTGCCATCGCCGCCGCCGCCGCCACCACCGTCGACGCCGACGCCGACGCCGACGCCGTCGCCGTCCGCGGCGATGACGACCACGACGTCAGGCGACGTCCACGACGTTCTCCGTCGCGTACCCCGCGCGCTTCCTCTACCCATTCCGCTCGTAATCATATCTGGACGTAATTATTGGTGAGTCCTTACTCGTTTGACTCACGTTTTTAATTCGTCCCTTTTATATTTCTTCATTCTTTTATTTCTTTACACTTTTTTCCCAATTTTTATCCTATAAACTTTCATCGATTTTTCGGGCCAAAGGCTTTTTTGGTACCTCTGCGGAAGAGTCCTTCAGGGCCGCAGGATTCTGAGTTAGTTTTTTAAGTGCGAGGAGGGTGAACGATGGGCGAGATTGTCCTCGGTGGAACAAGTAAGGTGGTTTTTTTGTGGGTGAATTGTAATGTGAATCAAGTGTGACATGTCAGGAGCCTGGGTGAAGATCATCGAGATTCGCGAAAGTGAAGATAATTTTGGTGTCTTCGGAATTCTGTTATGTTCTGGGATTTTTACAAGATTTCGTCGATCGCGAGTGTGAGAGTTTCTAAGGGCGAGGTTCGTCCTAATTGCGATAAGGAAATCTGTGGAAAAATTGGGTGGTAGTAATGTCAAAGATCACAAGAATGTCAGGGCTATCCTTGTATTGATCTGCGCCGGTTCTTTTTATCACTATTCCCAAAGTAACGATTATTCCAATTGTTCTTGTTAGTTCGACACGAAGAACAAATGAATTCGATGAGTTTATCCTGTTTCATTTCTATTTTTTCAAACTTCTTCAATCATGATCACTGTCAATTTTCGAGCAATTGAAAATCCTTGGGAAAAGTGCAGATCTCCAGTAAGATACTGTCGACGAATCCTTCAATTCCTGGGTGAATTATCACAGAAAATCGGTTGATTATTGTTTGAAAATGGGATTAGAGTAATAAGGGAGTTTTAACGAAGAGAATAAAAATGGTGAATGATATATTGTCAGGTGTATCTCGCAAGAATATCCACCGGCCATTAAGTTATCGTGGAACAGTTTCCATTTTAGCACTTCCACCCTAATTCGTCGACACGTGTTGTGCTTTTTCTGCCTTTTGTCTGTCACGTGCCGTTTTAATATCCAAGGGCCATTGTCCCAGGATATGCGTCTCTTCGCGATCGCCCGAGTGATCGCCGTAACGATTTTCGCGATTGCACTTGAGGCACCCTCGATGATGCAGCTGCACGCTTCGTCCCTTTCACCATTGTTTTATGGCTCCTGCAACGAGGACACTCGATCCTCCTAAGAGCAAAGAAACAGAGCAATCGAAGACTCTAAAGTGGAAAATTCTAGATGAACATCGATTATGCGTGCCATCGATTATATTATATACCACTGGTTAGAAACATGGAACCATTTTGGTTATTGTTTCCTTTGACAAAAATGAATTCTTCTCTCGACTCCATTCTCTATTCAAATTCAAAATTTCACCATTAAATCATTTCAACTTTTTACTCAATAAATTCTGCAATAATGTAATTGAAGAAGAAGATATATTTAATTGTCAACGATATGTATTTTTTAAACTGTAACTCGACAGTTTTCTAAAATGCTATACGATACCAAGTTTATCAATTAAACAAATTCCGGACAGTATTATGTCATTCGAAGTATATTTAATTATTGGGAATTCATTTCGTAATTGATATTATGGACGGTTTATGGTCAATAGACCGTTGATTAAGTAATCGAAGCTTTCATCGAATCTACCCTGTCACTACAATTTTCCTAACTCTCGCCGGATCTAATTTCCCTCAAGTTTCATTGCTATTCCCGTAATTTCGCTTAATAGGTCGGCGAAAAGCTTAAGTGAAAAATATGACCCGAGATACGGCAGGTCGCTCGTTTCTTCTCGCAGTTTTCCATCCCCTCGAAGACGCTCCCTCGAGAGACCGAGGATTAAGGGTGGAGAGGCTACCACTCCAAATAAACAGCCCTACTCCAACCCTCGAATCTTCTCTCTGTTTCTCGAATCTCTACTCGGAGATACAACTGAGGTTTGGGAAACCAGTCTCAGCCTTAAGGGAACACTCCCTGCAAACCCTTAAATATAACACTCGCCCTAATACCACATATTCTGGCGGAAAAATGAAAGTTTAAAACTCCTATTCTCACACATTGTATTTTACCAGTATTTTTTTCTTTTATGTTAAGATTTAAAGTCACTGGTAACTTTAATATAAAATATTCTATGTGAAATATACATCTCTCTGTTCTTTCGAATATAGTTTCTTCATTCTCAGTATTCTATTTAGTACAGGTGCCTTTGAGAAATTCAATGCTACCGAGAAATATATTTCAAGTAAAACTTTTTATGGATCGCAATTCTACAGTTTTATTATATAACTGTTCGATTGCATCACTGATTTTATATCCCGTTTTTTCTCGAATAATAAAATTCTAGTTTAGGTGCTGAAAGAATATATAACTTAAAGTTTGATCAATTTTCCTGTTTTTGAGCTGAAAATGTTTTATTGAGTGACCTTAATCCAATTGTACGCGTCGACTAAGTTGTATTACATATTTCGAGTTTATTGTCGAGTATTCGAGCTGAATTTTAGATTGAGAATTTCAAGATACGTGTATTGATGGAAGTTGAATTCCTTATGTGAGCATCTTGTAATGAACATTACGGGCTTCAGGGGCTGCCAAGGACCGCAACAACTACTTCAAGACTTGACGCAACCCCAATAATTGGAAAATGTCCGGATTCGCGGCGGCGGGTCTCGGGGCCTTCGACAACATCAAGACTAAAGCTTCGCAAAAACTCGCTGGGTATGATCACTCATCCTCCCTAATCATTCCCTAAAAAAAACTGATCATATTTCATAAAACAACTCAAATATACACCACTATTACTTTTCCAAAATTCTATACCTCTTTTTGAAGCCAAATCTTCAACTTTTGCTCCGATTAAACTATAAATATATTGAATAACAATAATCACGAAAAAGGTGCTACTTATTAAGCTGATACAATTCATATTAAACAAAGTTAAATAATGAAGCGAATCGAATGAATTTTTAATGTAATTGGATAAATGAGTGATAGGAAGAAGTATGTATGTATGTACATACAAGAGTATACAAGGATAAATTTGAATGTGTTTCGCAGACTGAGAAGAGGCAATAATGCAGGCTACGAAGAATTTGAGATGCCCCGCGAGGGTAGCAAGGACAATAAGGGGTTCGACGACGAGAGAGGATACAGCAGACAAGCGTCTTTCGAGTCACTACCCGAACCCGAAAGACCGCCTCTGCGACACATAGACACCTACTGCATGCCAGAGTGTCCTTGTTTGTCGAAACGATATACTATTGCGACTTTGGCCTGCATGGGTGAGTCTCTTCTCAACAATAGAACAACCTCAATTACACTATCTATCAAGGATACATGCGTGACATACGTAATACTCTCCATCATCCTTTCGTCACACTTCTACATTAAATAAACAAAGCAGTATACGTGCAAACAGTTTTTGCACGATTGGTTGATTCGTGAAAAACTAGATCGAGAGGTATTGTTTTTTAAGATATAAATTTGAATTTTTTTTTTACGATGAACTTGGATCTTGCAGGATTTATTATTTCATTTGGTATGCGATGCAACATGGGAATGGCAAAACTTGCTATGAAGAATTCAACGGACGATGACAATAGTACTTTCAAATTCAATTGGACGGTTGGTACACAGAGTGCTTTGGATTCATCGTTCTTTTGGGGATACCTTATAACACAGGTACCGGGAGGATTCCTCGCGTCGCTCTATCCTGCCAACAGAATTTTCGGAGCTGCGATTGCAGTTTCTTCGTTCCTGAATTTACTCGTACCTGGAGCTTTGAAGATCGATCCGATTATGGACATGTGCGTGCAGGTGGTTAAAGGTCTTGTCGAGGTGCGCTTTCACAGTTTTTCTATCACTTTTCCTATTTTTCTACTATTTTCATCATTTTTAAATACCTAAGATAATTATTATTATTATTACTAGGTATCTAGAAAAACATTCTTATTTTACATAATATATAATTTCACTTATATACACTTTATTCTACATTACATAATAAAAGTTGAGTTAATAAAACAGTTTGATTGCTCGTGCTTTTTTTTAATAGTCTATTTGTTGCTTGGAATGCAAGAATCGAGTGATTTAGTGTCTTTTGTACTCCAGGGGGTAACATATCCAGCGTGTCACGGTATCTGGAAGTATTGGGCTCCACCGTTGGAAAGATCGCGATTAGCTACCCTGGCATTCTGCGGTTCGTACGCTGCTGTAGTGATAGGAATGCCTTTATCCGGTTACCTGAGTCAGTGGTTCGGTTGGACAGCATCCTTTTACTTCTACGGTGAGCTTCTACTAGTCTAAATATTTCTATCTTTACTTTTACAATAAAAATCTCCATACTAATCAAATCTTCTTTTCGATCTATCCAATTTTTCTTTCTTTCGTAAAATCCTACTTTTTACGAATTAATTTATTGCTTACTAATAGCCTTCGATCGGAACATTGGCAGGAATCTGTGGGTTGATTTGGTATTTCTTCTGGCTTTGGTTGGCCTTTGAGAAGCCGTCGAAGCATCCTAGCATCTCTGCTCGAGAGCTTCGCTATATCGAAGATTCACTTGGGCAAGCGCAAGCGCAAATCCCAATGCCAACTTTCTCGACGACACCTTGGCGCAAATTTTTCACTTCTATGCCGGTGCATGCCATCATCGTCGCGAACTTCTGCAGATCCTGGAACTTTTATCTTCTCGTTCTATTTCAAGCGCGATTTATGCACGAGTCCTTTGACATGCCCCTCGTCGAGGTACGTATTTTCTCCGAATTTCACTTTTGAAAAATTCCACTTTACAATCAATAACAGTTTTATCGATAAAATATCGATTTTCATGCAAAATATTTAAATTTGTAATCTATCGTAAGTCTCGAAAATATCAAATTCTTAATATAGTAGGAAAACTAAAGTTTTTATTCGATAAACATCCGAGGTTTAATTATTGATAGGATAAGGATTCTTAATAAAAGTATCGAGGAATAACATTATTTTCCAGACTGGCGTAATTGGGTCGCTACCGCATTTGCTGATGACAACGATCGTGCCATGCGGTGGTCTTCTTGCGGATCATCTTCGCAAGAGTGGTACTCTATCGACGACGAACGTGAGAAAATTGTTCAATTGCGGTGGCTTCGGTATGGAGGCGATTTTCTTCCTGGTTGTGGCGGATGCCACTACTCACAGAAATGGCACAGCTGCCACGGTGGCCCTGGCAATCGGCGTCGCTTGCAGTGGCTTCGCGATTTCCGGTTTCAATGTCAATCATCTGGACATCGCACCTAGATACGCTAGCATATTGATGGGGATGTCGAACGGAGTTGGTACCATAGCTGGTCTCCTGGTTCCTTTCTTTGTCAACAATATAACAGCGAACAAGGTTCGTTCCTTATCATTTACTACCTTCACTCGTTATCAATATTCATCCGAATCTTAATTATAAATTGCAACAATTAACTTTAATTTTGATTATTAAATTGAATTTGAAGAATTCCGTTACTAGAATTGAATTTTAGATATTGGAAAAGAGAATTGAATGTTAGATTGTCGATTCAATTGTTACATTAGTCAAATGAAACGTTGATTGTTGTTTTGCAGGATGCTCAAAGCTGGAAGAACGTCTTCATCATAGCGGCATGCGTTCACGCGTTTGGCGTGACATTCTACGCGATCTTTTGTTCTGGAGAATTGCAACCATGGGCAGATCCAACCCTGGAGGAGCAGAAGAGTTGGAATCAAATGGACGATTTTGGACAACCCAAGCCTCTGCTACCCCCACCACCGAAAATGATGCAATCCGAATTCATAGTAATTATCAAAACGTTTCATAACACATTCCGCAGTATTACTTTCCCACAATAATAATAATAATAGTTTTATTTAAGTTGCATAATTGAAAAGTACGATGCAGAAGCAAACTCAATATTCAAATTTTCTGTTGATATGGATAAATATTGTGATAACATTGTTACAATTTATTCCGTAGGGGATTAATTTAAAAAGAGAAAACGATTGATTATTAAGTACAATATTTAGGATAGAAAGATTAATTAGGAGTCGTTAACGTTTTAAATTGAATTTTCAGAAACAACCGTCTCTGACCGGCGACGCACCACCCGCCTGGGACCCCTATTCTCAGCAGCAACCCCCTGACAGCGGCGCGTACCCTCAACAAGAGAAGCCACCGGTAATAAGTTATGGATCAACAGAAGTTAGCAGCAATAATCCGTTCCACTCGACAAATCCGTTTGCCAGTGACGTGAGTACATCTTTGGTACAACCTCCAGCAGTGGACGACTACTCGCATGATCCTGTTCAGAATCAACAGTGGAACTGAGAAGCTTACGAGTCAAGGGAGGTATATCTCATATCCACCTCAAGAGATCTCTGATCGTCTCTTCTATTAATTTCTTTATTATCCAGTAATATTCTTCCCTTGAGTAAATCTCTGTATTCGGTTGATTTTCTTTGTCAACTATGCGAGAGGTGCGCCTCTGTCGACTTCCGGTCGCCGGAAGACTTCAATGAACGAAGTTGTATTGCAATTGCTGCAATCACAATGAAAGTATTAGTAATATTATCTGCAATAAGAAACCCTGCGGGTATTTTCGCCGTTTCGAAGGAATTAGGCGATTCGAAATGTTAACTGGTTTAACACGAAAGTATTAAGAATTCAGTGTAGCAACTTTTCGAACATTTTTTCGGGCCCGTCATCGCGTCAGGCGAAGAACGACATTCGCGAGAGATTCGTTTCCGAAAACTTTCTACATCAATTAATTCGCCAATGTGCACTTTCACATTGGCAATGCGAAAGCAGACTACGGAAACACTCGGCTAAATCCAAATTGGCATTTTCATGCAAAGTAGCTGAACTTTCGCGAATTCGGGAAAAATCTTTTTTGAGCCAGTGTGGCCGATATTAAGACTATAAGAAACACGATGAAAGTATTTCAGTCAAATGCGAGGTGATTCATTTCGTCCTATATCTATATGTCGCGAATTAGTTTTTTTGCATAGTATTGCGGGTCACGAGCCACTCAAGGAGAAATCCATTCTCTCAGACAATAATGGCTAGAGTTACCGCAGACAATAATCAGACTCTTCGCAGGACAATAATAAGGAATCTTGATTTAGTGTGGCGACGAAGATGCGTCGAAAAAGGAGAGAATCCTACTACGATGAATTTAGTTGATTGCTAAAGTGAATCTGATAATAATCCAATGCTGGACTTCGGGTCACCGGTGACCCAAGAAATCTCGTTTCAATTTAATTCGAGATTCAACGAGACGCACCACTCTCGAGATTATTATCTCTTCTCTAGTTAATTTCATGATTAATGACTTTCCGACAATACTATGACAATACGAAAAGAAGAACAAGTGGTTGCAAATAGGAAGTCAGAGAAAGTATCTTCTTTTTATTATTCCAATATTATACAGTATATATATATATTCACTCTGATCTCTAATTAACTCGAGCTTAACGCAAGGAGAAACGATGCGACCCGGGGTCCAGATAATAAGGATACAGTCACAAAGCAAGGATCTCTCGTTGTGGATAAAGCATCTATTCAACCGGTACTTACAAAAGTGGTCTAATATCTTGCATTCGAAAGAAAATGATATCTCATCAATAATATACTATATCGTAAATGGATCAGCTGGTTTCTTGCTTACGAGGAATAAAATGGACCTCTGATTTAGACCACTTTTTTAATTACTGCCACTTATGCGGCCGGGTATGTTGCTTCAACGCACATATTCCGACATAGTACAACTAGGTCACGATGAAAACTAGCGCGTATGCGCGCGCGAGTATAGACAGGACGAGTAGAGTAATTAATAATCGAAACGTCAATATTTTACGATTCATCAAACGCACGTGAGTTCCGAGTTAACTGAGCTAGTGGTTCGACGTTGACGATAACGATGGAGAATAAGAACTATGCGAGGTTAACGAAAGAGCGATTCGAGTACAAGGAGAATCCTAGATCGAGTCCTTTTGGGTGTTTAATAGAGTATAATCATCTATAGGATCCTCGGACGTCGTTTAGAATATAAATTTCTTCCTAATATTTTTCATTTCTTCTTTCGTATAAAATAGTCTAATTCTCTGTTTTAACATTTTTTATCAAACAACGTTATTTATACAATAGAATTATCTTCAATATTCTATTCGCAAAATAGCATTATTCACAATATTGCAAAAATGCTTTAACATATTCGTAGAATAATCGAATTACTTTTTATTCTTCTGATTTCGAAATTCGGAAAGAATTCTAATCAATGCGATGTCTAAGGATTCTCGAAACGTATGAAAGTATATTCGTAAGAAAGTGATAAAAAAATGAAAGTATTAGCATTGATAAGTGAAAAATCGTAACGCGAACAGGAGGAACACCCTCCCCAAAAAAGGTGACATAACTCACTGATATATTACCTTACGCGTACGAAACTCGAAGAAAGTATATACGAAAGTTGCGAGTTGCTAGTTGAAATTTTAGAAAGATTCCGTTATATTCTATTTAGATGTATATCGCCTAACGTACACGTATATTCCACATACACAGATTATAGTATACGACGCATCCCAGAATCCCAACCCAAGAAAACTCTGTGCCCCATTAACACGTTGACAGCCGTGTCATTCGATTTAATCCTGTTGTATTGAAAAATTCTCATCAACTTCCTAATATTTTCAAAAAACTCATTCAATCTCACAATCAAATTAACTATTTCAACTACATTTCTAAAATATTTTGCATTCCATATCTTTCAACCTTTCTCACTTGAATTTATTTACTTATTGAACACTGATAAATCAATTTAGTCTCCTTGGCAGTCAAGGTGTTAATATCCGGTGCCAAGACATCCTATCAGCCCCTGTTTCGCTGGCGAATTGTATTTACACATGACGCGTATACACCCCCCTCCAGGATATACACACTTTGGAAAGTAAATCCACATACTATATATACATATATAAATAAAAAAAATCGTGTACGAAGGAATGGTAGAACATCGCACGGAATGGCATGACGTATGTGAGTACACATATTTAAATGTACTTAAGTTTAAGTAAGAGTACTACATACCACATTGGGAGCGGCCTCTCTTTTCGTTGCCCGAGGATCCTCCACCAGGGGTTTAGTCAATTTTCGCGGGACATTTTTATCCAGCTACAGATCACTCGGTGTAATACACGTACATATACATATACAAATATATATATATATACTATATAATGGATATTATATACGTAATATACGCGTCTAGATTTGACGATGCATATGATACATATATTATGTACTTGCACATACGACACGTATGTACTGGCAATTCGATTCAGCAGCGAGCCTTTCTTCTAATACATATATATATATATGCTATATACTAGCATATATGCTATATACATAGTATATATATAAAAAAAAGGAAGAATCTTGAATTTCTGCAGCTCGCTTCTTCTTTCGTCAATATATCGAGTGACACATCTGCACATACGAATATACATATGTATGTGACACGTGTATGTACACGCTGCCAGGTGGTTAAATAGAAGAGAAGAGAGAGAGAGAGTGTGAGAGAGAAAGAGATAGAGAGAAAGGGAGAGAGTGTCGATGACGAGAAAGCGTTATCAGTGATCGCCAATGCACTAGCAATATTGTACGTGTACGCATTGATCGTATGTGTGCTTTGATTAGGAATATTAAGGAGAGAAGAGGGAGAAGATGCGGACGGAACGCTTTGACAGAATTGTAATAATAGGATCGTAGAATGTTTAAATATTTCCCTTGAGCAGATTCAAAATTGCATTTTCAATGATTTTCTTTTTTTTGGAGTTTTTCTGTGAATTTTGGGTCTTATTCTACTGAGCAGTTTTTATTGTTTATTTAATGCCAGTTTTTATCCGTATTAGTATTTTTATTTTATTAGGAATTTTTGTAAGTCATCGAAAATGGGTTTTTTAATATCGTGGTTATTTAATGTTTAGGTTCGATTTGAATTAATCTGCTCGGGATTAGAATTAGGATAGAAGGTGTATGAACCGAAAAGAAAGCCTCTGGAATGTGAATTAGGCTTCGGTATATATATATATACAATACATATACACAATTATTATTTCCGCTGTCTTGCAACGGTGTTGACAATAATTTATCTGGTAATAATCGTGCACATGTTATTATAAGCAACAAACCCAGTAGAGTTTTTATTCCTGTTGAATCGTTTATCGTGACTCGCTGATCAAAAACCCAATTATCTCTCGAAAAGTTTCCTGAGTCACGACGTGTGTGTTTATTAGCAAGAATTTGTTAAGATTGATGATAATGATTTGTTACCAACAATGAATTACGGCGCTGAGCGCTCTACTCTATTGACGTGTTTCATTCGCTCGTTTCAAAAGCAATTGAGCTGTGGTAAAATCTGTTTCAATACGATATAGCCGATACATATTAGTCGACAGAGATTCGAGCCACGATTGTTACTTCTCGATGACAATAATTCTATCTCGCGATTCTCGTGAGATTGACAATAATACTTTTTATGGATACTACCGCAATTTTTTACCTTAATTTCCGACGAAAGAAAAAACATTCTCACAAATTCAAAATACATATATTTAACTAAAGTCTGAAATAAAGATACAATATAAAATATAGTACAAAAGCACATCGAAGAGTTTTCTTTTCAATAAACAATAAGATTTACTCTTGAAAAGCAGATTCTACAATAAACTAGTAGAAAGAAATTAAATATCCATAAAATTGTTTATCTTCAAATTGAAACAATCGTGGCTCGTATTCCATTGTGTAATAAAAGAACATAAGAAATCAGGTTTACTTGCTATTGTGTCGAAGTTGTAGTGACTGGCCTAACGTAAATGACAGTTTCACTATCACCAGTCAACCACGAAATACCCTGGCCTCGAGGATATCCATCGATTATAACAATTACGAAATCCATCTAGGCTAAGTTCTAATGCTGTTCGAACAATAATAATGATATATTTATATATACACATATATATATACACACATACATGATATATATATATATATACTATACATACAGTACATATTATATATACATATATACATATAGTTTCAATAATAAGTTACGACAATAAATCGAACGACATATGGGGTGAGCCGGTGTGAATTTAATCGATCGATCATTGATTTACATTGCGAGAAAGAAAATACAATACGATATAAAGGAATCGTGGGAAATGGTTTTGCCGAGATATTTTACGATACATTTTATGCTGATATATATTTTTCTCTTATAAGTACTTCACTTTACCACTTTCGTCGCACTTTTACTTCTCTCGGTGCACCCTGTATCGCTTTCCAACGTCACTGGCTTTACGCATGTCTGCGTGTTTATTGTTGCAGCGACTCTATTCGACCCTAGAATAACATATGCGATTAATTCAGAGTTCAATTTCATCAGTGATCTTTTCTGTCATTCTCTTGATTTTAGGTCTTATAGTAGACTAGAATTAAGAAAAGTAGCAGCGAAGATGAAAAAATCAATTTTACTTCGAATTTGTAATTTTCATTTTTATTTTGACTTTTAGCAAGAATCTCGAAAAACTCGGACAATACTATAATAGAGTTGTTCTAGGGTCTCTAGGAGAAGGTTTACTTATTTAAGCGTGTATAATTAAAAAAGACAATACTGAGGCCCAGTTTCTTGCGTGGCAAATTAATTACAGTATAAAAAAGAATCCTACGGTGCGAGAATGTTAGCTAAGATTGAAATTATGAAGAATATCTTCTCAGCAGTTAAGATTAGCGTGCAGACTCATGCAGAATGTCGTAATGAACCCTTTTTAGAAAGAGAATCGTGCGCGAAAGAGAGAGTGAAAGAGAGAGAGAAGAGGAACTCTCTGGAATTTTGCGTATAAAGATACACGTTGCATCAAATCAAAGCATATCCATCAGATTATAGTTGCAAATTCCGTGTTCAGAACGGAGGGAATAATGTGCGAATAAAACGCGATGCTTCTACTAGTAAAGAATAGTAATAGAATCGTTGACTCTTCCGGTGAGTTATGTAAAATTGCGCCCAAGCGAAATGAGTGTTGCATCGTATGGACATAGGTTTCGAGCACGCAGAGACGATTATACCCTCTGTTCTGGAAAGAGGAAGGAAAGTATGTGCGGTGGACTCCCTTTTATCAGCGATGTCGTTTTAGCTGACTTGCAATTTTTATTTAACCATGCAAAACACAATTCTTATTCAATTACAGTTATTTATTTATATAATTCCTATATTAATCACTCGTTACTTATTAAATTCAATCTTCTTTATTATATTCCATTTAATAAATTTCCAAAATAATCACTTTTACTTTATGAAAATAAATAACAAATAACTGTGTAGATCAGCTAATTCGGAGTCCATCGTGTCATTTATAATAAAATAAGTCTATACTTACAATTAGCAGTCAGTTAAAAAATTCCTCATCTGCATCCGTTTGCGCGACTCAACGCAATACACCTTGTATACATTTACTTACACTATACATGTTATATATACACACGACCTACATAATATACATAATATATATATATATACGTGTACCCCAGTAGCAAGACGTTATACTGTATAATAAATTTCCGATGGTGCGTAATTAAGATGTGAAGCCGACGTTACATCGGCCTTGTTTTGCGAATGTGTATCAATTATCCTATCGACAATAACGAGAAATCATAAGTTCTATACGTTCCGAGGACAATAAAGTTCAAAAATCACAGTTAAATGTTACATGTTTTCTGCTGAAATATTATATTCTTTCAGCTGTGTTTAACGTTACAAATAAGTTACGACTTTTTTTTCCTATTTTTCTTCGAAAAATTATTAAGAAGAAAATGTTGATGAATTAAATGCTTGAGTAGTTTTACTGTTTCGTTGATATATTATATATATTCAAGTTGGTATTTGTATTTCGAATGGAATGTATTAATGCGAATTCTACGGAGAAATTGTGTGCACAATAATAATTATATATATATATATATATGCATATACTCGATGGATCTTATTGTTAGCTTATCGAGACAGACAATATAAGATCGTTAGGATCGATAGTGGCGAAGAAAAGAAATCTACAATTTTTTAACGTTTATTTAATAACGTAGGAAGATTATTCAATATTTTATTTAATATCAGTGTTACTGAGAAATGGAAATTTGAATTCGAAATCTTTTTCTTTCGCCACTGTAGATCCTTCGACGATCGATATTCACGTGTACACTGATTAAGGTTCGTCGCGAAGATCTAGAAGTTACGCGTGAGACAAAAGTATCTGCTCTTCCGTGCTGTGCATCAAATGGTATACGCGAGCAAATCGATCATGATGATTCGCGTTTTCGTCTTCGGATCCCTCCGAGAATTAAAGCTGGCAAGTTTCGTGTCAAGCAGTACAAGTAGAGTTCAATATCCTCGTCTTTTTTCCTATCTCCTAGTTGCAAATCATTTTACGATCGATACCTTGATCGCCATGTAATCGAAATTTTGCGAATTATTTTCCTATCATTCTATACAAATCGCATAATTATCACGAGAGAGATAATTAAGATCAATTAGAACCTGTATTAACTCAACCCGTTTCACTCGCTATACGTTTCGATCTGTTCAATAATTAACTACCACATCATCATTCGTTTATTCTTCCATTTATTCTTAAAATTTCATTTGGATTGATTTGTTACATTGATTAAGAGTTTCAACTGCTAATTGGAATTTCCATTTACCGCTCGAATAGTCTGTTTTATAATTGTTGCAATTTATACAGTGAGTCAGTAATGAGTCACGCATGGTTGAAAGTATTAAATTACGTGTAGTTAATGAAATTTTGATTGAAGCAAACCATATAACATTGCAATAGATTCTCTATTTGGCGGTCAACGTGTTAACGATAAATATCTTCACCTTGAAGGATCAACGATTAGAGACATTAGTAGAAGAAATAGTTGATCTACTCGTTAAGAATCTCCCCCGCATTCAGAATAATTATTCTGTTGTTTTCTAATGACTTCTAGGTCGAATCGATGAGAAAAAAAAAAACAATTATCTATTGTGTCATTGTCATTTTCTCGGTCTCTCTTTCTCCTTGTCTTTCTGTCCCCTTTTTATCCCCCCTCCCATTCCGCAAGAATATTTCACGAAGAAATCTATTTTGACTGTTCGGATATATATTATACATACGTATTATATATGTATATGTATAGTGAGCCTGTTCTATAACGCATAGTCGCTAAACGTTTAGAGTGAATCATTGTTACGCGCCGATACGGTCTCGTTTGTTAATAATTATTACCTACACAATAATTATGTAAAATATGTATATGTATACTGTAATTTTGAGTGTATTATGTAATTAAAATCAGACAAATACTGACTATTGACAATAAATTGTAAGTCGATCTTTTCAAGGCGAACACTTTTCACTCGAGCTACTTTTGGAAGCTGGAGTCGTGTCGTTCAAAATGGAAATGGTATTGAGCTGACAAGTTTCTTCAACGACTTTTCAGGAAAACTCTGATCGCATTCTTTTCTTGCAATGCTAACCACTTTTCACTCTGAATTACGTAATTTTTGAGTTTTTTTTTCTTAATTAGATGTGTCTTAAGTGTTATTCGTTCAATCAATTTCATTAACACGAATATCGTTTTTTTTATTTTCTCATTAAAAAATTGCTTCATTTCTGCTAATTATTTTATCCTGAAAAAATCAATTATTCGTGGAATGACGAACTGTGGTAAAAAGGTATTGAAATCAGCAATTCGGAATAAGAAAGGTTTCTTGACGTATATATGTCAGCTTCCAGGAGAAATTATTCTAATCAAAGATTATAGTATCACGATCTCTCGGTCTAAAACGAAAGCTACTGACAAGTTGTCTCACAAACAGAGAGACTTTCAACGGACGTTCCCTCCGTCGAGATGGAAAACCGGAACGAATGATGATGATCATAATGATGATGCTGACGACACGCGACACTTTCCTTTTCCGTTTCCGGGAAGCAGATGTGCCAATCGGTGCCAACGAGATCCTGTGTGTGTGTGTGTGTTTAATCACACGACTATTACCACGTTAATCAAGGGAAACTAGTAACTAACAAGTCAAGTACTCATTTGCACCATTTAATTTCAGCACTCAATGAACTATTATATCAGATTCTAGAAATTGAATCTTGATAAAATAATTTACATTTAAAGAACAAAATTAAAATAGATTTGTCTCGAATTGCCAATTAAAAAATGATTGTTTATGGAACTTAAATGAGTTAATTTCGATTCAAAAAATTATATTGAATAGTAATTTACGGAATGTTCTTTTCTTCGAATTAGATCGTGGGAATATTTTAACTGGAGTTTTAGGATGAAATTAATTGTAAGATGATCAATTAGGGAAAAAGGGTAAATGTAGAGTGTTAAAGTTGAGTTAGCGAGGATGACACGAGATGCGTTGACTGATGTCGCGTGTGCAGAAGCGTACGAAGCAGTGCGACTAGTAAAAAGGAAGGGCGGTAGTCAGACTTACTTTCTAAATTCCCCCGTGTGTATACGGATCCACCGGGGGCCAGAGTCCCCGAGTCAGCCTGCATTTTGCAATCGGCCGCGAGAAGCGGCGGGAATCGCTTTTACTGATTTTTCACCACCGCCTCGACTGGATGTTATATCACAAACCACGCCAGTGCGGGAGATGGCGGTCAGTGTCGTTAAGTGCTTGTTCTTCGGTCTCCACGTTCTCTTATACTATCGTAAGTAATTACTATTTTATCAAATATCTTTTCTCTTCTTATTCATTTCCTCCTTCATTTATACTTCTTCCACTTTTCATCCCCAATTTTGCTACATTTCTGTCATAATCTTGCTGGACAAGTTCCAGTGCATTTAGAAGCTAGAACGATTTAAAAAAGATCATGAAAATCATCATCAAAATATCATCATGAAAAAGATCATCATGAAAATATTGTTTCATGATGAGAGTGAGTGAGTACAATGGTATCAACTACCACATTGTCAAATTCATCAAAGTTAATTTTGAGTCAAATCAAGATTGAAACGATTTACAAAAACACTTGTTAATATCAATAAAATTTTAACAGAATCAATCACTAGGAATTTTTATTCATAAAAATCATCGAATAATAATCTTAATATTCTTGTTATTGAAAATATAGAGCTTTATTATTAATCTGACGTCTGATCGATATTATCCGATATTGTTACTGGTGATAAGTAGTAGTGTCACGCGAGACGATCATTCAACTGTTCACATAGGTAGCAAAAGGAAACTAGTGTTACGGGGAGAAAACTTTCATTAACTCTCAGTAATCGAAAGTTTCGCATATAGACGTGGAAGAATACGAGCTGCTTAAGTCACGTTACCTGTCGATCTTCCGCTTTAACGATCTTCCACGTGTTACTAATTTCCTTTGCCGAACGAATCTTACACGATCTCGAAGAGCATCCTCATTAACTTCGAGGACATACTAAGTACTCTATGTTCGTTTCGCTCATCAATTCCAGCGTATACGTAATGCTGATTCTAAGTTCCAGTTAGACTGACCCTGATTCACAGTTTTTGCGATCGTTGACTCGCGACAGCCGTAGTATGTCAATGTTGCTCGAGCAACCGCGTAGTAATTATGATTTTAAGCTTCTTCTTCGTTGCTCGTTTCGCTTCACTGCGAAGAGGGTGTCCTCTACATCCTCGTTGAAAGAAATTCAGTGGGAAAAATGAGGCGAAGCGCGCGACCTTCACCTCGTTCCTCGAATCCTTCGCGTGATCTAATAATCGATTATCAAGTATTTGCCGTAATATTTATTCAATCGATATTTATATAAGCTATTGATTTAACAATAATTAAAAACAATCTTTTCTGAAGCTGTTAGAAAAACTGAATAATTTTTTAAATGGAATAAATTGATTTTTTATTTCATGAAACCATTTATTTTACTCCATTTTAATATTATTTGTGGACAGTGATTAATTACCGATTTTCTGGATTTTCCTGCAGATAATGTAGGCGCACAGAAAGACAACAATAACAACAACAACAACAACAACAAGACGATTAAGGATCTCTTTAATAACACATCCTGTGCGAAGCCGCCCTTTGAGTGTCCACATCCTCAAATAGAATTTTATTTATACACAAGGTGAGTCAGTAAAAGTATTTTTCTTCTTTTCGCTTCTTCCGGTTGTGATTATTCTTTTGTATCCGGTGGACCAACGGTGCCTGGTACTTGTTGAACGGAGGAAGCGCCTTCGGGCGTGTTAAACTCTCGATTTCAAGATCACGATCGCTTCATCTTGAATTGAAAGTGGCCTCATTTCGAGGAGGCTCACCTTTCTCCGAGAGCTATACATAGTTGGGGGCCTTGTCGCTTCTCAGAGACTTTTACTCGTGCGCGTAAGCGTCCATTGCCCATTTGACCATTCCGGAATCGTCTTCCTTCTAAGCGACCTGCATTCATCTTGCCGAATGTGACAGTGAAACTTTTCGAAATTTTCAAATCTTCAAAGATTAATCATCATTAGAATACACGTTGAAACAAACTCAAAGATTCATGTCAAATGTTTTCTTTGTTAAAAAGAAATTAATTGTTTTACCGATTAATTACCGTGTTTCTGTCAATTATTCAAATTATTTCAGCCTGTGTTATTTATTGTTTGAGACAGAATTTAGTTAAGTTGTAAATTTAGAAGATTAGTAGAGATTTTTAGTGAGATTATTTCGATCGACTTTGTATCAAATCGAGTGTATTAAATTATATATCTGGATAGTTTCCGAACGAGTATGTTAATGCAAAAGAGCAGTGAGTCGCACTTAAAGAGGTAAGAAAGCGAACTAAACGTTTTAGAGGAAGAGTTTGACTTATGAATTATGACCACTTTCCCCTTCCGTTGAGAGAAAAAAAGACTCCAAAATTCGAAGGCAGCCAATTATGTCTTTTGTGCGCGATCTCAACCAGTAAATCCTACAATTTTGAACCACGATGATTTAGTCATTAGACGTTTGAGTTTATTTGTGTCAGTGCACTGCCTCTAGGCCGTTCACCTCGGCAGCCTTCACCGAGAGCGGATATTGAGCAGAATGCTACAAGAATTTTCATCTCAAATTCCATATCAATATTAGAAACATGAAGACACATGTTTCCTTCTGTAAAAAAAAAAACCTTAAAAATCAAGAGACTAAGAAAGCATAACATTTGGCACAAAAACGTATTTTTTTAGGAATACACAAAGGAAACCGGTTCGACTGGACGTTCGTAGGTTTGATTCCCTCCAAAACTCGAGATTCAACAAGTCTCATCCAACGAAGATCATAATTCATGGTTTCGGGGGTGGAAGGAACCTAATTCCTAGCACCGATCTCCGCCGAGGTAAAAAAAAAAAAACAATTTAAAACCCTTTCGTTTCGATCTCTCAGATCTTCGGTGAATCGAAATCAATCGACTCTCCTTCTTCCTCCACTCCGACGGCTCGACAACGAAGCCAATGATAAGAAAAGAAAAAAAAAAAAAAAAAAAAAAAAAAAACAAAAAACAAAAAATACATCTTAGGGAAAAATGAGAAATGAGAAAAGAGTGAATTTTCGGAGTTTCCGTTGCATGCAGCCTAACTCAAGTCCCGATGTATTGATACTTTCGATTTCAGCGTATTTCGCGCGAGGCGATTACAATATAATAATCGTCGATTACGGTACATTGGTCCGCGAGCCCTGTCTCTCACAGATACAATGGGGTCCCGATTTCTGCTCACGATGTATTGCTCAATTGGTAAGGTACTTGAGGGATCATCCTCGGGGAACGAGGGTGGAGAATATGCACATGCTCGGGTACAGCGTGGGTGCTCATATAGCCGGCCTGGTTGCCAATTATTTGCCGAATGACAAAATTGGCAGGATCACGGGTAATTTCTTCTTGGATAATTATTATCCCGTTGACTGGAAATTCCCTTCTCTAAAATCCATAATTACATCTATAAGGTTACATAATAATGTTTCTGCACCAATTTATATTTATCGATATTAATTTCTACTCGATATTATTTGCAGTCAATTTTCTCCTTGATTTAAATAAGTTGATATAATACTGAAGATTATTAACTCGTTTGAGCAACGATTCACGGTAATTTAATTAAGAAAAAATCGGAGTGAATTTTTCCCAGTCAACGGGTTAATTTCTTTGAAGTAATTGAATCGCGAGTATGCTAATTGTTTATGCGACTCGTTGTATCATACAAACGCAGGTTTAGACCCAACGATATTTTTCTACATGAATGGAAATCGTTCGATGGATCTGGACGAAACGGACGCGAATTTCGTCGACGTGATCCACACCGGTGCCGGGATCCTGGGACAGTGGGGTCCGACGGGTCACGCGGATTTCTACGTAAACGGAGGATCCAGTCAGCCCGGATGCGCGACTTCCTCCTTGTTGCGTAAGTACGATCTTCCAGGATTTTTAATTTCTTTTTATTCACTCTTTATCCTATTTTTAATATCTTCTCTTTCTTTCTTAAATAAAATCAATCTCTTTTGGAGTTTCCGATTTTTTTTTTTTTTAGTAAAACCCGTTATTTGTTATATTGTTCTATATTTGTATATTGGAATATTTAGTTTTATGAATTTTTATAAACGAGAATAGACGTATATGATCGAATGGAGTAATCAATCAAATGGAATCAAATAAATCTGTTTTTTTCGCAGAGACCCTGTCGTGCGACCACACAAAGGTGACCCCATACTACATCGAGTCGATCACGACGAGAGTCGGATTTTGGGCAGCTCCCTGCGCAAACCTCTTCTCTTACCTGATAGGCTGGTGCAATCCCAAACTCGACGAATACATCCTCATGGGGGAAGACGCGCCACATACGTGAGTTTCAATTTTCAATTTACGTCCATTCAATCTCAAATTCCCACACAGGAATTCCGAGTAATATATTATTAAATATAATTTGATTATTTGATTATTATTGAATTGAATCATTTTACACATCAGATTCCATTTTTCGTCACAAAACGACAATTGTTTTATTAAAATTATACCTCGCAATATAAATTAGTATAAAAGAAGAAAAAAAAAAAAAATAGGAAATTGATATTTGCAGCGCTCGAGGCATCTACTATCTATCAACAAACGCACACAAACCGTACGCCCGCGGTCTTCCCGTAAAAAAGCGTCGCACGACAAGTCGGAAACGATCGTCCTACCGCCAGTATTGAGCTTACTCAAGCAGCTAATCAATATAATAATAGAATAATAATAGATCGTATCTCTTAGGTGTTATCGTACGTTGTGTTTACCACCGTTGTCCCCTTGTACATTAACCCGCGTGTTTTTACGTAATAAAAAGATTATTTTCCTACGCAATCCAAGCACGATAAATTAACTGTGTCGAGTCCATTCCCACTATCAATTAACCCGTTTTTCCTCCAATCATTCTCTTCCCTTGATTACCGAGGAAGATCCGTCACTTTCACTTTGTTCAACGACCGAGAAATTATTACTCATGCTGGTGTACACCTGCCAATCAACCGTTATGCAGCTATTGTTATCCAACTGTGGGTTCTGCACCGATGAATCGTCCTCAAATTGTCAGTAGCATCGGCTTACTGCTCGCCATCTTCCTCCGACAGTCATCGATCACGCAAATCAATACTTTCTGCAATGTCGAGACTATAATTCGCGGGAAAGAAAAATATTCATAATTAATGAAGTAATTCAAGGGAAGACTCACAAGAAGGTAAGTTAAAGTTTAAAAGTATAATAAAACGAATTAAACTGGGGCTTATGTTAACAACAATATTTATTACATAATAATTACGATATAATAATAACCTCTATGGATTTACAGTACATTGTCGCACTAAACCTTAATAATGTATAATATGCAATGGAATGATTACAATTGTTGTTAATACATCCACGTTTCAAGCTGGAGGCATTTTCATCGGGGCTTCGTTTTATTGGTTAGCTTGAGATACAGGTTATCGTGGTGGCATAGAATTTTCTTTGGTACGTTCTTCGTGTCTGTTCGATTTGCCTGGAAAAAAGTTGTTCGATTTTCTTTCGAGGACGATAACTAAAGAAGTACATCGTCTTTGGATCCAGGCTATTTTCCACGAATTTTTCCCTAGGTAAAAAGGTTTTCGGAACCTTGACCTTTGGGAAGAGGCGCTGCTGTACCGCCACGCGACAACTCAAACGCAAGGACTATCGTATAAAGTGGACAGTTTTTTTTTTTTTTGCTTGTTCTTCTTCGAGGTTGTTTGCTTAACGGAAATTCTTCTACTGACCGAGTCTTGTCTTTCTCTTCGGACGGATCGCGATGCATCGAGCGAGAGGATGAAATAAAAAAATTCTGATTCGCTTTGATAATTTCCTAATATCGCACGAAATTCTATACAAAGTCTTTCTCGATTATAAAGGCTTTTAATACAAATGATTGTATTAATGCAACTTTTTCACATATCCTTATTATTTTCCCCAATGCTTCTTCTTTTTTTTTTTCATTTATTTCACGCTTCCTGAAACGTTACATTACTAAGTTTCGTAAATAAATAAATGGTCAGACGTGGTAGTGTCGTTATTAGCAAACGTCGTTGTAGATATATTCCTTGAGCTAGTCGAAGTAACGTTAATACTTAGATTAGTTTTACTCAAGTAACATTAATACTTAATTTTATCATCTCTCATCTAAAATTCTACGTTTCAACGTCACGCTTCCTTCTAGTAACCTGTTTTTTTTTTTTTTCCACTAACTTATTCTCTGGGTATTTCTCTCCAAAGGCAAAGTCTCGAAATCGGAATTTCCATTTTCCCTGATATTCCGTACGTTTCGTTCGCGAAACAAATAGCTATCAATCCGAAGGTTGATTTAGAGAAACTGAGGTCAGTAGGACTCGTGGAAATTGTCTCGTTGGTAAATAGTATAACTGGATGATAGACAGCTTCTCTTTCGCGCCTAATTCCGATAAATAACTGTTATATAGTGCAGCGTGGCACGAGACTATAATTACGAATCCCGAGCGATGCATCGCGATCCGCGACACGTGAGAGAAAGGGAAAGTTACAAAAGAGAGGTACAAACACATTATTCGAGATCCTTTTTTTTTCGTGTTTCTACCGACGACATTACTGACAGGCTAAACTAAGGCTTTACAAAGACTCATTGTTTCTTTCCCCTTGTTTCTCTCTCTCTCTCTCTTTCTTTTTCTTTTTCTCTCGTTCTCTGTCTCGTATATTATTTACATCGTCGTTCTTCGTGCGCTACGTGCCGTCTTCGGCCGACATACGTGTTGGACAGTCCTGTTGTCGTAATAATAACGCTAACGTGACAATCAGTACATAGATTATTGGATTAAGTCGATTAAAGCGATCGACGGTGCTCCGGGATGCTGTTTTCTCCGGGAAAGAAGCTCGCAGGATTCGAGGGATCAAGATCCACTGCTCGCAGAAAGGACCATGCTCGAAAGGCTGGCGTCAAAGCGGACTTATTCTACTGATATTTCTATTTCTACCGACACATCTAGAGCTATTTCTTTTTTTTTCTTTTTTTTATTATTCTTTTCCCATGAAACCTCTCACACTCCACAATTTCAACTCAATGGAAACAAGGATAAATTAGGAGACAAGAAATATATTATACGATATATATCGATATATTGATATACAAATGTGTATATATCAGTGTATCAATGTATAGCATATGTCGCGTGTACAATTAATATATCGTTATATTGATATATAGATCGTTATATTATCAATCTATAGCGATATATAGATCAATATAAAAATTTCAAGTGAAACATATTGTACTTCGAGAACGTATGAATGTTTTCCCAGAACGTTGTTTGATATGTAGAATTCGTTCACAGGCGATTAGGAGGTAACAGTATTGTGTAATTGGAATTCAATAAATATCGAATTGAACAATATTCTTTCACATTTTATTCCTTGGTTTCTCTGAAGGAAAGATGTTTGCTCTCGATGTTTGTTTTAGTGAACTCGTTAAGGCGACTGGTAAAATTCACGCGCAGAAATTACGTCTCGCAAACTTACTACGGATTAATTAATTCTTCTCTAGCTAACATCGGATTATGCTGACACGTATAAACTGATTCTACTTTGGTAAAATCAGTACGTGGAATAATTCCACTCTGATTTTCTTTGGAAAAAGGTGTCTTATCATTTTCTCTTATAGTCTCTAGATTCTATTTGGCCAAATGCTTTCGAGCGTGCTCTAACCGCTGAGGACAGTGTCGAACGTCTCACGACGAAACACACAGATTCTGATTTGAAAGAACGAGAGTTTTTGAAGCACATAAGAAAAACAAAAGATTCAAATTTCCATTGAAACAAACATTTCCTCTACATTCTATTTCATACATTTCACTTAAAACAATCTTAACTCTTAAATCATTTCTTACTCTCTACAATTCGCCAATCTCTTAAACCTTAAACGTAACTAACTTCATTTTTATTATCGTTACAATATGATAAGTAAAAGGAAAAGAAAAGTAATAAGAAAAAAGACTTGAGTCACTTGTCACGACTTTCTTAGATCAACGGTCACCGCAGGATCCCAGTAAAAACTGAGCACAGATCTCAAAGTAAAAATTCGAATTAAAAGGACAAAAAAAGAAATACATATGTATGAAACGAACATCACCGTGAACATCATACACATACAATATAGATTTCAACACTGTCGGATGCTAACTATATATATATGTCTCATCCTCCTCATCCTTCCGTCACGAGTCTACTCGGATCGACAGCTACTAACTATCATTTTCGCATGTGCTTCTCGCGACCATTTCGATAAATAATTAATTAATCGGCGTGTTACGATCTACGAGACTACAAACTCGACTAGACGGCTTTACTCTTTCTCTTTCTCTCTCTCTCTCTTTCTTTCTCTTGTTCGACAATCTCGTCAATATGGCGATGATAAGTAATCGATATAATCATATGTCGGCGAGTGAATATATATATATACGTAAATAGTACGCATACATACGACATGTGTATGTGTGAGTGTGTGTGTAGGTAAATTGTGATATTCTGCGCGTTGATGCGAATTGTTTTACGCTTCTCTCAGTAGTAGCTTCGTTCTTTGTTTCTTATTTCGTTTAAATTGTTGATTAGATCTTTGATTGGCCACCGCGAACGACAGGATCGATCGATCGCCAGGGAAAATTAGTGTGAAAAGTAATGAAAGGCACTGTGCGTAAAAGTCCATATGAGTACCTATGATTTTCTAATAGTTTCAGAGATCTTATATTGTGTAACTTGTCTTGATCAAAATGATCTATCTTTTCAAGATACTTAATTTAAAAATAATATATATATATATATATATATATATATATATATATATATATATTGCTTTGATGAATTTGCAAGTAAATGAATTAGAAAGTAGAGTTGTTAGAATTGTAATTAAAATGAGTTAATATCGTGACGAAGATCAATTTAGCCGCTCGCAGCTACCTTTTAACACTAGAATTACCGTCAACCCTCTGGCTTCATTTGTTCCACTCTTATTAAAATTGTCTTTCTCTCTTAACATCAGTTCTCAGTCACGTTTCCTTAATTAATTTACTTAATCCTCAGGATTAATTCGTTTAAAAAAGTGCGTACAATTATGAAACGTTCGGGAAATTCTAGTGTTAAGAATAAATCCTTTGAGTTCTCGTTGAAATTTTCAGAGCAGCGACGTAAAACTATCGATTGAATCGATTAGGATAGTTGGTCCTGACGACGTGATCGAGTCAGATTTGATTTCAAATGGAATTATAATCGCAGACTAGGTGAATAATCCTGGGTAAACCGAAACCAAGGTTTCGGCAGGATGATTTCTAATTATGTATGTATATATGTGTGTGTGTTTCCTTTTCTACGCATTACACGTGTACTATACTAGAGCTTTCTACTTTACTGCGGTTCGATCGGTATAGAGAAATCGTTTGAATCAGGAACATTCCTCCTGGTTGTGTCCTTCGAATATCGAGATCCAAGGATTCGAGTACCTGATTCAAAGGATTATCAAAGACGGTAGATCATGGATTTCTTTCAACTGGTTTTAAACTTTCGAACCTCTACCGATTGAAGTCTTCTTCGATTCGCCCTTTCTCACTCGTCTCAGAACTCACGCGTTCAAGATGTAAGATGCGTTTGCACAATGATTCGAGTATCGATAACACAACATTGATCTCGGTGACGTGAACTCAACACGACGATTATTAAAACTCACACCGACTCACAGTGCAGAACCTTAGAACTGAGTGATTCGAAGTAAAGTAATAATCAGAGACGCGAAAGATCTCTCGAAAGCGCGATGCCATTCATAAAAGCGAAACGAAGGGCAAGCGAGAAAGTGCAGGGATTGGAGCAGGTTGGTATTTCAATTCACCGGTGACTCGCGTTAAAGAAATCAACACCAGAATATCTTAAGAAATTAAAGAACAAAATAATCATTGCCAATTAATTAGGAATTATTTTAGAAGAAATAATAGTACAAATATAATTTGTTTAAAGAATTAAATAATTAATTTTGCTTCAGGAGATTTTGGTATAAATCAATTGAAATTATACTATATTTATTGTACTACAGAATTGTACGAATTCATTTCTCCATTGTTACGAGGGAATGATCTTTCTATTCCAAATATTCACTGGCACACAGAGATTAACGCGAGTTCCCGCAAGTCGAATAATTCGCGCATTGGGTACATCGATGTGGCCTACGAAGACTCGAGAACTGAAAAAGAGTGCTTCGCTCGCGGCATCAGCAGTGCACGTTGGATTATTATTATATGCGACGAGAGCCTTTTATCGCTCAATTTCCGGCCCAAGTGACATTTCATCCGCAGCCGTTTTCTCGATACGCGTTATCTTCGAAATTGGTGAAATTAAAACAGATTGGAAAAAGTTTCTTGAAATAATTCAAGAATTCAAGATATTGAATACGTGATATACATGTGTACGAGACTCGGCAGCAGAAACATTTCAAGTTGCACCGGATTCTCAGCGAGACAGGCTCACTCTTAAGTTTAGAAAGTCATCAGTAACAACAATCGATAATTCCTTCGGTTTCTCGTAATATAGTTCTCCTAATATAAATAGGTAATACAGGTGTATAGATATATCACTGAATCAACTCTGAAAACTTCTGGAAAAGTCTAATTCCTGGCTTTAAAATGACTCGTTACTCTCTCTCTCTTTCATTCTCACTTTCTCTCTTTCTCCCTCTCTCGTTCATTCTCCAGTTCTCTCGTCAAGGGCACCGTGCTCTAATCCGTTGGATCCTCTCTGTTTTTATTTTCTTCGCACTTCTATGCTGATAGAGTTCATCAGCGGCAACTACGGATAAAAAGCTAAAAACAGAGGTAAGTTACGAGCAATTCCGGTGTATTTGATATTCTGATGGTGTTTAACCTGCTGGTAGTATTATTAGTATTACTATTAGTAATATTAGTAGCGATAATCGTTTCGTCATTATTACTCCTTGATTTTTGAATACTCAGACTCTCTCTCTCTTTCTCTCTCTTTCACCCTTCTCTCTTTCTCTTTCTCTCACTCGTTCTTTCTTCCTCGAATCGTTCGTTCCTTAAAACACTGATTACACGCGCTAGTCTAACAATAATTTAAGGGATCAATTGCTGGAGTTGTTGAAGTCAGATTAACACTCGAATTACCAAACATGAATTACTCGATTTTCTTTCGACGATTATAACCATTAATATATATATATATATTCTTCGTTTAAAATTGCAATTCTTCTAAATTTTATATTATAAATAAAGAAGATTCTACTGGTAGAATCTGCAAAGAGAAAATGTGATTTTGGTAGTAAAAAATTTTTAGTAGCTCCAGTGTTAATTTGAGGATAGAATCGAAACTCCCGAGTAACTCTCTCTCTCTTTCTCTCTTAGCGCGATATTTACAGGGATTGATACGTATTCGGCGACGAGTAGAAGGGGACAATTTTTGGGGAAAGCGTGCAGGCCCATTTTTTAACGCGCTATCATATTAACCAGATAACCGGAGACGACGAATTACGAGTTTCCAATAACAATGGAAATTTTCTGGAGAAAAATCACCAATTTTTCTAACAAGAATAAACCGATTCGTGTCAATTCATTTTTAATCAAATTTTGATATATTCCCCGGTTAAAGAGTCAATCGATTCGATCTTCCATCCTTTATCCTACAAATTTTCAATTTTTCTCACACTCGGAATTCAAAGCGTCAAAGTCAACGATGCGATAAAATATTATGAATTTCCTGCGGCTTGACCGCAAAACTGAGATAATACTGCATATATAAAGTCTGCATTTCTTTTTCTCTCCCTCTTTCTCTTTCTCTTTCTAACAATCGTCATTTCTTTATTCCGATCTTTATAATAGATTTCTTACTCCCCGATTATTCATAGTTACTCGTAAGTCTGTCTTACAACAGGATTCTGGATATAATAATAATAATTAATTAATTCTTCGTATTCTTATTACTCTCTCTCTCTCTCTCTCTCTCTCTTTCTCTCTTTCTTTCTCGCTTCCATTCTCGCACACGATTCACATGACACCTTCTATCGGACAGTATAATTATGCAATGTACCATCCTTTCGACGAACAGGTCAATGGAACGCAATAACGCAAGTTACTATTGGTAGGCCTGTTCTGTTTCTTGAAAAAACAGTAACTCGTATCTGCATATGTATATATAACACGTGGTTTATATTTTATATATATATAATATGTGTATATATATATATATATATATATATAATATTTATATGGTGATACACGTAAGTATATACACGTACAAGTATCGTGTACATGTATACACACGTGTGATAGCGTAGTCACATCTTCCACGTACACTCGTCGTCCCGAATCTTGAGCGAAGACGCGTAAAATTCGGATGAAAAAAGTGAATTTTTTTTTAACCGAACCCTTCGCGAATTCGACAATCGATAATGGACACTTTTACGAATCAGCGGGAAAAAGATCCTCGCTCATTTCGATCGACAGTAATTATTTGAGAATATCCTTTCGATTACGAAGAGTCTCTTCGGCGGAACAAGTAAACTATGAAATAATCTTTGCAACAGTATTACAATACGGAGGAGGCTCTTGGAATAAGGAGATTCACTGTCGAGTGAAATAGCAATGGATTTTCGAAATCTCTTGATCTTTAATGTAACTCTTTCGATGTGAAATTCAATTTTTTTCAATTATCAATTTGAAAATTAATTACTGCGTTAAAAGTATTCTGAATACAAGATTATCAATGTCAATTAAAATTGCTTTGTTTTTATATGTAAGTCTCTTTTTGTTATAATAATTGTCCGACATGTCGAAAGAGTTAAGGATCTTGGATTAATATTAATTAGAAATCCTTTGTTCCTTTGCGCGGATACAATAAGAATTCTTGTAGATTTTGTATTCGATTTTTTTTCTAAGTCAATGAATAAAGGTAACAATTGTCCAATGTCGATTGGCGACATTCTCCTTCGTAAGTGGCGCATAATCCAAAGATCGTTGGCATAGTGTACGAAGATATCGCGATTGAAAGCATTGCTTCTTTGCGCGGAAGTGAAGATACGCGTAAAATTGTGGCTCGCAGGGTTTTGCAAGAGCCAAGTGGGAATAGATCGATAAGGCGAAATGAACCGCGCAACGACCAAAAAAACACATCGATCATAAAGCGTACATATCCGCTATAACATTATATTGTCACTGACGTTAATCATACACATACAACGCGTATTCTCTCGCCTACTGTAAACCTTTTGCACTCGACTGTCTTCCCAAAAAAAAGCCACTTAACGATAGTCTTTATCGCTTGAAGATCATCGTCCCTCGAATCCCCACTTTTCCCATAAATTCCCAGACTTATAGTTTCCATATGTAGGTACTTAATAAAAAAAGAGAAATAAAAAAAAAATGAATGAAGTAGAATTATATGTGCGACATGTCGAGTGCAATGGGTTAAATATTACCGAGTCCAATAGCTCCAAAAAGCGCACTACTCTTACCGAACACGACACGCGACTACTTTTCGCGCGAAAGAAACGCAACGTACAAACTATAGGAATGAATACAGTCTATCGTAAAAGGACGAAGGGCTTTTTTTAAATCGATCCAAAGAATGCAATTGGAAAGGTGTGATTCGCGAATTCTCGCAAATCCTCAATGCTTAATCGGGATACCTCGAAGAGGACGCGTTATATTCGAGAGTCGTTCAATGTTTACATCTACAGAGAGAAGTATAGTAGATATATATGTATATACAAGACACTACACTCCACGAGAACATATTTCCAATATGCTAAATCCTTCTTGATGGTACTTATTGTTGTTCAGTTAATAATCGATTATTTAATTATATATAATATCTACCAAGTATTTGGTTTGGTTGTTTCTTTTTCTTTTTGTATGGGGATTTCTTTCTCTCTTTCTCTTTCTCTCTTCCTTCCTATTTTCTATCTTACGCACAAGATTATTTCTGTAAAGAAATTGCCAGTTACTTCCGATAATTTCTTTCTATTTCTCGCTTTCTCTCGCTCTTTCAGAGAAATCCTACTCTTAGCACTCTCTCTCTCTCTCTCTCTCTCTCTTTCTCTCTCTATCTCGCGCGCGAATACGGCGCCTCCTTGGGTGTCGTTTGGAAAATATATATGTATATATAGTTTGTTGAGTGTTGGTAAGCGAAACGAAAGGAAATAAAACGCTTTCCTGTACATTTGTCGTATCTCTTTAGAACCTTTGATGTGCATTACCTTAACTTGGACATTCAATGATCTTTTTAATCCTTCTTGTCGCCATCTTCAGGGTCCTTTAGCGTGTGCCATTGAGCAATAGGACGTCTCGGTGATGCTAGCATATCTGACCAGTGTCTCAATTCCGTGCCACTGGCATTGTTTCCGAGAATCACCCTTCCGATTGGTTCCGAAGTACCGATGCGATCGTAATCGACTACTGTCACCCACAACTGCACTTTCTGCAATTGGAAATTAACGATAATCAAAAGATTTTTTTAAAAAAAAAACACTTGATTCAATAAATATTCTTACTGGAGTATTTTTTCTGTTTTTTTCTTATATGAAATATAAGAAAATGTAACGTGAGTTATAGGACACGTACCTGTAACTGGTCGAAGGGTACCTCAAATGTGAACGATTCGTTGTAATAAGGATTAAGAGTGCACTTCTTAATGGACGTTTTCTTCTTTTTCAGCCTCTTGCCATTCTGCACAAGAGCGATCTTCACGTAAGGATCAGAAAGACCACCGACGTCCATCTTCTTCAGATTCTTTGCCTCGAGAATGACAACTGTCAATTTCCCAGCCGTGGGTACGTATCGTAGCGAGAAGCAAATGTCACCGAGTTTATTATCCTATTGAAATGTTTCGTTTACTTAGAATGTTGATTATAAATCTCTAAGGGTAAATCTTATATTTTCACATTTCTCTTTACATACTTGACCACCTTCGCCTTCGACACTCTGTAACTCTCTCCATTCTTCGATCGTCTGTGCCAAGTCCACTTGACACAACGGCACCTTTACCTCACCGATCTGGTCGTGTTTCGAGAATCTATCGAAGTCGAAAATCGCGAAGACTAGAGTCTTGTTCATTATGTCTGCGTATGGGATACTCTGAAAAAATTCAAACACTTCTTATATTACAATTGCACAAGCTATTATATAAATTATAATATCAAATGATTTATCAAATCATTATATATCAAATGAAGAAATTATTCGATGAATTGGTTTCTTCAAAATAAAAATGTGAACGTTTTTCAATTTATAGACCAATGATAGGAATTAAATTTCAATAAATCATTTTTTTTACCTTGAAAGTAAAGGTCTCATTGAAAACAGGACTCAAAGTTTTCCTGTGCACTTTTGTCTCGAACTTCTTCTTCTTGTCGGGCAAGAGATAAACCTTGACATACGGATCCGAAGTGCCGCCCATGTCCAAAGCAGGCAATTCTTCAGCCTGTATTACCGTGACAGCCAAATTGGTCGAGTTGAAGTCATACTCCAGCTGGAAAATTAAATGATCCGTGAATGTCAGCCAGTGATTATCCGGCTGGTTGCCTCAGTAGAACTCGATTTCTCTATATATGCGAATGTCGGAATTATACGAGACACACACACACATTGCGTCCTCTCGTGAATATTCACTTGTCTCTTATCGAATTAAGGAGTTAGTTCCATTTCGGATTTTAAGGGTTCCCGCGTGATCTGTCCCCTATTACTGACGACGTAGCGCGTGAAATTCGATTAAACGTTTGAGTGACGCTCGGCACGATCTCGCCCTTTTCTATTCGAGAGGAAAACGGCTGGTGCGTCGGTTCACTAGACTCGATTGATCTCGAAATTGATTGAGTGAGAATGGTAAATGTCAGATGATCACATTCGTCGTCAGAGAATATCTTGCGGTGGAAAAAATAGAACGATCACTGTATTTGCTGTTCTAGTTTTTTCTTTGACCATCAAATTATTATTATCTGTTTAAATATTAATTATCAGAATTCCATTCTCAAAGTTTAATTATCATTTTAATATTACGAAATAATTAATCGATTAATAATGATGAGAATATTGAAGAAGAAATTCAATAATTTTTTTTTTTTCTCTTAATTGGAATTCGGATAATCATAGTTCTAGTGTATACGTGTAATCGATAATATAAGTTACCTTATATTGAAGTCTGCCAAGTTTCACCTCGCTCTGCTTGCTTTCGGCTTCGTCCGGTTCCTCGGCATTGTCGGTCAATTCCTCCATATCCGGCTGGACCTTAACATATCGAAGTGGATCCCACGAGCGTAGAATGTGCGTCTAATGTCTACGAGCAAACACCGAACATCGAATACGTACCTTGTCTTTGTACGTGCTGCCAAGTAGCTGCACGGATTTTAGATCCACTGCCCCCTTTAACCCTTTCTTCCCGTCCTTCGAACGTCGCTTGCGACAGCATCTTCGTATGCAGCAGAAGCAGATTCCGAGAACTACTACGCCTACAGCTGCTCGGTTCATACAGAAATTGTGTCGGTTAAATTGTACGATTTTCTGTTACACTCGGAAAAAGCTGCACTGCAGCAAAGTAGAGAGTAACTCAAAAAATATATCTACCTTATAACATAAACATAACGTATTCATTTCTTTTTAATCGAAAACTATTTTTTAATCTCGAATTGTGTGAACAATAAATGACGAGAAGATTAAATTCTCTCTTAAAACTTTTCGTTAAATTTGTTCAATTTTTTTTTTTTTTATTGAATGGTAGATACATTTTTTGGCAATTCTAATGTGTGTTGTATGTGTTGTATATGTATATATATATTGGAAGATGGTATCCTTAGGTACCTGATACAGCAGCTTCCTTCTCCGCGGTTTTTTAAGGCAACTATTTTTTTTTATTGCCAATACCACGAATGATTGGGAATTGTGCGATTCGATTAAATACAAATAGATAATGATGCATTGCATAACACGATGCGATTCACGACATATTGGATACCATTGGGTCAAGAACGAGAGAATGAACACTGTTTGTGTATGTACCTAATTATAGACACGTCGTAATTTGTGTTTGTATGTGATTTCGTGGAGCACATTGAAGTTGGAAAGAAGAAATAGAAAATAGTGAAGTACATTACCAACTAAAATAGCTACGAGACCCCAGGTAGGGATTCCCATCTCGTCTGCCAACTCCTTCCCCAGGGTCTCCATCTGATTTTCAAAGGTTTTTCCCGCATTTTCGGTGACAACTTCAGCGTCGGTACCTGCGAGGATTGGGAAACTCAGGTTTCCATTACTTTTTTCAGATCCAGTCTTATATTAGATCTTCTCAAATCTTCTCTTCCAATAAAACAATTATTTGTTTTCCAAATCGTAAGCTTTTACAATATTCTATAAAATACAATACTTTATAAAACAGTATAAATTTTTCAAGAAAAACTCACAAAATCTTTTATATACTTTTTAATCGAAATTTTGACAATGAAAACTTTATAGAAGAAGCAGAAGATGGATAGAAGTTTTTTCCAGATCTAGGATTAATTGGAATATATTTTTCTTTTAATTTTCCAACTTTCTCACCCTCTTTTATTTCAATATCCGTGCTAACGAACGTCTTCAGAGTCGATTCGCCTGGTTCTTCGACGACCGGCTCTCTCGAAGGTACAGACTCCGCTTGTCTCTTCACCACAGCAGGCATCTTCTGTAAAACGCACCATTGAAAATTCACTTTTAACACATTCGCAACAAAGAATTTCTCAAATAATCAAAACATTGAAACATTCCATCTCATGGATCGAACGTTCACTAACGCATAAAAATAGTCAATTCATTTGTTTAATCGGAATCCAACGGCAAGTGAATCCTGACCGACTTTCCGCCCACGCCCTTTAGATACTGTTATACGCGAAGAAACAATGGGACATTGAATTGAATCGTATTTTGTACTATATATCTCGAAAATACATCATATGAAGCATTCATTTCCTAATCGTTCAACGAGATTCGTTAATATGTCACGATCACCGGTGGCCAACACAGTGAATTAAAACATATGAAGTAAAAAAGTTACCCTCGAATGTAGAGAATCATATGACTCTTTTTTTCTACTTCATTTTTTCCAAATTTAATGGTCGCACTTTTCGAGTGAAGTGACACATATTCAGCACAGAGTCGACTAACGTAACACTGGAATCATCAAGCGACTCAAGCACACATACATACACACACACACACGGGCACGTTGCTCACAGTACGAGATTTTGTAATCTACAGCGGGTTTCCGCGTTCGAAGGCTAAATTTGCGTGCGTATCGTCGCGAGTGGCAGAGGTTCCGTATAATGGGTATCGCTGACAACAGCAGCGCCAGCAGGACTGGAAACAATAAGGCAGAACGGAAAGAGAGAAAGAGAATGTGCTGCTTCATGTGGCTCAAAGTCAGTAAAGCATTCTGTCCGGATTAACAATTCAAATGTTTAATCTTCTCAAGAAATTCTCAAGAATAGTATAAGAAGTATATAATTGAAGAAAATATATAATATACATTTTGAACTGTAATAATAATCGGATTCCTTTTTATATTTATTTATTTTCTCGAATTTTAAGGAAACGAAGATTTAATATAAAAGGATAACTTTGGAGGTAACGTCTTCTCTTGATAAGAACATAAGAATTATTATATTACTGATAAATATAAATTGTTATTAATATTATTATTATTAATGTGTTATATGTATAGAAGTTTCAACATGTGAGTAGTTAATTTCAGAATTTCCACGTATTACTATTATTTATTAATTTGGATGTAAGATTTGTAAAAAACTTTCTCGATTATCATAACAAAAAAGAAAGCGAAAGTGTGGACAATCGCACTTTGATCGATACACCCCGTGGTTCTCCGGCCAACGGAGCGTCACGCGCGACGCGAAGTCGTAACACATCGTCAGAGGCGAAAGAGAGTGAAGGAGAGGGAGGGAGAGAGAGAGAGAGAGAGAGAGAGAGAGAAGTTCGAGGTCTCTTGTCGCAAAGGCATCAGTGAAAGAGAGAGAGACGGGAAGGGTAAGCATCGATATAGCTAGAAGGGAGCGCTGGTGATAGGAGGATAAATTATCGAGCTGCGGCACTTGCGTGGGAGCGCGCATCGCGAGGCAAGATGGGAAACAAGGAGGAAGAGATGCGGAGATAGAAGCTGGAAAGGAAGTGATCCTTGGAAATAGGAAATCTCAGGACCAAAGTACCGCAAGGTCGTGGAGTAGAATAGACCAGAATGATTTTAACCCTCAGGCACTTGGATAAATTTTCTTCTCCTCCACTTACTACGCCCTTACCCCTCTTAATTTCCTATCTATCACCGTCATCTTTTGTCCTGCGGCGAAGTAGCCCTCGGACCATTGCACTTAGGCTAGTAAAACCCTACGATCGCGTTACAGCTGGGTCTTTCCTCCTCGTATGTGATATGTGACTCGTGTCGCTCGTCGGATGAGTTTCCCCTTCTCGTTGCCTCGTTATCACTAGTATTGATGGTCCAATGATCATTAGTGGCTAGGGTGGGAATATTAGAACACCTTCGAGTGCGATTCGAATTTAGGAAATCTGATCCTTCACTTTGGGGATACTCCAAAGAGCAACGTTATATTTGTCAGGAATGCAGAAATGATGGAAGCACTCTGAATTGGAGAAATTAATAGAACGACAAAAAATTGGGTGAATGGTAGGTTCTTAAACTTTGTTTCAAGTAGTTCTTGGTAGTTCGAACGTTGAAGTATAATAACAATGGTAGGATGAATAATATTGAAGAATCTAAAAGTATATTAAGTTATAAGCTGTATTTATTTTGGTAATAGTAGTTATTTAACTAATTTTTTATATGCAACAGGATTAAATAAATATTTCCTTTCCAACTATATTTTTTAATTAAAGTCTCGCTAGGATTTATTCGACAAAGATTAGTTAATCAAGATAACTGTTAAATGTAGAGATGAATATGTGCCTTGATCGGTAAGTAGTAGTTTAGCATTAAATATTTGTAATTTTGGGTAATTCTCAAAAGGAGTTCATAATCGCGTTCATAATCTTCGAATTACTGGAAATCCAGCAACTGTGAGTATTAAGTATCTATAACTAGCACGCAGGTAATTCCTTCAATTAAGGGACAGCACGTTTCTCACGGGACGAGACACTAATTTACTCGATTCTGTGGAAACACGAGGGACGTTGTACACTGGTCTTCGAGGTGAGTAATTTGATAAGTTGCTATTGCGCAAGATTGCGCCGCGAATGCTGCACGGATTGCCTGCTGCGAAAGGGAAGCGATACGTCTACTTTATACTTCCACCAGTAGAATCCACGTGATACAATCTATATCTCTCTTTTTTCCGAGTCTACTTTGCCGCAAGTAATTTTCTACTTTTTACACCTCCACCACGTATATAGAATAAGAGCAAATAAATATTTCTTATTCACATTAAAATGAACAAATTCTTCTTTGTCCTACAAGAATAGTCTAAATCGAATTATATATTACAATTTATTCGCAAGTAGTTTATTACTGATTAGTTTTGGATTTCACGAATCTTACAAATATTGTCCTCGTTATTTAGTGGAAATCTTGTATAGAAACAATTCTACATACCGTTAATTAGAAGGAAAAATTTGTAATTGTAATTGAAACGTAACGTTCAATAAACCCAAATTTCATAACTTAAAAGATTATAAAATACTTAGCTCAACATTTTCATAATTTCTAATTGACTGGTGAATTCGATAAGCAGAATATTTGAAGAGAGGAAATAGATGAAGATAAGTCGGTAGAAAAATAACTGCAATGGAGTAATTCTCGCGTTGTGGTTGGCTGAGACTGATAAGCCTTTTCTACTTGGTTCAGCCGCGCATTACGTTAATACACCACATACGTCGGATCTCGACTGAAACCACTTCCTCCTGTCCGGTTTTGAGTGTACGGTATATTTCATCGAGATAAAAGGTAACGTTACGTGCCTCCAGCACACTCGAATTTCACTGTCTTCTCAGAATCTTACGCTTACACGCATTCCTGTAAGTTCCACAGAAAATAGGCGATGCAAGAAGAGCATGAAAGAAAAAAAAAGGAAAAAAAAAAGTACAAGAGCTCTCAGCCATTTTTAATTCCGCTAAACCCTGTTTAACCCTGTTAAACGGTGAAAGCAGGCCAATTCGTCACGCGAGAATTTCTTCGCTCGAGTAAAATCGGCTCGCTTGTTATTGACAGATTAATAACGGATAATTGAAGGAACTGCATTTTGTGCACTCATTCCTATTGGCTTTCAATTCTGTTCTTTCTCTCTGGGAGACCCAAAGTATTGATTTCAAGAATCACAGGTTGAATCAACTTTCTTTTTGTTCAATTGTATTGCAAACGCATTATTATTATTATCTTCTAACCGAATAATAATTTGCAAATATAATTCTGGTGACTCAATAAATATTGTCGTGTTTTTTATGTAGAGAGCATTGATCAATGCGAGCGATTTCGATTTGTTTAACAAACGTTCAAAGAAACAGAACGTGGAAGAAATGCGAAAGACAGGGATTGACGTCAGATGATCGTGAGTTGGTAATAAAAAGACGTATACAATTCTGTGCTCGAAGAAATCTCACTCATGCGTGTATCTTTGACAATTTAGTTTCACGTAGAATCACAGTTATTTCTTGAAGATTGCTCGCGAACACATTCGAAAAGTTATTTAAGCCAGAGTAATTAATTTAATTGCACGATTTGCAATTTCATTTGTAGGAACTGCGAGATGAAACTTTTCCCTCTGTCGACACAGTCCATCGGAAAGCTGTTGAAACTTGCAAGAACTGTTTTGGTCAATTAATTAAAATTCACTCAACTTCCTCCCTTCTCTTAGTTTATAATCAATATATATATGTATATATATGTACTATGTATGAGAATACTGGGTCAGAGTTACCAAGGGGAAAAGAAGGGGGTTCAAAGTTCAAAGGATCAAACTACAGGAATACATTTTGTAAGAAAGTTAAATAGAATCTATAACATATCAAAATTGTTCATTTCATTATTCTTCAATATTATTATTTACTGTTTGGTACTCCTGCCCTTCAGTTTCCATTTGCAACTTTGCCACCAGAATTTTAGCGTAGGTTGAAAGTACTGTGAAGAGATATGAACACACACACACACACACACACACTTTCACTACATGGCGAACGGCATGCGATCTCTGGTTATGTGTGAAAAAAATCAATAACAATCTGGTTGACACCCAAGAGATAATGGAATGTGCTCTGAACGTCAGCGCAGCGTTTAAAGTACCAGCTAGATAAAGTCAAATTGCTCGTGATATAATCTATCGAGCTGATGCATGAGGAAGTTCCATTTGCTGAATTTTCGTTTGCCATTTAAATCATACGAACTGAACGATTTATTCATTGTCAAGAATTTCCTATTTTGACATCGTTCATTCAATGCTATAAATAATATATCAAAATACTTTATATTTAATTGTGTTGTAAAACACAAATGTTCTGAGAGTAAGAAAATAATAATAAATGTATATGTTTCAAAAACAATTAGGATTCTGAGCTGTAATTAAGAGTTGTATGAAGTTTACTGGGAAGTGGCTAACATAAAAAAAAAGACACGATGAAGGTAGGAAGATCAGTTGTTGGCGAAACGTGAAGAATCAAAAAGGTTGAGAGGAAGAGAAAACGCAAGGTTCGTATGCGTGTATTTTCTCAAGCACTTTGCACCTTGCAGCGAAAGCACCCTTGATATTAATGACACGGAATTGCTTCCCTGCGGGCGAGTGGCTCAGGTTTCAATGGCGTGGGTGTGAAAGAGTCTCAGGTTGTCCTGTCGTTCAGGTGCCAATGGAATCCCTGGAGATGATCGCTTAATCGTAATCCTTCTCCATTCACCGTGAAATAATCAAACTCACGTGTTGATAATGTAATACAGAAAAAATAAATAAATATGGAACATACATACATACATACATACATATAATATCCACCTAACAATATTTATATTTAAGAAAATACTTTGGTTCATTTTATCAATGCAATTTTTCATTCCATGCATGTGTCAATAAGTAATAATTATGATATAAGTAAATTAGAATCGTTTAAGTATACTTTTTTTTACTTATTTTCAATTTAATAATTATCGAAACTTTTTCTAAGGAAATTACAGAGATTTATCATTGAAATTTTGATAAAGATTTTCACTGTGATAAGTTTATTTCGAAAGAAATTTGTTTCATTGGAATCTGGGGATTTTTCTTACAAGATCGCGTTAGTCTTCCGTGTAGTCTAATAAAAGGGCTCGACGAGGACGTCGGTGACGACTCTAGGGTTAATAACAGGTTCCCCTAGCATAAGTTCCGGGTATATTACCGTACACGGTTCCCGCTTCCTGATTGCTTCGAGCACCGTTCGTCGGGAGTTTTCCAAGAAATTGCACGCCACGTTCCAGAAGTTGGTTTTCTCCGAATCCCTTGTTCCCTATATTCGATAACGACAACTCTTTTCTCTTCTTTTTCCTCTGAATCTACTTTTATCTTCTTCATTCTCCTTCTCTCTTTTATTGCTTCGGTACTTTTCTTAATACGTCTCTCTACTTCCGTTCTACGTCAATAGTTATTTCTGCTTTTAACTTCGCGTCTGGCTCTATTTTCAATTTGCCTTTGTACCTGTTTCTCTATCGATCTAAATATCTGTCTCTAGATCTGATGCAATATCCGTCTCTATATTGAGTCTATATTTGCTTCGACATGTGTTTATACCTGCCTCTATATCCATTCATACATCTGATTTAATATCTGATTTAATATCTGCTTTCATATCTGTCTATTGTATATTTGACTCTATATTTAATTTTATATCTGTTTCTAGATCCTTTTTTATACTTTTCTCTCAATAGAACTCATTGACTAATTATAAATGCAGTCAATAGTCATGAGTTTAATTTTCAATTATATCTTACTCGAAAATTCGGAGCAATTAATGGGAAGAGAGAGAGAGAGAGAGAGAGAGAGAGAGACAGAGTGATGTTTTGTGACCATCACTACTCCGCTTTACTTACTCCCGAGGAACACTAGCAAATCGATACGGATATCTTTCAATAGGATTATTAAGGCCCTGCGCGGCGAACTTCTTCGTAAGTGTTTCATAACAGAGTCTTTTCTGTGCGAGCAGCCGCTTGAAACGCCAAACGTAAAAAGTGAATATATTTCTTCATGCATTTCTTCGAAAAGAAGCCGATGTCATAGAAGTAAATAAAATACTAATACCATTAAAGTAACTTGTTCTAAAGAAAAGTAGAAAATTTATATAAACTAAAGTATTAAGAAAATGAAGAATAATCTTTATAATTCTTATATTTTAATGTGATGTACGTGAAGATATTCAGGATGGTAAAGAATAATCGTTTAAAGACTGGCAATTCGTTTATGGTGACTTTTCTCAATTTTATCCTAAAAATTGTTCGCTTCCGGTGGATTTATTCTGAAGATGAAATTTAATTGTTCTGGGTAGACTTTGCGTTGGTATAAGGGGAAAAAGAAGTTCTTCTCTTTCCAACCGGAAACTGTTCAGAGAGGCCCTTGCTTTGTTGAAGTCGACAGCGACATTCCTTTGCTGTTCTTCTCGAGCAATTATCCAAATTGCCACGGTCGTGCAGGGGTCAGAGGCACTCGGTTAAAAAATCAATGAAACAATCGATAGACTCCTATTTGTGACTAGTCTGTTTAAGTTTCCTCATTAGACCAACTCGGGAACCTTTTTCCAAACTGTTCCGAGAAAACGAAACAAACGACAACGCGTCACAATGTTTCAATGTAAAAACAGTAGCAAATGTCAGTCAGATTAATGAACCAATCACATAATATCCATGTTATTAAAATCATAATTGAATTCACGATTCTATAAAGGTTCCAATTATAGAATTCATGAATTTATTGGTTTTTACTTTATGCCACATGAAAATTGATCTTTTATATTCAATGATTTATTTTTATGATTAATATCGAAAACTGAATTATATGTATTTCGAAATTCTTTTTGTGATTTCTTCGAATTCTGAATTGTGGACATATACACGTTATTTCGAGGGGGATTACTGAATGCGCCTATTGTCAACAGGACAATTCCTTGAACATCCGGAAGGGGGTTATCTGGACACACAGGCACGACTCAGTCTTTCGTGTATACTGACATATAGAGTAACATGGTCCGTTAAAGCGTCAATCGATACAACTGCGCTCTTATAGATTCTGGTCCAATAATATTAACTGTGACTTCTCCGTCTCTCTTTCGCCACGAATGCTCTTTCATTGCTATGGAATCTAGACAAAGCGTCTCTTAACACAATCGGTATCAGAAAAACAATAAGATCCTTCAGAAAAATTTTGCAATCTATCTTTAGCATACTTCACATGAAATCCTTGAAATCAGCACAAAAATTCACTTTAACTTGTCGTTATAATTATACATTGTTTCATAGAACATCGACCTTTTTCGTCGAATTCTGTGAAAAGTCATCGTTATCAATAAGTGTAGATGTTAATAGAAAAATGTTTAGAAATTTAGAGAATACTTATTTCGCAATATGTAGAAATCATAACAGAATTCAAGTTTCGATAATAATCATGAGACTATAATTATAATATCGGATCCATAAATACTGATATCGTTATTTAATTAACGAAAGTGAAAAATCAGTATACTTCTTCCTTCGAGATAAGATCTATTCGAATACAAACTGTCCTAAATCTTCCGTCGAAGATATCTCTTCCACTAATCACTCTGCGAGCATTCAGCGGCCTTTTGATGAATGAACTTTGTGCGCGAGTTTTACCTGCGCAGAGGAATTTCACCCTCAGTGATCACTCTCGCGAGTGATCCCTATAGATAATGGGTCAAGCGAATAGCCTCTGAACGAACTTCTCCGATAGCCAGACACATTCGCCAATTTTTTTCCAACTTCAAAAGAGCAACGAGAATCTTTCGATAATTCTCATTCAGAGTTTTATTCAAATGAATAAATGAATAATAATATTAATTTCTGGATAATTATTAATGAATAACACCGGTAACGAGAAGATATTTTCGACTAGTAGTCATTTTGACCTCGTTCCTACGTGCACTGTCAATTCTCTCTTCTTCCACCTGGCGATCTCTTTTGAATAACGGAGAATCTAGGTTCCCACTCCGGAAGTAAGTAGCTTGGTAGCTCGTGTCAGTGTGTATGATCGTAGCTAGATCGTCTCAGCGTGTGATCTCGAGTCCAAAGTCGACCCAGTCTACCAGAAGAAGCTTCAACCCGGTGAAATGATTTGCATCTATTTCATTATAGTTGCGGATTTTTTCACAAATTTACGCATACCTCTAATTATGTATTAATCTAACTCTAATGAATATAATTAATATAAATACAGTGAAAAGTATAATCAAACGTAAATATTCCTGTTATTATTGTTTCTACTTGACATAGCAGTGGCGTCGAGAATGTCAGAGTAAGAATGATCAACGGTGATTCTCCAATTTAAAGAAAACGAGATAGAGAAGAAAGTAGGAGGATCGGATAACAAACAACAACAACTGACTTAGAAGAAATTTTCCACTTTCGAGACGCGAATCTTTTGAAGACGATCCTCGAAAAACTCCCGAGGGAAAAGCGTGTCAGTTTTGCCGTGAGCTTGCCAACAAAGGTGGATAGCCAGGTTGAAAAGAAGATCCGCGACTCCATCAAACTCTATTCACCGGGCTCGTTCCTATAGAGGCTGGCTCCAGCGATCTAGGCGAAGGCATATGCCATTGGGAGTCTTTGGAATTCTGCGAGAGCGTGGAACCATTGCGATGGACATTCAACGAAATGAACATTAAAAACCTTCTTCCCTATTTACCAAGCTACCTTAACACTATTTCTCCACCTTCAATACGCACACTGTGGCAAGCACATGAAAGTTTAAATCCAATACTGACCTTAATATTTAATAATAATAGAAAAAACGTGTCTCTGAGTAATTTGAACTTGTTGAGAAATACGTGTTTCAATGTTAAGTTTTCTATTGTAGGTCATTGTGGATTCGGAGAAACAAATCGTTCTTTTAAGGGGATCGACAGAAAGGAGTCAAAGGAATAATTAATTCTCGACAGAGATCGGAAGAAGCAGTAATTTGCCCGACATAATCGTGGGAAGGGAGAATCGATGAGGGTAAAGTTATCCAGTGGTAACCTAAAGGAGCTCTACATCCATAAATACTTGAAAGATTCACAAGACTCGAAATTCTGAAAGATTGAAACTGAGTTCTAAAGGTAGTTCAAAGTATCGATAAAATCGTGAAAATCCGAGGGAAGCAGTGAGAAGCCAAGTCGGTTAATGGGGTAGCACACGAATCGCGTTAAGAGCCGATGTACAAGAATCATGATCAAGTTAAGAGCGAGGAAAGCGCGAAATAGGTGGGGGATGTGCACGTTGATCGGTTTAAATGTAGAATAGAGGAGAGGAAAACGATCGAAGATTTCTAAAATAGCGCTGTAAATTCGGCTTTCGCTACCCCAGGATTCACTGTGCACCGGGAGCCACCACGAACACTGAAATCCATACGATCTTAAAGCGACCATTGATGAAACAATATTAAGAACAAACTCGACCCACTGAATTTCCTCAAAACTCCCTGGATTAACACACTTACTGCGAACCGTGTAAATCTACCGCCGGGGTTTGCTAGACTGCTCTACTTCAGTAGTACAATCAAGGAAAAGGTAGACATTGCAGAACGAGAGTAGAAACAATAGTCAGCCGGACAGGTTTGTCCAAGTAACATCAGAATATTAAAGAAATAATATGAGAAGCAAAAGTAAATCCGTTTAACAAAATTCTACCGATAAGTAGTAGAATCGATGAATGGCTCGGCGAGAGAAAGTGTCACAGTGGAAGCAGTTGGTAGATGGTCATATGTGGTTGTTCCAGAGTCAGGAAAAAAGAACATCGTAGTAACTCGATACAAGGTGACAATCGAACGATTTTCTTAGCTCTAAGGGATGAAGAGGGTCGAATAGAAGAAGGATGAACAATGAGCTTATATCGTCTCGTTGGGGTGGAAACTCTGGCAAAAAATAGAACTCACGTTAGCTGTTGGTTCTCTCTCGGTGGTTGGTTCGCCGTTCCCAGGATCTTCTGCGCGAGAACTTGGGACGCGTTTCTGAGGGTGCAAAGAACGTCGACTGCGTCTCGATTCGTGGAGATAACTCGCGAAGAATATCGCGGTTTACAAGCGCATCGTTATACGCCCTGCGACATCGATGGTTGAAACGACGAGGAGGACAAGAGGATGATGTAGACAGCGGCGGCAGCGACGACGGCGGCGGCGGAAAATCTATCCGTGGCACGGTCTCTCAACGGTGAGGACACCAGTGCGCCTGACCGCTGGCGAACTACCAACATGGCCGACCCCCTCCGAAGACCAAATCGATAAAACACATTACGTTTTCCGCCGTTTCTCAACGATGGAGCCGACGCTCTGCGTCGTCGCTCTGCCACTCCCTCGCGTCTCCACCGTCGAGGGTATCTTCCTGCCTACGAGGTTCGAGGCTCCAGTACTCTGGAGAACCACCAGCGCCACGTTCAAGGAAAATCACTGTGACAACCCACGATACACCATCCGTTCTTCTTCTCTTTCTTCTTCTTCTTCTTCTTCTTCTTCTTTTTCTTGTTTTTGCCTCCCTCTGGCTCTCTTCCAACCCGCGATAGCAGGGTACAGTTATGCTCGAGATTTTATCGATATTCTTCCACTTTCTATAGCTTTAGCGGGTGGCCCTCCGAACTCCCCCGGGCGAGAACGGATTTGTACAGGGTTCTGTCCAGAGCTAGGTTCACTGGAACTTGACTGATCGTTTGACACTTGGTTTTGGGGTAGTAACTGGCTGCACGGAAAATGTTGATAGAGATTCTTTCCAGGAAAAAGAGAAATTCTGAATTGCTGTAAAGAGTGAATCTTTATCTTGATTTATCTGCTTTTTCAATCGTCAAACTAATCGATATGTACAATGTTACATTGTTTAAGGAAGATCGAATGCACTCATTAATCTTATAATTAATTCTTTCAAATTATACGTGTTCTAATGAAGCTACTACTGAAAGTACATTAATATTGTATTTCTAATTAGCGATTTTTTCAATTTTTACAAAATTAATCTCTATTATTATTCTCCTTTTTTCTTGCCAAACTTCAATGGTCATTCACCCTCGAGGCTTTTGGAATCGCGTTTGAAATGAGGATACATAATTGTCAATGCTTTTGGAGCATTAATTGAACTCGCTTTATGCATCCCTCGTTAGAATCGATTTCGAAGCAAGTGGGATTCATTGAGCGACCGGTGTGGCCCATATTTCCCTCTCGCAAAGGATCAGTGAAGGAGAAGGCAGTAGGAATAAGCCGTTCGAGGACGAGCAGAAGAACAGAGATGAATGTTTAAAGGATATTAATTATGGCGATCGCTCAAGGGGATGGAAATTCTGATACTAAGGCTAAGATAATAGCTCGAAACCACGAGATCTCAAGAGCAATGTACGGTTCGTTCGAATTAAAATGTCCCAGTTACTAAAAGTTCCCATTGGAGAGAAATCGATTTGTAATACCAAGCCATTCATACCCTGCCAAAGATGAGGGATTAAGACTCTAGCTTCTAAGAATGCCGCCAAGAATGGTAACGTCACGTGCAAAACTTTAAGAATACCCTCGATACCTCGACTATAACAAACAAAACAATCGAAATTACACTGATCGTAAAATACTTTCTATGGAACGATCGAACTTCAATTATAATATATTTGTACCAATTTTACGTTGAATGTGAATTTTAGATTGAGAATTTATTAAAGTGTTTCAATTGGTTTGATTCATTGATTTGGATTTATTCAGAAAGTAATTGAAGTAGCCTGTTCAATTATTATTTTTATTTTTTATTTTGGTCTGATGGTTATGTGGATAATAGTATGATTTGTAGTATAAAGAGATTTGATGACGGTCTTTGGGGGGTAAGTATAAAATTACGGTTCACGGTTGAACGAGACTGCCGCAAATAAACTGAATCTTGAATAATCGTTCACGTGTCCCCACGTGGACGCAAATCCCACGTGTCTACAGAGATATTCCTCGAAAATCCGAGGAGGCACGTGTACTCCGGCGCGTCGTTGATGGTCTCTGAACAAAAAACTCTACCCTCTCACCGCCTATTTACGATTCCACCAGGTTCTCGCTTCTACTCGGTTAATGTCGTGCACATGGATTTCTGCGTTACGAAGAGAAACGAGCGTACAATTAATATTCAATGTAACGTCAACAAATATTTCTTTTTATCCAGAGCATTTATATCTATTCACATAATTATATCTTTAGCTTCAATTATAATTGAATCATTTCCATCTGCGTTTTAAACATATTCAAAAAATATTTCATGATTCACGAGTTCGTAACTTTTTGGAAATATAAATGAGTATAAAAAAGTCATTGTGGATTCATTGTTTTGATTTTAGGATTCTCTTTTATGTTATAAGTTAGTTATAAATTAATTAACGATTTTTTTAAGCTATAACAAAAGTTGAATGAGTTAGGAACATGTAAATGTAATGTGGGAAGATGATTCGAGTTCTAATTAGGGTTTCGATAGGTAGAGAATCTTTAGACATTACTGATACAAACGGATTCGAAATAGAGGTCTACGACAGACTGAACTCTAAAACTAGCCGGCAAAGTACATTCAGTGGGGTGAGACTTATCGACTAAATATCGACTAGCGTCGGGCTCACAGTTTGCGAACTCATCGTCCAGCGTAATGTTCGAGAGTATCCTTGAATGATTATCTAGCACCGAGCTCTCTCAAAGTCGAGAGGTTTGTCCCTTGCTTTATTTCTCCAAGGATAGTCAGAATCCCGATCACATGACGAGTTCAGATATCTCGAGAAATGGCAGAAGTAACAGAGAAATTCGCAAAAAAGTGCAAAATACAAATGAGACTAATCTGGTTTGTGGCAAAAGCTTGGAATCCCCGATTCTTGGACAATCTTTTCGGATTCCTGATTTACCGAAGAACTACATCGAGTCGATTATTCTTGATACTTCTCTTCCATACGTGAGTATTTTTGCATCTTTTTGTTTAAGAATTGTTCACTTTTATTTAGGTAAGTCGAAACTATTCGAAAAACAACAGTAAATATGATTAATTAGAAGTACAAAATGGATACTTTTATAAGAATGATAAGTTGCTTTTAGAAAGTCAGTGTTTTGCAATGGGAACGATATTTTTTTGCAGATTCCAGTATACGCACATCTGGAAACGTATGATACATCACCCATTGATAAACCGAAAATACCTGCAGTACTGTTAGAATTAAGATCAATCGGTCGGTGAGTATTTTAGAAGAGAATTGATCATAATTATAAGTCTGTGGAATTGAATGATTGATTTATAATAGGGAAGATAGTGCATCATGCAAGTCTTCGAAGCAGTTCCCGTCGACCGCGCGGACTTCGGTTCAACAGAATCATGCCAAATGGAAGTCCCAGGATCTTCAATAATCTTCAATGTATTCTACAAAATCAACTATTAAAATAATAAAGTTTCATTGAGTATATTCTACGAATTCCCAACTAAGTACCGATGAAACGTCTCTTATTAATTAATTCGTTGCGATAAATTATCTCTAGAAGACCCCGCATCACATTCCAACCAGAGTCCAAAATTCATAATCTGCATCAAAAACTAATCTTATCAGTAGAAAAATGATCAATAACAGATAAAAGTGGTAAAATTAATTGTGTAGAATTTGAATGATATTCGTGCCGAAAAATTTACTCTGCAACTAAAGAATTCAATATCTTGAATTTTTTTAAATTTAGTAAAGCACCAGTTTATTATATTAAGCAATATTTTTATGTTATTATCATATTTCCACGTCGTAATCCATGTAGCAAGTATAGAGATTGGAAAAAGTAAAGGTGGGGCGGTCGACTCCGAATATACAGTCTGTTTCACATATAGCGATCAGCGTGGTAGGGACCTTGCGAAGTAGCGAGGAACGTGATCCTACATAGAGTATACTATAGAGTGCCATGGGAGAGTAGGAGGACAAGCAGTTTACTCCGATAGGTTATATTCGATATCCTAGTGTGTGCAAGTGTCCAAAGGAGATGTCGAGTTCTCAAAGTTGATAATACGTCAGATTACCATAAAAGAATAATAATCATCGTGTGGTCTGATCACTGGAGTGACCGCAACATGCGACAATGAGGAGACTTCACGAATTCCTTGCGATCTACTTGGCCTTACAATACTTTTACGGCGTTTCCACGACACACTTGCTCATCAACGTTAAGAATCAGGTATCAGTTCGAGAGCATTGTTCTACCTTGACTTTCGTCGCGTTATTCACTCGCGAATGAGACGCGTGTGCCCGAGAAAAAAAGTTCAAGGGGAAAGATCGTTCGGAGTGTGTGTCCATTTAAAGAGCTAACCTTAAATTCTGGATGAAAGAAAAAAAGCATAATAATTATAGTAACGTATGTTTTTCTATTTTCTTGCGTAATAGGGAGGTGATATCCTTCTGGAGACAATTTCGTCGAATGTCACCGAGGATGTGATCACTCTGGAGTTTCAATGTTCCGATGGCACTTTGGTGACACAGTTGATAGACTTCAAGAATGTGAGTCTCTGATTTTTTGCTTCGGAGTAATTCTTCAGAGTCAAAGTTCAATTACAGCATGACTCGCAAATCTGTTGCAGGATGTACAAATCATAAAGGCATTAGTCCTTGGGGAAGAAGAGCGTGGTCAGAATCAGTATCAAGTTTTGTGCTTCGTCAATCATTTCTTCAAAGTGGACTTTATATCCTCCGACGCGATGTCAAAATTAAGGCAAAAGAATCCGGGCACTGTACGCGTCGCCGAAGAGGATAAGGGACACGTGAATTATACGATGGATTTGTTTTTGGATGTTCCCGAGTCTAAGGATATTTCCAAACACGTCGCTGCTCTTTGCGGAGATGCCGCTGGATCTGCTTATACCAGGAGTGACGATTTGAAGCAGTGGATTCAGAGGCCTGGTGAGATCTTACTTGCTTAAGATTTACACTCCGAAATCTTGTTAACTCAAACTTATTATCGATAGATCGTTCGACAAAGTTTTTTAATTCAGCTTCTTTTTAATTTCACTATTAGGCTCTTCGGAACTATCGCTAATGGCAGCTGTCTATAACTTCAGCACAAATTCTTTAGCGCAACAAGGTACAAACGACACAAGATCATTATACGTAACGAGGTGTGCGGACACCTCTAACATGTGGGCGCCTTGCACGTGTTCCTTGGAACTGTGCATCGGATGGTATCCCTGTGGACTGAAATTCTGCAAAGGGAAGTCAGACGGCAAAAAGGTAGCTACCCCTTATAAATGTGGCATTAAAACCTGTAAAAAGTGTTTTATATTCTCTTACTACTCGAAGATGAAACAGAACTGTTTATGGGACGAATGACATATAAGGACACTGTAGGTGTATAGGTTCTATACTACGCTACTCTAGTTGGCAAATTGAAAGAGGGGATATAATTATTATATCAGAGGATAACTATCGTATTATCGTTCTATTAACACAATACGGATATTCAGAAACGGTGTATAAGTTCCACGAGTATCGATGTTGTTCACTCCGGAAATGGTTATTTTGATATTTTGCGTGGATTGAGCAACGCGACCGTTGCGGTCCGTTTCTGAAGGAAGAAGAAGAAGAAGAAAAAAAGAAACCGGCGAGCTTAGTAGATGCGTATGTGAATGAATCAGTTCCACAGCTCGAAATCCGTATTCTCCATATATGCTCATTATACGCAACTGGAACTGATGGAATCGTTTCTTCGAAGGAGATTAGTAAAGATCTTCCCGCGAATAATTCTAGTACTAATAATTCACGTTCGAAACGGAGAGAATCGTGTTCTTTTCTCTCGCGCCTGTGTGTGTGTTACCTACTCGACTTTTTCAATAGCTCAACGTGAAACTTATAGCATAACAAGTGATATCGGGTATGCACGGTAAATATACGCTCACTTTTGATACTTTCACGAAATGGATCTATTTGTAACGTGAGTTTCATCCTTATCGAATTTTTCGTTTGAAACATTCCACAAAATTCATCGAATTCGATTATTTTCCAATTTTACTTCCTTTCGAACAAATTTCCCTTTTTCTACATTCCCCTTTCCGGGTTACTCTGCATTTACACGGAAATCATTCCAGAATTATTTTGATTCTCGCAAATGAGTTACAAATAATCCATTCATCGTAATACAATGCTCCCTTTTTTTAATTTATTTACTACTAATAGTGTGTCCCCCCGATGCGTTATGCGTGTTTGTAGAGAATTTTATACATGACTTGTAAAGTTGCCATTTACGCACTGTACATGTACGTTTTAAGTTTCAATTGTACATAGAAAAAGCGAAAGAAAAAGAAAGAGAGAGAGAAGCACATAATATACAACGTACATATAAAAACGAAGAAATATGCACGTAAAGAAGAAGAAGAAGAATAATAAGAAAAAGTTACGTCTGTACATAAGAAAAAAATCGTATTGATAGTTGCCAGATGTACAGTCTATATAAAATTCGTAGTTACTATCGTGCTTCGCGTCGAATTTCATTCTGAATCGACGCCGACACGAAAGAGAAAAAAAAACAAACTAAAGATTTCCTTGCATTTTTTAACAAAAAAAAAGAAGAAGAAGAAGAAGAAGAAGAAGATAAAAAGCGAAACTGGAGTATACGTTTCATAGTAAACTATTATGAACAAGACTGCAAGATCTGTCCAATTAGCGATAAAAATGTGTATGTGTACATATATATACATATATACACTGTATATATACCGTATATCGCTATTCTCTGCGCTTCCTCGCGAGTCGTAACTTGGTATCTCTACAAAGACGAATTTTATCTAATATAAGAGGAAATTGCATCTCGCATATACAATATATATATTGTATATATATATATATACTCTCGTATGGTGATGAATCGATTGATCGAGAAGTATATATAGTAAAAAAAAAGAAGAGTTCTTCTTAAACAACCCGCTCCGCTTACTAACACTTCCGCATTGACAATGGGAGAAAGAAGTAAGTTGAGAAACCCGGTTGTTTTGAAACTCTGGTTATGTTAATGCAAATTAAAATACTATACGAAATGAAGATATAAAAGTCTATATGGAATAGCAGTATACATTTGTACATGTCTGTGTATATATACTATATAGTTACCGGACAGATATAGGCGAGATGATTTTTAGGTAATAAATAATGTACGCGACTATCAATAATTTTCAATTAACCGGGAAAATGCTCGTGCACGTTTTGCTCTAGAAGATTGAAATCGAAGGGATCGAGAAAGATAAAGAATTATTGCGAAAGGATTGAAAAAGAGATGAAAAATATTTATGGTCCAAGGATATGTATGATGAAGAATGTTGAAAAAGGATTCGTTGTTCCTGTCTAATGTTCGCAATTGTTCGCCCTACCCTTTTAAACGTTCAAGATATATTGGTTTAGTCGAGTCACTGCTCCCACAAAGATATTCAGTTCAAATGTGTTTGCACATTTCGTGAGAAGGTGAGATAAAGAGAACGGACGGAGAAAGAGAGAGAAAGAACAAACAAAAAAGAAGAGGAAATATAATATAGCGTTTAAAAAGTTTTCTATCGAGGATCCGACTCAGAACTTGAATGTAACACCGTGTATGATTTCAGCTTTACACATGACATTGTAACTTATACACATATTTTTTATATATATTTAATAAAAAGAATTAATAAATAAAGCCGACTGTTGTTTTTAATTCCGCTGAATATTACGGGGATTCGGAGAGGTTTTTAGCGGCCGGAAATACAGATTGCGAGTCAGTGATTGTTGACAACTGTCTCTCTATTAAGTACGATACAATAGTCATAATAATTTAGTACTCCCTTCCATGCGTTTCTTTATACATATACCTAAAAATTCCATCGCTTATAATATATATATATATCTGATTTGATAATTGTAAGGGCCCTTAGAACTAGTATCTCGCTTATGGGCGCTCTATTTAACGCGTTAAGATCGTAATCTACATTCTATGAGAACGAAACTACACAAAGGGTGTGGAAAAAGATTCATGCGAAATGAAGACAAACACACTGTCTCGCTGTTTCTTATTCTACGTTTACAGCGAATCTAACAAAGTTCGATTCTAAAGAGAATCGTGAACATAAGAGATCGTGCGTATAAACATGTGATGCTGAGAACTGAAAGAACACATTCCTCTTTTTCAGTAAGATACATTTTTTTTTTTAGTAAGTACCATTCTGCACTTCTTTTATGGACGTCCATTGACACGTTGGTCACCGGTGACCGGCAGCAATAATTGGCGCCTTTTTCCTACGTTTTATCACTTTATCCATATTTGAACTTTTACGTGAAAATAAAGTTCCTAAAGAAATTCGAGTGTAAAGATCCTTCCTTTACCAGATTTTATGTGATGGTAATTAAAAAAAAGCGATTTAATCTCGATATTTCAAAGCTCACTTTCACCCGAATCTTATTACTACGCGAGATTGTTTTAATTTCATTTTGTTTAAGCCACTTTTATAATCACCAAGAATACACTTACACTTCTCGTGCGACATCCTACCGCGAAATGCGCTATCTAAATGTTTTCGTAGCACCATTATTCAGTTGAGAGTCGAAATTTCGCTATTCACTCCGTATCTGGAACGATAGATATAAATACGGTGCAAAAATTATTCGTATACCTCGCTCGCGAGTGATCGAGAGTAAAGTAGAAGATTCTTAAGACGTTCTTGTCAACAATATAGTATCATAAATTCGAGTCTCTCGATATGTACCAAATTGCAGAGTAGAAGAAAAGTTACTTGGAGTAAGTAACCGCGCGTTATAAGGGTAACACTAGCTGCTGTAGCAAGTTTTACGGACATCGGCAAGTATCACACTGAAGTCATCGTCCGGTTTCGATACGTGCTCGATGTTTTGACCCTGTTGTTGCGCAGCTTGTTGTTGTTGCTGTTGCTGTTGCTGCTGCTGTTGCTGCTGCTGTTGTTGTTGCTGTTGCTGCGACTGTTGTACCGAGTGCTCAGTATATTTATTCACATCTAAACTCTGATGATATTGTTCCATCGTGTGACCCAACGCTACGTTCGTGCAGCGTCCGTCTTTGTTCTGATCGTCGACGATGCACTGAGAATTCGAAATGTCTAGCTGGCTCTGCTGTGGTGCATAGTAGCGCAAATCGCTGGCATAATTGTGATTACTGTCGAGCATATTCTGCGAGGTGAGGCTCGTATGAGCTACGCTAGTAGGATGCGAGTACTTGAAATATTTCTCTAATTGCAAAGCTTGCTGTTGCTCCTCCTCTGCGCTCATGCCTGGGTCCATGTGGCCTAGAATCGAATGTTGCTGACCGCCACCGCCAGCATCCGTCTGATACTCCTGGTGATGAGACATCTGATAACGATGTGGTACACCTAGAACAATATATACAAATTAATTTCAATCTATATTAAAAAAATTCGAATGGTTCATATACAGCAACCTAATGTTTTTTTTTTTTTTTCATAACAGAGATTCTATTATTAATGATCCATGTCGGAGCCAAAGAACTGACAGAAAACGTGTAGACCTTGTCAAGAGAATACAACTTCTCGTTATTGGCAACAATCCAAAAACTAAGGTTTGGCAGTTCGTAAAAGGAAAAAGGTAAAAGCCTGTTGTAATGTATTACCGGAGCAACCTTCAGCGGCTCCACGAATTCCCATGGACTGCTGGCCACGGTTGGCACACTGCACTGGATTGTAGTTGCTCTCCACGTTGGACTGCATCTGGTAGTTTCCCGTTTTCGACGACTGATTGCTCGAGTAATGTTGCAACGATTGATCGTGGGGAGATGCTACCGGCGGATAGAACGTACCCGTCACTGAACCTACGTTCTCGAAACCGGAACGTAATTTGTTGCAGGATACCATCATACCGTTCGCTATACCCACTGCTGCTATACTCGAGGATTGTCTCTCGAAATTTAAATAACTCACCTGAAATTGTATCGATATCTTTAATCCAATTTTCTTCTCATTAAAATAACACAAATTCAGGTAATTTTTAATTGGAAACTGGTGTTACCATTTCAGCAAATATTAAATATGTGAAATTGTATGGTGTTTTTTTTTGTATAAATCTGAACAGAAAGATTTACGAAGATTCTAGAAAATTTAAATAATTATATTGTGTCTGTGCGATATAGAGATTCTTGTGTAATGGAAGAAGCCAAGGCGACTTAAGAAGTCGTTTAAGGGGTAGTTTCTCGTTAACGCGAACCACCTATCGAGCGATTCTGTATCGTGTGTCGGTCGTTGAGTATAAGTTACTTACCGATTTTTTGTATGTCAGAGTATCGGTATAACCACCGGAATTCTGACACGACGATACACTAGTGCCGCCAGGATGACCCGTGTGCATCTGATTATCCGTGCTCATGAAGGTATACCGTTTCGTTTGATCGGCCATTTCAGCGTGTTGCTTTGATGTGCCTTCCATCAGATCACGCTCAGGATCTGGATTCTGAGTGGATGGCAAATGCGTTCCGTCACCTGATCGAAATTTCATCCCTTAGGATCATGTCTGTGTGTTTTTGCGAGATTTTCAGCTCAATTTGTTTAAAGTACAGCTAAGTATTTCCCAGTTTATTTTTCGGTAAAGAATAAATGAAAATAAGTAATTTCTCAATAATAGAATATTTTAAATAAAGATTAGAAGGTTGAATATTTCACCATCAGGTTCTGGACTGGCGACCGGTGATATATCCGGTGTGTGAATGATCGGTGTGTAAGGGCTACCGTAGAGGGAATTAGTTTCCGATTTGTACTCCTGGATACCCTGTTGTTGTTGTTGTTGCTGTTGTTGTTGTTGGTGATACAGAGATGAGATCGGGGAATGGCCACCCCATGGGATCTGAGGCATGCCTTGATAGCTGTCCATCTTCGACCTGCAACATCAAATAACACGTTATACCGTTTCCCTCCTCCGCGAAGATCAAGGCCTTCGTCATAACCGTTTCCGAGGAAAAGGCAATTCGAGCGGAGTATCAGGCAAGAAATCTACAGAACAAAAGCATACTGCATGCCTCGCTCTTCCCTTCTTTTTTACCCTCTTTATTTTTTCAGCCTGTCTTTCAACCCTTTTCGTCTGTCTCGATGAACATACGGTTTACTATTTCCTCTTGTTACAGGAAACTTAACTATGAATTTCGCGATTGGCAAATGGAGATTGTAATTTTGGAAGAAGATTCTTTTGCAAGGAAGATCAGTTATTGATTGATATTAAGAAAAAGGTTTTTTCTTACATGGAATGATGAATCGTGGTACCAGAGGGGTTGGATCTGGTGCCAGTAGTATTGGTCGCCGAAGGCGGCGAGGAAGGTGCACCAGGTGCCCTTTTCGCGTGTTTCCTTCTGCGTGGTCTGTATTTATAGTTCGGATGTTCCTGCATGTGAATGACCCTTAGTCTCTCGGCTTCCTCGACGTAAGGTCTTCTGTCCTGCGGCGTCAACCCTCGCCATTTCTTTCCTACGAAACATTAAATCTCACTTGAGCAATCTTTTTTCTTCCACGTTAACCAAAGAAAATAATTCAAATGTGAATTTATTTTTGAAAGTATCGTCCTCGTTACTAAATAAGGAACTTTCTCCTGTAAAATTCGTTCGATGGATATTTATTTATATTATATTTCTTGAGCAATAATATTTGCAGAAAAAAAGATGTAAAGTTCTCGCACTTAAGAATAAATGCGCTTACCAATGGTCCCAGAAGCGATTCGGAGGCAGCGTGAAAGATAGGAAGCAAAAGGTACATATGAGTAGTTCGAGTAACCATGCGAGTGACTATGACTATACCCACGACTATTCCATAGAATTTCCCAGCCGCGTCTATCCGCGGTACCGGTCGCTTATTACCCTATTATATACATTGTCGTTTGTCGTTAGTATCATCCCGACCCGCGGCACTCGATATCCACTGGACGAAGTATCGAACGTAGGCAAAAGGAGAATAAAATTAATAAGCCCTGGAGAGAGATATTCTGCATCCACGTACCTTGCGCAAGGTAATATCCAAGACCCGTTTCAGAAAGGAGACTTAACGCTTCGGAGTACAATAAAAATCGCTCGTATAATCTCAGGAAAAAAATTCATTCCAACAATTATATACAAAAAGATTTTTAAATACATTCAGAAGTTTCCATTGCGAAGAATTATAATAACGATTTTAAGAAAATCAATCAATGGTTTTTATCATGGTTTAGTTTGAAAGTAGAGTTATAATAATTTCATATTGGTTCTCGAGAAAAAAAAGAAGAAACCTTGAATTGAGATAATCTTATTCATACTATAACCCAGTATAATCTCTCCACTCCTAAGTAAGTCCAACTCTCATCCGGAAACGTTCGAATCTCACTACGCGCAATCTCTTCCACCCAACTGCTGAATCATCCTCGAAGCGGTTGGCACACATAACCGTTACACCCCGTGTTCACTCAAGCAAGGAGACAAAGAGTAGCAAACGAAAAAAAGGAAAGGAAGAAAACATATATATCTAGAGAAAATGAAGCAAAAGAACGAATAAGAACTGTCGCGAGATCGTACTCGTTTTCCGATTAGCGGACGATACCTTTAATTCAGGTTACGGAGTTGGTCCCTAATTGCCTGGCTGGGGCGGAAGAATAAAAATGGGAAGGAAATCGGGAGGGAAGGAGCGTAGATAGGAATTAGAGGAGGGCTTGGCTCGAGTTGGCTCGACTTGACTCTCGGAGAGGACTGGAATCTGGTTGCGCTGAATATGCCAGGATGGTAGGTCGGAATATCATTAAGCAGGGATAAGGGTTAATACGAGAACGTAAGATGTTCGCGACAACGAACGAAAGAATTCAGCTCAAGGCGAATCTACGAGTATATAAACTGCAAATATGTACAGGGTGTTTCGAAACTAGTCTACTAGTCTACTATAAACCGAAGAAGGGTGAATTTACAGAAAACTATAGTTCAAAACGTGAAGTAACGCTATTTCTTAGGAGGCTTCATTCCTGAGTAACTTGACGTTAAATATCTATAGGAAAGTTTAAAAGACAAGTTTCCAGGGTAGAAAAATATATTTTTCTGTCGCTGTGTAACATATTTATTGATCTGGCGTTCTGCCTTGTTTCTTGGTGTCTCTCCTGATGTCGTTCGAATACACGCGTGCCAAACAGGACGCGTGCGATTCCCGAATTATTTCCAGAGCTTATTTATTCCATGGCCAGTCTTTCTCAAGGATATCGAATGTACTGCGCATAGAGCAATTATGTTGGCGGAAAGATAAAAAATAAAAAGATTCTTAAGGAAGAAAAAACTTTCAATTCACTGGCGATCTTTTATCATTGAATGAAATAAATCTAAAGATGCACATCGAGTGATGTCTCTTAGACGCAGCTCCGTAAATGAGGATCATGCGCGAGTACTCGCAATCGACCAATATTCAAAATTGATTTCTTCGGAAATGAAGCCTCGTACGAAAAAATATCACTCTACATTTTCGACTTATTTTTCCACATAGACTCACCCTATTTTGGATAATACCACCAGTTCGGAAACAGCCTGTACGTGTACTGGTTATGTATTGACGTACATAGTACACTGTGTTATGTATGTAGTACGAGGGGATCGGCGGCGTCGTCGCACATATATGCGAGTTCTGGGCCCGGTATATTACGTTAGTATGGGTACATAGGCGCATGGGGGCGTAGATATGGGTGCGCCCGTGCCTTCACCCAGCCACAAGGCACGAACCATTATTTCATATTTCATTTTGTGTATTTCAACTCCGGAGGAGACGCTAACCCGCAGGACTCGAAGAGCGGGAGGAAGATGAGAATAAGAAGAAGATGATCTTCGAGAGCAAGGAATAGAGAGGGAAATAGAGTTCTATCTGCAACGAAAGACCATTTTTGTCGCACTATGCCTCTTCCGACTATTCTTCACCTTCCGCCCGCCTTATTGTGCCACTACCTTTTTTTTTCTTCTTTTTTTTGCCGTCTTTGCGTCTTTCGTTCAGCTCGAATATCCCTACGCACGATATCAATGATAAATCGGAGATTAATTCTAAATTAAATACTTCGAACTAAATACGATGAGAGATTTTCTGTTGGATCACCTATCTTTGTAGAAATCAGTTTCTGTCGTCAGATAGTAAAATTCAATTTACATTAACCATTTTACAGATTCACTTATTTAATATTAATTTCAAAGAATATATGTTACTTGGGTGAAAAGTAGATATTAATTTTCGAGTGAAATTAACCCTTGCGGTAAAAAATAGTGGAAAGAGGGGGCCACCGAAATCAGAGGGTCTTGAGGTATACACCCGTCGGTTTTTCAGTGAGCAATAAGTAAACTTAATTTAATATTCCTGGGCGTGCTAGCCCCGGCAGTGATTCATCATCACACCCGCGCACCCAGCTTCCCGCCATGACGTCCTCGTTAAGTATTCTAATGGTTGCCATGTACCTCTAATTTAGCCAAGGCTCACAGTCAGTCAGTCAGTCGCCTAGTCCGACGACTTCATTCGACTTCCTTCGACTTCGTTTTGACGTTTCTACCAAAAGCAGGTCGATGCTACTTACTGAATCGTTATCGCGTCTCATTGTCTTTGTTTCCTAAGTCCTGATCCTTCTCAATTACCATTTTACAATCTTAACGATTATCCATGTCGATTCTCATCTACTAAACGATCTATTAAACACTCTTTGCATCTATTCATTTATATTTTTATTTGTTCCTTCAAATTTCATATATCGCGTTACACGAAATCGTGAAAAAAATCAATTAGGATAATCGTCGATTCGGTTACGCTTCTAACTTCTTCCGTTAACGCTCGTTTATCCAGGACTAGAGGCTTGCACGTAATTCGGCCGATTCCACGAGGAGATATCAGATCCCGTCCAATTGGTAGTCCAAAGTGTCGATAAAATCGAGCTCGCGAGATCTGTTAAAGGAACCGTAGCATAGCTATGGAACCCACGCGAGCGAGATTCTAGCACAGGGAAATATGTAAGAGTATGCGAAGTTAAAGTCTGTGTACATAAGAGTTTACTCGTCGGCGAGGCGGTACACGCGCGACTGCTCGTATAGCTCTCGACAACTCGATCACTTTCGAATATACTCGGAAACCTCATTTCAACGGACGCTAATAGGCACGCTTATCCGCGCCGCCTAATCTATGGCACCAAGAGAGCCATGAATTCCGCGCGGCGTATAAATTAACGCCGCTAGAGGGATAAATAGAGAGAAAGGAAGAAATAGAGTTCGCGAGATAGAGGAAGAACGAAAGAAAGATCGCGCGGGACAAATTGCACGAAGAAGTTAGTTCATCCGAATCCTTTTGGGATGCCAATGCAGAAAATCAAACTGTTTGGTCAATAAAAATTAGTCAAGAAATTTGCACGAAATAACCTTTTGTCTAATTGAGATCAGTCAAAAAGTGTCTATAAAAAAAATTAAAAATAGTTACACATTTATTAGATGTATCAATAAAAAGAATAATTGAATTCAAGGAGTTTTCTTTTTATTTCTAAAGATTTGAAAACCAGCTTTTTTTAGTTATGAAAATTGTGCATTAATTTCAAGATAGTAATTCTCATTAATGAATAAATAAATTGGATATATTTGTATATAAGTGGTTAAGCTGCAGAAGATACGAGTTTATACAGTAGCAATTATATTAGTTCGTGGAATTCTGTATCAAGGATTCATCTGGCAGCTCGCTCGTGCCAAAATGGCTAAGAGGAAAACATAGACTCGCACACCTGTCCGCGGAAGAGAGTTTGCTTGGAATAATCTCTGACATTTTCCACGCGAGATACCTCTTCCAGCACCTAATTAATTCGATTCCACGGTGATTTACGCATGGGACTCATGCTCGATCTTGGTGGTTGATTAGAAAACAACCTGAGAGAGAATGAGAGAAGGAGAAAGAGAGGAAAAGTGTGGCACTCAGGGAATTTCGTTCCGCGCACGACGTCACTGGAACGTGACATTTCCAGAATCGAGCGAGAAACTCCTCGGCATTTGCAATCGGCCGCTACGGGAATTTGTTGGTACGCTTTGTGCGCACCCTTCGTGTTCGATTCTTTATGGGGGATTTAATTACGCGGACGAGCGATAAATCTTTACTACTGTGATCTGCTTAACTCGATTCTCGTGCCAAATTTCTGCTCCACTGAGTAAAGTGGACAACGATAATCATACAAAGGTCATTAAATCAATTAATTCAATTCTACTCTGATTGTTTTACCATTTTTTGAATATATTTTTAACTCACTATTGGTTGTATCACAATTTTGATTTTATGTCACTTCATTTTACGTGGTCGAGATTATTATTACAGATTTGCATAATTCGATTCAATCACTAAAAATAGTTGAGTAAATAATTTAAAGGTATTAGAGTTGGTAGCTAAACGAGCTACTATAATTTCTATCAAAACGACACCATTCAAAGCCAATTATTCCAATCAGCATCTACTTCATTAGTCTAAATGACTTTGGCTACTGCTTTTGCACTATACTCGGCAACACACACTCAGCTACACTGACACAGAGAAGAATTCTAAGTCAGTGATTTTCTCCGAATCCCATAGAAACCCTGAATTTAAGGTGCACTCTTTCGAGTAGCTGTTGCATTACGCGTGCACGATACGTCTTTGCGTCATGTATTGGATTTCCTCTGAATGCCTAATTAAATTTGCACGATCACGTTGCCTGTGTTTCGTTCTCGATTGCCTGCGGTTGTGACCCCTCCTTGTCTATCGGTTCGACGATTTTAATGATCGTCTATATGTATGTATTATTTTTATCGTTTGCCTCGCTTCGCGGATATACATGAGATCGAGCGACCCTCGACTTTCGCGTATGTATACACTTTTGCCACTTTCGATTGGCGTAGATCGGAAAATATCGAACTCGATGAATCAAAGTTCACTCAAACCCCTTTTCACCTTTGACTGTCAACTTAAAGTGACTCACATTTCAAACATATGGAATTTTAGAAGGATTCTAGTAATTATTTTTGATTTTGTTTTGAAATACATTGATATATTAATTTCAATGTGAAGCAACGTGAATTAGAAATTTAAAGAGTATCTTTCTGAAATAAGTAATAGAGTCAGGAATTAGAAAGAAAGTCGATGTGGTCGGAAGATAGAGCAAAAGGAAGATAGAGGAAGATGATGAGAAAAGAAGAAGAAGAAGAAGAAGAAGAAGATGAAGAAGAGAAGAGAAGTTCAGACTCTAGACTGCGAGGGCCCACATCGGTGGTACCCGTGGTACCGCATCGTGCGCACCCCGCCCAACCTGGGTCGCCCACTGTCACCATTAATAATACGTCTCCCGTCTCGTGATGTATCTCATCTCCGTTGGCGTCGTGTGTTGTGCCCCGCGTGTCCTGTCTTGTCGGTGTTTAGCCTTCGGTGCAGTCACACATATATATACACGTACACACAACCACACCCTTGGATATTGTATATTCCATGTATATAAATATACAGGGTGTTTCCGAACTGGTGGCGCAACCGGAAAGAAAGGCAAATCTACGTGGAAAAATAAGTCAAATCTGTAGTGTGACATTTTTTCGTGTGATACTTCATTGTTCGATTGCGTGTACTCACGCATGATCCTCGCTTACGAAGCTACGTCTAAGAGACATCACTCGACGTGCCTCTTTAGATCTATTTTATTCAATGATAAAAGATCGCCAGTGAATTGAAAGTTTTTTCTTCCTTAAGAATCTTTTTATTTTTTATCTTTCCGCCAACATAATTGCTCTCTGCGCAGTACATTCGATATCCTTGAGAAAGACTGGCCGTGGAATAAATAAGCTCTGGAAATAATTCGGGAATCGCACGCGTCCTGTTTGGCACGCGTGTATTCGAACGACATCAGGAGAGACACCAAGAAACAAGGCAGAACGCCAGATCAATAAATATATTAGACAGCGACAGAAAAATATATTTTGCTGCTCTGGAAATGTGTCCTTTAAACTTTTCAATGAATATTGAACTTTCATTTATTCGGGAATAAAGAGTCGTATAAAGAAATACCTTCGTACATTTTTGCCAATTTTTTCAAGTAGATTCAACCCTTTTCGCGATATACCACCAATTCGGGAACAGTCTGTATGTGTACAGTAAGCCACACCTGAGTGCACGAGGCTCACCTTTGTACCTCAAGATACACACAGTGTCGTGTATGCACGCGTGTATATATAAATACGCTATACACACTGCTACTTCTTCTTCTTCTCTCTCTTCAGTTTTCTCGTCGCTTTTTCTCTTTAACCGTCCGAGAGATCTCTCTCGCAGGGCCTCGACTCGGTCTCAGTGTCCCCCTCGAGGATGTTTCAACTTTGTCCTCTGTGTCTGGTACTCGAGTTTCAGTACTCGCGACGTGACGCCCAGTCAATACCGTCTCCAAGATTTTTTCGAACGATTCTCGCGGTGACTATATACAAATTCTTCCAAATAGCTTTTTCAGGTTCTTATTTAAAACTCTTAAGAATTTCCAACATTAAATCCGCTAAAAATCCTATCATACACATCTATAAACAGACTGTAATAAGTAATCGGGAACTTATTTTGAAAAAGATCACTCTATAAGCGATTCTAATTTCCTGTTAATAATTTCCTACTGCAAAAGGGAAGAAGCGACGTTGAGTCGAGTATTAAAGTAAAGTTATTAAACGTCTAACAAGAAGACTCAGAGAAGAGGAGAAAATCCATCGAAACCCGTTCCATCATAGGTAGGCCAAGTCGTAGAAGAAAATTGGCGTCACTTATGAGAGGATGAGCTACAAAGACATCAGAGATCTGTGGCGGCAAGTCGTCAGAGAGAAGGAAGCAAAAGAGGAAGCAAAGGACTCGTTGGAAGTCTATAGCCTGGTCCCTGAACGTTCTTGAAGCGCGCGCTGGGCACGTGGATAAAAGGAGAGGCCCCCGCAGTCGTGTGCGCCTCACAGCCGACAATCTTGCCGAGCGGATTCGTTGGCTGCCGGTTTTGCTCGCTGGAAAACTAATCTGTCCTCGGCGATCTGAGAGCCTCGGCACGTGATCTTAATGGATTATCTGATGCGTTTCACTTCGTTCGGTAGCCGAGCTGCCTCTTCTGGAGTTCGTGGTACCTCATGAATGGAGTGGATGGGTCCATTCCCTATCTTTCTTCTTCTTCTTCTTCTTCTTTCTCTGTCCTGCGATATTCTACCAGCCAATTCAACGAGATTTTAATTAAAATCCTATCTATCCTGTCGATTAAACTTCTTTTATTTTTAGAAAAGGAAAAAAACTCATATTTTGAGGAGACCAAGAGAAATGCCAAGAGATTAAAATGAATTTAATCGAGTGAAGAGTTTCTAATGGAATCTCACTGCATCGGTAGTGTCGATAGTCAAGGATAGTACGCACTGGGCAGTACGTTCAAAGAAACGGTATTTCCATTTTACCACTTGCGTAATTCGACCTCCGAGTGATGCTACAAAAACGTCATCATCAAATGGCTTCCACGCAGCTGTTAATAGCCGATTTTACTAGTTTTTCAAATTTTCAATTAATACTCGCTTGGTTTTGCTTAGAGAGTCAATTGCATACCTAGAAATTTTATCTTCGCATATTTGGTAATTGAACTATTAATATACTTATTCCTAGTTTTACCTCAAGGTTCCTAATAATTATTTCAACCTGCAATCTCTCGTTTAAGAAAATGCGATTATAGCCTAAGAACAGGTCTAATAATAGAATCAATATTCCTTCATAATAGAAATTTAAAGCATTATCCAATTGAAAAATATTGAATTCATAATCTGCGAAAGTAAAAGTTCCATCAAGGGACAAAACGCAAGGATTCAATCGCATCTATGGAGCCATTGGATATTAAAACCTGAAGTTCGTAGTGCACCGGTGACCAACGAGCAATGTTCTTCCCTCTCGCGAATAGAGTAGGTACCAAGGTACCAAGACCAGCACTGTCGGCGCTCGAGGGGTCCCACCTCCGTGTATTTTCATAAATATAATAATTTATTTCTCTCGAGAGGTAAATCCACACGGGCTCCGACGGAGATGTTGTAATCTCCGTGGTCGTCTCTTCCTCGTGGTCTCTTCCCGGCTTCGGGCCCACGAGTCCCCAGGAAAAGACGGAGGGGCGGTGGCGGCAGTTGTGGATATAGAGGTGGATACAGAGGTGGGTCGTCGTCGGAAGGTAAGGTAAGGGTGCGGCCCAGACTCCGTTCTCGACTCCACCTCATTACCCAGCATTCTATGCAGACTGCGCTTATGGCTTATTATTGCTTTAGCTTAGCCAACCCGTCGCTTGGTTCCTTCCACGTCCTTCGTCTATACATACACACACAGATACATGTATATGTATCATGGCGGACAAAAGAAAGTTCAAAATTGAAACGTATACTGCTTAATATTCTTGAATTTCTCTGGAGACACGTGTACCAAATCCAGCGCTCGTAATGAAAAAAGCATATACGCGAATGAAGCGTGCAACTCTTATAACATGTGTGACGTTTATCCGAAACTTTCTTTTGTCAGCTACTGCGCCTATTTATATACCGATGTACATATGTCATAAGCCAAAGCAGAGATGCTTCTTCCGTCGCCAGAATGCTTAGTCTCTTGTCAACAGACTCACTGATTCTATACTCGATAGGACACCTCAATTTAATTAATGGAATAATAATTGCTTCGAAAAAAATATATATCTTTGAATTCTGATGCGAAGAGAATATTTTTAAGTTTATTTTATCCAGTTAAGTTGTTTCGTTCTCGATCCATTGTCAATGGAAATCTCGAAAGATTCTCGCGCAGTTCTCCTGACAGTTCAACTAACTTCGACTGTCACCAGTTTCAAAAAGGGGAACGTCAAACTGGTCGACTTGGCCGGCTGACTTTGGAAATGCGTAAAAGCTGTTAACCGAAGCATTCATTACACATCGACTGTTTGTTTTAACGCTGCGGACAGTGTGGAGACGCGTGGAACGAGTGATCGCAGCAGGTAGGGTATATAAATAGTCGCCCGAAGTCTCGAGGGTTCATTGAAGCGAAGCACTCTCTCTCTGTATCCTGATGATGCATTCGCCGTCAATAAAACTTTCGGCGGCGAACGCATCGGCGCAATATTCCACGAAAAGATCCTAAAAGTGAGATAGGCGGAACGAGGTTTCCGAGCAGGTAGATCTAAACGGATGTAAGTAATGCACGGCACGGTGCTCCTCGCACAGAGAGAGAATCGCTCGCTCGCTCGCGCGAGCTCAGTGGTGAAGAGGAACACAACACACTAGTGGACCCGACCGATATAAAGGAACAAATGAGTTTCGTGATCGTACCAGAGTCCGATCTTGTCTTGGGTTAATCGAGCAACGCGCCGCCGGAGAAAAGGAAGAGAGGAGAGAAGAGCCGCGCACAACCGTGCCAGGAGGATTTCGCAGGATACAACCCGGCAAGGCCGATCAACCAAACGAAGAATGACGAAGGCGAATAATAAATATATTAAATACTTGGAGATTAAGAAAACTACCTCGTTGCAACGAAATGTTAAAGAAGTGTATATGAAGATGTGTGTATAATATTAATTAAGGATTTACTTAATATCATTTTTAGTACGAGATCATTAGGATAAGATTCTCAAGATTCAATTAATTATTATTATCCGATGCAATAAATAATAGTTATTGAGAATTTCTCAAAATCTTGCTGATCGATTATAAAATAAATATTCTTTAAATTGAAATTTGTTTGTTGATAATGGTAACATATTTCTCCACGTGGTTCGAAAGGAAACTCCGATTGAGTCTATATTCGAAGGAAGGAGCGCCTCTCTTCGAATCATTGGTGACAAAGTAGATATTGCACCAGACGATGGAGCATCTCTCTTTCCATCCTCGTGGAATTAACTTGTAACTCGCAGCTGAACCGATGCCGAAGCATTGTTTACGAGAGTCGAGGGGTAAGAAATCGTGCGCGCGAAAGCGAGGATATATCCTCGCGAGGAAAATGTCGAGTCGAGAGAGGCTCTCGTGGCTTCGAAGCTCGAAGCTTGAGCGAGAAGCGGAGAAGCGACGAAGAGAGGAGGAACTCGAGCGATATGAGTCAATTCCGACGTAAGAGCGATTCGATACCGATAATAATTCACATTTGCCGATACTAAAACTGGGACGCGAGTCTATGTACTGCTTGCTAGGGAGCACAGGTGCTCGCGAGTGAAAAGTCTCAGCGACATCGATCTTCCTCCCGATTCGATCTTTTCTCAGAATATCGATCGAGCGTTAAGAAATTATTCGAAAGCATTGAGAAATGATCTGAAAGAGAATCTAACGTCAACTGAAAAATTAAGTTGATTAAGATAATTAAAAACAGGATATTTTATTCTAATTGAATTTTTGTTTCGAAGAAATTAATCTATCGTCTTGATTAATAATTAATCCATTGATCAATCATTAATGCATTCTTGATTTGAGAATAAACGATAAAAGTTAGAAAGTTATAGAATTCAAGCTATAAACCAAAGATCGTCCACGCGTCCACCCACATAGGACGCTTTGCAGATCCGCAGATAAATAATAATCGACATGTGTTATTTCGGGGCGTGCAATCAGGGCGTATTCGCGATCTTCGTTCTATTTTTCAGCGTTTCCTCACGGAATAAACGATGCATTATCGAGGGCTATAGTTTAGTACACTTTACCTCGAGACAGAGAAAAAGAGATAGATAGATAGAGAGATAGAGAGAGATAGAGAGAGAAAGAGACAGGATGTAAGTAGGTTCTCCATGGCCGCGGATCGGCAGATCGCGCGACCTCTTTTCTGGCCGGAGTCTGATTTTTACGGAAACAGAAAATTCACAGAGTGGGCAGAGCCGATTCCGAGAGGCTCTCAGAAGTTCATCCAGCGTGTAGCGAGTGGGGTGCTATTGTTCCAGCGAGAGCGCGCCGTTCCAGAGACGAAGGAAGAAAAAGAGATGGAGGAGGAGGAGGAGGTGGAGGAGGATGCTATCGAAGCGGTAAACGCGTATGTAAACCTCTATACACACCTATACCGTACATAAGTATATCTACGTATAGACCACTGATCGAAGAAAAGTAGGTCTTTCCCTCGCGGTCCGGTAACGATTCTCTTACGCACTCCCATAAAGCCGCGCACGGCGCGTATGTTAATTTCAATCGGCCAGCTAACTTTTCGTTACACTCTATTTCGCAAGTCCCGCGGCAAAGGTCAAATCCCGCGGCTCCTCCGACTCTCGCGGCCCTCCTAATAATTATTATCCGAGATCCCTATCGCACGGTGCAATACTCTTTCGCTCTAGCTCTAGCTCTCCCCGAGGAGGATCGCGAAATCCTTCTCCTTTCTCAACCCCTGCCAATTTCCTTCGTTTGCCTCCGCTGAGTTTTGCGATCTTTCTTATCCATCCTTCCACTATACGCTTCTCCCTCTGACAGTCTGGGAATTAAATTTCGTAAATAATTTAATAATTCCACCCGAAAATAAAAATGACATTGAACGCTAAGATATTGGCGAAAACTAGCTAATTCGATTCCCAGGAGCTTGACATAACTCAATCGAAAAGCCTTTTGTCCGATCTCCTTTTTCCAGCGAGCAGCATTGCTGGACCGAGGGAATCAGAGTAGAAGAGAGCTTTTATTGTCAGTGTAATGACGGCGAGAGAGTTCTGGTGCTAATAATTCTCAATCGGCGGTGGTGGATGGTGGAGAGAGCATTTGGCGAAGGAAGAAGTAGAAGAAGAAGAAGAAGAAGAATTCAAGTGCCTCCTGTGTTGGGGTCCCTTAAATCTAGCAAGGAGGGCCGAGGCGGCTTATCGGGTCGCTTCCACCGTGCACCATTATTGTGAGATACTGTACTGTGCCGATGCGTCGTTTAGCGTCCCTATCCAGAGCGCGAATCTCGCGCGTTCGGCGGCCAACGAGAGAGGCTACAGTCGCTTTTCTTCAAGGTGCAAACGAGCCAAAGAGCAAACGAAAGAACGAGAGCGAGTGAGAGAAAGAAGAAAGATCGCGGGGGAGGAAGAGAGCAAGTAATCAGAGGCACTAAACCACGATACCGTGTTGGCAGTTAGAGGCCTCTATCTCTCCTGTCGTTGGTGGTACAACACGCCCGGTATTATTTGCAGGCTGCCACATTTGTCGTAGGTGGTCTTGCGACAGTGGCGTCGCGCGGCCCGTATAAACGACGCCCTCCACAACGTTCTACCATCCTGTACCTATAGCGAACCGTTCCGTATACACTATATATGTATGTAATGTACCGTGGTTCTCCGATCGTGGATAACGAACGTTGCTTTGCCTTCTTCCTTCGTAGGAACCGTCGCGTCTACCTCATCGTTGTCCTCTCGTTGTCGTCGACTTCCTTCACCTCGCTTTTATACCGCTCGCTTTCTGACTGATTAACGAGAGAATTAACGAAGATTAACGCTCCGACCGACCCGCCGACTATTTATACTCCGTCGGCCACTCACTCCCGAAGCACCCAATGCGAATTCCTTCTGCGATTTTCCAATACCTCCTCTCTATCCTTGGTCTCCTTCCTAGAGGGATTATTCATACTTCCGCTTTCGATTTTTACACGATTTTTCTCTCTTTCAACAAATCTCTCAAAATGGAAATTCTAACACTTTCTAAAAATTCATTCTTTTTATTTTTTTCCTCATTTTCTATTTTTCTTGGCTAGTTTGGTCACAGATGCTTCGATTCTTGTTTTATACATTTTAGCGAGTGTTTTAATCGAATCGACAGGAATAGTGCAATTTATTGTCGAGTACTCGAGACTAGCAGGTGGCAGTGCTTCTGTTTTCCTTACCGGGACACATAACTTTTATTCTCTGGCGAGTAGAACTATTTACGTTTGATTAATAACAGTCGAGCGTAGCGGTGCGTTCGAGGTGGTATTGACACGCGTGCCCCTGATAAGTAAGCAGTGCGACAGAAGTCAAGGTGAACTGTAATTCCCGGAAGCGACGGTATAGTATGGCAACCAGACTGGGACCCTCACCGATCAGACAAAACTATTGTGTATCTGAGCATATACCAACAAGCTAAAGCTCTTAAATTATTATTTTCTATTTCAGAGAAATTTAAAGCTACATAAATTTCTTAATTAATTAAATTTCTATTTGCTCTCTGTCTACCTAGATATCAACACGTTTTTGGAAGAGATCCTCGAAAAAAAGGGTTAAAAGCAAGCGACAAGAAGATTGAGAATCGTTCGAAAGAAAAAATCAGGGATTTCCCGGTAAGGATCGAGGGAATGCTCGATCCACTAAACGGGTGTGGACGCGTCAATTTCCCCAGGTGACATACGAGCTCTTCGAAAGAGGGGCTAACGGTTGGGGAGTGATTAATAAAGATGCGCGGGCACGCGTGTCGCCGGATATAAGGCCCACACGAGGACACGAGGAGGACCCATCGGTATCTGCGTACGGCACATGCGACTCTTCTCTTCTCCCTTTGGCTTCTCTCTCGATTCTGATCCTCCTCGCCAACTACAGAAGAAAACACCGGGTTCGTCGTGCCGCTTTCGACGCGTGCTCGCCAAGAGGAGGGTCTTCGCCTTTTCTCGTTAATATTGAAAAGGGTGCGGAATTCAATTGCTATATCTCTAATATCAATTTAGGGCCATAAGAAACTAATTTTTCTTTTGCTTCTACTTTATCCTCTTTTACGTCTCATTCAAGTCTCATTCAAAAAGTAGTGTAATTTATTCGGAGATTTTCAGCAAAAATAGTGATTTAGTTACAGAATTCTGAGTACTATATTGTTCAATATTAATAATATATTAATATTTTTAAGTTTTATCGAAAATTTAGAGAAACCTATTGATTTCGTATTGATGGATTAAAAACTGGGGTAAAAGTTACTCGCATAAAAACGGATTGTAAAAAGGGACTGTGTATCGAGATATGACGACAGAGAAAGAGAAAGAGAGAGAGTGAGAGAGAGAGAGGAGGGAAGAGGGGAAGAAGGAGAGAGAAAGAGGAGAACGGATGGGCGACGAGCGGATGGACGAACCGACACACGAACAGATCGACACACGCATGTACTCTACCCATGAATATGTAGAATGTCTGGAAAAAAAGAGAGGAGGAAAAGTGGGGGCGGCAAAGACCCGACGCGCATAGTAATCGGAGCCGCGTCATGCCAATAACATCGCACCGATCGCCTAATGTTCGATCGATAAAGCCCCGCGCGCTCTCTCGCGCAAGTTTTCCTTCGATTTACCGCCGCACTGCATCGCTGGTCATCTGACTGGTGAACTACTACCTCTAAACTCAGGTAACATAAACTATTCTCGCGAATAAAGTTAACTCTCTCTTCATCAGAATTTATAATTATTTCTAAAGTTCCTTTTAACGTGGTTCTCGTAATTCTCTCAAATAATTGCTTCTGTTTTTTTTCTTTTTTCTTTTTGTAAAAATCCAAATATGAATTATCAAATGCGAATCTGTAATGAAAATTGGTATAAACAAACTCCAAGTCCAACTCCAAGAATTTGGGTAATTCGATGGCAATTGAATGATAATAATCTAGAAGAGTACTTAATAACGAGAACGTAAACTTCTAATCCCGACGAATCCTAATCCCATTTCTGACTCGATGCAACTTAATGCAGGTTTCGAAACCACAAATCCAAACAATATCCATTCGGACCCGGGGCTTTCTCTCTTTGCAGTCAGCGGAAAATACCGTGAGCATGATTCGTAAGATTAGATAACTCGCCCGAGTTAATTCGCCGGAGCTCCGTACGCTCGAATCAATTACGCGTATTTAATTGCGTCCGCGATGATAGCGCAATATCAGACTGCAATCCTCGCGTGCTCATCGCATCGAATCACAGTGAGAAGTTGCGACGGGCTAAATTGCGACAGTTTACCAACGATTCAATTGCTGATAGTCTAAATAGATGATATTCGAAGGTTCTTTCGAGGTATTTTGTATATAAAAACATCGATCAAAAGGCAAATACTCTTTTAATCGAATATTATTTTAAAGCATACGTATTATTGAAATATGCAACTATGTCGCATGATTAATCTCTATATAATTCGACATATATTCCAAGTTCGAAGTATCGATAATGAGATGTGACACACTTCAAACTGTAGTTTGTCTTGGTATGCATGATGAAATATTCAAATCTGTTCCGAACATAATTCGAATCATAAACCGCTCGAAGGTCTTGATAAGCTTTCCCATTTTGAATTTTCGTAGGCCTTCAGTACTTTGACTTTCAAATCTCTATGATTCAGAGTTCAAGATTCCGCACTTTAAGCAGTTTCTAAAGTTTCGAATTGTTTAAAAGCTGGAATTTAAACGATTCCTCTAAAATTGATAACAATATCAAGTTCCTAATTCTGATGATTTCGATTCGTAAATATTCATACTTTAAAATCTGAATATTTAAATCTATATTCGAATTAGAAATTAATCTATTATATTGTCATAATAGTATTATAGAAAAAGAAGAAGAAGAAGAAGATTGTGAAAAGTAAAATCTCTCGGAAGAGATTAAATGACATAACTCGAAGATTTCCCTGATGCAGTGACCATTCAACCTATGTCTAGGGTGCCAAGATCTCATCTGTCTGAAGTAATCGTCGTAAACGTAACCAGCGGACGTTACGTAAGAGGCACCAAACCCTTTCAAGAGTCCATATATACCTATCGGTCAAAGGTGCGTGTTGTCAGCTGCCGCAGCTGCTGGCACAGGAACCCGCGGGTTAACGAGTTGCGAGAAAGCGATCTGGATTTTTCTATCGCGGCACAATCTCGGTTCATTATACGTATGTACGAGGAAATTCCAACTAACGAATTGAATTGATATGAAATACAGGTATCTCTTTTAATAGAGCGGACGACAAGCTTCTTCTTTGCTTCTTCCATCGCGAGACTGAAACACCTTTTCTCGAGTCGCAACGTTACACACTGCGTATAATTAAACTAATAATAACGGTGTAAGACGCGAAGAGTTTTCCGACTTTCTCATTCCCAGGCTCCGTTTTCGCGGTTTCGACGCGTAGAAGAAGAAGAAGAAGTCTCTTTCCGCGGTAAGACAATGCACGCTAGTGGAACTTCCTTTTACAAGGATGCATCGTCCGAGTACTAACTAGTTTATACTTGTGCTCTGGAATCACCAACTTTCCTCAACCTTGACGGAAAGAATACTTAATTAAACCCATTCAGGAGTTTTCTCGAAATTTGAATTAAAGCTGCCAATTTCTTATCGAATTATTTTACCTCGTCTCTTTCTTACGATTTTCATTAAAACTAAATCATTAAAAGTGAATTGATATGTCGAGCATTGTATTAATCCGGAATAAATATGGGATGAATAGAATATATCTGAATTGGATCTTTAAATTTAGGATAGATTTTTGTATTAAAATCGCATAGGATCAATTCTGGCGAAGTGATTCAGACAAGTTCTATCATCGTGTCCGCCTCGTGCCGCCGCATCGAAATCGTTCGGCGGATCTCTAAAGAGCGAGGAAGTGAACGATGAAGCAAGTCAAGCAAGCTCTGGAATATTTTCTCTAAACTCACCGAGCATCTTGCTGAGATCGGCGTTGTGGAGATCGGGATTCTCGTCGGCCAATTTCTTGCGCTCGACCTTTGCCCAGACCATGAACGCGTTCATGGGCCGACGGATTCGTTGTTCCTTCAGGCTTCTCTGGGCGGTACTCCCGGGATGGCACATCTTCACTCCCGCGGGAATAGGCGATATGCCTTGTTGGTATTCCAAGGACGGACCGGAAGCCAACCACGACATATCTTCCAGACGCTGCTGTGCTGGCCCGCTTAACATCCCTGGAATCTGCAAATTTCCAACATCTTCTATAATTCCTATATTCGCTTGATTAATCTCTTTACCTTCAATTCCAAAGACCTTGTTCGCTTATTTTAATTCAGTTAAATTCAATTCAATAGAATACATCAAATTAATATTAAAAGTCCTTTCGATACAAAAGAATCGAAATATTTCCAATTACTTTCTATTCACTTTCTTCAAATCAGAGAAATTTAATACGATTCAATTACTAATAATATTATAATAATTTCGTATATGTAGTTATTTCTTAAAATGAGTGATATTTGAATATACAGTTATTCCATGTTTCAGATATAAAACTATGTAAGTGGAACCGAGAATCAGAAAACCGCAGATACCGAAGAGAAAAGGAACCTCGAAATCAAAGGGTGGTTGAGAGATTGCGATCGAGTAACGAGGCACCTCGATAATTGCCTGTTTTAACAGGGAACTCAAGAGAAAACCACACTATTCTATAAACGCGATTCCATTAATGCAATTGCCAAGCGATATTAATCAGGCGGCTAATGAACGGTAGTTGAATGCGGCGCGATAATAACAAGCTTTTACTCTTGCTCGGTTCCCGATGTATCTCTCATTATAAATCGTCATTAAAATATTGGATCTCCATAAAAGTTTCTCACCATTCCATCAAAATAAAAAAAAAAAAAACCTATATCCAAAATATTCAATAAGACTTATCTTAACGAAACGATCAATTTTATTTTCTCATTTAATTGTTCAATTAGCAACCATATGGACGTGGATAAAATTTTGACGAAAATCATCTGAATCGTGTAAAAGAGTAGAGTATTCCATATCGTGAATTATAATTACTGAGGATTGGAAACGGACAGTTTTGACGGAGCAATAAGAACGGAGAATCGAGAACCATGAGCTAAAAGAGCTAAAAGCTACGACTACGCGGATTTCACTGCTCGAGAGCAAGCGAGCGTATACTGCTCTTTCGCCCCTTCTTTATTTTATAGCTCGCGGTGAGATATGGCACTGCCAGTCATACGTACTACACGGAGCTACACGAAACGTAGGTGTTCGTTCGCGTCACGTTCGAGGCGCGGGCACGAGCCTCCTTCGAATCGGAAATACCCTGCGAGTGGTCTTACTCGATCGAGTGACGAAGCTATATAGATCTCGAAAAATGATTTAACGTTTCCTTACAATAATTAATCTCTACCTATGTCTTCTCTATAAAAATTCATAATTATTCTCAATCACTGTTACACTTACAGGAATATAATCGCAATGCAAGAGAGTCTTAATATAACGCAGTTGATATCGCGTTAAAATACGCAAGCGTCGATATGATTGCACGGTGTTAAATTTCTGATAGAAGATGTTGAAACATCGTTATCTCTGCACCGGTTAAAAACTGGTCCACTCGCGATCAAGTTAGAGTGGGGATATTGTTTTGATAGGAAGTGAGATTCTCGAAGCGGATGCGAATGGTAGCAAAACAAATACATATCCCTCAAACTTCTCTTTCTATTTTATAATTGTTTATATGGATTTATGAACGTGGTAAATATTAATGAAAGTTGGAAGCTGTTGAGAAATATATGTTTCAAGTTGGAGTTTGTTTTTTTTTGTTTGCCGCAGTATTTATAGAAATTTGGTGATGTATATTCGATAGATAAGTACATACTGAGATGATTTGGGTGTCGATGGGCATTGGGCTGTCGCTGCCATCGATATTCGACTCGATGTCGTAGGCTCTTGACGTGGGAGTCCCGTAAAGCGAGGAATGAAGTGCCAAGAGTCCAGGGGATCCGCCATAACTGCTCACTGGCGGCGGTGTCACCTCACCCCTGTCATAATTATCCAGCATTCTATAAATTCAGAAAGGATTTATTAGCCATTACCCTCGCCACAGGAATCGCGCGCACGCGCGTTCTTGCCTCTTGCTTTGTACTCTGCATCACTCCTGTATACTCGTATACTCTTCAAATCCATTATATCTATCAATTCCAATAAACCCCCCTGACACTCACTTCAATTTTACCCATCGCAATAAACTGTCAATTAGAATTTAAATTCCACTCATAGCAGTAAATTACTTGCATTTCAATTTTATGCATTTCGGAGACTGCTAATGCTAATTCTAAATTTCTCTGCTTTCAATACTTTACCGTATTTGCGAATTTAATTTCGGTGCGAAAAATTTATTAAAATTGTCATTTATAAATTGAGAAATAATTGAAGAATTATTATTTGTAGGTTAGAGATTTTCTTTTAGTATATTTCAATAATGTTGATTATCGAGGTGGGTTGTAAATTAATTCGTTCTTAGGGATCGATCACGTGTTAACTTTAATCCTAAATCCAGAGAACGCTCGAACACATCCGGTTAGATAGCATAAATCGTTCACTGCATCGGACAGCATATATCCGAAGCACACACGAGGTTCCAAATGCCGCAGCGAATAGGTTACGAGTCCCCTCGTTGAGCGAAGAATTCGATAGCATTTAAATTCGATTTGGATGAACGAGCTTTGCGGCGCTGCGCGGCGAGTTACTCAAGGAATATTCAAATGGCGCGTACACTACCTTTGCAAGCCGCATGACTAGCGCAGTACGTAAGTGTGTACTACGCGTGATTAAAATCCGCTCCGCTTGGTTCTCGTTCCGAGTCAAACGGCAGACTGACGTGCCCTCGTCTCACAGAATCGTTTTCCACGACGCGAACCACGCAATATTTCACCGATACGATACCAAATGCGAATAATATTTGCTCAAACTCTTGATCTCTAATCCAACTCGCTAATCCTATATTTTTTCCCTCAAGGAAATCTTCCTACGCGGTTGCACTCTCCTCTTGTTGCACTCTCGGTAACCGCGATGCACACTTGCCAAAAAATCGAATGGAGGTTTTGCGCTAACGTCAACTGCCTCATGCGGCTATAAACAAGCGAGCTGATTAGAGAGCTCGATTTAAAGAGTTGAACGCACGTTTAACTCTGCGCCTTCCGATTGCTTTATCGGCAAGTGCAATGACTTGCCGCGCGTGTTTCGTCTTTTGCAATGTGGAACATATTTCGACGGTGAAGTCGCCGGGAAATTCTGCTGCCTCGAAAGAGACGAGGTTAATCGCGAGACAAGACACAATATACGTGTGCAGCATCCGCAGTGTCTCCGAACCCGTCTAGTCACGATCATCATTTCTATCCCCCGTTTTCATCGATCGCAAAACGTTAGAAAATATAATTTTAAATTTAAAGACAGTTTTTCAAATACTTAACACGCGTAATATTTATCACTGTCGATTAAATAAACAAATGAGAAAAAAAAATAATCATGGAGACTAAGAAATTGTATTTAAAGGACGTATTTTATGAATGTGTATAATCGGCGAATAACGATATAATAGTGAGAAAAGAAGTGAGGATCTCGGTTACTTTACCATCAGTAAAATTGGTCCTTCTTTCCCCATGGCCTTTAGCTCGCGAATAGTCAAGCAAGCAATTTTCCGTTTGCGCGGAGTACACGATGGCAACTAGTCCTTTCCTTGTTAGAGGAAGAACGCTAGTCAAAGGTAGTCTGTAAGTAGCGAGCTAGCAAGTAGATTGGCATGTGGAGAGCACTCAGGGGGACAAGCGGGGTGGACAAGGGGGCGAGTAAGGAGTGCGCGAGGAGATCGATTCGCGGGACGTTAGGCACACGAGGTAATTGACTTTGGCGTCTCTCGTTCCTCCTTCTCTCTCTCTCTCTCTCTCTCTTTCTCTGACTCAAGAGAGACTGCGATATGCGCCTTGCCACGGCAGAGGACTATAAGGCGCATGAGAGAAACGACGCGACGCGACGGGGTACAGTAGGAGAAATCCCGTGGGTCGCTCTCGTGCCCGAAGCCGATTGATCTGTCAACCCCGTTAGGAAAAGAGTTGATCGACATGAATGAACCATTCAAGGCCACTTAATGGAATTCTCACGATTGTCCTTAAGGCATAATGCGAGCGTGCCGGGGTACATAATAGTACCAACAGCTGTCTCCTTTCCTTAGGTAGGTTCCTATAGCGCAGTAAGTAAGTATGTAAGTATGTAGTACTCACGCGTGGTTGCGTGAGTGCGTGCGCGTGCGTGCTCCCCCCTTTCAGAAGTTTGTCCGTCCGTCTGTCCGTCCGCGAACATAACACTGGACACGCGCGTGTCGGAGAAGAAGAGGGCGCACGAGCGCCACAGTTCCACATAATGGCCATTGTTTCATTCGGACCGCGGGAGAGAGATGCTGCGATCGCGTGGTTCGCGCAAAAACGTCCTGGCATTTTCATTCAATGAACTTTGAGAACCGGTGCTCCTGTTGATTTTTCTTAAATAAAGAATTACGGATCTTCTGGATTTTCTCGATAAAAGTTGAGATTGTTGGAATTTTTGATTTGGGAACGTTTGATAAATAACTCGATGAACAAACCGTAATTCGATTCTATCGAGGAAACAATTACTATAGTAGTTTGTTAGGGTTGGTAAGTTCTAGGGATGAAATAAAGAAGATTGAAAAGTATCTATGGTAATCTGAATAATTTTCAGTAGCGGCACACTTTACTGCGAAGGGGATGTAGAAGGCACGAGGTCGATAGGGGCGGTCGATACCAACTAACGCTTTGATACCGCGGTAAATATCCGGCTTGCGAGGAAGGATCCTTTTAATTGGGACGAAGAGAACGTGGGTCGAGAAGATACCAAAGAGAAACCAAGCCTCTCTTCGGGAGGCGAGGCTATCGCGTTCGCGTGTTTCCACGGATATACTTGGCTTACTATCTACCGAATCTGGTATCGCTAGGAAAAGTCTTGCAACCGTTAGATCCTAAGCTTCTATATAAATACTTTTCTAATTCATTTCTGAGAGTACTTAAAATCGAATTTCGTTTTTCATGATCAGACTCCTATTACACATATGCTACTCGAATAAGATTCAACAGGTTAAAACCAAAGATTAACTCAACAATATAGTGAACTCAACAATTGAGTGAAAAACTAATCAGTTACCCTGAAGAGGATTCCAAATCCCGGAATCGAAACGTTGGCCACTTATTTTTCATCTTTAAGTTCATGGATGGTGCAAAGGCATTAATAAACAATTATTTATTCAACTCTCCCATCCACAAAAACAACATATATTCAGATTCAACAATATAGATATTTCTTATAATTGTCTGACAATATCGGTAGATAGATAATAAATAATACTATAAAAAAATGGTTCAAATGAAGGGAGTAGAATATTGAAAGTGTGATGTTGAGTTAAATGATTTGAAAATGACTTGAAAATGACTTGGAAATGACTTGGAGGACGGTTATGTAGACCGTAGAGTACTGTTCGAAGCTGAGTAAAAAACGGTTCGGAGCAAGAGATCGGCAGACACGGGGCGGTGGTTAAAAATTAAGAACCATTAAACTCACGGTCAAGATTCTCCGGGTTTCGCCAGCGTCGGTGCAGCTGCGCCACCCACCCACGCATATGATAGATACGCCACTGCCTTCAGCATTGTTTCTTTAATGATTCATATGGGGTGATTGTGCCGGGATTGTAGAGAGAGGAAGCAGTTTCCAATTGCAAATCCAGCCAGACGGGCGGCATCGTATCGGAAATATTAATTCTTTTCGAGGAGTCATCGAAAAAAAGTCTCGATGAAATATGCCAAAGGAATGTCGGAGAAAATTTGTTAGTTGACCGAGTTACTTCATTGACATTATACAGAGAAATCTGTTTGGAATTCATTTCTGGAATATATGAAACATGTTGGAATTTCATTTAATGATAGTGCAACGCTCTGAGCAACGTATCTCGAAAAGCCATTGTTACCGAACCACACGAAATTAAGTCAGCGTTAATGGCACAATCCGTAATGCGTAATCGATAAATTGGTAGGAAATTAATTGATTCAATTGTTCGACCAGCCGAGCGCACTACGTTCAGAGTAATTCAGAGGGTGACACCGGTCAAAGCATTATGTGTTAAATATGCAACATTAATAATATATCGAAGAATCGAGGGCGAAAAAATGTTGATTAAAACCATGGTCAGAGTCTTTATAAGTCCAAGGGTGTTTTAATTTAATCAGACTCATTGATATGTCAATGATAATTCTAGCAGTAACTTTTAAAGTATCACGACATTAGTTTCTTTTTTAAAGAAAAATAAGAGTTTTCAGGTAAGAATTCCTAAGCTGAGTAACATTATTCTTATATTCTTCCGAATTTATGCAAAAAGGAAATCGTTTGAATCAATATAAATTTCTCATAACTAGACTGCAGATTTTTATGCAAAATAGCCAAAATTTGATATCACAAGTCTCTCCAAATCACAGATGATTATTCAAAAAACAATTACAAATTTTTCTTGCTGTGTATAAAGTTCAGAAAGGTAGATTACTTATTTCCAAATAATCGAAATTCGAAGTTCGAAATTATCACCAATAATGAAATTCGTATTTGCATAAAAATCCGTAGTCTACTCATAACTAACGCAAGATTTGGAAATAAATATTGTCAGTGAAGACAGCAGCCTAAAGGATTGAGGAGAATCGCAAAGTTTCTCGAAAAGTAAATCCTAAGAGGCATGAGAGAACATTGGGTCCCAGCAAAAGCGGGTCTCAGAGACAAAGGATCCAAGAGAGCGATCCTCTAAATCGGCGCATGTCCGTCGAAGCCTCATGAATCTTGAGGCTGGCTGGGTTCGGATAGTTTGTGGATTGGGTGCGGAGGAAACCAACGCAACGCGAGGCGACGCGAGACGATGCGAGGCGACGCGAAGCAACTCGAGGCGACGCGACGGGACAGGATGGCGAGAGACTCCGCTCGCTTCGTCAACGAGTCTCTCGTTCCTCCCCGCAACTAAATTATTCCCCCCTTTGATCGCGAGGTCAGCCTTCGACTGGAAGCAGAGAAAGCTTTCGAGAGTTGTTGCGCTCTCAGATCGTGGAGGCCTGACGGCTGACGCACTGGCGCATTTTATTCAAATAATCGCGCCGATCGAACACACCCTTGCTGCATTGCTCGCCGCGGAAATAACCGCGGCATAAAACCGAGGCGAACCTGGGTCAAATCATACCTTGGTAAACGTTATTTCGCGAGGAGAAAAGACAGAACAATTTCTCCTTGATTTACAATCCTTCGTGTATGAAAAAGAAAAAAAATGTCGAAATAGCACATTCACGCACCTGGCAATTGACGCGGATTTATTCCATCGATTGTAATGATATATTGATTTTTCGGTATTCTAACATCCGCGTTAGTGACGAGTTCAAAATTCTTGAGAATTTATAGAATTTAATAATAATAGTATGATGTTATCGACTTGTACGATTTGTACTACTAGCGAAACAGCGAAATATCTTGTAGAAACCACTGTTTTCTTGAAGTAACTCTTTCGGAATATCACTCACTGCTGAACATATTATTACAGTAAGAATATCCTATGTTCTCGTTGTTCTGTTCTTCGCGATGACAATTCAACTGCGATTAAAATTGTCTTGTGCTCGGAAAGTTCACTCCTCTCGAGTGTCGCTCGCTTGACAGACACATTCTACTAGCATAGCTGTTTCTTAATATCTGTCAACTATTCTTTCATAACTTCATAACAAAACTTCTTTGAACCAACTAATAACTCATTCTATTATCATTACATATTCTCATTCAACAGTTTCGTACGATTGACTTAATAATTTTCTAATAAGTCCATCAATATCTTAATATCTTAATATCTTAATACAAGTATTTCATTCAAATTGTTTTTCAAAGATGGAAAAAATTCTCGGTTTAACTTATAGTTGAGTATATATTCGAAGTTGGTGGTTTTGCAGTGAAGAAACAGCCTGTATATTATCGAGGGTCGACGGCGAGACTTTTGCGGTGCGAGAGTATGAAACTCTGGCGCCGGTGTGTTCGCATATTTTCGAGTCGAAGCGCCACGATACGAAAGAACAACGACGTCGACGAAGACAACGACGACGACGACGACGACGACAACGACGACGGTGACGAGGCCACTGACGATCACGACGATGCCGACGACGCGAGAGCAGGAACTGTAATTTTATAGGCCTCTGATTAAACTTTTAAATCGAATGACCAATGCGGTTCAGTTGGTAAGCGGAAGTGACGACCCCAGTCGCTCACCTCTGCACTACTAACGCTCCGTTGCGCGTTTCATGTCAGATTTGAGAACGAAGAAAGCGCATCCCCGAAACCTTTACTGCTTAAGTCTGCGGAACGGAACCTCCGGACCCCGAACCCTCTACCCCCTTTATACCTCCTTCTGACCTCAGAGACCGTGGAGCCATTACGTACGACTTCCTGCGACTCTCTTTTTCCTTCGCATTCTCTTTCTCGCTCGCCCTCCTTGTCCGCGAGAGAGAAAGAGAAAGAGAAGGAGACCAAGAATCGAAGATTTCTACGCGACCTCGTCTCAACGAGTCACTGTAATTTCCCTGCCAACGAGTATTACCGCCGCTCTGCTTAGAATCCTTCCCTTCTCTCGCGAACAAATTACTCTGGATCTAATCTATTTTCTACTCTTTAAACCATCTTTAAATATTTGGAAAATTCTTATTGGATCGGATCTTAGCGATAATATATTTTAATAAATCCAACCAGTGTTTTTGGACTGAATAAAAATAAGTGAAGATAGTCAGAAGGTTTTTTAGAATCTAGTGAAAGCGTGTTGTCAAAAAACTGAGTTAATTTAGCTAGATAATTGTACTTCTGTTAGTTCAACTGGTGATTTATTTGTCGCACTCGCGCGCGCGGATTTGGGTCAGGAATAAAAAAGATTCTTAATGACGAGAGACCGTCGGCTTAAGCGTGCGCGCGAGCCTCTCTGAATTTTCAATTAGGACATATCGTAAATCCAGAAGCCGGCGTATCCGGTTCCTTGGATAATGTGAGAAGCTGACAATTGTTTTCCTAATCTTCTAGGTTTATAAACTCATTTATCAAAACACTCCTGTTGCACACAGCAATCCCATGCTTCCGCCGAAAAAAAATAATCACTCTTAAGTAGCTAAAGTAAGTACTACAAGTACATTCGTTATCCTTTATCCCTATTGTCTCTCGCTAATTCTCAGGAGCCTGTGTCCCAGTCCGTAAATATATCTTGAGCGACGAAAAGGAATCTTGGGATTGATTATGCAAGATTTTATCTGTCCTTGTATTATTTATTTCTCACAAAGTAACAATAATGTTGACGACTAAAAAATCAAGTTTTAAAGTTAAAATTTATATGACTTAATAATCTCATTTGTAAGATTTCTACGAAAATTTAAATTTGAATTTAAAATTGCTTTTAAAGGGACATATCAGAAATTATAAATTAGAAAATTAAAATTCAATTATTTCGTTTGATATTATATATATTCCTGACTATTTTCTAAATAATATGTTGTTGAGTCAAAGAAGATTTGCGAATGTGAAGACAGCAAATTGAAAAAATCCTAAATGAAACTCCAGTTTCCAGAGTAATTCGCAGTTATCGTCAAATCGTCGAGTCGTAAGTCTGAATCATCGCAGAAATCACAGAAATTATGATTGCCGTCGTTGACCCGGCATATCATCGTCAGTTTCTGCGTCACTATAATTGTTAGCGTCATCATCCTACCGACAAAAACCCGCGAATCACAGGAATTCTCAACGAAAGAAGAAAAAACTCCTATCAAAATTCGGGGGAAGTCCACGTGCAATCAGTGGATTTAAATAGTAACTTTATTTGGAATTGACAATTTTCTCTGGAAGTTCGCGAGGCCTCGACACGCGAGTAGAGTACTGAGAAAACGGACTCGTTGTCTTGTATTGCCACTACGCTCGGCGGCTTTCGAGGAATTATTGACGTTTCGTCGATTTAATTGACGTTTGCCGATCGCTCGAGCCACTGTTTAGAGAAACCTATAGTACGTTAATTTGCGCTTATGAGACAAGCTTCTGGATCTGATATCTTCGATGCCACACAAATTCAATGCATAACACGATTATAAACATTTATCGAATAAATTATTTCTTCTAAATAAATTATTACTAGTTTCGAGCGATTTCCATCTTTCATAAGTTTTATATGTGTAATATCACGAGTTGTTCGATTAAATTTCAAGAATCTTATGATACTTGATATAATTATAATATTGGAAATTTGTGTGTGTTAATTTCTTAATCTCATCGTGAAAACTGTAAAGAAATTTACGACTCCCGATCGCCGTGAGTCAATAAAGTCGTTAAAAAGTCAGCGTAAAATCGCTGACGATCGCGAATCGTCTGTGCGACGGAAAACGAAACAAAACGACACAAATGCATCTATGTAGGAAAATATGAATCACGGAGTGGATTATGCATCCGTCAAATACGTTGGTGATTCTAATTCCAAGCTGAAATTCTACCGTCGCGTCGCCTCACTGAACTATGAACTGCGCAAATAGTCTTCAAACGCGAATCGACTACGATAATCGCAGCTACTTGAAAACCTCTCTTACAAATAGACTGGTTCTTTTGTTCGATTCTAAGAAGTCAAATCTTATCGACAATCACTTAGTTTCCGAAATATTTGAATAATTGAATTAAAAATAATTAGCAGTGAAATGCGAAACCGAGAGATATTTGCGTGTAATGAAACTCAAGAAACTGTTATTTTGAACGTAAAGTTTAAAATTGGTCGATGAATGAGTCGATCAATTTGAAACTTAAAATTGGAAGAGGTTCGAAGAGAGTATGATTCGAGTGTGTAGTTCGTGTACCAAGGATGGCGCACGATCCATGCGACGGCCGTAAGCAGTCAGTAGAACCGAGCGGAACGATCTCCACTTGGCGTTGATTTTCGGCAGGAAATACCATGCTTGTAAATGTCCTCGACTCGTTTCATTTTTTTTTTCTCCTCTCTGTGAAGAATCCGTGACACAAACTACCAGGAATTGCGTATCATAATAGCAATCGCGACTTTCGCGACGCACTAGTGCAAATAGTCGTCGTGAAGGAGATTTTCTACGCGTGGCATTAAAAGGACCTGTTGACTCTGGAAACAACCTGTTGATTCCATGTCATTGAAAATGGAGAAACTACAAATCGAACTAGCCTACACTTTATTTTTCTGAATATTATGCATACTTTGTGCAATTAGAAATATTAACACTCGATTTTTACTCGAGATGAACTGTGAGAAATAAATGAAGAAATTGACTTTAAGGTGAATCCTTTAGGAAAAGACACTAATACCCTTAATAAATTATGAAAGATCTTCGATAATTAGAGTGAAATATTGAAAAACCAATTGCAAACTGCAAAGTAATGGAGTCTGGAGGGCAAAATCGCGAGAAGGCAGGAAAAGGGTGTAATAGAGGAGAAAATGTGAAAAGAAGGGAAACATCGAGAGATCCTGAGGGGGAGGTTACTGGTCAAGCTCGCGAAGCCCCCTCGGCAAGAACTTGGACGTTGCGCGGATCAACGATAGCCGATTGCCGATTACGTTAACCAAACACCGCGGTATACGCCCCTACAATTTGCCTGGGGATCATCTTCCCCTAATCGCCGCGCTAATAACAGGATTACCCGTGGTCTGGACCACGGAGTCGTATACTTATCCCTAATTCGCCGTATCGTTATTAATATCATACATATATAGGGTGTTTCCGAACTGGTGGTACAACCGGAAATAGGAGGGGAAACAACGTGGTCGAATAAGTCGAAAATGTAGAGTGATATTTTTTCGTACGAGGCTTCATTTCCGAAGAAATCAATTTTGAATATTGGTCGATTGCGAGTACTCGCGCATGATCCTCACTTACGGAGCTGCGTCTAAGAGACATCACTCGACGTGCCTCTTTAGATTTATTTCATTCAATGATAAAAGATCGCCAGTGAATTGAAAGTTTTTTCTTCCTTAAGAATCTTTTTATTTTTTATCTTTCCGCCAACATAATTGCTCTCTGCGCAGTACATTCGATATCCTTGAGAAAGACTGGCCGTGGAATAAATAAGCTCTGGAAATAATTCGGGAATCGCACGCGTCCTGTTTGGCACGCGTGTATTCGAACGACATCAGGAGAGACACCAAGAAACAAGGCAGAACGCCAGATCAATAAATATATTACACAGCGACTGATAAATATATTTTGCTGCCCTAGAAATGTGTCCTTTAAACTTTCCAATAGATATTCAACGTTGATTTATTCGGGAATAAAGCCCCATTGAAACAAGGGTTAATTTACCTTTTTAATTTATTTTTTCCAACTGTCCCATTAGTTTGGAAACACCCTGTACATTGTAGGATAGAATTAGGAACGCGTTTGCATTGATTCTCTTGAAAACAGTGGAGAAAGAGGGAAAAAGAGAGAGAGAGAGAGAGAGAAGGCTCTAAATGCGCGTTGCGAATCGCTGATGCACGTTGCCGGCTCCCTTTACGGATAATTAATTTGAGACAGGCATCGAACGCCGATCAAAGGATCCCTGGCACTGTGCCGCGACGCGCACGTTTCTCAAACCGAGAGTCAACCGCCAAGCATATACTATAATTTATTATATAAGTTTAACCCTATGAACTCCTTTGTCGAGTTTACCTCTCGACAGCACTTTCGTTTACAGCTACGAAAATTGCCACTTTGGTTTTATTGTCTCTAGTCTGCAAAAAATCAGTCTCCTTTCGTTGCAGAACTGAAAGGTTCTACTGTTATACAATTTAAGGGATGACATCAATAGTATTGATTGTGTCATTCTACCGATTAAGACACTGAATTCATTTTTCAATCTGAAACCTTGTAGAACAGGAGTACAAAGCATTAGCCAAGTTGCACAAATATCCTAAAAATTCACTGATCATCATAAAACCATCCCAAATCAAGGCCAATTTCCTTCAAATTGGAAAATTTAGAAGAATGATCAGAAATATAACAATTAACCCTTTCGCTACAATTTTCCCGCGTGATTGTTAAAAGCAATTATAAAATATATGAAAGGCTGTTTTCACTCATTTTCTTTCTAATTTCATATGATTCATGGTGTTTAGACACGCAAGGATCTCGGTAGCAAAAGGGTTGAGAAGATGGTAGAAAAGGTTTATCTTACGTATAGTGGGAGTAAGAAGGGCTGGCTTGATCGATGTGCGTAGTGGTCGACAAGCCTTGGACGATGGCAGCGGCCGCGGCAGCAGCAGCAGCGGAAGAAGGGTCTCTAGCCGGCGAGGAGGAGGCGTTTTGTCCTCCCGGTACCGCGTGATGGTAGCGCTGGCACATCTCGGCCAAATTCCACCCATGGGCATCCATATATTAGCACTGCTTCGCTTTTCTTTGGCGTACCATCCATTTCACGCGGATTGGAACACTCCCACCTCTTCTTCTATCTTCTTCTTTTCTTTATTCTTTTCTTCTTCTTCTTTTTCTTCGTTTTCTTCTTCCTCTTCTTCTTCTTCCTCCTCTTCTTCGTCCTCGCGTGGATTCGGATTCACTTGCTCGCATTCGGCTGCGAACCGATCGACTTCCCGCTTCGATCCTCTCGTGATCCACTCGCGTATTTCTCCTGGCTTCTTTGGCTCGCCGGAATTTGAGGCATCGCTCGTCGTCGACTCCAGTGTAACATAATCCCGAGCGGTCGATCTCTTCATTTAATCCGGACACTGAGAACTGACAATGATAAAGACGCGATTAGAGACACTAGGATAAGTCAAATTCAACGATCAACATACTTCGTACATTAAACGATAAATAAAGAAATTCTGAACGAGAAAGATTCGTAATTATTAGAAACGGTTAGTAACATTGTTTGCAACTTGATTAAGTCTGCACTACTTTCTTGGAATATTAAGTATAAGTTTACAGTTATAAAAGGATAAAAGTTTGTTCGAAAAGATAAATGCAATTCGAAGAATTTAATTCAGATTCAATAATTTATGTTACTATAGATTTTCCTATCGATAGAATTCAATAGAAAATCTTTACTCAATCATTGATTCTACTTATTGAGTCTAGGAAAATCCTTATTCGTGACTCGAAGTGACTCAAGAACACGATTCTACGTTCTGACGTATCAATTCTACCATTAAAGGACTATTATTCTTTCTATCATGCTTGCGTATGATTTTTCATTTTACCGGCACTATTGAACGTCTCGGAGCTGTAAAACTCGACGTAGCACCGAGTATAAAGTTCGAGGCTCTTAAACCTCCTTGTTCGGAGTTCTGTTACGCAACGTCGAGGCTAATTACGATCGGATATCGGATTAATGAAAGTTTGATCTGGTTCTAAGAGGAAGATAGTTGGTTGATTCGATGTCGGGAATCAGAGGTGAAGGGCTCGAAAAGCGATTGGAGGTTGTAATCAATGGTGTCCCGAGTATGATAGCTATCGGAGTTCTATTTGCGGATCTTGATCGGCCCAGCGTTAATCACTGGTTTCCGAGGAATCTATGGAATAACTATAATCATTATCGATGGACCGTCATTGGTAAGAAATGATTAAGCCGCGCTTCCTGCTCCATTTCGAGGAGGAGAACATCAAACCACAAGGGCTACTGATCGAGATTCGATCCAATTGCTAAAAGGAATTGGAAAAGTGCCAAAAATACAAATTATCGTTTACTCAGTGTTTTAAGAAAATACAAGAAAATATCTTATAATTTACGTTAGTTGTCAATTTCAACAGAAGAATCTAAACAAATTGAAATATATGATTATTGTAAACTTGCTATTTTAATCTGAAATTCCATTAGATCGATTAAATTTCCAATTTTCTCTATATTCGTCTGATATATTGAAATTTTATGATCACTGAAATTTGCATATTATTGGCGTGGGTTTGGCGAATATCGAATCGATTCTCTTAAGAGTCGCCAATGAAGAAACTCACCGTTGGAAATCCTTTATTTAATAATTCTTTATCCCGTCATTGTCGCTCGGGCCTGATAAACGGTCCAATTACCGCGAAAGCATCCGCCAATAATTTAAACGGGAGTAAGTAGCACGTTCCTGTGGCACATTGCGCCGGGGTTATAATTTCCGCGAGGAATTAATCGGCGACTACTGGGTTGGGCGGCTTAACCGTTCAGCTACGGCGCTTATTCTCGCCGGAGCTTAAGCGATTGGGTGTTAATCACGCCGGTTGACCACGATATCGTAAACCAGCCAATCGACGCTAAATTAACACCGAGAGTTATCCCCTAGTTCCATGATAGAAAGAGACGGAAGAGAGAATGTTCTGTCTTTTATTTTCTCTTTTTCTTCCGACGCCACCTTCATTTACGCTTTACACCCCGTCTCCTTAATTTACGTGATTTTTGACGATATATTTTTAATATATTGTTACGCCCGGGAACTCAGACAACGATTGAACGAGAAATTAGGACGCTTTATTAAATAAGACTGCTCGACAACACAACACGTCTTCTCTCAATGACAGTTCCGGAGGTTCTCTTTGACGGTTGTCAATCAACAAACAACCAACCAACGCTGTCGCTATTCCAACTTGATCATCACGGTGATTCCTTCAGACTGCAGAAAGCGCGCGACGCCAGGGTCGTAACAATATCTACCAAATTTCTCCTTTTCCTCTAAAAACTTTTCTTTTCAATTTGGAATTATAGTAAAGTTACTAATTCAAGGAACAATTTTAACAGCGATCCAACCGTTTTATTATTAAAAATTGATTAAAATTCTTCATTTACCTCAAATTATCTAAGCAAAACCCTTTTAAACTCAAAAACAACAGAATAATGAAATCCCGAACCACTTTCTTTGTCTTTCACCCAGATTCCTGAAATCATCCTGAAGCATCATTCGATTAGAAAGTCGAACCGCAGCATCGATAATTACAATTCGCAATCTTTTTTCCCCAGCGATAGTCGAAGAATCCGATTTCAAGCGCGATTCCTCTTCGCTCTAACGAGTTAAACTTTCCTCACGGAGATGCGTATCGGGAATGAAAATGCAAAGCACTGCGAGGACACTGCGAGAGGCAGGTAAAAGACTTTGAAAAGAAAAGAACGCATAGCGAATACTATCGCGCGCGCGCGAATAGAGAAACTAATAATTTAAAGGATTTTTCGCGCGACATCGTTACGCGACCCCGCGGCATTCCTTGCTTTCGTACCTCGATCCTTGTAATGACACAGGCGCCGTGAGCCGTGCTGTGCCGTGCCGTGTCTCGAACCGATGCGATGCGACGAGTATCGCGTATCGATCTGGCATTATGCTTATTATTGCGTTCGTTGTCTCGTTGCCACGATTGAGTCCTCCGTTCGCGACACGTATCTGTCTCTATGCACAACCCTCTCGACGTATAGACTTTGCGAACACACGCGTGTATCTGCTTAATTCAGTGCATTCAAAACCGGCTTAATCTAGCTTCGAAAACCATTCGATAACCATATTTATTTTACTTTGTTTATTTACTTAGGTCAGGTGAAATTCTACAGTCGATTAATCCAGTTATCTTTGATCAAAAGATCGCGAGACTATAATCAATATTTCATCTATATTTGTTCAATAAATAGAATCTGTATAAAAAGTGGGTAGTTTGTATAAGTTTGCTAGTGTTTGAAATGAAAAATTGAGCGATCCAGAGGATCAATTTTGATCCTTGTTATGGAATAGATCATTGGCATTGTATATCTGCTCATTATATGGGACTCAGTTTGGTCTGGTGTTATCAAGCCGCCAAGCCCGATTAGGCGAAGTACAGTTTCGCTCGAGTATTAAGGTAAAACGAATAGCAGTGCGGTAGAGGTGCGCGAATATACCTCGACAAAACGTTCTCTTCGATAGCACGATTTATTCGGCTTTCGATCGTCGCGGTCTCATTATCGCGCTATTCACTGCATCGGTCGATCTTGCGATCTCAATGTGTCTAGTTAGCGGAGCTTTTCGAGTCTAGTGAACCTCGAAAGAGGTATTATAAAGTTTGGAAACTGTACAGTGTCTAGAGTTGCAGTCTAGGATTTCGTATAAATCTACGTTTCCTCGTTGCTACAAGCTACTTAGTTGTAACGCGAATAAATTCGATTGCCAAGATAAATATATTCCGATTCTAAGAATCTACCTGAGACTATGTGTATGTAAATGCTCCTGCGACTAACTTGGACACTTGTACTCAAATTAACATCGACATACCTACTATAATTCTTATAACAAATCTAACAATGAATATTTATATGCATCTAGTCAAATATTAATCAATAAGAATAATTCTTTTATTCCCCCCAAAAGACTTTAATAAAAATCAAATTTCACATTTTAAAATTCATATTTCGATGACTCAATTAACTTTGAAATAAGTGGACACGTAGGTCTGATTTTCCCGTGTGTCAAAGGAGAATGATTTTTCTAGATACGTAATATATTAACGACAGGCAAAGTTGTTTACGTTAGAATGGAATAAGGTCGACAGTGCAACAGTTACTCAGGATCTACCTTACTATCAGGATCGGTCGGTCTCAGTGGACAGAAGGAACCCGGCTCGGATCTAAATCCTGCAATCGCTGCAATCTATTTTTCCACTGTGGTCAAGTAGGTCAGTTTAGGTGTTTACACGAGATAGTTACTCGAATCCTGTCAGGCGAGCCTCGTGCCGCGGCTGATCGCTAATTCCACTAATAGAAGCGACAGGACAAAGAAGACAAAGGACATTTTCTAATAGTGAAGAATTTCGAAAAGAAAAATTAAACGATAGATTTGCAAATAGTATCTCTGACATACGATTGGCTAGCAGTTGAGAATCTTCTTTGTTAAGATCTATCCGCGATCGTGATCATGGTGGTCGGAAGTTGTTATCGAGGTGCGGATCAACGTTAACGAAGGCTTCGCGATGGATTTTCGAAAAATCGACTTGCTGCTACGGCGCAATCTACCTCGTTCCTTCTTTGTCGTGATACCTAGAAAGAGAAAGAGAGTTCTATTCTCTCTCTTACTCCCTCTTTCTTTCTTTTTCCATTCTTTCTCTCTTCCTCTCTCTTTCATGGGCGCGCGCGTCCACCCACGCGCTCGCGGAACGAGCGAACCGGCCGGCGGGTAAGAGAGAGTGTATTTCTCGCTTATTATCCTTTCCTTCGATTTCCTACCGTACTCGGGAAAAAGAATCGATGCCGGTCGAACCTCGATATAATATACAGGGTGTTTCCCAATATCTCTTAATGTCTAAGGGGTAGATTTAAATCGCGAGAATAATAAAAAAAAAAATCCTCTTCAATCATACATATTACATAACTTTATCTTTCAACTTTGGAATTTATTCCGAAAGAATTGTGTGACTGGCTTTAAACAGAAATCATTATTTCCGATGTGAACAGCACTTTTCTGTGGTATTACACAGAAATAGCAATAGTAAATGCAAAGTGAAAGAGATCGATTGGGACTTTTTCCTAAATTTTCCATAATTCTTTAATTGTTCAGAATTTACTTTTGGAGTATTTTTTATGTGTGGAAAAACACTCAGTGTATGTACTTGTATGTAATCCATCTCTTTCTCTCGATCTCTCTTATTGTTAACAGTTTCTCTGTGTCGAAGTCTCCGCGGCGCGCCGTGTGACTCACTCTCATGCGCTCGCGCATTCGCGAGCGAGCTCGCTGCCCTATTCGCGCTGGAGATTTACAGCTCATTACCGATTTCATACCCCGCTCGGCGCCGGATCGATCCGCCGCGGGTGTAAAGCTCGAAATCTAAGCGCGCGCGATGTCGATACGTGACCTGGTACCTCTCCCTCTTCCCGCTGCTTGGTGATCGAATTTTATCGCGCTCCAAGAAAAAAAGCCGACGCTAACAATGCAGAAGAATTTTGAAGAAATGTCATTATAATCAAAGTTGAATTACCTTGCAAATAACACCTCGAGAATGCGTTTCCAGATTCCGCTTCTGGAATGTGTTCTATCGAGAGGACACAACTTTCCTCTTTCTATAGTTTAGTCCTTTGACGAATCAACAAGATCACTGTCCACTTTGTTGACGAATACTCAAGAGATTCTCGTTTTACTATTAATCATCGACTATCAGTCGACAGTTCGTTAGTAGTCCTTTTTCTCGGGGAGATCAAAAGAGTGAACTTGATCCTCCGTCGAATGAGATTCACTTGATCGATGAGAATTGAAAGTTCGTCGAGTCGAGCCGACGCACTAATATCTCACCAGGATCGACACAGATCTGTCCTTACGTTTGTAGCCAGTGGCACAGGCCACCGGAGTAGATAAATAAAAACTGAGGCAATAGCGAATTCCTGATGTCGCTGATCGAAAGGAAGATATATACTATATCGTTGTCTAGTTGCCTCGTGGGTGCGCGTAGAGCGCTCGGAAGGGGCTCCTTGCGATTATCGTGGAAATGTCAAACGACGACGACGACGTTGGCAGTGGCAGGAGCATCGGCGGCGGTGGCCGCCGCGGCGGCAGCGGCAGCAGCAGCAGCAGCAGCAGCTGCCGTCGCTCGCGTGGGAGTGTGACATAATACACGCCGGAGCGTCCCTCTTTTCTGCGCGAAGAAAATGAGACTCCGTAGATACCAATCTGAATCCCGTCCTTCCAATCTCCCCGCGGAATCTCTTCTAACTCACTAAACTCCCTTGGCGTATTGGATTCTGACAATCACAATCCTTTGACCGTGATTTTCTCAATGCTCCCGGAATATTTCCAGAAAAGTAGAAAAATATATTTGGCAGCGCAAGTAAGGTCTCCTTGAGATCGTCGCACCAAGCTTAACAATGGTGAAAGACAAAGGTAAAAGAAGGAGGATCGTGAAGAGAGAAGCGCGTGGTTCGCGAGTGAACCGCGCGCGGTAAACCGGCAACCGGCCCGAGGCTCGCGTGTACGGTCGTGCACCACTTGAGCGCGCGGACTGAATCCAAGAGATTCTCGAGGAAGAGCGCCGTCGCACCGCTCCGCACTGCTCCGCTCCGCGCCGTAAGGTGAACGGAGGTGACTTGCGACTCGAGTCGGATCGACTCGGCCCGTCTCCCGACTACGATACCCTTCCGACACTCGACACACCACGCGCAGGCCCGATCCTAACCGATCCTATCCGATCCTCACCGATCGTTCTTTGTCTCCCTCGCGCTTTATGCGACTATACCAACCAACCTCTGTACCTTTCTATGTACACTATAGCTTTATACTCCTTTCTGACTCGATGCCACGACCGCTACGAGAGCTCTATGCTGCCTGCGGAGCATGCTAGATTTAACCTTGTCTTTGGGTTATATTTTGACCTGTACTCACACAAACGATGGATCCTATGGATCATAAGGATTCTCTTGTTTGATCGTATTGGTTATTATTCTTGTGGGAGTAAATTGAATTAGGTGAGATTTTTAAAGTGACTTTGGATTCGGACTGAGCTCTTTCTCTCCGTGTCTTTTCTTATACCAACTTCTCTCTACCTTTCTATGTACTGTAGCTTTACACGCCTTTATAAGTCGTCGTTACGATCTCTGCAAACGATCCGACCTTCTTTTCGAGTATTACTGATATTTATGGAAAACATTAGGAGACACTCTATATCGTAAATTGGAATTAATTAGAAACAGTTAATAGGAGAATAATCTTCGATCTAAAATTTTCTTCTAATAATAAAATTCGTATTTGCCTAAGCAGCTTGTGATTAATATACTGAAGGAATATAATATTACGTAGGAAATTTGGATCTTCTGGGAAATTATGTAGAAGGAAAATTGTAAAATGAAGATCGACCGAACCGTAAAAACGATCACTGCGATTGTCAGTCCCTTCGGAGATCCGAAGGGTTCTGCGGTTTGGGTTCTAAATCCACGACAGCGCGCGACACATCTGGCTGTGTACAGGCGGCATATTCTACTGAAAATAATTTGGCTTCTTTAGGTTCAACGTAGTTGAATCCAAACTGAAATATATTATACTTTCGTGTATTCTATTATTCTCTTCGATATAAAAGAATTTTCTAAACTTCGCTAGGAACCAACTTAACCAGCTTAATTTGGTGTAATTTTCAATAAAATTCACTTGTTTGTCAATAGGAAGAAATGGTTAAAAAGCTAGATTCGTGGTAGCCAAGTGTAATGGGAATTCAAGAACCACAGTACTAACAACTTTACCGCCGTGAAGATGTGCATCAACGCTTACTCGTAATGCTTGTTAATGGTTCGCGCTCCGTTAGTATTCATATCACGAACTATTCGGTAGAATGTGGCGCGTGTCCACTTCTACAGCTGTGTGACACTCCATCGTGAAGAGACAACGAACTGACTCATTGGGAAAGTATACTCCAAAAAATATTCGGTCAACTCGGACAATTGCTAACTTAAACAAGTGCGATTGACAAAATTTACTTTGGATCACGCGAATCATAATTATTTTTAGATCTATTTCTATCCATATCTATCGCATTGAACCAATAATAAAATTGGAATGGAATTATAATTGCAATGGTAGAACTGAAAAACAGCTAAAAATTCTTATGTAAGAAAACGAAGCAGAGAATTTAAGTAAAACTGGGATGAATCATTCGAAAATTGAGAAAAGCAGAAAAGATAGTGTTGGGAGTCCTCGTTTAGGGCTCTCAAGTAAAGGGAACCCACACCGCATCCTGGCGTCGAGATCGAAGATACCTGGGAAGAAATGAAAAATTTCCTCTTGGTTCGTAATGCTAGGTTACATAATTGAAAGCGTAGGAAGCGGATTGATTAACACACGCGGGGAGAAAGGTTGTGTCCATATAGATTGTGGCGGTGGCTCGACTCGCGCGAAACACCTAACACAAGAGGCCACGTGGGTGTCATCGTGCGAGTCTCGCGAAAAAAAGCTCAAGAGATTACGTAGAGGTTCTATCTCGACACGATTTAACCGAGAGGAGTGCGAAAGCTCAGTAGACAAGCGAAACGAACTTTTACTTGAAAAACTTAACTGAAAATAATTTACATCGATTTACCCGCGGAACATAATATTTTGCATTTATCAATGATACCGTGTAAATTGAGCGAACGTTATATCGTATATTTCACGAATCGGGTAAATTGAAGACTGAACGTAATGGTGATGACGTTCTCACCGTAACTCATGGACGGTAAGTTTGAAATCGCTCCTCGAATCATTACCACAAGTAACCACATATTTCTTCTGTTATTATTGCGATCTTTTGTAATTATACGCCGCTGCCCCCTTCCCTCATTGCGATTAATGCAGCACACCTGGCTCGCTTTAACGCTTCGTTAACGTTCAACGCTTCGTTACGTGAAACTTGGCTGACTGAACCACCGTCTGACAATGAGTAACACGCTCGAGTAAGGATCACGGTAAAATACAACCACGTGTGACAACGTGTATTCGATGATTGATCTCAATTCACACTGGATTCTGCTCACTAAATCACCATCGATAACCCAAATCCTTATCTTATAAAACTATAATTGTCATTATAATCAAGCTTGATTAACACATCAACTTTATTCTAATTATTCCTAATTAAAATACATCTCTAATAATCCTATGTTTCCGTTGTCGTTTACGATGTTACGCGACCTGTTAAAACTCGTTAATTTCGTATACATTATTTTTTAGCGAGAGGAAAAATTGAGACAAAGAAGATGAATCGTAATGAAAGTCGAATCGATGGGCGGTGAGAATCAACGAAGCTCGCGGCTCCGTTTGCTACGTTCGACTGAACACGAAGGAACAAATGTGAAGGAAGATCGAACACGATGCTGAGGATTCTCTCGAATGCGGCATAGTGTATTGCAGCTACCGATTGCCGATCCAAAACCGCGAGCAACTGCTCTCCTATGCATATGGAATGAATGCACGTGTGCGCCACGCCGCGTCTACCGGCTAGCCAGCTTGCCAATGCAAAAGCGAGCCTATAACCTGAATATTTAAAAGATTGTAAAGCAAACCGAAAAGGCATGCGCCGGAACGAACGCGTTTCTTATGCATTTTTCTCTATAATATAAACCTTGTCGCTTGGATAACGACGATTCACATGGAACATTGCTAGTGCATCGTTCGCTTCTTTGCCGGTAACAGATTTTTTTTTCACATATACTTTATCTGTTCATTGACACATTCACTGTCAATTAAATTCAATTTTCGAAAGGATTTACTTGAATTTTTATCAAATAATTTTCAGGATTATCTTTTGGTGATTTATATCGAATATTTACGAACTGTTGTTTCGATGTAAAAAATTCATGTTTTTTCGATGACACAAAAGATGTAATCCGTTAGTTGAAATACTGTGTTGTAATTACAGCACGAAAACACATATTCGAGAAAGAAGAAATTACGAAGCATTCCATTTGACTGGTCCGCTAGTTGGAGGGTTAACCCGCGTCTGGTAGTCGGTTCTCTATCGCAAGAAAATCGCGTGAGAAAGTAGAGCCATAAATCTCGATACTTCAGAAATTCAAGCAAAGCGGCTTTACGCCACTAAATCGAGCGACTAATTATTCGAATTACTCAAGCGAAGCCGAAGCGGGAGTTTTTCAATTGTCGATAGATCAAACGAGAGAGTACTAACTACCTTAGTAGCCAAATCTCGATAATTCGAATATCAACAGAAGTTTATAACCGTCGATTACGATAAACACCTTTCATATATCAATTACACAAAACTCCACCTTAAAATTCCAGACATTTTTTCTTTAATTAGAATTTAAATTTGAGAGAATACATTTAACTTGTGTCACTTTCTGCTTTTCACAAATTTCCAAGTGACAGAGGTAGTTTTAACTCGAATACGATTAAAGTAATATTTTCACGAAGGATTGGGAAAATATATTGTGGAAGTTTTATCGAGTTGAATTGAAATTTGGATTAAGAAGCGATATATAGTAAGCGGGTCAACGAGCGACCGTACGAAAGGCGGGAACAATAAACGGAAGAAGAACGACATTCGCAGAACCGTACAGCCAAACCGAGAGAGGAAGAACCGACACGGCCTTCGTTCACCTGCGCGTAAATACCCCGACGTTGTATGTACGTACATATACTATACACAATACATACTTTCTTACTCGCTCACTCTCTTACTGGCCGCGACTTTACTTGTTGCTTACTTACTTACAGCTCTAAGTGCATTGTGCTCGTTAATGCGCCGCGCAGTTATCGCAGCGGCTCTGTAATCCTCTCTAGAAATATAAATATTTATACGCGCCAGACGAGCCGTGATGAAAAAAAAACCTCTACGCTAGAGGCCGCAACGGGAATTAATAAGTGTCTTGGGAAAGTCGAGCGATCTGCCCCCTTTCAACCCTCTCGATAAGCAAGACGTTGATCTTATCGAACTTAACTCCTCTTTTTCTTCTTTTTTTATTAAATTGGAAGAGAAACCGATAGATTATGTCGCATTGATATTATTGCTGATCTGACACTGATTTTAATCCAGCATTGAAATCCCCTTATTTTGTACCTTGACACTTACGAATAACATTTGAAATCAGTTATAACGATAAAATTATTAATCAGTATAACGAGATTAAATTGAGCAGAATAATAATATTCTTCTTTTCTTAATGAGAATCTTAATCACTCATAAACGGAGATCAACTATCGATAGTCTTGGTGTTAATTTGTCGCGACAAGTCGAGCATCAGCGACGAAACAGTTTGCAAACGGCACAGATTGTATCTGTGCACGGGGGAAGGGATTAATATCCCGGGAAATTAAAAATCGTGCAATTAGATCCAAGGGGGATAACGCATAGCATAATGAATTCGGTGATGAAAGGGTTGTCAAAGATTCGCTAAATAATACTACACCTCGGAAGAATTCTTAAGGAAATGAATCTATCTATTTCGACGGAAGTTCCGTTGTTCAACGTCCGTCCAATCGAAATCTCGAATTCGAGGATCATGCTCGCGTGGCACACTGCCGATTAATTGCCATCCTTGATATAATCAGCGACGTCAGTCGCGATGACGTCGATCGGTTGCTACTAGGAGATTCAATGTTAAAAGTACTCGCGATTATCCACGTTTTCTTCAGCGATAATATCGACAGTCAGGTGTCTGTTTTTTCTAATTGCGATGTTGATGAATTGTGTTCGCTTATAAAGGATGTTTTATGATGTTCTGAAGAAGAAGAAGAAGAAGAAGGTGAAGAAGAAGAATATGAAGAAGAAGAAATTCATCTAGCTAAAGATCAGAAACAGAAACAGTGTGAAAGAGTTCAACGAAAGAAGAATATAAAGAAAAAGAAGAAGAAGAAGAAGAAGCAGTAGCAGTAGCAGAAGAAGAAGAAGAAGAAGAAACGTTTGGAAGAAAGAGAATCGCAAGCAAAGTAGAGGTAGGGATGAGCCAAGCCGATCGAGGGACCGAGCGGAAGAGTCTTAAAAAAATCCAAGAGAGGCTTGCCAGAGTACAGAGAGGTAAGAATGAAGCAGTGGAAGGCGACCAAAAGAGAGAGGAAACAGTAGAGAGAGAGAGAGAGAGAGAGCAGTATAGTATATGCGTCTACTGTGCATGTGGACTTCTTCTCGCGCAAGCTCCCACCTCACTCGTGTGCGTGCGGAGTACAAAGTAGGTCCGCTTGGGAGAAGGAAGAGAGTGGAAAAGTGGGAGAGGGAGAGAGAAAAAGAGAAGAGAACGGGTATCTCGCGCCGTCCCCTCGCGGCCAGTGCGACCAATCCGCGCGTAGCGAGAGCTGCGTGAAGGCGGAACGCGGCCTCTTTCGCGTATATCTGCGTATTTATTATTCAGTTTGCAAATACCTGGCAAAAATGATCTCTCTCCGCGCGGCGGTACGAGCGAGTAAGCGAATGGTTGGGCTGCTGGAGAGAGAACGAATTGTGCCGTAGCGAGCCACGAGCTCCATTGGGAGGTGGAGCCTTGAGAGAACCGGGAGCAGGGTAACCAAGAGATGTCGCCCGTTAATTTGTTAGAAATGCCACCGGCATCGCCGATTGCACCGTACACTCTACACCTACGTATAATACTTAAATACGATCTACCAGTCGCTTTTTCAAATAACTTTTTTTCAAATACCAAATTAGCTCGCGTAAAATTGATGATCGAACGAAGAAACCGAAAGGATCTTATTCTTCGAATTTTCTATTCTTTAATATTGTTCTTAGTGATGTAAATCGAAGCTCAACTTCTTATTGCAATTAAAGTTTCTCTTTAAATGAATTGTTAGGTTTAACGATCGTCTGAAATCAATTCACGTTGATAAATAAATTGGTAATTCTATTTTTTCATGTCAATTTGGAATTGAATTGTTCAAGAAGAAGAATAAGTATCTTATGATTATATTATTTAATAATCCAGTTACCTTTATTTGTGTTAAATTGATGCTTAATTGCCATTTGTATAACTAGCAGTCGAATTAGTACATACTACTGATACTGAAGAATCCTTGAAAAAGGTGAAATTCTTCTGCGTCAATCGCTTCCTTGTCCTTACCCCAATTTTTAGCGGACGATCAAAGAAGCTATTTCCATTATTGACTCTATTGTATTCTAAGTTCACGTTCGTGATTGGAAATTAATGAAGCGCGTGCAACGAGACACAGGCTTCCAGAAGAATTTTAACCTCGGCTGCTTAGGAATGACTCATTTCAAAGGGTATTCGTCAATATTGCGAATAACGATTGCAAACGAGAGGTGAGTACCTAATTGAAGAAGAAAGAATTTTCTATCGACATTCCTTCACTACCTATTTCTCGGATAATGTATTCAAGTGAAATAGAATAATTACCATTGATAAAGAATAATATTTCCAATTCCATGAACAATTTTTATATAAAATTCTATTCAGAATTGTGATTGAAACAAATTAAACTTGTCGATGAGGATTATTCTACAGTTAATTATTATTATTCTACAGTAAATCGCAGGATGCACTGATCCACGCTTCCTTCTCTAAATTCATTCTAAACAGAGAAAGTAGAATTACGTCAGGAAAGCAGGCAAGCAGAGATACGCATTCAGCCGTAAAAAGGGGATCGTCCTGGTGTACCGTGCAAAACATCGCATCGGCTCTTTTCTCGCTTACTACGCTCGCCCTCTGTTCATTTACACCTCTCCCGGGTGTTCTCCGCAACACTTCCGTACTCGCAATGAGATATCATCTCGTTTTTTCATCTCCCTCGAATTTCGTATTATTTCCTCTTTCGATGTATGCGAAGGAATTGAATCACGTTGAACAAGGATTACTTGAATTATTATTGTAAATAACGCTTCTAAGCGAATGATATCGTTCATTTAACCAGCTAATCTATTTAGAACTACTTAAATAAGATCAATGATTTAAAAATAGTGATTTTAGACATTGGGAGAATTCTCTTGGCTTTGTTTCATGCAACTGTTTAAATTTCGTTTTTTAGAAGATTTCTATAAAATTTATACTGTTTCATAAAATACAAGGTATAGAAATTCATCTGAATCCTCGAATAATTGAAAATTTCGCTTGGCTTTGAAAATAGTACAATTATGATTCTACTCGATTTATAGAAAAATAACTAAATCCGATTCAAGTGCCATAAAATATGACATGTGACGTGTGTTAGGAATCTTTGAGAGAAGCGATTAAATATCTTCGTACTAAAGAAGTACACTTTCTTCGGCGGCTCTGATTGCTTGGTTCGCCAAATGAAGGATGACACCAATCACTGGGTCCCGTGAAGATTTTTATCGCAATTGGAGTGACCGTTATATTTTTGTAAGAAGAAAGACACAAGAAAGAGAAAGAGAGACAGAGAGAGAGTGAAAAAGACAGACATTGAGATCGAATGGTGACTTGGTGCTCTCGTCGACTGTCTCAGCGGTCGACTGTCAGGAGATTTGGTCCATCACTGGTCAGGCATCCGGCCAATTCTGCCGGTTGATTGTAATGCGGCACTTTGTATCATTGATCATCAACACGCTCGCCACGACAAACAGACTTCCAATTGTCCGACGAATTATAAATTTCTCTTTGAACATAACTTCTTACACGTACTGTATACTACTACTAACTATCATTATCGTTAATTGTAATAATAAGTTCTATAGAGGATTAATAATTTTTCTTTGAATTTTATTAATAAATAAATCGTCCTTGTTCGTCATAGCGAATGATTATTGTGAATTATAGACTCGTCGTTAATTAGACAAATCCGAATTTAACATTATGCGATATTTGCAAATCCAGAGTTCTGTAGTAAGAATTACTCAGCAAAAGCATTGACGACTTATTATCCCGAGATCAGTTCACAATCGATTCTCAATTCCATTCTGAACATCACGAAAGAAGAAGAGCTCCGATGAACCGAAAGACAAAAACGTGACTTGCCGATTCATTTGCGGCAAAGCTTATGGCACCGAAATTCGTTCATTACCTTCTGTCGCATCATTCCGTGGGTAATCGTCGAGTTACGTAACGCAATTCATAATGAATTTGCAAGTTTGTATTTTTCGGGCGTTGCCTTTTGGAAAATCCATCTTGCGAATCTTTTGATCGTGAATCAGCTACTTTTGTTAACGACAGTTTTTTTCTTTGCTTCAGACGCTTAATTATTCGAATACTTTCTTCACAATAATACCAACAATCCATTAAAAAGAAATTATTAACAAATCATTAAACAGAGACTAGAATAATTGCATAAATAACAGAATAATTTCTTTGGTTTAAAATTCCGTTTCATCATTGCTATATTCATTTACGAATGATTGAACACATTCATTTTCCAACATGATTCATAAGAAAAAAAATGTTTAACAGGAGGGATAAGTTAATAAGCAAAAAAAAAACAGCAACGGGAAAGATAAAGCACGCAGTTAAATAGCCCTCTTTTTCTCCTACAACTATAAGCAGTGGTTCAAAGGAAAAAGAGTAGTTCAAAGTTCAGGGCATTTTACGCCCTAGTTCTCTTTGGAATAATCACAACGCGGCCGAAGAGAAGCGTAACGGCAAGCTCCTTTGCTCCGAACGGAGAAACCCGAGGAATTAGAATTCGCGGGGATCTTCGAGGGCCGAGGAGGGTCACACCCGAAGAAACAAGTGGTCGACTGGGGTTTAAAGTCACAGGTGTTTCCACGAATCCCCGTTTGGTTCGTTGGCAAGGTGTCCCAGAACCAACAATGTGCTTCTTCCGCTCGCAGGGACATTAAAGTCGGATTTTCCACCTGACCTATCCATGGCCTTCCTTAAAACGGGATACCTCTACTCGCTATTCCCCAAGTCCGTCGCGCTGACCTTTTCCTCTAATTATCCTCTACTATCTCCATTTACCTAATCAATTCTCACTTTATTAATTAAACTACATCGCATTCCAAATTAAAACAATATTTTAGATTATCGTGTTCTTGCTTAATTCAAGATTATTCAAAATCAATATTCTACTTGAAAAAAGGAATATTTCTCAATATGTTTCATTTTGAGATCCCACTTTTCCTTTAATTATTCTCTACTATCTCCATTCACCTAATCAATTCTCACTTTATTAATTAAACTACATCGCATTCCAAATTAAAACAATATTTTAGATTATCTTGTTCTTGCTTAATTCGAGATTATTCAAAATCAATATTCTACTTGAAAAAAAGAATATTTCTCAATATGTTTCATTTTGAGATCCTAGTGTTGAATCGAATTTAAGCGATTCTTAATTAATTTAGAAGGCTATGGAAAAGGGGTAGCAAACTGTTGCAGAGAATTCAATTTAAAATCAGTCAGAGTTTTACTTTGAGACAAGTTGCAAAGAGGTCTCGCGGCTCTCATCGAGTAACAGTAAGTGGTGCGGGGCGGTAGTTTTTTCACAGTCTGCTATAGGGCGCTCGCTAGGAAATAAGAAATTTTCTTGGGAGATGCGAGCGGCCTCCTCCTCCGCCTCAACCTGCGAGGGAGGAGGCCTAGCCAAGCGAACATAGTTAATTTAGATTGTATCGCGTGAGAAGCAGGAAATGACGAAATATCCTGAGTGGCGAGTTTATGCGGTTGGGCCTGGTGCGGTATGGTATAGCCTGCCGGGGCCCGATGGATTCCGGGGCCTTCGTAAAAGTACGTAGAGGAACTTCTCTTGCTCTCTGCTCTCCTCTCTTAGCGACCTCAGCCCCTCGCCCCTACTAGCAACACGCAAAGCCAAGAGGCCTCCTTTTTTCCGCGTACGTATACAGTGTCGAGTAAAAGACATTCAAATCTAATGTACACCTATTCCTTCAACAACTTCGAATTTCTCCTAATACAAGAATGAGCAACTATCGAATTAAAGATTCACGTTATCAATAATTTGAATTACTTAACTCTACTTATTTTCACATATGCGAATATTGATTTGGAATTTAGTTAGAAAATTTCATTTTTATTGAAAACTTCCTAGGATTATTATTGTTGAATATTAAATGATTATTAAGTTTTCTTGATATTCAACAATACGTGTTAGTGAAGTTTCGGAGTATGAAAAATTGTCACGTTAGTTAAGCGAAGTTTTGAATAAACGAAGAAAGTGTGTAATGGAATATAGAGATGCAAGTTTTATTGAAAACGATTTGTTTTCGAGGGATTTAATAAACAATCTTTTGTGCATCACTGTACTTGGTGTTGCGGTGCGCAAGAACGCAAGAACGTAAGAACGCACGACCTCGACAGGGCAGCGCATCTATTTTTATGTTTTCACCTCACTGCTGCTGTTACTACCACCGCATCGTCGTTGCCGTGAGACTCCCGTGAGAATTTTTATGACTCGCTTTCGGCGAGTCTCTCTTTCTCTACCTTTATTCGAAGTGACTCTCGATCGGTTCAGGGAATCAAGGGCCCATGCGATTTCTTCGATCTTCTTCTTCTTACTTCCACTCGACGCTCTCGGTCAAGCGAATCGGGCTTTGTTGTTCGACAACGATCCTACTTGCTACGATTTAATCGGCCATAATAGTTCACGCTTCGACACTTTTTTCTCATTTTAACATGTTTCACCCTTTCAGAGACTTTTCTTCGATTCTCAGTTTCGGCAGATATTCGAATCAAATTCATTGCCTTATTTAATAAATTCTATTTCGAATCTAAAATGTTAAATTAATGAAAACTGTTGCGAATCGACATTGACAATAATTCGAACGAGGAGTGGACGAGGAGTGGACGAGTGTCTGTCAGTGTTCGAAGAAGTATTTGCTCGGGGCTTGGCGGATGTGACGTTTGAATAATTTGTCACGCGTGATTGGAGACGGAAAGCATAACGAAGGCTGGCCAGTTCTTTCTAGAGCACTATTCATTCGGTCCACAGTTACTAAATACTCGAACATGTTTTCCATTGTTGATCTTTTACTTCTATAAAACTAACATAGTTCTATATTCACTTTAACGTATCGAGTCTACGATTATTCACCGCGCTAAAATAATTTATTTTCTATTCCAACCATCTCATTTAACTTTTTCGATCTATTAAAAAAAGCTTATTTATAGAAACATAAAAAGTTCATTCTGGTTTGTAGATTCAGCCAATTTTCTCTTGAACCTTTCATTCATACATATGTTATAGAAAATACATGTAACCAATAAAATAATTTTCAATAATTTTCAATTGAAATACTGATACGATACATCTTTGAGGTCTCTATACACATCGTATAACGAGGAGAGGCTACAAAACGAGGTTGTCTTCGTTCCACTCCCGTGGAGCTTGGTCACCTGGAGACTCAGTATGCCCAATTAACCCTTTGAAAAAGAACAGTACACTCCTCGAGCGTATTGCCACTTCCGACGTCGCAGTGGTTTCGCCACGTGATTTTTTCGAGCTCATCCAAACTTCACGCTATACTTTCTCCTCCTTTAAACGACACCCTCGATCAAACCTGTTACAACTCTCATTTATCCTATCTCACGATCTCCACTCGAAAGATCTCTACGTCTGCGAGTCAATCGAACGATACATCTCGATAATTCGACAATTTACTCATTTTCATTTATCCGTCATATATTATGAATTGTATTAATAATTTAAAAGAATCTTTAGTCTCCTTCTCTCTTCTTTATTTTTTTCAGAAACAAACTAGACTAATATAAATTATGGTACATCCGGAAACTCGCGAAATTTTTCTCACGGAGGTTTACTGTTAGTAGTGCGATATGACTTGAGTCAAAGGGCGAGTAACATCCGCGCAACACCGGGCTTCAGCTTATCTCTATAAATCGATTAAGAAGTCAGAACTCGCATGTAGGACTCTATTTTCACACGGACTTATCGTGCGAGGCATAGTTTACGGCAGTGCTTTTAAATGAATCTTCCTTATTATTCAGGTAACATGAGCCGTCGAGGTGAATACGGAAACTTCTATCTCGAGGTCTCTTTATCAACTTCGCACCGATCTCAATTTTTCTTCGGTATCCTCCGTGTCCAAATAAATGATCTGTGGTGAATTGAACCAAGTTGAACAAGATGCACTGGTAATGTCGAATGGCAAAGGAATTTCGTACTTCCTTGCTCGCTCTCTTCGCGAAACAGAGGAGGAGAAGGAGGAGGAGGAGGAGGAGGAGGAGGAGGACTCTCGGGAGGAACGAGACTGGAATCCTTCACCCGTGTGACCCGCCGGTTCACGGTGTGTGACCGACGTCGCTCGCGAGCGAGCGAATTGAGAAGTCGGAAGTAAGTACTACGTGTTTCGGAGCGCGATACCGTTAATATTTCTGGCTCGACCCTGTGTTCAGGGACTCTTCATTGATCTAACTTTCCCCTTTGAGTTTTAGAAACTCAAATACAATAATATACCATTATTTTTCAAACACCTCCTCCACCGTTATATAATTCTTATAACAAACACCCTTTTCAACTTTTAAGATTCTTAATAATACGGACGAACAAAAACGGATTTATTTTCTGGGTGAATGACGAATCTATGAAACTCCTTTTGAGTAAATAAATAGGAGGAAAGTGCGTAAAATGACAGTCTACTATCAACGGTTACTTAGCTGGGTTTAAATTCGGAAGAAGTGGAAAAGCCATGGGTAAATAGTTGGCAGAAAAGCAGTTATAAGCACCGGCGTTCGCATCGATAATATTCCAGAAGCTCATTAGCGACTCCGGAACGCCTATCCCCTTCCTCTGGAGCAATTATCCAGCAGAAGCCAGAGAAGAGTACGCAGCGCAAGTGCGCGCGCGTATAACAGCAGATTCAACGGGGCGATTAAGCTCAAAAATAGTCCATGGGAACCCAGGTAAGCTAATCTCCATCGCATTAGAGTTCTTCCATACGTATAAAATGCTGCGCCAAGGAGGAAGAATCACCTGCACGCATCTTTAAGACTCCTGAGGTCATCATTTTCGAAAGCTAATTCAATTCGATTAGAATTCCTCACCAATTATCATCTAAATTAATTGACTTTTTCCTATTCTCGCAAGATTAATTAATATAATAACTAACTATTATTAATTGATCTATCTCGATCGAAATATTCAATACCAACGATGAACGAATTGAACCTCACTTGGATCAATCTTACGGTTTGAAAGAATGTAGAATGAAAAAAAATGAAATTGAGGGGGATTTTTGGGAGAAAGGGAGGAAGAGGAGTAGATATTTGCATGGAAGGTTCGAGAGGCTAGTAATGGGCTATTACAAGCCACATAGCGATACTCTCAACCGCGTCATTTCTCGTACGTAGTACGATAAGCAAGGTCGCGTGTACGGAGTCAGAATCGTGCGCTCCCGACAGTGTTTCGCTGAATTTACGAGCCACCGCGGAACGACACGTTCGGACCACCTTAAGCGGGCAAAAAATCATAGCTCGCCACTGAGCGACCTTACTACCCTTGCCTGTACATATACATATATATATATATATATATATATATATATATTACTTACATATATTCCTTCAACCATACTCTCCTTCGCTATATTATATATTCACGATTTCAAATGATACTCGACCGAACAAAATTCCATTCTTCCTTTCTAAAGAAATTAGTAAAAGAAATTTCATACATCAAAACTGTAATAATTGTTCCACAGGATGAAGAAATAATTCATCTACTTTTGGATAAAAACAATTAAGATAGAAACTGATAAACTTATAAATTTAGGTGAAAAGAATATTTTTCTTTAAATATTGTTATATGTGATATAAATTGTTATAGGATTGTAAATATATGTTGGAATACATGCAAGGTAGACTTATAAAGGTAAAAGGAGGGAAGAATAGAGTTTGGTCGTGGGCCGCGTTTTCTCTGAACGCTATCCTACCACCCGCGACCGACACAACCGAGTCAGGCCAGGGCAGAGTCTTAGGCCAGGCCAGGCCAGCCAGCGCACTCGCGTAAGAAGGGGTTAAGAAACTCTCGAACTGAACTGCCTTACACACCGGAAGCAGGGGCCTTGCTTTCTGGGCTAATAACCCTACCCACATCGACGCGCCGCGCCACATCGCACTATACCGCACTATACCGCGCCGCGCGACTCTTTCTGCACGCTTAGGCTGCGTAGAAACGGAAAGAAGAAAGAGAAGGATTCTAAAGAAAAATCACGCGAGATTTAGGATGACAGAAACGTATTGCTAAGAGCGAAGCGAAACAGGAAGTTTCAGTAAATGAAGAATTTGAAGAAAATTGATGAAATGTCAATGATGAACATTGGAAAAGAATTATGGGCAAGCTTCATGGAATTATATGCAAATTTGCAATTGATAGAAAAATGATTTGCTCGATCTATTGTGCTATGAGCTGCATTTGAATCTAACTCGTGTGGCACCTGCTTCGAATTCTTAAGTGGAGAGCCTGTGGTGCAATTGAAACTGTATATATAGCACTATTATTTATTTACAATACTATGCAACGTGGAATACTTTTCGAAACACTTCTAAGCGTAGAGTAACTTAATTATATTACTATCATTAAATTTATATTATATAATATTATATAATGGCAGAGATTTCTTGCCGGAGCGAGGGAACATTTTAAAAGAGAGAGCGAGGGTGGTATGCAATATGTAGACGATTCAGGAAGACGCATAGATGTTGATCATTATCATTACATAATAATTATTGATCTTATCTATCCCTCGTAGCATTTTCATATACTGTTCCCAGCGGTCAGGATAAATGTACTTTTTTTTTTTTCTCACATGATATGCTAAATCAAGTATACAGCTTAACCCACAATTAAACACGGAATTAACACTGATTGTGCATGTCTACTGTTTACACGGCTTTCATACCTGGGACCCTCCGCGTCCCACTATTCCTCGTTTCAGGGATGCACTCGGTAGTTGGAAACAATTTTTTTAATCACAACGCCATTTCCTATTCCAATCGGTACAACGGTGAATAAGTCAAGACTTCATAGAAATATTGCCAATTGTTAGATAAAACTATCGTTTTAGAATTTTGACTTGATTTTTTACCTGTGGATCGATCCTGCAATAAACGATCCCCGCGAATTATACAATCGAAAAGAGTCCAGAAGAAGTGGAACTGGTAATCAGATTCCAATTGCAGTGTTTCAAGACTTGTTTCTCTTATTCTCCAATCCATCCCTGTAGCTACATATCCCATTACACAGGAGAACGCGTTACCCGCATGCCCCATTCGAAGCAGCATATTAATTTCCACGATAAATGTTAATGACGATAGAATAAAGTCGCCAACAAGTCGTCTAAGGAGTGGTACGATCTCTGCCCCACCAACCCCAACTCTTACTAATGAATTCTATCCTCAATCACCTCGCACAGGTTATATGCACCCTCCAACACACACACACACACATACACACACATGGATCCGTGATTACCGTTTCAATTACAGCCCACGCGATTTCCAAGATCCCGTGAGCCGATGGCGCAAATTATATCGCGGCGAAGGATGATGATGCGCGAATCTTAATTACCCAAAGTGGAAAAGAGAGGGAGATAGTAGGGGGGAAAAAGAGCACGATTCGTTATCAGGCAAAACGGTACAGTATCCCGTTTTCTGCTTCCTCCGGTCTCACGTAACGAATTAAACACCTGTAGCTACGTGGGATTAGAAGGTTTCGGCTGACATGACCATATCTTTCTCTTTCTTTCTTTTAGACTACGTATATTCTGAATGTCTCTCTCTCTCTCTCGGTCTCTTTCGCTACTCAGCAATCTCTTTGTCTTTCGGTCGACTCCTCTCTCCCTTTCCCCATTATAAGACTCCTTTGTCTCTCTTTCTCTCTTGCTCCGCTGCCGTAGCTCGCCAGTTCTCTTAGCGTTTCTTTCTTTTGTTACGACGGTGCTCCGGTTCCTCCCCCATGGCTGGGGCCGCCCGGTCGCTTGACACATTCGCGCCGCACCATGCCGCACCATGCCGCGGAGAAAATGCACCGGGGGCTCTCTCCCGCGGCACAAACCGACCGGCCGTCGTACCGCGCCGCGCCGCGCGTATATGTAGGAAGGGAACGGATGTCTGGTGTGTAAGGAACCGCTAAAATGGTGTTCGCTCTTATCCGAGGATCTAGAGCGGCGATGCGAAGAGAGGCACGCGGAGGGCTATACGTAAGGTAAAAGGGGGCTCATGACTGGTTGGTCGTTCGTTCGTTCGTTCGTTCCTTCGGTTGCCTGCTCGCTTACTTGCTCGTTCGCTTGGTCGATTCTCTTCTCCTTCGTCTTCGCCATCGTCTTCGTCGGCATCTTCGTCGGCGTCTTCCTCGTCGCTGTTGCTGTTGTTGTTCGTGGCTGTCTCTCGCTGGCTTGGTTAGTGCCGTTACCAGAAAGAGGCCACCTAGCTTCGCGAACCGGACCGAGTTAAACCTCGAACTTTCCTCGTAATGAGACACCAGGCACAAAATGACAAACGTAATTAAAGCAGACGGGTATACCGGGAGGTCAGGGATCCACCGCGATACCAGAGGACCATTTTCACAATGGGAAACGAATCTTTACTGTTCTGCTCGTCATCCTCATTTCTTTCTCTTCGTTTATACTCTATTTCTTCTTTTTCTTCTTCGTCGTTTTACAGGGCGATTAAGAAAATGACGCAGAGTTTCGTCAAGTTAACGAAGATCATTTTTGAAGTTATGAACAATTCTTAGTCTCTTTGAATATATTTCCAATTTATAATCATAAGAGTTAGAATTTTTATACTGGGAAAAATTGATTTAACAGAAAGAACAAATTTCTTATTAGTTTGAAGATAATGAATTTTTTGACCCATATTTAACTGACCCAATCTACCCTAAAACTTGTAGAAGCTTCTTTTCTCACCCTGTACATCCGAACGGAGAAGCAAACTTTTGCGAGTCATTTCGGACGGGCGGCGAGCAATACCACGATTGTTTATCTGCTTGTCGTCAGAATTTTTATCGAGCTCGATCATCTTTATTCCTACTCCCTCTCCGCGTGTTGCGGCCTTTCGGCGGCCGGCGCGGCGCGGTGCACGGTTTTAATTGGCTCGCTCTCGAGCCTGGACATAAATAGTAGGATCCCACGAGCCCGACGACCGTGGCGCAATTATTGCTAATCGGGGGAAAAATCGACGCGCTTACCGGCAGCTCGATTCCGATCGGGTGCGTCACGCTTCGCGGTAAGGTAACACGTCTCTATCTGTCGTCGTAGAGATAAGTGGTTCGCGGCTGTCGCGGAAAAGTCGCCAATCGAAATATCGGAATACTCGCTCGAATCGATGAGTCTGACACGTGGATCTGACGTCTGACGGAACATTGTTATTTCTTTCTTAAGAGTCACACAAAAACTAAATGACTCGTTAAACCTTGAATAAAGTGACTACGTTAAAAAATTACATCGATTTATTCCAACAGTAAGTGTGATGTTGATCATAACTGAAATAAATCAATTTTCAGTTATTAATATGTGAGAATTGTTTTATATGTTTTATAGCGGCGTTGGCCATATCATGGCTGTAGTTCTGTTATAAGGAAAGGGTTGAAGAGACTAGTGTCGGGTCGTATCGCGAAATATGAATTATCAAGGACCATGAGAGCAGCGATTCGGCAGTCATTCAATCCCAGTGTGGGACTCTGTTCGAACAATCGCGAATTCAACCTTGCCCCGTTTTACGCCTTCCCGTAACACACAATACAATGGAAACGAGGGGCTACAACACATTTCACTTTTTCGCAACGTCCCCTCTGCAAATACGTACATAAGTACTTACGGTACACCGAGAGGCCGAAAACTATTGCGCGACTTCCTACCTCTCGCTTCTCGTTCTTTCTCCCTGGCAGATCCTAGACGCAACAATGTCGACGGTGGAGGAGGTTTGGCCGTGTACCGTAAGAGCGTAATTATCGTCTTTCGAAACTGGCCCACCGTCTTTCCAGAAGTGTCGGCCTCTTTCCATACGAAAAAGACCAGATTCCACTTTTTTTCGACACCGTTACCGAGCGTTGCAACCATCGTGCCATTACCGAAATCGGACGATTCTCCGCGCTATTCCGGACACGTACGTTTTAAACCTGTCAGCCAACGACGACAGGATAAATCGTGTTTGGAAAATATTGTATACGGAAAATGGAACCTCATTAAATTGAAATAATCAATTTTCATTTTATACTCCCTCTTTATATTTCTTTCTTCATTTTGTCATAACAAACTAATTTATCAGTTTCTTCAATTTCAAGTGTTACTATTATGTGTCAACTATCAAACATTAAAAGATTCTCCTCGAACTTTGTGAAGACTAAGTTCGATCGAAGAAAGAACAAAAGACGACAACATTGAACCATGCATCACACACATCATTCGAAAACGGATACTCACATGAGCTTCCAGCCGACAGATCGACTTTTTCGAATGGATCAGTCCTCCACTTATCGACCAGCCGATCTTAGTGGATCGAGTTTCGCGTAGTCTCTTTACAAATTTCCCAAGGTAAGAGCTTCCCTTCGCGTCCTTGTCGTCGTCGCGATGCACCGCACCGCGGCTTGTTGTCCTCGGCAGTGGCTCGTTGGTTGTACGCAGATAAGACTCATCGATTCGATCGTTCGATCGGAAGTAGCCGCCCTCCCTTCTCCGTTCTCTCTCTCTCTCTCTCTCTTTCTGTTTCTCTCAGCTTGGAGTGTCGCGCGGGCGTGCGCGCGCCCGAGCGATAAGGCGCGCGAAATGCCGAAGCTTATTTATCGCTGTAGCGCGAGAGCGGGTGGCTTTCTGTGCGTGTGGAACGCTGGAAGCGAAGCCATGCGCCTCCGCGAATACTTTTCTCTCTGATTCCAGCGATCCAGAGAGGGCTGCCGGCAGCACACACCAGCAGTAAGGAGCGCGTTACATTCCTTCGTTCGATCTGCGCGCGATTCCGAGAGTAGAGAAAGAGAGAGAGAGAGAAAGAGAGAGAGAAAGAAAGAAACGTTGGGATCGAGGCGCATACGATGCCAGCGGGTCTCTCTCGGAGTGCGGCACCCACTGGAGCTTATTCACGCGCCGCGGGGGCTCGCATAAAACTGCTCCCGAGTTTCGTGGGGTCAGAGATCACGTTACCGGACGATAAAGATCTCAGGTGAATGATTGTCGATGATATTTTACTTAGGGTCGTCAACGTCTACTCTGGCGCGCCACGAGACAAGAGGACTTCGGCTTGGTAGCCAGAGAAGCAACCCTTCACGCTACGTACTCCTCTTGTCCCTTCCGGGCAAATTGCTTGCGGCCTCGTGACACGTTCGTGGAACGAGTTCACTGGCTTCCAGTGTTCATCTCGATCGGACTGGCGTACCCTTCTTACGCTCGCCTTCGGATCAACGGTGACGAGCAACTTGCCCCGATAGAGATTCCTTGTAAACTCGCCAAGACGAGTCAACCCTCTATCGGCCGTGTGATTTTCAACTCACTCTTCGATTCTCCTTTTTTACATTCTGTTTCGGCCTACGAAATCTTTCGATTCGTCGCGTTTGTATTACATATATGTATAAGTTTCTTTCACGAGACGTCGAAATTAAGTAGAATCATGCGGAATTTGATTTTAGTATAAAAATTACACAAATCGTATTAAAGAGTATTATTAATTTATTACACAATTATTATCTGAAATTTTCTTTGCTTTCCATTGTATTCAAAAGACATCCTACAGAAGACAGAAGCTAGGTCGTTCACGGAAAAAAAGAAGGAGATTGGCCTTATCGGTTGCCTATCGAAGCGGAAGATTGCAAGTTGCAACGTGAGAATCGATAAAGAGCAAAGCGATCAATCTTGTCTCTCGCTCTCTCTCTCTCTCTTTCTCTCTATCGTGGAATGCAATTTCGAATTCGAATTTCGATTCTTAGGTCCGTGTGGCGCCACCTTGTGCAAATTACGAGGATATAGTACTTACAGGTGGCACAGTGTGAAAGCTAGCAGCACCAATCAACGCGCCTCAGAATTAATTTTCAAGATTTTTTCCAATTAATTTTTTACCACTAATTTCCCTTCCATCTACATTTTTCAGTCAATTGCCACGATTTTAAAAACGATTAACACTATCTTTATTCCCACAAATATTTATTCAATTTCGTGCTCCGAATGGATATAAAAATTGTAAGGATCATTTTATGCAAATTATTATAACTTACTCGACGATTCCGAGTATGATGCGTGAATTTTCGAATGAAACTAGTTCCGACAATCACTTAATTAGTGTGAAGGAGCTGCATCAGGAAAATTAGAGAAGCTAATCAATTGAATTTCTCGCGGGAACCAATAAGCTCGGGTACATAATGTTAGACATTGAATAGGAGTAACGCAAGCACGCCGTCAGCCACTCAAACGGTTAATTAACTAAACGTACCGTATATCGATATATGGCACGTATCTGTCGTAAAGTTGTGGCGGCTGCGACGCGGCTGATAACGTTCCTTTGCCCTGTGCGCAGGGTTCCGCGCCCAGAAGCTGAGCCTTCGGCCTCTTACGCCCACATTTCCTATCCGCAAGAGGAAGAACCAGGCGACAAATGTGGCTGAGTCTTTCGAGAAGAATTGTTCGATGTTTCTGGAGGATGTTCGGATACCGAAGATATTGAACAGGGTCTTAAACCTGGATAAAGTTGTTTTAGGGAAATCCAATGTGAATCTGAAGCCTCTTGGAAATAAACTCTTAGAAACTCGTCAATAGTAGAAATACTAACGATTCCTGAAATCTATTATCTTACTTCTCATAAAAGACACGTATATATTCGCTTGAATTCTATTAAAAGTGGGCCAGATTAAGAGATAATAGCCTCGAATAATTCATTCCATGAATAATAAACGCGTCTAGCTCGCAACGTGTTTCGACCTAAAATTAGATCAGAGAAGCTATCACGAGAGATGCAAGTAGTTGATTAAATGCACAGCTCATTATGAGTGTTCTTGTTCGAGTTAGAATACCCTCGTCGCTTGTGTATCTGACCGCGTGGTTTCACGGTCAACTTATACTTTAATATCTCCATTATTATTTTTCCATACGGAAGCAACGTTCGCGGCCAGTATAAATCCTGGGTATTCGCGTCGAACAATGAGCTCGGCTCTTAATAGACTTAAATAGACGATGGTATAAATAATCCGCGGCATATATTTTGCATACAAGGCGCTCGTTCGAGGAAGATCCCCACGCGATTCTCGTCACACTACGGCATCTTATACCCCCTTGGATCCAGTGAACAATCCCTAACGACCTGCCGTAATCCACTTCCCCCGCGTTAATTAAGATAAAAAATGTTAACCATTTCCGCTTATCGAGGAGAAGAGTATGGAGTATAGAGAGTATCGCGGGTGCGCAATCCTAGTAGTTATCGGTTCTACCGATCTACGATCCCTCTTCTAACGGTCTCCAATAGCATGGCATCGTGTTCTCTCTCTCTCTCAGGTACGAAATAGAAAATTTCACCCGCGAGGGAGAGGCACAATTCATGGTGCACGATGCTAGTGTACACAAGGTGAGCTTCGTGAAACGGTACCAGCCTTCGCTGATGCTTCTCCTTTTTCCGATTAATTTCGAGCCCTCCCGTCGACGCACGGGAACCGCAATCGATAGCAATGCTTTATCGTTTATAGCGATAATAAAGGATACGCTCGTTGGATGGTTATAGCTCGACTCGCTTGTACCGAGTGTCACGCGCAATTCGATTTTCGTTCGGGATTGGGTATCGAACAGTGCTCGTTGATATACGATTCATTTCGAGGATGAAGATGAATCGTGGAAGAAGAGCGCTATATCTTTAGCTGTTTCGCGAAAGAAAGTGGAAAGCGTTTACTGAAAAGATTTTACAAAATATTAGATTTTTCATTTAGTCAGGTTTTTTTACTTGTTTATTGCTTGGGTGAAATAAATACGTTTAATAGAGTTTATTGAAAGTATAATTAAAATGCTCCTTTTAAATGAAATAATTCCCTATCGGAAAAGGTGTTAAAAGCTGTGTACAGGGAGTTTGCTATATTTCAATAACCGGAAATCAAGGATCCACTGCCGCCCGCGCGGATATTGCGAAAAGGCTGAAACGTTGCAGGATATCGCGATGAAAAAATTCGAAACTGTTTATAAATGATTCATCATGATTCAATCGATGAAAGAGAGCGAGAGAGAGAAACCTGTGTGATATAGGACTGAGGCGAGAAAGGTTGAAGAAGAAGAAGAAGAAGTAGTAGAAGAAGAAGAAGGAGGAGGAGAAGAAGAAGAAGAAGAAGAAGAAGAAGAAGAAGGAACCACGTTGACTAGGCGTTGAGTCAATCTCGCATGATGCAATTTCTATCGCGATCTGGCTAAAAGCGGCGATCCTCGCGTCCGTAACACCTACGGCCATTAATAATTCCTGTCTCGAAGCCTGCGCGACGTACCAGGGGGGGACGTAGGCTTTCTCCGCGTAGAGGAGGACACTGGTGGACGACCATTTCTAGAGGCACGTTAAAATCGCGGCTTCTGTGTGCGTAATGCAGTGGATGCGGCTTGGGTCGTTGGTTGTCGGGACTCTCTTGACTCGATTTCGCGACCGCAACTCGGGAGATATATCTCCCGATTTCCTTCTCTCTCTTTTGCTCTGGTGATTCCGAGAGAAGACGACTGTTTCTCTCCCGTTCCTTTCTCTTTCTCTTTCTGGGACTCACCAGCCGCTTCTCCCTCCGCCTCCCGAGGGCCGCGCGCGGCAATGGGACAGGGAGATAGCAGACCCCGTCGAGGAGACAACATAAAGATTTAAGACTCCGAGATGCGCCAATAAACATGCTGCGCGGCCGTGCAGTCAGCCTGCGCTTCTCTCTCTGGAGCTGCGTTCGTTCTTCCCGTCTCGTCCCTCCCTCGACTCCCTCTCACGGTGCTTCTATTCCGTTTCATTCGGTTCCGCTCGATTCCGTTCTGTTCTGTTCTCTGCACTGTTCGCCTCTGTTCTCTCTGCTCGCGGCATAGGTAGATGGGTGCACTCCGCGCGCCACACACAGAGAAGCTTCCGAGAGGAAAAGAGAGAGCGACAGAGAGCCAGAAAGACGGAGGGCCGTGTTGGCCGACCGTGAGGCCCGAAGGTAGAGAGGCACCCACGGGCGTGTGTCGTCCGTGTGCCGCCACCACCGCAGCTTCACTCTGCACGTGGTCGCCTCGACTGCGCGAGCCTGCGTAACGTGCTTTCGAAAAGTGTCTCGATGCGTATGCAGATACCCGCCGGCTTAGCATGAATAGTATCTAGATCCCAGTCGCAGATAGCGCGACGCGAGTAGCGGCTCGAATTTTGAGAAACCATGCGAACGCACCAAAGACAAGAAATAAAATTCCTACCCTTTTTTCAGATTCTACTTAACACCCGTGACTGTGTCTAATCAATGAGAGAGAGAGGAAGAGAGCCGTTGCTCTAATTTCACACTTTAATTTCCAAGTATTAGGATCTTACAATTAGTTCTTAATGCGAAAGGGCAGAGGAAAACGTCGATACATTCATTAACGCTACGAAGATCGTTAAGCAAGAAGTTCGATCCGGTTCCCGTGGGTGAGTCGCGAGCTCGTGAGCCGCCGTTTAAAATTCACTCGAAACATCCGATCGAAGTGATCTACTACTACCTCTAGGGGTGGATGGAGAGCAGAGCAAGTCGGAGGAGAAGAGAGAAGAGAGAATCGAGGCCTTCCGGATAACGAGACAGAGGAAAGGTACACCTGCCGCGAGAGGTACTACTCTCCTTCCCGCGAGTACGTAGCGTGCGCGAAGGCGAGCGCGGGCGAGGTGAAGGCTGAAAAGTTTTCAATGCGGGGAGACGCGCGGCTCTCTCGTACACCGCAAAAGTAGTAGATCGAGACACGTTGGTCGGGCAAGCGGCAGGAGAGAGACTCGGAACGGTTGGACCCGCCACCGTTGCTTCTGGTTCGGCTTCTGCTTCTGCTACCGCCCGGCTCCTACTACTCTTCCTTTCCTTCTCTCTCTATCTTTCATTCTCTCTTTTTCGTTCGTTCGCTCGCTCCTCGCTCTCTGCCTTCCTTTCTTCTCCGACTTCTTCTTTATTTCTGTCCTTTTGCCCGTTTTCTGCTTCCGCAAACGACAGCCGCTTATTTATACCCCGTCTTTGCATCGCGCTCGCTTGAGCGCGCGAGCGCGCGTCCGCGCGCTCTCGGGACCGAGGGCGCTTTTGCGTTTACTCGCTACTGCCGTTCCCCGTTCCTGTTTGCCGCTTGCTCTCTTCCCTGCCGCCCTTGCTGTTCGCTGATGCGCCTTGTGCCCGTGCTGTCGTCTCCCGTATACTCCCTTACTCCTCTTTCCTCCTTTGCAAACTCCTTCACCACTGCCACGAGAGAGTTCTTCTTCCTCTTTTCCCGCTCTTTCCTGTGGCCTCCTGCTTCCACTCCCTCGTACCGCTCGCCCTGCGAGCTCACAGTGGTACCGAGACATCAAGCCACAGTCGAGGCACTTTGCTCACGAACACCGTGAGATGCGCTGCTCGATGCGAAGAACGGCCAATTCCGCGACTGCATCACCTGTCAACGCCGGATCCCGCCGCAACAGGTCTATATTACATGCGCCGAGGGAGAGTAGGTCTTCGTTTCCTTCTTCTTCTTCTTCTTCTTCTTCTTCTTCTTCCTCTTTGCATCCTTCGTTTACTACCCCATTGCCACTGAATTTGATATCTCGCGATGAGGTTTGTCAATTGAATGAGACGTCGACTTAACTCGATTGGAGTCCCGCTGATGATGAAGGGAGAAGTTAGAGAGAAAGAGAGGGAAAAAGGGTGGAAGTAAGAAGATACTGGTTGACTTGGTACTCCTGGCTTCCCTCCGTTAAGTGGAAGGAATTAATGGTTTCGTGGGGACAAGCGAATCCTCATAAACTCCACGGTGCAATTTTGTATTACCTCTGGGCCTTGGAGATAAAGTTCGCTAAACCAAGCAGTTCTTCGGTGGGTGTGACTGTATAAGGATCCAGAAAATGTCCTTCAGGCTTTATAGGTTTATTTCTTCTCGCTTTTGATCTCTGTTATGTTATGCAGACTTTCTATCACTGCTACCCTCGTCTCATGGAAATAAAGTCTTTACTTCTAATATCACCTTTCAAGTTCTTGTAAACGATTGAATCAAAGAAGATATTCGGTGGAAAGTTTCGCATCGTTCTCCCTCTTACTCGTCCCCAACAAATTACGTAAGACGTAAGAATTAAAATACATGAATACGAAACTTTGTCTAACGAGATTATAAGTGTCCACGATGACTCGCTGTAAGTCGTCATTCTTGCCAATTAAGAACGACTTGCGCAATCGACTAATTGACACTTTAATTGGGAATTTCGAGTGTTGATACTTTGCTCTGGAGCGTCTGATCGGTATCCTCCACTTGAATTGAGAAAATTCTCATTGAAGAAGCAGCGCGTGGCATAATACATTTATAGATTCAGTCAACTTGAGAGCTTTGCGAATCATCCCGAAATGCAGGGTAGATAAAGTGCGAAATTCTTTATACAACGGGGAATAAAAATTGACGAGGCCACCCGTCGAGTTGCTGTCGCACGAGTAATCGATCCGCCACGTAACGTCAAAGCAATCGTTATCGTTCCGCTACCATTCGCGTATTACGCGAAGTAAATATTGTTATTTAAGCTATCACTTTCGTCGAAATTTTTCGAATTCGTTTCCCTTTGAATCTTCTTAGTTATTAACAAAATAGATTAAAAATACAAAACGAGTTCAATTTCTGCATTTTATAATTATGCTTATTTTTTAATACTAAAATTAATATGTGTCGCTATTAGATGTTTTTATGATATTTACGAAGTCTGCAGGGGATCACGTTATTTAAAGAATTTCAATCACAGCAATATGACAATCGTTCATATCAGGGTGACGTGGCAATCAGCATATCGAGTAGTTCGATATGAGACGAGGCGCAAAGTGTCCGCCGGTGGTGATAGCTTCCGCATAGATCTGTCGAGGTGGAAGTCAGAGTCGAACCTGTCCACGCGCAAAAACAGTTCCGCAGAGGGTGATGGGGAAAGAGTTTGCGAAATTGGTGGGCAAAGCCGAAGAAGCGAAGGGTGCGGGGGACAGGAACCTACGAAACTACGGCGCGAGTGGCCGCCCCGGCAAAAGCCTTCGAGAGTCGAGAGCCGAACAAATAAATGCTGAAAAGAGGAACAAAACCGACATTATGTGGCATTAACATACAAAGTATGTCAGAGCCGCGGGGCCCGCAGGCATAACATAGTATCGCGGCATTCGCATACCCCGCCCGAGTTGCACTGCTCCACACAAGAAGAAGAAGAAGAAGAAGAAGGAGAAGAGGAAGAAGAAGCAGCAGCAGAAGAGGAAGAAGAAGAAGAAGCAAAAAAAGGTCAAAGGACCGAGAGAGAAGAAAAAGCAGAGGAAGAAGAAGAAGCAGAAGAAGAAGGAGAAGAAGATAGAAGGAAGGGAAGAAGAAGAAAGATCACTGAGAAGAGACCGCGCAAGGCGGACCTCGTCGCTGACTGAAAAGAGAGGGTGGAATGATGAACGCAGGAAGGTGTGCGTGCCGCCGAAGAGGAGGAGAGGCTGCTTCGATGAACGAAGAAAGAACACCCTTCCGAACAAGGGTAGAAAGAGTTAGAGTATACCTTTACGCTGATACACCTCTTCTCCAGTCTCTGGACTACCTTGGCTATCCAGGTCCCGTCTCCCATCGTTTCGTTGCCCCCGTGTGCCACGCGGTGCGGTGCGCCGCGGCTTAACGCAAAAGGCCCTTTCCAAAGGCCCTTCCTTCCTTCCTTGCTTCCAAAGCTCTCCCTTCCACCGTCGAACACGCCAGCAGATCGCGCAGGAAAGGGAAAGATCCGAGAGCAGGAGCAAGCTGCCGCTGACAAAAGGAAAAATTCGACCGGTGTATATCGAGGGCCGGCCTCCGACGACCGACGACGACGACCGGGAGCAGAGGAAGCGTATACGACGATGACGGTGACCAAGGAACGACGACGATGGTGAGACACACACATGAGACACTCGATTCTCCCTGTGTCCACGAGACTGCCTAGTGGACTGCCGATCGGCTACTGCTAGCGATGGAACTGAGTCGCTCAGATTTCAGATTACAACGATATTCAAATTTTCTCTTTATTTCCTTTATTCATTTAATTAACGATTTGCTTTAATTTACCTTCGAACGAATTACGTGGACACAGGGCTCTGGATTAATTAATTTAAGTGTAGCTTTAATCGTTCAATGGTAATAATTAAAATCACCAAAGAATAAAGATTTATTCTAATGATAAATCTTGTATTTTTCCGGAATGAAAAATTCATAGAAATATTCAATAGCCGAATAATAATTGAAATAAATGTGCGAGGAAATAGACTTACCATGATCGAAGAGCATGCGACAAGTTGAAATTTTCAGTCTGTTTCCAATCACTGAAATCAAAGTCAACGCAGATGTTAAGAATAAGAAATTAAAAAGATAAAAATAAAAAACATAATATATTAAAGAAAGAAAAATATATTTGACTGTCATGTATTTTGGAAAATTCAAATTCGATCTCAGCACATACCCAACGCTACTCGATGTCGTTCGCGCCGCTTTTGCAGCTTTACGTTTACTTTTGCGCTCACTAGCTGCCCCGCGCGCAAAATTTATACGTGCACCTGAGATTCCAAGTATTCCGATAGGTTTTGCCGAATGTATTATTTCACGATGTCACACAGATAATTCCGCGACGCATATTAGACCCTGGGGTGAATTACTTAATAATGAAAAAAATTCACCGCTCGGCGAACAACCATGTGAATGGACCGTTCGGTACAAGGTGAATTCCATAGTGAAAACAATCGACCATAAACTAAGACATCCTGTCTTTCAGTCGCTCTATTCCGTCCTCAGCCCCCTCCCCCCGCCAACTACTCGAATAAGTCTATGTCACACACAGTGTAATCGCCAATCTTCACTTTCGTAGACGGAAACAATAATCTCGCTCGTCACCACGCCTCGTAACATTCTCTTACTATTAATTTCGGCAACTGCCGATCGGCCTAATTAGGTAGTTGCGCAGGGGCACATCCTGTGCTCGGTATTATCCTAATTACATCGGCTGCCTCTAGCTGGCAGCTGTAGTCACAAAGGACCACCTTATCCTCTAATACTCTTACATTACGTTTACCGTAGAACTCTTTATTTGTCGTGAGACAACAATAAACACATGATTAAAATTCTTCAACTTTTTTTTTATAATTACAAGTACAATATGTGCGGTTGCAAGGTTTTTTGTTTAGTGCTGTTACTAATAATTCATGTATTCCCGCATAAAAATAGATTTCGTTTAGCCCGTCACATTGTTTCTAGGACAGGCACTGTGAGTAGGTGTATGTGTATATTAAACTTAAACCATTGATATCTCTTATTTATTAATGCACAGTAAGTAGCCTTTCGAGGATAAGATACCACGACACTTCAAGTGTATTTGATATCTTGCAACCCAGTGTAAATTCACGCTTCTCCCAAACACTTTGTTCAGATCATCGTCAGGTAGAATCTCTGCAATTGAATAAATTTCATTGTCGGGTACTAATTATCGTTTATTTCACTCAGTTGAAGAGACTTACGTGATGGATCGCTGTGAGTTAACAATTGTACGTCGTTTTCTTTTGTAAAGGCTTGTAAGGCAGGTGGAACGACACAACATGTAGCTAAACTAATTTGTACTATATTAGGTTTTATCTGTAAAAGTAGAAGAAAGTAGGATATTATTTAGTTTTGCAGATATGTTTTTAAATACGGTAAGAGTTTTAGAATCTTACATTTGCCCATTGAAATAGATCAATAAATACTGTTGTGGTGACGTCACTTAAACCAATGCTCGAGAGTTTTCCCAACTTCACGTACTCTTCGACTCCCAACCATAAGGATTTTAAGGATTCCAATAATTCTTCTGGCTCTTCTTTGCTCGAATAAGCAATTACCAGAGATTCAATTGCATCCGTGTGCAAGACATCGCAAACTACACAATTAATTACAATTATTAAAGACACGAGTCAAATCTGAATAAGCTAAATTTCAAGATTTATTAATATTCTCGTAACTATTATACCTTGGTCAACAGCTTCCTTTAACAATTCTCCATTGGATGTAGACATGAATACTTTTACAGTAATTTTTATATCCTTCCTATCCGTTCCTTCGAGACCGGTGTCATCCTTTCCATTTATCTAAAAATCTTGGCTTTTAGCAAATTCACTTGTTACACAATTATCCGATGCAGGATCCACATAATAGCAATGAAAACAGAGGGGGAAAAAAATTACTTACAATAACTGGAGCTTCCCCACAACCTTCATTATCACTAAGCACTATCTTCAAGGTCTCTACTAGCTACAACAAAATTTCCAGAGCATTTTGATAAAGACGTCGATCTAACCACGAGAATATTATTCAGAAAAAAAAGCACAGAATTTACGTAAACTACACATAACCTCCGTGATATATCAATTTTATTTATAATACAAGTTCGTAAGTTCGTCTTAGATATCCTTCATTAAGGATAAGACTTCTACATGTACATATGTATAAGGCGAATAGAAAATATATTATTAAATAAGAACCTACCTCCTCAGTGGGACTTTGATTGGCTTTGGTCTTCGGTTCGTTCATAAGAATTACATTTCCAGTGTGTATCAAAATATTTCCAGAAACCATGATAAAATGTTATAGGAAACACTGTAGTATAGCGAGAGCGGAATAAAGTAGTAAGTGACAAGGACGCGGCAAGGAAGATCGCGAGGAAATACCACACTGTTTGATCGCAGTGTAATATATTGATCATGCGCGACTATTTTAACAGCAAATCACGCTTCTGACTGTGCAATTTTCCAGTTGGAGATACTAAGAAATGTCTCGCGACACTTCTTCCCATACCAATACGAAGACTTTGTCTGCTATGTACATGACAGTCTCTATCTAGCCGTAGCGCAATGTACTTGCATTATCTGATAGATACAGATCCATATGTATACATACTGGCTAACTTGTTCCTTGAATGAACGCGAGCTATAAGGAAAGTCCTTCGAGAGCCTTAGCCTGTCGAGAACTTGAATGACAGCTTACGCGAAGTTACGTCAGACTCGTGCCTTTTGTTTGGGACATATAACCAGGCAAAAACTGGTCCTCGCGCTATTCGCGTATACAAACACAACGCTACACAGTTAACGAATGTTTCCGTCCTACCGTAAAATACTACAGCGATCGCTTATAATAGAATCTACCGATTTCGTTTCTTCTGTTAAAGATTCCGAAATTGAATTAACGAGCATACTATTATTGTAATGATACTATTTGTTTTGTAACATTGGAAATATTCTAATAAAAAATGTCAAAATGTATATGTTCGGTTTGCGGCCATCGAGGAATAGAATAATTGATACTTTACGAAAGTAAATTGAGTCTATAGTCAAATCGAGATATGAAATTATTCTAAAGAAATCAGGGTTTAGGAATTATGTAAATTCGTCTACTTGCAGAGTAGATTAAATATTTGAGACGATGATTTGTTAGTATCGAAGCCATTTTGAAAAAGACTAACAGTAATAGTAAACATTATAACCAATATTGTTACCTATTGCTGAGCGTTCATGGATGGTTCATGGTTGGAGTTGCATTGTCCAAATTATATTGACACTCGACACTTGACACTTAACACTGACTTTCTAAAATAGTACGATAATTCACTGAAAATTCACCGAATATAGATACCGGTCGAATTCGTGTTCGCGGCGCGGGACGCTTTCGTCAACTGAACCGGAAGCGGAAGTGTCGTAATTAAGGGGGTACGCAAGGTCCTAGTGACTTTCGATGCGGCACGTCGATAAAGTCGTAACGGTTTTGATCGCTGAATGAACGCGAGGTGGAGCCACTAGAAATGTCCGATTTGATTCTGCACGATGATAATGTCTCATTGACGCGAGTTTGAATCCCGCTTGAAGCGGATACTTTTCGTACTTTGTGTACGGAGCGGGGGCCGGCCCTGGCCCCGGCCCCGGCCCCGGCCCCGGCACCGGCCCTGGCCCCGGCCCCGGCCCCGGCACCGGCACTGGCATCGGCATCGGCCCCCGGTCCCGGGGCTCCCGGCATCGGCCCCGCGGCCCCGGGACTCCCGGCATCGGCCCCGGCCCCGGCCCTGGCACCGGCTCCGGCACCGGCACCGGCACCGGCCCCGGCTCCGGCCCCGGCCCCGGCACCGGCATCGGCCCCGGCATCGGCCCCGCGGCCCCGGGACTCCCGGCATCGGCCCCGGCCCCGGCCCTGGCATCGGCATCGGCCCCCGGTCCCGGCCCCGTGGCTCCCGGCATCGGCCCCGGGACTCCCGGCATCGCCCCACGACCCCGGGACTCCCGGCATCGGCCCCGGCCCCGGCCCCGGCCCTGGCACCGGCTCCGGCCCCGGCCCCGGCACCGGCCCCGGCCACGGCCCCGGCCCCGGCCCTGGCCCCGGCACCGGCATCGGCCCCGGGACTCCCGGCATCGGCCCCACGACCCCGGGACTCCCGGCATCGGCCCCACGGCCCCGGGACTCCCGGCATCGGCCCCGGCCCCGGCCCTGGCACCGGCACTGGCATCGGCATCGGCCCCCGGTCCCGGGGCTCCCGGCATCGGCCCCGCGGCCCCGGGACTCCCGGCATCGCCCCACGACCTCGGGACTCCCGGCATCGGCCCCGGCCCCGGCTCCGGCCCCGGCCCCGGCCCCGGCCCCGGCACCGGCATCGGCCCCGGGACTCCCGGCATCGGCCCCACGGCCCCGGGACTCCCGGCATCGGCCCCGGCCCCGGCCCTGGCACCGGCACTGGCATCGGCATCGGCCCCCGGTCCCGGGGCTCCCGGCATCGGCCCCAAGACCCCGGGACTCCCGGCATCGGCCCCGGCCCCGGCCCCGGCCCTGGCACCGGCACTGGCATCGGCATCGGCCCCCGGTCCCGGCCCCGTGGCTCCCGGCATCGGCCCCGCGGCCCCGGGACTCCCGGCATCGCCCCACGACCTCGGGACTCCCGGCATCGGCCCCGGCCCCGGCTCCGGCCCCGGCCCCGGCCCCGGCACCGGCATCGGCCCCGGGACTCCCGGCCCCGGCCCTGGCACCGGCACCGGCACCGGCATCGGCCCCACGACCCCGGGACTCCCGGCATCGGCCCCACGGCCCCGGGACTCCCGGCATCGGCCCCACGGCCCCGGGACTCCCGGCATCGGCCCCACGGCCCCGGGACTCCCGGCATCGGCCCCACGACCCCGGGACTCCCGGCATCGGCCCCACGGCCCCGGGACTCCCGGCATCGGCCCCGGCCCCGGCCCCGGCACTGGCCCCGGCACTGGCCCCGGCTCCGGCCCCGGCATCGGCCCCACGACCCCGGGACTCCCGGCATCGGCCCCACGACCCCGGGACTCCCGGCATCGGCCCCACGGCCCCGGGACTCCCGGCATCGGCCCCACGACCCCGGGACTCCCGGCATCGGCCCCGGCCCCGGCCCCGGCACCGGCACCGTACACAAAGTACGAAAAGTATCCGCTTCAAGCGGGATTCAAACTCGCGTCAATGAGACATCATCATCGTGCAGAATCAAATCGGAAATTTCTAGTGGCTCCATCTGCGTTCATTCAGCGATCAAAACCGTGACGACTTTATCGATGTGCCGCATCGAAAGTCACTAGGACTTAGCGTACCCCCTTAAAGAGAAACCCGATGAATCAAACAGTGATGAATCTGCTTTATCGACGGAAGATTATTTCGAGTTAGCTGAATCTACTGAAGACAGAGCGTCGATCGAATTGAGAAATCACAGAATATTTTGAAAAATGTCATCTATAATAGCAATAATCATGGTTATCATGCGCAATATGTAAGAGCGTTTTCGTTATCGTTCAGATTGTAGGTGTACGAGATAGCGCTGACAATTGTTTTCCACGAAAGTGAAATAATATAAATTAAAGAAGATGCCCGATATTCCCGGATTTGTGTACGCCGCTACCGTTATAGGTGGTGGAGTTATGGGTTACGTAAAATCTCGTAAGTTTTCCTGATTTAATTATTAAAAATCCCTGGATTAATCAGTCCTCGATGTTTCTCATATTTTGCGCCGGTAATGAGTTCATGAAATCGACCATTCCACGAGTCATTGAGCACATTTATTATTCATTGGAATCACACTAATGATTAGATGCTTTCAGAAATATACATGATTCAAAGTGATGTTTCCCCGCATTAATTTTGTTTGAAATTATTTTCAGAATCTGTTGCTTCGTTAAGCGCTGGATTGGTGTTTGGAACGTTATTGGGTGTTGGTGCGTATCAAACCTCGCAAGATCCTACAAATGTGGGTTTACCTCTGGGCACGAGTTTTGTACTTGGCGGTATAATGGGATATCGTTATTATAACACTGGTAAAATAATGCCAGCTGGAATCATTACTATTATGAGGTATATGTTTGGATTTAAAAGAAACAAAAGTCTATGTATTTAAAGAAAACTGCAATTTTCACTATGTTTTGTTTAACTTTGTTTTAGTGCTGCGATGGCTCTAAGGTACATTGCTAACTACTACATGCACAGTGGGGCGCTAAAAGCAAAATAGATGCCCAGAATTAATTATCAACTCCAATGTAATTGCATTTATTTTACCCGCTGAGTTTAATTCATCGCCTCTGTGAAATTTAGATTAGAATACAATTTATAGAATATAATATAATTTTCATACATTTAAAAAGAGGATGATTTATGATGTATTAGACTCTTGTTGTGATAGCTGTTTTGATTAAACTAATTGTACAAAGGGCAAATATATGGATGGTTCTTAAGACTCAGTGTCTCATAAAATTTTTGTTTAACAATATCCGATAAACCGAATAATTAATTATGAAATATTTCCATATTAATTTAGTTGAGGTTAATTACTTACATCATTTATGTTATTATCTAAGCTTCACTCCATCTCACTCATTTTCCACAGGACACGTTTTTACACCAAACCACAAACAATTGAACAAAAAACAATCACCAATTAACCGATAATTATTTCAACAATTCGTGAGAAATAATCTTACTGCCCGAGTTCGCGATTCAAACTGTGCGAGAAAATAGTATCGAATTGAGATTCGATTTCGATACATAGCTTTCGATTCTCGACATTCGATAAATCGAATGCAGCAACTTGTTTAGTGTTCAGTGTCAGTGGTGTTCAGTATACTGCAGTAAACATCAGTAAACGGGGGGTAAAAGCCGGAGTAAACGCACGTCAACACAGTGAAAGAGACCTGATGGTGTTTGGAGTGAATCACCACTTTGACAGCCGGTTTCCTAATTCATTTAATTTTCGATATACACAGTTATGAAGAGAGTAGTACTCTTCGTGAACGGAACTGACGTGAATGGCAAGGTATGAAATTTCATAATAGTGATTCATACAATTTGTACTCATCTTTATTCTGTCTATTCTCGCTAATTTTTTTATTCATTATGATTCTGATTTTCGGATTACCTTCTCCATTTCCTATATTTTCCTTTCCTCATTTCCTGTCAAATTGTCAAAGTTCTTGTGCGTACCAATGAAATGTCATTATTAAGCGTTACACAATCAGGAACGTTTCGTTCTCTATAACAGGCTTTTATGGTGACCCATTCACTAGAGGACTTGTTGTCCACAGCTAGTTCCAAGTTTCATATACGTGCAAGCAGAATCTTCACGGTGCAAGGAGGCGAAATAGATGATATTAATTTAATTAGGTGACGATTAGTACCGTTTCAAGAGAATATTAAACCACGAATATCGCTGCGAAAACTCTGTTGATCATGACCGAAACTTGCTTTACAGGGACGATGATATTTTGTATGTTTCGAGCGGAGAAGATTTCATAGCGACGAACAACAGATCCATTCAGAACAGGGTAAGCAATCAGTCACAGTGGATTACTTTAAACGTTGGCGGCAAATACTTTAGTACGACAAAGGATACGTTAGTCAGAAAAGAGCCAACGAGTATGTTAGCTAGGTAAATAGTAGTAGATCGTATAATCGCTTATCCGCGTAACTATTCCAATCGAAAAATGGGATAATAAATTGTTTTCAGGATGTTTAGTGTGCCAGAGGGTAGCAAACAATTAATAGAACCTTGCAAAAGAGATCACAACGGTGCTTTCCTAATAGATAGAAGCCCAACGTATTTTGAACCATTGCTAAACTATCTCAGAGATGGAAAAATAATATTAGACCCCAATATCAATGTTGACGGTACAAATGTGATAATTTATTATCTTATCCTACGAATCGGGTGACTTTAAGAATTTGACTTTCCAACAATACTTTTTCATTACAGGTGTTTTAGCAGAGGCAGAATTTTATAGATTAGAAGGAGTCATTCCAATTCTGACGCAGCTGATCACGGAAGAACGACAGCGAAAGGATGATTTAATCCTTACGCGAAAAGATGTACTTAAAGCAATTATGTCCACGCCTAATAGCGTAAGACTGAGGTTTCAAGGAGCGAATTTTCTTGGTGCTGACTTATCTAAGTTAGATTTACAAAATATTAATTTTAAGGTGAGTCTTTTTTCCTAATTATATAATATTCTACTTAAAATATTTTTCTTATAAATATTTATTTATGCGTTTTGCATTTGCAGTACGCGATTCTGCGTAATTGTAATTTGTCGGGTGCAGATTTGTCCGAGTGTTGCTTCGAGCGAGCGGATTTGTCTCACTCGAATCTCGTGGGTGCTAGACTTAGAGGTGTAAATATGTTGTGCGCGAATCTTGCTGCGGCGGATATGCGGTCCTGTTATTTTCAAGATCCGCATTTGAACTTAGTATTTTCGAATCTGGAGGGTGCTAATTTGAAAGGTGCCAATCTCGAAGATAGCAATATGGAGCGTGTGGTTTTGCGGGTAGCAACCTTGAAGAACGCTATTCTAAAAAACTGCAACTTACGCGAAGCTATCTTAGCCGGTGCTGATCTCGAGGTACGCGAAATCATCAAATCATCAAATTAAATCACTTTTACTATTTTCTCCCTAATTGAAAAATAAAAAGAAAAACAATTCTATGATTTTAGTCTTGCAATCTTTCTGGATCGGACTTGTGCTCGGCGAATTTACGTGGTGCCAATCTTAAGGAAGCATCGTTCAACATGATGGTGACACCATTACACATGTCACAGACTATATAATAAATACTGAACATGTCTTCCTTGACGCTGAAAACGATGTCACGAGTATTTTGCAGAGCGGTTGACATCATCTCGCGAATATCAGGTCAGGGAATCTCATTGATTGAGAGAAGAAGAAGAAGAAGAAACACGTTGCTAGTTTTCTAAATAAGAGAGTATCAAATTCGGTTTTTTTCAGATATATATTTCTCTACTGTAATATATAAACAGTCTAATTTATTTGTTAGATGGCGCTAATGTTGCGCGATAAAATTGCGCTTACGTGTGGTGCAATGAAATTGATAATGCTACCGGACTATATTTATTTATTGCTAATCTTATGCCTAAGGCTAGAGACTGGGCCTCTCGCGCTCAATTTTTTTTCTCTTAACATTCCGAGCGCGCTAATTGTTTCGTTGGCTATTCGAATATTTTCGATGACTGATATTATACTGCTGCATTTGTTGGCCATATTTTCTAAGGCTGCATTAGTGGCATACTGTTGATAACTATAACATACGACTATTGGCACAGTCGCACAAGCAATCTTAAACTAACATTTTAAGTGATATGCGAATATAAGTCGATTTAGGTTCGACCGAACGCAAAGAAGAACTTGTAAATAAATAAAAGTATCCCGCGTTTGAAAGTAGACGAGAGAGAGAGAGAGAATTACTCTTATGGAAGTTGCAATACTAAAATTTGTATCGATATCGAGAAACGACTATACATATTGTATAAGTCATTCAGGACTTATAAAGATATTCATATACATAACACGAACTAAAAGATGTATACATTTTTTAGTTGCCGTACTGAAATGTACGGCTAATTCTAAAACGATTATGTGTGGAATACTTTATATTCCATTGTTACGGCACTAGATATATAAGTATGCTGAAAAAAAAAAAATATATATATATATATATATTACTGTATATTGTAAAACTGAACCAGTATTTTTTTCTTTCTTCTTCTCACGGTAAGTGCCTGTAATTTTAGTGTTCATTATCGTGCATTGTCTCGACAACAAGAGCATTATGCGATGTTTAGTCAGTTTCGTCAATGCATACCAGCAAAATGTTCCTCTCCGGAGCACCCGACAAATTGCATTTGTCGGATAAGTACGAAACACAAGCCGTTTGTGCATCCTTATTCGTAGAAACATAGCAATGCAGAATGGCTCTCTCGTATCTTCCTCGCGGATTTACTCGCTAATCCAGTTTGCCGAAGTCCCAAAATACTTGCAGCACATGCTAGTTGTCTCGGCTATCTAATCAAATCGCTTCAACAAGAGTAATCTCTCGCCAGGGACAGTGCGAATACCTCGCTTTGCCGGGATATGTTTTGTCAACGTTGATATAGTTACAGTTGGAAATTCCTTGTCCTTTTTCCTCTTATTTAATTTCCAAACAATTTCTTACGTATTTTATAACAAAATATTCTCTACTTAGAAAATGCTTCGATATACAGATAATAATTAGAAGAATCGGTAATTTTACATTGAAAAAAGATATCTTTAGATAAATGTTTAGTATATCTCGTTTCTTTTTTATACGTTGTTGTAGAGTAATAGAAACGCGTCCACTCTACGAGTTAACAATCAGAGAAACTTTATAAATTGAGCGTACTAACTTTCGATACGCGAAAACGTGCGACGAATGAAGAAAAAGTTTCGTGCTCTTTTTCAACGATAGCGTACATTCTAGTTGGATCAAGGCACTCAAGTAACTTTTCCCGAGGAAATGCGGCGAGCATTTCGCGCATGGGACTAACGTCTGAGTTTCTTTGATGTTAAAGTACGGTACTTCCTTCTGCAGGCGACGCTTTTAACCATTTTAGCTCGTAGTCTGAGACGAAGCTCAGCTCAATTGTGCAATGGAATACTTGGAGAGCATGCCGCGCTATATCCTTGGCTATACTACTGACTTTGAACCTCGCGCAACAGAAGTGACTCTTATATGTAATTAGGGCCTCGGAGACACAATCTGCATCCGAATACTTTTTATCTTAATACTCATCTCAAGTTTCCGGACTTGTTAGTGAAATACTGGAGAATTTGTGTAATTAAATGAAGATTAAGATTATTGAGGAATATCGAGAATTCGATCTGTCTAATGCAATATGTATAATACACAATTGGAGAGCATCTGGCTGCATGACATTGCGTGGGTACACTAAATTGTGCCACTTCGGCACGACCTTCTGTTAATAAGATCTTTCGAGTGATACGTCCAAGTTACTGTTTAAAGTTGAGCGCTGCCTTGATATAGAATAATATGTACTCCGATATACGAGGATATTTTAAGCGAGCAACTTGTTATACTGACTCTAACCTTTCTATTTTCGTCTCTCAGCAACAATTTGTCTCCTGCTAATAGCGCAGAATTACGGCGACACAGCTCAAAGTGAACAATGTTCAAATGAAACAATGATAATTTTGAGATCTTGCATGTGTTACATTTTTCACACAAATCGTAATTAATTCACGAGATAATATTGATTTATATTCTTCAAATTACAGAGATTTTTTCACGCAAAAGTGGCGATCGTAACATTTTATTTTATTTAATTCCCAGGAATTTTGAATCTGCTAAAACGCAAATATAATTCCAACACTGATTTCATTCGGATTTATTGAAATTGATAGTGTCAACTTTTAGTTTAATCTCACTTTTCCAATGAAATTCGAAGGATTTAATAAGACCTGTTCGTGATGAAAGGTGAAGGTCAGTGGTTCTAGAAGACTTCGAGTTAGCTCACGCAAGCCACATTATCGCGAAAAATACACACTGTTCAGTGTAAACCACACGAAGGTGATATATGCTCGCATGGAAATCGGAAAAGCGACTGGTTCTAGTGGCGCTGGAAATTTGACGTATCGAGAAGGGTGTCTCTGTCCATTTACAATGACGGTCGAGGTCGGAAAGTCAGATGTTGTTCGTTATTCAGAGCGAAACCTTGGCTACTCTTGTCTCTTATCACAAGGTGGAGAAAAGGAGCGGAAAGAAAAATTGAAGAAAGAGAGCGGATGTTTCGGAGAGGGCAGGAATACGAGAAGAAGAAGAAGAAGAAGAAGAAGAAGAAGAAGAAAGGGAGAGAAGGAGAGGAAGCAAGGCCTACACGCGATGTCGTGTTACTAGCCAAAGATGCAAGGGAAAGTTGCTCGGGTACAAGTGGTCACGTACCAGCTTTGTCAGACAAGTCTTATCTACGATCTAGCCTCGAAACTTCTACCTTCCTAGGAACAAAGTTTCTTTACTTTTTCGAATGCATCTCTGCGACAATGTCACCCTCGAAGCCGAACTTCTTCACTCTGTCTCTTTCCCCGTGCTACATTTATCCTTCTTTTCCTTTTTATTACAATCGTAATTAATCTCAATTATTTTCACGAATTAATACAACATTTCCTCATATTTCATTTTCCTATTTATATTTTTAACAGAATTGCGATCTACTTAAACTACAATATTCTTTTACTAATAATTATTATTCGAATGTAAGAGACAGTTGTAAAAATAAAAGGAGAAGAATTGAATCGTTAAAATGATTTTTCGATATTTCTCCCTTTTTTATATTAGTTTCCGTATTTTGATTATGGGTTTCGGTGAAGGAGAGCAGGATTCGAGAGTTTGCTGTGATTATGGTATTTGGTAGATAAGGTAAACGATACAGTGTAGCATCGATGCATTAAATGCGATTGGGATTAATCTGCGAGTAGCAAGAGCCAGTTTCATGACGGTGGATATTATTCGGTCGACAGGTATCGTATTAATTTCGCCAGTTAGCCAACAGGGTATCGAATCATCCGCCACTTACTCAGCTCTCGAACGTAAATCCCGGGATAAGTGCGATGTTAGAGCTAATTTGTCCATAATTCGCAGGTGCTTCACGGATGAATGTTGGTTGTGTCCAGTGTCCACTTGTTGCTCGGTCAGGGTCAACCATGGTATTCGTACGATAAACGTAAGCTTTCCCAATAAATACAATTGTTCCATCAGGAATTGTAAAAATTTACACATTCCTGTTTTTCATATACCAATGTACGTTAAAAATCAAAGATACTCTTGATTATTAAGTTTCATAGTCGACGAATATTATAAATAAAAGAGAATGGCTTATAGAGTTTTTCTGGTTTGTTAGAATTAATTAAAAACAGAGAAGAGTTAGTAGTTCAATTAGAAATTGCTAACGAAAGAAGAAATGAAGTATTGGCACAAATTGAAGGTGCAAAGAGATTTACGAACCGTGAAGTATTACAGTCGGTATCATGGTGTTTCGTGACTGAATGTAGTCTTTGCTACTTTTATAAGTCGCGAAACTTTGGTTTCGCGTTACCGTCGGGGCTAGAGGGTAATTATTTTATGCAGTGAGTTACCACTATTCGCGTAGGGATTAAAAATTCCCTCATTAGCTAATAACCGCTGGAAGCGGCGATAAAACTTTTGCGGAGCAACTTACTTGCCAAGTATCAGATTCCACGAGTGTGCAGTCGCAATGCATAAATTTTCCAGGGCAATTATTCCTTTTCATTCGGCTTGCAACTTTCTCCCTCTCTCTCTCTCTCACTCCCTCTTTCAGATTTCCCGGAAATATTAACCCGCAGGCGAGTGAAATGTTGAATAAAAAATAACTTCGTTTTCGACGTGGCAAAAGTAAAATCAGATTCGCGCGAATATGTATAAATTTAAATATGAACGTACTGAATTAATGTGTTTTTCTAATTTTACTTCCAATTAAACTAACTGGCTTCTTTAGAAAAACTGAAAATATTGAGGATATTATTATTTTATTTAAATAAATAGATGTTTAGAACATACGAAGTTTACAGGTTAACGAACACAATTTAATATGTTTTTGTGTTTATAATGTTTCTAGTTATATTGAAACTATAGCGAAAGATAATACGTTTTCATGTCTCTCGAGGAAGTTCGACACGAGGCCCACGCGAAATTTTGGGTCACCGCGCCGCTCGGAGAAGCGAGATTTTTCTGCTCCCTTTAGCTAATACGAGCGGGCTATTCGGCGAGTCTCCCATGATAAATTCACAGTGCACTTTATTCTTTATAGCGCGCGGCATTCATTAAGCCGCGGGATGAAAAATGCAGCGGCCGCGTGGACGGCTTTCGCGGACATTAACTTACAGCGGTGGGCGAAAAAAAGGCGGTGGTCGCGCTCAAAACGAAACAGGATATTCCGTTTGGCTTTAGAATTCTGAGCAAACCCGAAGAGAACGATGAAAAACTAAAACCGAGATTTTTCTGAGTCCAATTCATTATGAATTTTTAATGAGTTACGCTCCTCAGGTACTTTCAATTTTTATCGATTATTCTTATTGACTGGAATTCGACTGATCTGAGAATTCTACCAAATCTAATTTGAATTGTAAAAAACTCAAGAGGAAAATATATCGAAAAGTAAGAATATCGCGATTGAACGTTTTATCGTAAATAATTGGCGTTAAATATTTTTCGAGCAATATTATATATTCCTCGATTGCCACATATTCATGTAGTATGTAACATTGTATTTTTCCCACGAATTATTTCGAATGATACGTTCAGAGAATTCTTTATGCGGCATACGGATGTTACGGGGCCGCATTTATTTGCCCAGTGGCAGGCGTCGAGATTTATCACGGTCAGCAAAAACCAGGGATAAAATATGAATCGCGGAATTAAACGGCCCGTTGCAAGATCCGAAATTTGGCACGAAACGTCCGTGAAAAATGTGTGACCCGCCATACACATAATCGATCGCAAGAAGTGGTCACGTACGAAGCGTTTCGAGAAATAGAGGTAGAACATATTTCTTTGTTGGAGTTGAGTGCGTACACGCAAACCTCTCATCAAGTTCTACGCAATCGTTTTAACCACTTTTGGATATTGTCTATTTCGAGATGTAACGCGTCGTTTAGTATATCTAGTATACATCTAGTATATATCCTTGTCTGTTTCAACCTCATTTAGATCCATTTAATGTAATCTTGATTTGAAGAAGAGGAAGCTTAACATTGCGAACCAACGAAAGAAATGATCAAGAGTGTATTCGATAGGATCGGAAAGTCTGTTGGATTCGGTTAATCGTATCCTTATCTTATACGATCTAACATCAGTCATTTACCGACACTTGCCTGTATCACTTTAATTCCCTTTTTTTTCACCGATAAATATAATTAACTCGCTCCACTCGATCCTTAGAAAAATTTCAACATTTTCATTTCGGTCTTGGAATATTTTTTCTAAAAATGATACGAAGGAAAAAAATAAGGTTGATGGTGAGTGGGTGGTACTATTTTCTCTTTTACAGAAAAAGTATCGTAGTTTGTGTAATTTTCGAAAGAGTGTGTCGCGTGTTTATGTCCACTGATCGATGTATTTCGTTTTGGATTGAGACGAACTGAGAGAAAAAGGAGTTGACCCTGTGGAGCCGTAGGAAAAATGGGTTTCGGGAGAGAGAGTGCGATGGAAGAGAAGATCGACGATACCACACTTATCACCGGTCGTAAACCCGACAGAAATTACGTATCAGAAGGTAGTCCTCCTCTCCAGGATTCCAGACTCTAATGATTTCTAGTGAGCCACGGATTCGGATAAATCTAAAAGCACCCTCGAGGCACTAACCGTTTTACGATATTCAGTATCATTTGTCACATAGTGAATCTAAACTCATATTTCTACATACAATCAACCGGAAACTAACCAGTAATTATATGGATCTATTTAATCGTATTTTTTATCTACTACAAATAGCTAGAATTCTTTAATATGTGTATTGATATAGAGAATCACAAATTTATACATATAGTCAGAAATGATTCGTTTAATAAATAGCTATATTATTTAAATTTTCACAGAGTGTTTAATTCAGAAATGAAATTAATTAGTATCTGAATATTTAATACTTAACGTACACGGAACAGAGTACACGTAACACAAACCATACTACTACACTGTCTCTGAGTAATCGAAACCTTTAAAGAACTCTACCCATTTTAATATTAAACTATGAATTGTAATGTAGTCTTCCAATTCGTACTATCGAAATTTATTATAGAAATTCTTCTATCCGCGGTATCTGATAGCGCGTGTGTGTTAGATACCAGAGATACAGGAGGTATTGGGGAGTGCCAGGACGCAGTAATCCGGGGGTTGGAAGCCACGTCGCTTTGGCAGGGTCTCCACGAACAAGAGAGAGGTGCTCCGTGCTGTGCCGTGCCGGCACGCAGCCTTCGTTGCGCAACCAACCCACCTTGCTTGCGATTCCTCCTGTGCCAGTTTCCCGCGCTCTCCTGCCAGAGTCAGCCGCAACGTGCTGGACCCGCGTCGCGATTCCACATACAAAAATATCTCTTTTTCTCAATTCTCATACCTCTCATCGTTATTTAATCTTCGACACTCGACTGCAATGTTTTACGGCGATTAATTGTGATAATTGAACTTTGGAAGACTTTTGCACCTGTAGATATGTATCCTCGTTTGTAATCGAGGGTGGGATATTTCGATAGACTGTATTTTCTGTGAGAAAAACTTTGAAAGATTCTCGTGGAGTGTTAGTGCTGTCGATTTTTTTACTGACTGTGGACGTGGAAGGTTTTTTTGCTCGGGGATTAGGTGTGACAGGATGCGACGATCGAGTGATTTGACGTGAGTTCTGATGGATATTGATGGAGTCAATTTTCTGGGAGCGACTCTTCTTCGCGGTGGAACTTTATCTTGTATCTGCGATAGATTCATTGTTCTCTTCTTGTTTCTCTTCACTCGCATCTCGAAAGTCCATCGAATTTGAACTTGATTCTTTAAAAAATTCTACAATGGTGTCTTGAAAATTAACTAACTAACAGTGTCATTGTGGTAACATTTACACAGCGATCAATAAAACAAAGGTAAATTATTCTGTATCATATTATTAAAATTTCTGTATTATAATACATATTCATGTTTATTACTTTGATCCTGTTGGGTATCAATTATTTAGCGACTAATTAGTTTCTCTTTTAAAGAAATATTTTATAGTGTAAAAGGTTAAGTGAGGATCAAACAGGATATAATGATCTATTTTCACTGAAAATATATAAATTGGAATATAGATGTTTTGCGCGATTTACTGCAGCATTGCTATGGGACCATAGATATTGACATTGATTTCAGCAAACGACTGACCATGTTTAGTCGAAGCTCCTTTGACTCGGCATATTTGACTTGTTCTACGATGAAAAGCGTTCTCGAGTCCTGCGAATATTGTGACTCGCTGTTTCATATAATTAATTTTCCATTCGCCAATCGGATCGTACCGACGCTAAAATTCAATCAGCGCAGTTATCGCTACGAGATTACCCGGTAATCGTACCCTATAATTTCCCTCCTGCGGGATAACACATTGTGGGGTAGATGTTTTGGTTCGTTCGATCGGAAATAAGGGAACAAATTCGAAGGAACAATCTCAACAATAGAATCACTCAACCAATGGAATTGAGAAATTTAAGTATTCTTACACAAGGAATTTATTGCTTAAAAGTCATTCTGAAAAGAATCATTTTTTATCAGTATCTTAAAAAGTAGGCGAATAATAATAAATAGAAGAATTGATATATGAGAAGAGAATAAGAGAAAGTTTATGTAACTAAATGTTCATTGGCAGCATAGAATTACTTCAAGCATCAATTTAATCCTACAACTGGTTTTTCGTTCGGTTGTATTTTTTACGCTAGGGATCTGAACGCTTGTCAGCAGGTCGAACGTGGTGAGATTCGTGTCACAGTGCCTTAATTGAAAAATTCCTTTCGGGATCAACCCGGAACTTCCGACGGATTTCGATAAAATCCTGTGTTTGCTATTCTACAAAGTCAGTATCGATATTCATTCAAAAGAAGTGTGTATACAGAATTTCCATACATGTTGCACTAATTAATATCTCTAAATATCTGCAATCTGGTCACCACTTCGACAGATTTCACAATTATAATTATTTGCAATCTACAAATTCAATATTGCACGTATCATTAAAATTTATCTCATTGTCGTCCCCGAACCCTTTGTATTCTACAATTTATTGCGTCAATTATTTAATATTTCACTTATACGGTGCATTGTACACATGCTTCATTGACACCTATTATTAATAGATTATTATTTCAAATTAATATTCAAGACACAATAAAGCTAGCTAGGTTGCATTTGTATGTGTACATACATATATAGATCTATCTACGCTCGGTACATTTCATTTTTCAAGCGAGTGGTATCCTTTGTCCGATAAATTATCGTGCTACATGCGGAACACGCGTCGACGATCTTCGTTCGGTCGATCCATGAGCAGAGAGAACGCGTTCAACGGGCAACAAGAAAAATGGTTTTTGATAAAGAGACTCATCAGCGCGTAGACTCTCATCGTGGATTTTCTACTCGGTCTCTCTCATTTCAACGCGCTCTTCGCTCCAGAACAACCTCAACAACCCTACGTCTCTGCACATGTATATGTGTCGATTCATACAACGTGGTACGAAAGTTTCTGAATCGCTTAAAATTCGAAATAATTCTCTTCAAATTCTCAATCAAATTACGAAATTTGTAATTATTGTAAATTAGTGCTAAAGAAATTTACCATTAATCTCTATAAATTATCCCATTTCCTTCGGCAAAGGTAATTATCCCCTCTTCGATCAATTTATCTACCAGAAGTGACATTTGGGGAGAGAAATAATTTGAAAGAAATTAATTGTAAAAAAGTTACGTTACTTTTAATTGTATCGTGAATTTTGTACCACCCTATACGTATGCTCGAATCCCCGTAAACAACTCTACCGAGGGATGCACCAGAATTTTTTACCGTTTCGACTCTCGCACGGTCCTCGATGGCTGCCGTGTTTCTAAATCCACCTGCGACCGTAATTTATTGCTTGCGACCGCCGATTTATCCGCTGGAGCTTTTTGCTTCTCTTGGATACAGACGAGGGAGAAGAGGAGAAGAGATCGAGTATGAGAGAAAAAAAAATAGGAGAAAGAAATAAAGATAGATCAACTACTTATGATTTCGAGTTTCTCTCTAATGATAAGTAAGACGAGCGCAACATTTGTTCTCCCTTTAAGAGAACAGTATTTTCTCGAACGCAAACAGTCACACATAGTTCAAAGTGTAATGTTCTTCGAGACTGAAATACGGTGCACACATGTCGAGGGACTTTTATGCTGCGCTGTTTTCTTCCTCTCCGTTCCATCGTCCACTTGTGAATCGTATGGTACTACCGCACGTCCGACTATTCGTTTACTTCTACTACTGGCTGGTGATGCTCTTACCTGGAACTTACGAAATTAAATACGCTCTGGAAGCGAGCATTCGCGCGTAAACTACTCTCTCTCTTGCGGTAAAGTATTTTCGGTGGCTGGCTTTCTTCTTGGAAACTACCAGACAGGAAATTTCAGGGATTTATTTAACATTAACGTAATTCTAACTTAATAGCGCGATTTTAGTACAATTTTTTAAATCTTGAAACTAAAGGCAGCTTTAGAGGAGAGTCTAATTTGTCTTGATTAATTCTTCTGAAAAGTTAAACATATGAATATACGAGTAGAAGAATATGTAAATATTTTTGATGGAGAGAGAAAAAAAAAGAGTCTAAGAATTATTGTAGGTCAAACAGATTATTCTGTTGTATACTTCGCGTCAAGTTCTTTCTTCCGAATGCTTATAATTCTGCCTTTGCCACGACATTTGAACTTTCACGAACAATTAGATCCCCACTTAACTTTGTGGGGAATTCTCTTGTTCGCGTGTCGTTAATTGAAAAATGAGACCGGAAGAAATCTTTTTAAGCCTTCGGATGTATCAGCCACGCTGAGAGGCCATTTTCACCTAGTTCTCTCACTCTCGCTGCTTGCGTTCCACGGGTGACTTACTTTCTTAACGTTGAGTAGGAAGTTACAGAGTACCCTTTTCAAAGTGTGCTCTCGCCCTCTGCGGATGCATTTTGCGCATAGTTCTCGAAGAGGCTCCGTCGGTCTTTAATAGACGAGTGCAGTGGTCTCACATTCCTTCGGATAGGTTTCTTCTACCCTTTCTCTGCGTCATTCCACATTTCCTTCTCTTTGTTTCCCGGTTTCTCTCAGCATTAGATTTAAATTTCATTTGCGTTCACTTGTGCGAGGGTTTCTTCTTTCTTTAGCTTCTCAATGAATTCATTTTCATTAAAACCCACCAAAAATTGGCACCTCATCTTGTTATTAAACTATAACTGCTATGGGTAGAACTTTGTGATGGAAGAAGAAGCGATTTCTGACGATTTAACTCTTGCAGCATTACAATAATTCGAATGTGAGTCTCACCGTTGAACTGGTATCATCAGATCTACCTCGAGTGCACCGTGACAGCGATAGCTTCTAGACATGGAACTTCGAAGGAACGGCCATTGCCGTTGCTGTTCGCTTATCGGACTCCTGACACATGGATTTGCATAAGGTCCCATTTAAAGTGCGGTGGAATCCACTGACCTGGGCCTACTGAATTGTTTGAATTTTCTAGGCTTTCAACGCCTCTTGCTCCTATACCTTCTTTGTCTAAAAAGCGACTGTCTAAATTTGATCTTTAACTCGATCCAATTAATTACGACAATACCAATTTCTAATTTGTTCATTTAATTTCATATACAATAGTGGTTTCACTTATAAAGAAGACACTTTAACTATACGTTACAGTAATTTCTCTTGTGCTTTAGCGTGAATTTGAAAGACTAATCCACGAGATTCACCATTGAATCTTGCTTGGAAATCCTTGCAAGAAATTCGCAGGATGATCCGCGTCGATGTTATTATGAGGAACGAAACGAGAAAGACATTAAAGAGGTATTAGAACGTTTGAGTCAGTCTTCTTGCCAGAAAACTTTGTTTCTCTCATTCTCTTTGGCAAGAAGTTCTCGCGAGCGTGACCCGGAATCCGTGGTACTCGAGATCCGGAGCGGAAACGAACCAACTAAGAATAATACTCACGAAATCATCCTGGAAAGACGCGATGCGACGTCTTCACTCTGGATCGCTCATTCGCTCGAATTTCAACAACGGTCCGCGTGACATACGGAATTCAAGCTTCTCGCATTCTCCGAATTTCCTCTGTTTCATTTGATATTCCTTTGCCGCACAACCCGAAGAAAACTCGCGAGAATGGGAGCGTGGAAACGTCCTGCATTCGGCCGACACGCCAACGATTTATAAAGTTGTTCGTGCAGGGTAAACTTGAGTGTAGTACCGAGTGAGAGAAAAGAGTCACTCTCGAGGACGCGCGAAACAGGTTGAAAGGGAAGATTGGTAAAAGGGAACATTGGGTTCATTTCGAACAGGCGAAAAGACCCTTGGACCCAAGTACTTTCCGCACAATATGTGCTCTGCGTCAATATGCTACCCCTGGACCAGTTGCACTCCCGATAAGAGAAACTCATCTCACTCTATCGAACTTCGCAGGAAACCATGTTCGTCTCTAGAACCCTTTCCAAAGAGATTTTTGACTCTCTCCACTGATTTTTTTTGTCACTCGCGAATCTCTTCCGAATAGAATCAAATTATTCGGAACATAGTAAACGAAGTATTTCAATTTGCATCTTAGGATGCATCGCTGTGTATCTTAAAGACAGAACAGGAAATATATTCATATCCGAATGCGCATGGATCTGTCTGGCTGGCGCGATCAGAATAAATGATTACTTCAACTTCGCAGTCTCCGTCACTGTCGCCTGTACCACCCCATCATTTGCATGCACGCGGAAATTGAAAAATCCCTCGAACCACCCATCCAATCCCTCCCCACTGTGCACTGACAAACGACGCGACGATAAATTCGAAGAGAAAAATTATTAAGTTTAATGCAGCGAGCTAACTTCACTGGAAAATTTCTTCCATTTCACGTACGTTTCCACTCCAGAAATTCTCCTGTGCAACTGACTGTTTAGGTGCATTCGCATTCCTTCTTTATTTCGGTTTTTCAATAACGCTGCTTTCCTTTTCGAAAATCAAGTCAATAGCTCTGTAAATATGTTTTTCCAATAACTCGTAAAATTCCCGATATAATTATCTAATAAATTTCTAACATACTATATAATAAACGTAAAAATTATTACTTACTATAAATAATATTACTGTTCTATTGTAGTTTAAGATAAATGGAATTTTTTTTTATAGTTCTCCTTCATGATATTTATGATGATTAAGGTTTCAGTTTTCAGCAGGGGTGCATTATTGGTAGTTTGATAAATTACAGGGAGAATTCGAGGAAGTCGGAAGAGTCAAGAGAGTGAAATCGATATACGCGAAGATCCAGTCGAAAAATGGTTTCAAGGGAGAGCGTGAAAGGCCAAGGAGTCCGTCGAGAAGGGATCGTTGATTGAAAGTCGAAATTCGAGAGGTAGAGTCTTAAAAGTGCTCGAGGGAGACGAACGACTTTCGCAATAATATCGCGAATGACCGCGGCTATTCAGCGTCAGATTGGTCGCTCGTAAAATATTCTCGAAACTCGAGGGCAAAGTGGCTCGAAATACGCTGGTTTCGTGGCGATAAACGCTTGAGGGGGAGGAAAAATCCTAAACGAGTGATTCTATCCTCTCTCTCTCTCTCTCTCTCTCTCTCTCTCTCGAGGGATCCTTGTTGCTACTTGCCACGAAGAATCTTCCACTAGGGAAGAAAACTCGCATTCGCAACATTATCATTTTTTCCAAAAAATTATTACAAATTCTCCGTTAACATTTTATTCATCTAAATTATTTCCTAAATTCTTCTTTACTTTTCTCACTTTTTAAATTGATAATTAGAAAACTATTGTGGATTATTTTGATAAAATTACAGGTAATTTTCTACTGACAATTAAATGGAAATTTGTCTTTTTTTTTTCTTTAATGAGGGATCGGACTTTTTGATATAGCGAAGTCTATTATTCTCTCTTGACTTCCGCGTGTTCCTTGTTGTATTTGACGCGTTGTAACTGCGCTATGTTGACTAACGATCGCGTATCGATATTGCGAGTCTATTACCATGGAATGCGCGATGACCCTTGAATTTTGCCTAATGGGAGATTCACTGGGATGATTGTGTCGAGAGTCCGGAATTATCAGAGGATCGCAAACGCATGATGCATCAGTTAACGAGCCGATTTTTCGCACAGTAACAATATTTCACTGAAACATCAACATTCCATAGCGGTCGTTTACCCATTTCACCAAATTTCCACTGAAACTCATAAGATTTTTCCAAAAGCTTAATTATATATTCACCTTTTACATCAAATTGATTTCCTTTGTTATTTGGATATCCTCCTAAAAGAACTTAATTCTCGAATTTCAGACTCCAATTAACTGCGGCGCATTCATTAATTATTCCAAATACAATCCGCTATAAAATAATTATTCAGCACTCAGTTGTAATTGTTCGATTTTCTCAATGATTAAAATGATTCTGCGGCAGAAGCCAATTTATTCTCTGTGTTCGGTCCCCTTTTGGGGTGATTTATTTAATTATACACTTGGAAACGAAGAACCGATGATGCATTATCACTCGATGTTCCAAAGTAGCAGAAAGACGGCCGATCTCGGAAATAAGTGATGAATAGGTAAAATGAATAGGTAAAAGGTAGAATGGGGCATGATGGCAAGGCTAATAAGTACTTCGTCGTTTTGCTATTATCGCATAAACCTCTGGGAGCCTCGTAACCTAGGCTCTCGCGAGAGTATTCAGTTACCACCGCCTTTCTCTGCTCTTTCTCTCTTTCTCTCGCGCCCTTTCTCTCTGCAGTCATCAATTTTAACGCCCTTTGTTCCGCGAGAGTAGCTGCGTCAAAGTCTCTCAAAGCTTCCGTCTCCAGTTTACATTACCAGGTATTAGCTACGCAGAAAACCATCTACCTTTTTCATACGACGAATTATAGAAACACATTCTTCTTCCAAGATTAATGATTTGCAGCCTATCATGAATTTATCATGAATTTATGTAAATATCATTCTTATAAAAATCTTCTCATTTCACTTTCATATTCTTTAACTGCTTATTTCTTTTGTTTATTAAGAATAGGTGTTTTCATTTATTCCTTCAAATGTGATAACTATAGTTCGATTCATACATTATATATGTTTATGTTAGTTGTTAATCAGGAGAATGGTTAGAATTGTAACAAGGAAAAACGAGGAAAAGTTTGTTGCTAATTTTATTCTTAGAAGTCGAGAGCACTGGAAAGAATTCTACAATAATATTCGCATAATCTTCCGTATAATTAATTCCAGGCGTTTGCCGTGGATAAAGGGCATTCCATAAATACTTGGTAGTTGTTATACCTCTAGAAAATACGTATACGTTACGTACGTCGTTCTCTGGCAATGTAGATGTTTTATTAAAAGCCAGCCAGCATACAGTTGCACCTCGACGCTTTACGTTATCCGCTTTACATAATTATAGCAGCTTTGTGCGATACGCGCTCTGCTCTCTTTTGTCTGCTTGCTGTGCATTCTGCTCGCGGGCTTCAAAACAGAGTTCCTAGCGCGTCCCAAATCGATGGAGATTTCGTTCAGGAAAAATCGGATTGCATTTGTCGACGAAGGCAACGATATTCCATTCGTCTATTTGCAAATACGATAAATCAAATTTTCTGACCCTTAACTTTTTGCTAATTCTTTCTGCGCGGTGCCATTTGTCTCTTTTCACAGACTTTTAGTAAAAATAGAAAATCCTCGCGATTCACGGGAAAAACTACTATAATTTTCAACTTGAATCTTTCTCATGTATTTTCTACTGGACCGTATTTTTTATCCGATTGGAAAATATACGATTCGTCGCGATCGGCGTCTACAAAACGGATCCAGTTCAGGATGAATGGCAGAGCGAGAATTTTCGCGGTATTGAAAATATTGAGCTGAATCAAATCAAAGTGGCGAAGAAAAAATATTGTTATTTCGAAAAATAGATAAACCGAGAATAATTTTTCATTTCGATTTCTTCGAATGAATTTCTTTCAAGGAAAATTTGTAACGATACATTGTCCAGAGATTCAATTTAGAATATCTCAAATTATTGCGAGTGATTTTAAAGATGAAACTAGAATCTGATATTATTTCTATTTTCCAAAAAATCGTTGGATGACGATAAATCATCACCATGCTCGCATTATTGATCAAACCATTGTCCAAGGAATCCGTAGTTCTTCGTTCGAGTTCGTGGCAAGAAATAAACACAGTCGATCGGTAAATATTTCAAGATCGTCGAGGGACGACGAACTGGAAAAAAAATGAAATATCGTCGTTTAGGTCTGCGCGAAGGGCGAATCCAGTGGATCTTCTCTCACTCGTTAATCATGATAGTACAGCGATTTATCGTTGCTAGTACCGCGGCCGATTCCAAACGAACGGCAATCTCGTTCTGATTTATCCGGTATCTCCGATAAATACTACGTGACTCTGCTCGAGATTACATAGTTACACGCTCATAAACTTCCTGTGATTGATGACTGCGCCGCGTGTTCGCCCTCCGTTATCTCGATTACACTCCGATTACGAGTGCCGGCCGTTTTTCGCCTGTGAAAAATGCAAAAATAATCTCTTGCTTGTCTATAGATATCATCGGAATGCAAATCAATAACTACATGATAAACATTGATACTTTTCCTGTAAAAGCCCTCGTCCAACCGTATGTTTGTTAACTCGAGAATAATTCCGGCGAATTATGTAATTACGAGATAAAGAAGTCGGTGTGAAAAGAGATGAGGAATTCGAGAATGGGTTGAAAATTCGACAAGGTAGCAAGTAGAAGAAATTCAATTGACTCAGAGAAGCTTTGAAGTGCTATTTGGAAGACGCAGTAATTAAGCGAGCTCAATCAAGAGATCGGTCTGGATAGCGTGTTCTGGAAAGTAGCTTCGAAAAGAGAAAGAATGGCTGGTCAATTAGTCGCTGGTCATTTATTTTCGACGGAGTCATAGACAGAGTAATGTTCGTGGGAGGAAATCAGCTGAGGGAAAGAAAGAAAGAGAGAGAGAGAGAGAGAGAGAGAGAGAGGAGAGGGGGATGAATTTGGAACATCCGAGCAGGACGACCTACTTGCAATTCCAGTGTACAAAGAGAGAGAGGGAGAGAGAGAGAGAGAGATAGATGCTATAATTGGAAATGCGGGTCGGTTTTGCAAAGTACATCCCGCAAAAAAGATCGTAATTTATTTGCGTGGCTGTTCGCGCGCCACGTTATCGAATCAATCGAATTTCCTGTGGGAATGAATTCCCTCGTAATCCTCTCGAAAGGAAAGTCCCACGAACGACGATGTTTCTAAAGTTTACTTTTTTTTCCTCTTCTTTTTCTTTTTATCTATTTATCGATCTATCTTTCGTTTCCCTTCTCTCTTTCTCTCTCGCTCTCTCTCACGCGGGTATCCACCACTGTTTATGCCGTTGCACCGCGATAATTACAACCCTGGCTTCGTTTCTTTTATTCACGCTCGAGGTCTGCTTCTCCCCTTGGCAACTACACGCTATTCTCACACCTTTCTCGCGCTAATGCTGGATCCGCCAACAATTAACGTGTCACACCGCAAACTTTTACAATCGTTAATGTTGCTTAAATGGATAAAAGGTGGAAAAAAGTTTCTTTATATTCATGTATCATCCCTTAACCAGGAATTTTTTTAATAAAATACTTCGATTTACTATTGTAATTCGATGTAAATCATTGGAAATTCCAAAAATATAACCAGTGTTAAAATCGTCTTAAAAATAATTCTAGACTGAAAATTTGTTTTCCGTTTCTTTTTTTTCCTTTTTTGTCAAAGAAAGTGCGAGTTACAATTCGCAAGAATTATTCTACAACTCCACGTTTTTTGGAACTTCAGAATTAACATTGTTTCTTAACTGAAGGTACGATAACAGCTTTATGACTCCCATCAACACAAAAAATGGAGAAAACAGTGTGTTAAGAATGGCAGCCAGGTCGCAACTAGCGAGCGGCGATCGGGAAAGTTTAATTAAAGCCGCAACACGCGAGCGTTAAATAGGAATTTTAATTAAAAAAGTAAGCACATTTTTGCGACTTATAATAGGCGAGAGGTTCGTTACTGTTTCGCTTGCGATTCGAGGTGGGATGGGAAAATCGATAAATTGTTGATACATCGACCCTGCGCGTGTAGAATAACACCGCCACCAACATAATATCCTTTTGTTTTTTCTCATTTAGTGAGAACGAGTGTATTAAACCGGTGTCGAAGGTGGGGATCCTATGCACGTAGCGATATATTTTCACCCAGCAATATTTGCAAGCTTCATAAGCACGCCACGAACTTTTGCCACTATTTTACCAAGCTGCATAATATCATGTAAATTATTAAATCATTGTAATAACGAAGAAAAAAAATTATCGCTATTGTTACATAATGTGGCTTGTTCATTTGAAAAATATCAAGTAAATTAAATCATATCCCGTGTGATCGGTAACTTTCGATCAAATAATTATGAGATCACGGGCAGCGTTCGATAAAATTAATATCGCTCGTAAGGTGAAAATAAATACCGGGAAAATTTTTATCGAAGAGTCTCGTAAATGAAATCGAAGGAAAAAGAAAAAATTGCCTTTTCACGCAGTTTCCAATAACTATGCACGATTCAAATGAACTCGGAGCATAATCCTCGAGGTCAGCGAAATGGACCACTTCCAACCATTCTGCAACAGGCTTTGCAGCCGACTGGCTTAATCGACTCGCGTCAACGAAAATTGTAATTAAAACTTCCATCGTGCACTCTCAATTAATTACCGTTGTGGAATATGGTAATGCCCGCTGGTCTCAATTTCGAAAGGGAAAACTGATTAATGAACTGCATTGTCCGTTCAAGGAAGATTATTAAAGGACTCGGGAGGAATGAGTGTACGTTTTAATAAAGGAATTATGCAAAAATCCCGATTGAAGCACACCGCTGAATGGCTGGTGCAGCTTTCCGCAACAAAGTCAGATAATCCTCCTGTCCTAGAAAATGGCATTTAATTAAAACCCTCGTCGCTTTCTCTTTATCTCTTTCTTTCTTTCATTCTCTCTTTCTTCCAACTTCTTTTTTCTCCTCTGCCGAGCTATTTTAGCCTAATAATATGTAATTTCCGAATAAAGCAGCCTTAATTAACCAAAAACTTACGATTTCATTCGCGATAGCTTAATTACATCCCTTAATCAAAACTATTAAACAGGTTCCTTATTTCATTTGCTGTTCAATCCGCTGAATTCATTTTTATAACGTAACATTGAATAATTATACTGGTGTAAAATTATAAGAAACATTCTCATAGTAGTAGTTGGAATAATATCGTGAAGAAATAGTTGATGAAACTTTCCAAGAGTTAATTAATTCGCGTTGACTCTGAGAAATAAATCCCTGTTGTAAGAAATCATCTTGCTGTGTCACTGGCAAAAAAAAGAGATGGTAGTTCATATTGGTGAAGGAAGTAGAGACAATGCAGCTGAAAGCTTCGACACGACAGTTCTGACTTTCGCGTGGGTAGGTCGTTGGTGGTTGACGTCAGTAGTGCAAGATGCGAGCAAAGAATTAAAGGGAGCGCATTAAATACCACTAATTGACCAACATCAGAGTCCTAGTTGCTTTACGGCGAAGGATGCTGAATACGTAGGAGTCTGGCATTGTCCGATTTATGTTTTCTTCATGTGCACGAGCATTAACCATTACTGTCTCTAGCTATTAAAACAGAAGCAGCCGACCCTTGAAGTACTGAATTAATTAAACGAGCATACTTAACGACTAAAATGTCAAAGAGACATTTCTTTCTATCCGTTTGGACGTTACAATTAGATCTCAATGAAAATCTACCGTCTCTTCTACGTAATTAACCCTTTGAGAAAAATTCTGAAAACTTGAAAATTAATATATTTTATTCGTATATTACTTCAATAGTGTTATTACTTTCGATGTTATTATTCGGGGAATAATTAATTTCTCTATTTTAAAAAAAAATGATTCAGTTTCTCTGATATTCAATATTAAATAGTAAAATGGCAAGAATTGAAATGGAGTTGGAATAGATTTCAAAGGATTAACAAGAAATTATTTCAATTTGTATTTGTTTTAGAGATGAATTTCGATGAATTTGCGAAGATTCTTTGAGAAAGGATGAAGTTTGATCGCGACATTCGAATTACAAAGCAGTAAATGCAAGAAGTGCTTGAAAGGACTTAGTCGTCGTTGGGTTGGAAAGCGAATTAGCGATTGTGCACGGGAGATTTGGCAGACAATGCGAGAAACATAAACGAGAATCGGCGCACGATTGCTGGCGCGGAGCCCTTAATAAGCGGCATCGATTCGCGGCTTTGTCATTAGCGAAATAGCCCACCAACACCAATTGTAACCCGTCGCGTACTGCTCTATAAATTAATTCCAATTAAAAGCGGCTGAAATTCTGAATCGTCCTACCGTTTCGTGAGGCTCCAGCCAAGCACAACTTTGCTGTTAACCGCTATGCCGGTTGGTTCGCCTCAAAGCATCCTTCTTCCTCTCTTCACTCTCTCTCTCTCTCTTTCCCTCTTCATTTCCCATTTTCCCATAGAAAATTAAGCTACTTCCATTAAAATTAAATTAAATTCAATTAAATCAAATTAAAATTGAACCATAGAAATAGTCATGATGAAACAATTTAATGCGCTTTTCAGAAAATATTTTATAATTAAATTAATTACAATTGAAATTGATCAATTACAATTGAATAAAATTCTGAATCAAATTTTATTCGGAGAGATATAATTGGAATTTTAAGATTTTTAGAAAACATTTGTAGAAAATTGAGATGTTTTTGACAAACGAATTGTTTGTAAATTGTCAAATATCTTCAGTGTGTAATTTTAATCTGGGAAACCTGAGCTTTTCGCGAGTGACATTTTCCGGGAAAACGTTAATTTAAGCGTTTTGTGATCAATGCACCCTTTCACGAATTTATTTGATTCCGTAGTTTCCCAGGAATTTTTCGTTTCCAAAGGGATTTCCTGGCAAAAAGGGTAGAAGTAAATCTGGTAAAAAGATAGGACGGTTTTGGCTAAAGCCGCAGAAAATACCAACGCACGATTACTAAATCCCTGGAGTATGGTGCGGCATGCCATGCTACATAGTAGCCTGCCGCGGGTACATTGCAGAATTTACGTCAGAGATTCAAAAATGTAGCAAGCACCGGTGGACCATTGCAGCGGCATGACCCAACGTAAAACATGGAAACTTTGAATTTCTTTACTCTTCTTCTTTCTCCGATGCCATCTCTGCGTTGCTTCACCACAGCAGCAGAATCATTTCTTTTCAAGTGAAATAAGGGTTTCACCTTCGATTCAATCTTTTCACAATCTTCTTCCTTTTCTTCTTTTTCTTATTCTTCGCGTTTTAAACAAAGCCACGAGGTTTTTGGACCGCCCGTTCTTTTCGAAAACTGAGGCCAGTTTGGATCGGAATAACGAAATGTTTGCTGTGCGTTTGGTGCATTAACAATGTTAGCGATGGGATAGCGAGCGAGGAAATCGTATTCTAACGCTGGCGAAGCGTTTAGAAGCGCGCAAGGCCGTGGGTTGTAACGCTCAATCGAATCGCTCGTTCGTAAACCAAGCCAGCCAAAGTCAAATTGGACGAGGCAGTTGTCGACTCGTATCTAAACACATTGTAGAGAGGCTTTGTTCGGCATTCCGTCGTGGTACCGTTGGTTTATCCGAAACAGACTCTCCTCTAACTCGTTCAATCATCTCTCTCTCTCTCTCTCTCTCTCTCTCTCTCTCTCTCTCTCTCTCTCTCTCTCTCTCTATCTCGATGCTAAATCGCTTTTCCATTCCGCGAATCGGCCTTCGCCAGCGAGAGAATCTCTTCGACAATTGTACCAATGGAATTACCCTCAAATACCATATATCAATTACTATTTAACCAAAGGGAATCAATTCTTAGCACACCCAAGCGTCAAAGCGCGCTACAACTGTTATTTTTGCGCTGGAAAAATGCACCGTGAATGAGTGAAATCGATCTTGAAAATGTCAGCATTGTTTCACCTTTTGACATTAATTTGCAACCGATAGAAGGAAAATTGAAAAACCGAAGTGACTGCGGCCTTTGCTGTTGCACCCAGTCGAGCGAATCTTGTTTTCGACTAACGGCGAGTTCATGAAAAAAATGCCATCGTCAATAATTCCCAGAGGATTTTAGCGATGCTGAACGATCCGCGGGAATGTAGGTCGTTTTCTATTAGTTGCACAAAGTCGAAAGTGAAAATACTGTGATTTAAGAGAAAAGAATAGTAATTTGGCAGAAGATTTTATGCAGAATATTGTAGAGAATCATCGGGAAAGCAGTTGAGAAAATTCTTCGGAAAAAGTATTTTTGTCTGAGAAGTTTTCTATTTTCGATGTGTCATATTAATCCAGTTCACGATTAAGTTAATTTCGCGAAGTTGCGACGAAGAAGCTGTTTGATCTTCGTTAGAAGTGCTTTCGCAAGTTGCGTTTAGCTTTCTCTCTCTCTCTCTCGCTTTCCTTTCGCGGAAATCCAATACTCCTCATTTCTATGAGACGTTTAATTAAACGAGCGTGCGACTTATCGGAAAAACTTTCTTGTTGTCTTATCAATAAAATCTGAGATCACCGAGTTACCGGTTCTATTTTACAAGAGAACTTCCCCAGGGAAAATCGTGGATTTCTCTGCTCCCAGTTTAATGTAACTAATTGAAACAGCAATTTTCAGGAAACTTGTTAGAACTCCTTTTAAAACTTAAGTACTAAGTCTAACTATTTAATAACGGCGATTTTTCCACTAAGTATCCAGAGAAGATTCCACCATTTCTATCCGAAAAGTTAAGGAAGAAAGAATATTCTCTTTTCTTCCCTTAAAATTATTCATCGAAACTTTGTGTTATGAGATCAGTAAAAAAAATCTAGTATCATTTTGCCAGGTTTGAATTAATTAGTTTGTAAATCCAAAGAAATACAGAAAGGTAAGAATCGTTGGGTCGAAGAAATCTTGAAGGTAAGAGAGTCGATAGTGGATCATCAAGGAGCAAAGTTCCTTGTGGTTGGTTTATCAGCAACGCCGATCAAACGTGATCCATCACGGATGACACGGCCGACTGGCAGGGGCTGTAATGAGAATCCTCCAAGACTATGTTTCACGATGGAAATTTTCACGCCATCCTGACCGCTGCGTATCAATCTCGACTTTGGTCTCTCACCAGCAGTACTAAAGTCCCAGGACTTGCCCTTTTCCATCTAAATCCGACTTGCTGACCCTGCTTGCCCTTATCACTCCAGATTTATCAGTCCTTCTCTCCTAGACACAAATGAATCTTATTTCTTCATTTCCAAACCTCTTGTTTCTTTTGCTTCTTCTTCTGCAATTTCCCAAATGCAAGTCAAATTTCAGTTAAAATTGAGCTTTTCTCTTAAATCCAAATTTTAAACCTGCAAACGATTGCAGAAATTTCCAAGAAAGCCGAATAAAATTATGTCAGATCTAAATTTACCTGCTTTTCGATAATATTATGAATTTTTGGTTGGCCGAAATACCTTCTACACTGAAATGAGGGAATTTTTGAAAAGACTCGAAGAGTAGGATGTAGTAGTAATACTGAGGGTACCGAGGATTTTTCTGGGCGGCGAACAACTCGGTTAATTGCTCGGGACCGATTCCAGTCGACCGCGATCCGATAAATCTGATTTGCTCCAGCGACTCGGTCAATCGCTTTTTCGCACGAATGCATTCGCGAACTGGCCACCCGCTGCCACCCCTTTCGCCCCTATCTCCTCTTACAGATACCTACGATGCTTTGTCAGCGAATTCACTCGCCCCCAATTTTTCAATTCGAAAATAGCCCGGCATTCATTCCGCTATACAATTCAGTAGGCTTCATCGACAGTAATATCCAAAGCTCGAGGCCTCCGGCTATTTAAACTGTGGGATTTTTTCTAAAATAATTGTAGCCCATTGGTACATTTTTTACCTGGAACTTATTGTCGCGATGACGAAAAACATTTCGGTTCCCTTCCTGATATTGACTAATTAACAATAGTTTAATTGAATTTGATCAAGTTAAATTTATCTAGTTTGTTTGGAATAAATTCGGAATTGTTATTAACGTGTGAATGGGATCAAGTTGAAATTGAAATATAGAATTGATTAGGGCAAAGTGGAAAAAGTGCAGATAAAGGAAATTAAAGGGCAGCGAGTAAAAGGTGCGAAAGAAAAGTAACGGTGAATCGCGCATGACCTGGGGCAACACGGAAGAGAAGGAGGAGGAGGAGGAGTCGGCCGATCTCAGCTGGAGGTGTGTTGCTATCTGTTAAAATCTAGGTTATGAGTGCTAGGGCAGGCCGCGGGGGAAAATCGAACCGAGAGAACTGGATACGACGACCAGCTAGAACCATCTCTCGCTTTTCCTTCTCTTCCGCTTTCTCTTTCCCCTCGTTTTAAGTTTCCTATCACATCACTTTCGCCTTCTCACTTATGTCAATTTTCTCTGCGCCACTGGCTTCGTAGGAATCGCGGCCCGATGATATCAGCCACGAAGACACTAGGAATCTTCCTGCTTGATCCCCGAATGAAACGAGGTCAGGAGCTAACAAGGAAAGCTCTCGAGCTCCCGATTCGTTTCCTCGTGCCCTGCTTCCACCTTCGTTTTTTTGTTTACGCAACCAGAGCGACCAGCGAGACGCGTGTCGCGATTTAATCGTAATAAAATCAACTGAGAATCACATATTGATCATTTTCAATAAAGAGGAATCTTGTGAGCCAAAGCTCCATACGCAATACACACTCTATGTAAAAAAGAGGATAAGTGGGTAAAAATCTGCGGTACGATTAGATTTTAATAACTAAAAAAAAGAGAGACCCAAGGACGAAGAATATTATTTTTACTGTAAAGAAGCATAAGATCGTGCTCTGCCTCCAGTTGAATTTTTTCTCTTCGCGAGATTGCTCCGAGCACGGGGATTAGTTTCACAATAACGTAATCGATCCTCTTTTGTCTAAACAGCAAAAAGAAGAAGAAAGGAGAAAAAGCAAGGCAAGATTAAATTGTCTTCTTCTTGCGCTTATCCGTCGATCGACATACGGCCGATTTAGGTAATTTAACATAATTGCGGTTCTCTCTCGAGTGAAAACCTAACTTATAAAATCCTCCACTTTCTTTCTATCGTTTTTCAAACACTGTTATTCGTATCACGAAACTTTCGACTGTTACTTTCCTTGGGAAAAAAACGCGACAGATCGTTCGAGTAGACGAGTCGAGTCTCCGGAGTGGAGAAAAAACCAACTGGTGGAAGAAGTTTGAAAAGGGGATGAGAGGGAGGGAAATATATAGCAGAAGGGGATGAAGGAGACAGGGTTGGTTTCTGCAGTCGCGCGTCTCGCGCTATCCAGTAAGATCGCTCATCAGCCAATAGTTTTTATCGTAGGCGTCCCTTATTTTTTGCTCCGAATCCAGCTTCGCTGAATTAGAGAGCTCCTTATCGTAGCGAAGTCAGTGCGAGAGGAAGTCCGTTGGCGGATAGATGGATAGGCGCATGGATAGATGGACACTGTTAAACTCACCCCAAAAGCATTTCTTTTGTGCAGGCGTTCTTTCGATTACTTTCTCACTGGAACGCTGGCCACGCTGGATCTCCAAGGATAAATAGGCAGATCAACCGGCGACGAAGAAATTCTACGATTTTTTGCTAAAATCCGTTTTCTCTTAAAGTCGATCTACTCTCTTGATTCATACGTTTTATTTCCATCGAAGTCAATTTTTTATCTCGAAAAACCATTATTTTAATATCCTTTGATTTATTCCTTATTTTATTTTCTCTTTTGATGATTCCATTTTTTCCCCCGATTCAATTAAATTTTGTCAGAGAAATCAACGAGAGTATTTGCTATCGGTTAATGGAAAGGAAGTAAAGTTTATTAATTTCTTACCTTGGACGGCAAAAAACTATTGCGAAGTTCATACCGTAATTCCATCAACGCGAGAGCTGTTCGGATCCCGGTTGGAAAAAGTGTAATTCGTGTACCGAGAATATTGTGTATAATTAAATTAGCCCGAGGCTTCGAAATTAGCGAGGCTCATTCAATCTTGATCGGCCTCGCACAATGCATATCAAGAGGCGACTGCAATATGCATGTCATCAATTTCGCTGTGGCAGCTAATACGCGTGAGCCGGCCAAGTGAAATCTCCCGCAAAGATAATTATCGTTCCAGTGCTAATTGCACCGGGTTAATAGAGTACTTACATTCGCGTGTAATTGCGCGAGGGAATATTCATTAATGGATTTGAGTGAGGAGGTTGATGGAATTCACGATATTTATACCCAACTAAATCTAAAATATTTATTGAGTTGTTCTTTTCATAAAGATTCACCGACTCAACTTTACAATATAAAAATTTCTTCGCTTTAAATCGTTCAATTGAATACATCCGGAAAAGTAAAAATGAATAGATTAATTAGGAGATATTAGTTTATTTATTCTTTAAAAGGTGGAGAATGAACGATATTTAAAGTCGATTTGAAGCCACGAGTTAACAAGATCTCTCGAGCAAATTTTCAAGTTCGTTGTAGAACAGTTTGAGCGACGAGGCTGTTATGGAAAAACTGACCGAGGCCACGATACACAATGAGTCAAGGAGGTAAAGTTTCGAGTGCGGTAGGTAACTATCGATTCGGTGAGGGCCAGGTGAGAAGGGTTGAAATTGCAGCGAGGAGCACGATCAACTTGAACAACGCGAGAATCGCGAACATGGAACAATGGGAATGTGTAGGAACGTGGGTTGGAGAGGGGTGGTGTCGTAAAAAGGCACTCTGAGTCGCGAGGCCAATATGAGTCAGTCGGTCAATAGTCGATACCCATTGAAACTTATTGACGAGGCCGCTCGAGGTATTCCGAGTCATTCTACAATTCCATCAGGACCAATTACTCTGTAGATTCGCTGACCCGTGCGGCCCTCACACGTAGAAATTAAAACTCCTCTTTCACTAGCTCTATATTTCGCCTATACCTCTGCATAGAACGATTCTCCATCAACTCGAGAGTTTTCTCGTGATGCGCTTCTCCCATTTATTTCCGTGGTTTTCATCCCTCTCAGCGAATATTAAGACGACCCTCCAAACCCTTCTTTCAGATTCTTTCTTATACTTCAATTTTTATAAATCCTCTCGTACTCGCGCGTGTGCGAGCTAAGGCGAAATTTTTTTAAATCCCACTCTGAAGCAGTTAATTGTTCCTGTATCAATCAAAGTTGTAACTTGGTTGCTCGCGAGACTGGCAAAGATTTGCTGTAATTAGTTTTGCGAGCAGGGTGAGAGATGAAGAATGTTGAAGATCGTTGCGATAGAATCTCTCGCGTGAAGTTTTCCAATCTTCTGAGAAAATATTTCTACGGCATCCGGGGAAAAGCGTCTTGGTAGCGAAATGGATCCGCGATATTTCGTATAGTACAGCATAGTTGCTAGCTGGAGTTTTCGAGTTGCCGTTTCGCGAAATGGGATCGATATTATTCCGGACATTTTCTATTTGTTTCCGGTAGCTCGAAAGTAAATCGTAGAAGAATGAAAGAACGAGTTGCAGTATTATTCTTCGAGAGTAATTGCAACATGGTGGCATAAAAGACATAAACGAGTGGAAAGGTATATATATTCTTCTTACAAGAGAAGAAGCTTGTTTCTCGCACGGGGGCACAGGTGCGACGCGACATTTTCTTGTTATTACAACGGATCGTGGAAGAGAAAGGAACAAAGTGAGAGATTTTCATCTTCCAAATTGAAGATAAAATGCACTGTCGCGTCGGCGAGAAACTCGCTGTGGGAGATGAGAGATTGGAAGAAGAAGAAGAAGAAGAAGAAGAAGAAGAAGAAGAAGAAGAAGAAGAAGAAGAAGAAGAAGAAGAAGAAGAAAAAGAAGAAAAAGAAGAAGACGAAGAGGAAGAAGAGTCATTCGAGTGAAGAGGTTTACCAAGAGAAGAAGCGAGTTAAGTCGAGAGTTACGCGAGCTTAGTGATCGATGATCAACCAAACTTCACTTGACCCTCTTGGTCACAAGTTCGCGAGACACCCCAGCTATTCGCTTCTTTTTTTTTCTTTTTTTAAAGAAAACTCAAGCACCTTTATTTCCCTTGAGCTGCTCGCGAATTTTCCTTTATTGCTTTTTATCTCGACTTCTATAGGCGACGATCAACTTTCCACGGAATTCTTTGGCTCGCCGATTGATCCGGCCTTCTAATCGAAAACGGGAAACCATTGTTCTCGAGAAGGTCGTTCGATCGCATTGCAAGGACTGCGATAAGAAACTCTAGATTGCAAAATCACCCTCGTGCAATCTACTTTGCGATTTAAATTGTAGGTATTCGCGAAAAAAAATATCGGCTTAGATCATCCATAATTCAATTTTATCGAGGTGGAATTTTGAAAGAAACGAAGATATTTCAATTAATATCAGTATCAATTTTAGAAGATCTGGACGTTTTCACATTGAAAGAAGTTGATGATTTCTAAGGTAGAATGGATTAGTGGAAGCGGTAAGGAAGAGACTTTTTCTTTGAGCTTTCAGTTTTCTCGTAAGAAGTGTATAAATCAGAGTGAAATATCGAAGCTTTTGGGACGTGAATCGGAGCAAGTGACCCCACGGAAACTGAGAGACCAAATTTCCAGGCTCACCATAATCCGGCTTATCTACGAATTTATCCCAGGCAGTACCTAATCTCTACTACCGGAAAATAGATCGTCCCAAGTGGGGAATTGTCCACGTGTGCAACCAGGCCCTGTATTCGAGAGGATAATTGATCGATGACTTGCAGTAAGCCTCTATCAAACACGGTGTCAAAGCTGTTTCCATTGTATTTCAAAGAAACCTATCCTCAAGGGATGTTTTTAATTCATATATTCATTCCAAACTATAAATATTTTATCTATTATTTTCCCCTCACTATTAATAACATATTAAATTTAGTTCCAGGTCTCTTTCAATACTGGAATTTCTACTCAATGAAACAATAAGATACGTTTGAAACAGAGCAATGTCGAACGTAATTAATTTCTGTTTTCGATCGATTGATAATTGAACTGAACATTTTCGATTATTAGAATTATCGAGACATTTGAATTTTTTGGGCAAAATCACGAGGAAAAATTACTATTCTACTCTTGATTCGGGTGTTACCTATCCCCCGAGGAAAAGTTTCATCCGAGTGTGGAGGGTAGTATTCCCCAGAGCGACAGCTTCAATTCAATTTTAAATTCAATTTTGACGCTTCGATGACTACACGTTTCGTGCAGCTTTGCTGCTGGCAGGAAGTAATCAAGCCTCGCGACGATACGCCAGAAAGATTAAGATTCTCCCACCACGACTATTTCTTTAGCCTCGTTCTTTAATTATTTATTAATACTCATCCCGTGGGATACCAAAAGTTCGCCAGTGCTCTATCAAAACTTATTTCCCGAAGTTCCACGATGTGTATAATGCATCTTCGCGCTGCCTTTGCTCGAAACGGGCCAAGTTTTGCCCGCGGGGATTAATATAAGCGGTAACCTGTACTTTGCATCACGTCGCGTCGAAACGCCGGTGTGGGATTCACTCAGGCTGCGTCACATCCGCCACATCATCTTAACGTTTTAGCTTCTGGCGAGACTAAACGCAAAACGTCACTTTTATACAAAAATCGCAGCTTCTCGCTAAACATTCCATTGCGTCTCCAATAAAATTTCGATCGAATAATTCTCGATATTTGAATATTTAACATTTTAAATGTAATTGAAATTGAATTTCTAGAGAAATTACTACTTGATATGTATTTCGGATATCGTAGAATTTTATTACACATTCCATTGTATTTAAAATAAAATTCAAATCGGATAAATGTTACCTTTTAAAAATGGTGGATAATATTATAAGAACGAATAATCGAATATTATTTAATACCTAATATTATTTATCTCGCTTCTCCATTTTTAATCATATCAACTATCGATATACATGATTTACTCAACATTCTGATCCTGAAATCCTTCGTACATTCGCGTTGAAATATTACAGTAGTATCGCGGCGAATAAGAGAGACATATCGAACAGTGAAAAGCTGAATGCAATCGCACGAGTCAGATCAAATTTGTAACGTCATCTAACCGCACTAAATCCCCGGATTTCGAATGCTACGTCTTCCGAATCACATAACTGTTCGCCTTTCCGAGAATACTATAATTTCCAGTGTTGTCTCAAGTCAGTTACAGGAGTTGCGCGGCGTGCCGAACAAATGACAGATTAATCTAGGTTCGGTTGGCATCGAGTGTAAGGAGAATTCTACAGGGAACACTGGTAGCAAACTGACAGGAAACGGAACACTAGCTGCAACTTGTGTGTCGGTTACTCGCAATTAGTTTAACTCAAAACTTATAAACGCCTGAGGAAGGAAACTCTGCGTAGAAGTGTTTCACCAAGTTTTCCTTGTCTTCCAGTCTCCTTAATTTTGCTTTTGAATTACAATGACAAACATTGTCGACATAAATATTTTTCTTAACTAAGAAAGTGGAGATTTCTGGTTTGATCGTTACCCTGTTGCAATATTAGTTGCATATTGTAAAAAATATTGTAAAATATATTGTAAAATATATTGTAAAATATATTGTAAAATATATTGTAAAATATATTGTAAAATATATTGTAAAATATATTGTAAAATATATTGTAAAATATATTGTAAAATATATTGTAAAATATATTGTAAAATATATTGTAAAAAATAAAAAGCATGAATTCTTCTTATTTTAATAATTCCTCGGGTAATTTCTTCAAGTAGAAGGTTCAATCTTTTTCATCGAAATTTTTCTGTTTAACAAACTTTCATCTGCCGATTCATCCTCGTCGAAAAGTTCAACTTTGTTGAACTGTACGTTCCTGCCGCATACTTTGCGAATTTCAATTTCAATTGAACTTTTCCACGTGTAGTTCCTTTCCGCAAATTTTTCTTATATTCAACTTTTTCGGATAATTTTGAAAGATTCCTAATTGAGTTTGCATTCTTTTTGACTCGAACTTATGGAGAAATTTTTCGTATTATTTTATTCGTAGCTGGGTTTCGTGCGCTCGAGGTTAGTGCATCAGAAAGAGATTTATGTTCGAACGTGTCGACGCCCTCGTTGCTTCTGTTCTTTCATTCCAGCGAAATTTCCTCGTAAATTTCTTTACCTAACGCGTTTTCTCCTGTAACTTATTCTGCCTGCATTCGTTTTATGCGTCGAACGAACCTCGCGGAATAAGTTGATAAATAAGTGAATCATTTTGGCCGTTGTTTCAGCGTATGAAGATGAAGTTCTGCCTTGAAGGAAGAAGTGCAAAACCACTGCCAATTAGTTGTCAGCTAGATTGGCGAACAACTCGCAGCACGGCTCGATTGTAATTATTTTCACTGATTTTGACGTTCATGAATAATTCATTCGCGATATTCCTTTCATTGCCATCGTCGACGTGCTCGCCTCGCCTAGCAGTTATTATTGCCGATTGGTAATCAACATTCCCTCGAATTTTACCACGAAATTCCCCCGAAGTTATTTGCATAAAACTCGATTTTGTTGGAACGCTTCAAATCGATCGACTTTCGCGAAAAGAAAAATATAACTTCGAATTTTTGAATCTAATTTTAGTTGCATCTACATCAATCTTTAAAAGTCTGGATTTTAATCCAAATTTAACTCTGAATTATTAGATAAAATCTCATGAATTTCATTTCCATTTACATTTCTGTGAGTTTTAGCAAAAATTGAATTTTAATTCAAGAAAGAATTTAGATGAATCTTCAATATTCTGTGGGTATTGCGAAAATACACGCGTATTTGACACGACGAGCAAAGTATTCCTTTTGCCGTAGTAAAATATCGCGTTTATAGCGGCAAGAAAGGATTACAGTTGGATAGAAGCAGCGAAATGTTCCTGGGTAATGCTCTGAAATCCAGCAAACAGGTCACGAACAGGGATTTTATTGTTCCTCAGATTTTCTGGGAGTCCATTAACTTTTTCCAGGCGGTCAGTAGAATTTTTGGTTGAGCCTCTTTTATTTAAGAGCACAATCTTCTTTTCCAACAGTAGCCTATACATATACTGTTTCGTGATATTTAAATGTCACACGGCCTTGCCACGTAATTCCATAATTGTTCGATATTTCGATCTATCGGTAGCTAGCTACATTGTGCCCATATACAGCATATGGGGTATATCAGAAATTTCCGAACATAGAACGCCCTCAACGGGTAAAAATAATCCGATAATGTCAAATGGACAGTGTTCGATAAATGCTTTATCACAGAGTTGCAAAAATGAAAACGTCGGATCTGTCTTTGTGATTGAAAGCTGCAACGGACAAGATTCATACATATGCAATAAAACGATGTTTACCTTATGCAAACTTTCCCTGCGGCATTCAAACAAAACTATAATAATATTCAATTAGACGAACAAGTTGCTTCCATTATTTTAATTTTTATTTTTCACAGTTTTATTCAATTATTCTTACTTCTCTTTTCCTTTTATCAAATCCCCTTTTTCCTCCAATTTTACATTAATTTATTATTCGACTATTTACGGAGCAGTCTACATTGTTTTGATGTTTCGGATTATTTATTATTCTGATTCCACGGCTAATTTATTGGGAAATCCAGGAAACACCCTTTACATGTATATTATCGCGCAAACATATTAGCGGCAGTAAACTTCATTGCATCGCGAAATGAAGCAGGAAATAGTCCGCGAATTAATTGGCAATGGGAAGCGACCGTTCGAATCCACAATGCTTACAGATTACACAGCAATATGACAATCGGCAATTATTATTTCGTAACGTCATCCCTATGCGAACTCGATGATGTGCAAATTTAATTGTACACGTAAATTTGCTTAAAGTGACGTAGAAATGAAATGCAACGCGGCTGACCCCTCCTGCGGGAAAGCAAACGCAACATTGCGGTAGAGTAGTTCGTTTCAAACAGACTTCCTGCCAGTCAAATTTAAGTTGTTAATGAGCTGCTCCATATTGCGACGAAAAATTCCTACATTTCCAGTTTGAATTTCACCTGGCAACTTTTAACCAAATTATCATACGTGTTTTCCTCGAATAAAGATATGTCCAAGAGTATATGTACATTTCTGTTTCAAATTTTTCTGTGAATTTTTTCCCCACTGTTCCCACCGAAAAGTGTGTCATACACGTTCTTTTTCGTTTTTTCAATCCCAATGTTTTTTATTGGTTTTGTTACATCGTTAGAAGCTTTTCAATGTAATTCGGAAAATGTATAACAATTTGTTTTCTTAGTAGAAGATTGAATTTTAAGCCGAGATTTTCTTAAACTTTTACTTAGCTCCGAAATATTCTTCGCATGGACGTAGCTGAGTAGCCAGGAAATTAATGTTTCTCATGGGAATGTGGCCGAAAGGAAATCTTTTTCAAACTCCCGCCAGTTTGATCGAACTTCACTGGCAGAATACCGGGAAAAATTGGCAGCGGAAGGTGAACATATTGCATCGCGGACGTCCGTGAAGCAGCAGCAGCGTGGTTGGGGAGAAAAAGTTTCGTCGAGAGTAAAACTGTATTGCCTGCAAAAACACGATTTGGAGCTACGAAAATGAAGTCCCATCAAACTGGTCGATGAGCAACCAACGAACCGTCCAATCGACGGTTAACACTAGAATCGGCCGCGTTCGAATATGTATATCCAATTACAAATTAGAGAGGTAATAAAACTGAAATTAATTAAAAATCGAATAACAAGATATAATAATTATTCCCGCCAGTTAAAAGCTACATTAAATTTTCCCAATTATAACGACACGTTGGTAATAATTTAAACGAGACATTTATCAAACTCATTATTTTAAATGATCCGACGATTTCATTTTTAATGGGAATTTCTTTTTGAATGCCTCGGAAAATATCTCGGTAAGCATAATCGAAAACTTTCCAATCAAGTATTACTACTCGATATCAGCAACGATATCGATAGTAAATATCGGTAAACATCTGTTTACTCGTGGTCCAATATTGCTTGGTTAGAGTAGTTTCCAAGGAAGCTTTAAGAAAGAAGCAAAAGGAATTGAAATAGGAAGTAAGTATCATTAATATCTTATATTTTCCAAGATATTTGTACGAGTTGGCTCATTTTCTGTCAACTTTTCATTTCCTCTGGTTACTCGCCTGCCCTCTTCTTTTTTCCCAAGCTAAGTGGCTGGTTACTAAGCTACTTATAAACTCATGTGGCGAACTCCGCGTAACGAAACGCGGAACCTAGCGTTTTCGTTTTCCCTGCGGTTAAATTGGAAAAGTTAGTGTGCTACGTAGTATGCCACAACTCATTAGAGACTCCACAGTATTTAAGTGCGGATTGAAAATGCATTTTAATCCGTTGAGCTCTTCCCTTTAGGAGTAGACGTCGTCTCCAACGTTTCGATGGGCTTTCGAAACCAATCCTCCGCTTTCTGCTATTTCACCCGGCTCCTCTCGATCCAATAAAACTTTTGCAGTCTTCGTCAAACCCAATTATTTCGGGCAGAAAGCACAGTGGGTGGGAATTACTGCAACTTTCCAATTAGGCTGTGGAGGACTTGTGCTAGAACTACTCGACGGAAGACCATCGAACCTCTCACGTTATCATGAGCCGGATTCTGGTCATCCATCAAAATTTCCCAAATTCGATTATTCCCACATCAATTTCGCACCTTGCGAGATATAGACACAACACTATTTCTCTTCTCTTCGATTCATCAGACAATAAAATTCCTATCTATCAGTAGGTATTCTATTCTTCATTTTTCCGTGCGCTTAATGAAGTCGACAGAATTGAATGAGTGGAGTGGTACAAGTGGTTTGAAGTGAAACTGGTTAATTTAGCAGTGTGGTTTTTGTTAAGGAACTTGAGCAATTATACTGATCGATTAGTGCTATCTAGGGATTTCTTCGGTAGAGTAGCTGGCGTCCTGGAACGTGTATTTCGTCGGTGTTCTCCATTAAAGGAGCGAAGGAAGCTCGAGCTATCTTCGATCGGTTAAACCTACTAATCTAATAATGAGCTCGTTTAATTCGACTCGAGTGAAGCGTCACGATCTTTACCGAAATTCGTTTAGAATTTATCGATCTTTTATCTCTTCCGATTCAGACTCCGTTTTCCAACGTTTAACGATATACTATCACCATTTACAATCAGATATTTTCTACAAAGTGCAACAGTATTGAAAATAATTTCAGCATCTAAATAATTGGCTTACGAAAATACGTGTGTTATTAAAAAAAATTCTACGGTGCATTTGGAAGCATGGAAAATGTGAAAGAAAATGGAAATATGTACGAAGAGAGATATAGGTATCAAGAGTGTTGAACAGCAACTGGCTGGATTTAGGTCGAATGCTCACGGTTGGTGGCATGTTTGCGTCGATTATACAACATTTATCTTGATAATAATATGAAATGTATGGAACGAGAGAGTTGGACGAACTTCAAAGCATAAACCGTGATGAGCTTTTCCGCGGATTAATTTCTCGACTTTTGCGTGTTGCCTGGTTGTGTTTGTATTCAAAGTAAACTGCTGGTCATCAGTGCGATTGTCCAACAGATTCTCCGATCATTAATCATTTTCTCGACGAGTGTTTTGAGAGCTCGGAAAATTTCATTTTCTCCTTTGTTTCTCTCTCCCTCTCCCTAAAATTCTATTGCAATGCAAATCGTGTCTCGCACGCTAATTTAATAGCAAAGGACGTGGGCACGTAGTTATTCGCGTAATTCGATTGTTCCGCATTGGTGCAACGATTAAGGTCCTGAATGTGTCGTGTGTCGAACAATTATTCACTCGAGATTCTCTCTCGAGGATTCCGTGCCTCTCACGGCTTAACCCTTGAATTCTGTATCTCCTTGCTTATCTCGCGACGCTAATTGCACTCCATTATGCTGTGAAAATCCTCTTTCGCGAATTCAGATATCTGTCGCATTCTCACGGTTTTGTCCTTCTTTATTCCTCTTCTGAAAACTGCGACCTTGATTCCGTAAAATTATGTGACAAACAAGTTTCTCTACTTCTCTTACGAATAATTAAAAAAACATATTCTTCTGGTAAAATGAACATTCGCATTTTATAATAATTACTTGCGTAGAATTATGTTTGCTAAATATTTCGTATTTAATTTTGATCAATCTTCACTCATTATTTTCTCGCAATATAATGTCAATAATATTCTGCGGAAGATGCAAACTAATTTTCAAGTATCTTCGTGATTATAGTATAACATAGGAGAAGCCATAACAGTATTCAATGGCAAAAGAGACGTGATCATTAGTGAGAAGAACGTCGAGATCCCGAGGAAATTACACTCGTTGGATCATAATACTCGCAAGGCTATCGTAAGAAAAGGGTTGGGACGCGCGCGGATAGCGTTGTCGAAACTAGGCCACGAATCGTCGATATTTTGCACTCTGAGGATCATTCGGCAGAAGCACATACTGCTTCTCTGTTATAAATTCACCACTGCGCACATTCGCCAGCAAATTCCTTTCCAAAGACTCGAATATAACATTTATTTAGCACTTCGCGTGTCGACCACGATAATAATTTAGAGTTGTGCCAATTACACTATCATATTTAATTTATTGTTTCTTCTTTATCCATTGGAATTAACTATTCTCAAGAAATTCATTGTTTTGGGGAAATAAATAAGTGAGATACGAAAGAACGACGCGTTAATTTTTGATGATTTTGTTATTAAAAGGTGAGAATTAAACGTAGTATCGTTGTCACAGCGATACAATGCAGTTTTAATGGAATCCTCGGTTTCAACGAGAAAGAACCAAAGAGAAGCTCAAGCAATGAGATCTCCCAAACTAGCCGCTTAGTTTCTCGGATCAAGAACCAGCTGCTCGAGGAGAAATAAATTCTTTAGATTACGCGAACGGTTCCCGTTCGCGTGAAATACGGCTCTCTCTTCGAATTTAATGCAGCCGTGGAGTTAAATTGAACTTAAATAGGTAGCTATGCAGTGCGCTTTAATAAATCAAAAGGAATTGGCTGCTTTTTGCTTTCGACTTCTTTGCTTCCTCTTTGAAGCTTACCCTCTACATACTGTTTATAAGAAAATCGTCATTTTTTTCTCCAACACCCTTTCAATAAGAAATACTTTATTTAATCCTCTATTATTTCTACCTCACAATACTTATTATTCATAAGTAACTTCGAGTACAATTTTACACGTATAATTACTTCTAAGATTTGCGGACTTGTTATTTAATAATTTGAGTATTTTCCAAGAAACTGGCAAATTTGATAATGATACAATTAATCGAAGAGATTACATTTTAAAGGAGAAAGAGTCTTTCTGGTATTTTGGAGATGGTTTAGCTGTTTAACCACACAATAAATGGTAGCGATTGTTGTGTAAGTGTGCCAGTATTGTGGATAGAGTAGGAAGTGAGAGAGATTTGAAGTCTCGAGACGGCGCGTGGTCTGCTATCTCTTCTATTATCTGCTATCTCGACTCTCGCGCGACGACGATTCGCGCTGCTCTTCACCCAAGAACCCGGAATTCGAGCTCTGAATGGTGGCTCCGAAGGAAGGAAAGAAGGCGAAAAAGGGGCAATTTGATGCTGAAAGCTCGTGGCACTCGTATTGTCCGGGGAAAAATGCACACCGTCGTTGCCAATATCGAGATTCTATTACAAAACAAACTTTATTTTTTCTCTTCTTCTTCTTCTCACTAACGCTATTGCACCTTCGATCTCTTATTTAATACCAGTCAATTTTCCCAACGAACAAATCTCTCTTGGAAAATGTTTTCATCGATGCATATTGCGTGTAAATCCTTTGCATACGAACGTCACCTGTGCTAATGTGTTTATTCCAATACGAGAATACCAATTGGATTTTTCGAAATTAACACGAGACTTATCAACATTAATTCTTCGTATGCTTCGGTTTTTACCAATCGCAGCTTCATCGAGAGGGGTATTATAAACCGTTCCATTTTCATATTCCACTGGAGTTTCGCTTAATTTTCAAATCCGAGCACTTAAAATTTTAATCTCCACACATTTTTACCATCGTAAAACGTAACGAGAGAATAATAACAGTGCGCATGGTTTAACCGTGTCGTACATTATCTCATTTCTCCTCTCAGGAAATCCTCGTGCGAGTGGAAAGTTGAAAGAATTTCCCGCGAAAATCGACGTTTTTAGTCGCGATGACATTCTTTCTATTCACTCGGAGGCGAACATCCTTTTCGAGATGCAAATCGCGGAAAAGCAGCTACAGAAATTACGCAAGGCCAGGTTGGGTCTCCCGAGCGCGCCAGCGACGACGACGACGACGACGACGACTTTCATGGTATTCTCAAGAGTAATTTTACCAGCAATAAAGTTACCGGGCTTGGCAGAGTCCTGCCTTCGGTTACTCTCTCGTGTAAGGACTGATAACGACCAGAGGGACCTTAAGATCGTACCGCGCCCGTTCTACGTTTCTATTCTACTACATTCCATGCACTTTCCGTACCAGCTTCCTGACTTCTTGTGCTACCCTTCGCAAAACCGGGATTCAATTTTCCTGGAAAATCGCGGCTCGACCCTATCGAAAATGTATTTCTCTGACCCGTTTCAAAGCTTCGAGTTCTATATAAATCTTGCGCACGATTTAACCGTTGAGGTTACATTCTGGATCGTATTAAGATTACCGTTCTCATTTAATTATTAATTTATCTCTTAATTTATTTTATTCTCTATTTATTTATATATTTATTTATTTATCTCTCAATAAAGTGATTTCCAATTTGCATCTTAATTATGAAGAAATCCCTTAAATATTCTAAAATAAGTTAAATATTCCTAAAGACTAGTAGAGAATTTTGTTGATTAGATTTTGTAGATTAGATTGATTTTGGCCTGGAAAAACGCGTTGCAAAATGCTTAGGAAAAATGGGGGAGGAAATAAAACGAAGGCAGTGGATAATTAACGTGTCAAGCTTCGGTGGGGTCCCATGGGCCTCCTGGTGGCTCGAGCACCGGCTTGAAACTGTGTCGCGCCGGTGTTACCGAAATCTAGACTAAAGAGGCCAACTGGGAGGTACATACTATGTACGTCCACGCGAAAATGGCACTCACAGCTAAATGCGGGCTATCAAGTGGAGAGAGAATCCCGTCTATGAGAATTTCGCCACCTGGCAGAGAACGACCAAGTCAAATAAATTAATTAAACTACCAAGTACTCGCGATGATTTCGCGAACTGTACCTTCTCGCTGACTGTCTAACAACCGAATAATCAGGTGTATAATCACGAATTGATCAATTTACAAATTATTGCAACGTTAGGAGAAAGTTACATTTAGATGAAATTTCGTTGAAGAAATTTCAAATTGAAAGAGGAAAATGTGGGTTTAATACATCACTGCTATAGGTATTTGGTTACTGGATGGAAATATTTGAGATTCTATAGTATATGTAGAAGGAGAACGCGTTGGAATTCGCGATGGAATTCGGGATAATCAATCAGAAATTTTCCAAGGGTTTTCGAGAAAGATGAAAGTTGGTTGCGAAAGTCAATCTGTGAGGACGAGGAGCTAGTGGAAGGCGAGAGGATGATAATAATAGAAGCACATAGCTGAGAAGATAGTACTCGTCGCATAAGCCAAGCTACGATTTTAATTTTCCGGGGTAATGGGACGCGTAACGAGAGTCGTAACTTGTCGTAATTGGCCTCGGAGTTTGCACCACGAGGCGGCAATCTTGCGGGGGAAGGATCTCCTTTTAAAAAGAAACTTCGTAACGACTGGAATCGTTTAAAATCCTCCTTTCCCCCCTCTCCGGACAATTAAACACTCGCAGCGTAAACAATTAGCTCGAGGAAAAATTAAGAGTTATTTGTCAATGTTTTTTTATAAAGCAATGGATGGAAAATTAGAGGCTAAATTTTAAGAGAAATTTCTTCACTGAACATGACGCTAGACACTCGCGTTAGCAGATTTCGAATTCGGCAGGAAGTTCGCTAACTAATTATGCAATAAGCTTCTTCTTGATTCGCCAGAAACTTGTGTTTGTTCGGACGGAACTTTCAGTCTGCAAGCAATGCGATCGAATCTCAAAGTCGGTACAAATATAGTTAACCAGGTTATGAGCTAGTGAGTTGGTCGGAACGAGGCTGGAATCTTAATGAAGGGTTTCTAACGTAGAAATAGGGTAGTCGAGAAAAATTTGTAAAGAGGATTTTATACCAAAAACTCACTTTTAACCAGATAAAAGAACCTCTGATCTTCTTTTATAATATAAGAAAATTCTGAAAAATATCTGCAAGTTTTCAATCTGAAAACTCGATTCAAAAGATTTAATTTGAATTAATTAACGGATAAATTCTAAGGTAGATTTTATATGAAAAACTTATTCTTAACTGGATATAAGAATCTCTGATCCTCTTTCATAATAATAAGAAATTATAAATATTAAATCAAATGAATTCGAAATATTTACAAATTTGAATACTATACGTGCATATACAATGTGTATTGTTGTCGAATTCTTAGTGGAAACACGACACTCGTTGGAGCGACCCTTATCTAGGCCAATACCTAGAGGCGATTTCATAAACTAGGTCGATCTAAGGCTTCCTAATATCCCAACGACACCCTCTTTTGCTCCGGATCCATTGGATTCCTATAAGTTCTTAGGACAGGAACTCCCGAAGCCCAGAGTATTATGCAAAAATTATGCGGAAGGTTCCGTGGAAGAACCCGGAAAACTTCACTGAGAATATCTCTCTACTATACTTATAAAGTGTATAAACATTCATATATCGCGTCATATATTCACAGAACCCTACCAATTCACATCTAATAGGAAATTGCATAAGAATATGCTTGCACAAATATTCCTGGTTCTCCAATAACACTAGTCTCCCTATTATTAACGCAACCCCTGGAAAAATGACAAGCGAACCATTCCATTTGACCAGAATAAACATTGACGGTTCGCGGAATAAAAAGTTTCGCCATTCCCAATATCAAGTGTCAAAAACCATTTTTATTTTCGAAATAAATACATCGCATTCTCCGACTTTTTAATCTTAATATCTCATCTTCATTTTCTCACTTTATCCTAGTTTATCAAAGTTATTTATTATTCCGAAAAAAATACTCAGATATATTTAAGCAGTATGATATTTCTATTTAAGGATTCGCAGAAGATTTCGAGCAATAAGTCCCATATATTTTCTCTTTCTCTCTCGTAAGGTTCGATGGAGTCTCGTAAAATTGGAGAGATTCGCCTATCGAATCCCTCGGGGTCTCTTCCTGTTTCATCGATATCTCCACTTCCTCTGGCAATACCCCCCCTCCCCCCTCCCCCACAAATATCCCTCCAGTATTCCGATTTCGCTGGCAAAACCTCACCGCAAATCCGTGGAGACGAATTTATTAATCGGCGAATCGTATCATTGTGACACGCATTGAGAAGTCGAAAGCGCACGCGTTTGACAGCGAGGCAACCGACGAAATTGCGAGCTTGCTATAATAAATCATCCATTTGCTTCTGCTATTGACAAGCATGCAGGTAGTTTGGTGGCCGACTGTCCGTTAATGCTAACCAGACGGATAAATGAACTAAATTCGATCTATTTCCCCGGCGAATTATGGCAAACAGAAAATGGCATCAAACCACCTTCCGGGTGTATAATAATCCTTCGATCCATACTGATTGTATATATATATATATATATATATATATATTTATTATGGTTTCGCAATTGAGCTACATTTCGAATCAATCGTTCGAATAGATTCTGAGTGCAGTGAATTGTGAATTCTGTTTCTGTGAAATATTCATTTCTATGCCGAGTGGATCCTTCGATCGTCCTTTTTATTCTATTCGATGTACAAATACAATTGCACGATTTTGCGATAGAACACTGCAAGCTTTTGAGCTTCATCCCGACTTCGGAGGGTAGGTTATTGACTTTCTACCAGTCTTATCTCTACGACGACCCTCATTTCCGGTAGGGCAACGATATACGTTTTCGCCAATAATTTATCCCAAGGCACTTACTCAAATCATACCAGTCGCGATACGCGAACTCTCGCGTATGATTACTCCGTCAATATTCTCCATTAGCAGTTCATTATTCTAATGAATCACGGATAACGATTATATTATCCGTGTCTCTAGAATATCTGAATAATTTACTGTATTATTGTCACAAATTATTTCTTAATCTAATTCGATTATGGTATAGTGATAACGAAATCCATTGGATTATATCAAATGATCGTTGCAGCTGTTAGTGGTATTCGAGGGTATCGTTCGTTTCAGTATCTGTGGCTTTTGCGCTGAGGTCAGGAGCGTTAAGCTGCGCGATGGTAGGAGTGAACAATTCTGCTAACTCGACAGGTCGAAGGGTTAGGGTCAACCGAAATACCTGCGAGGGTAGCGTGCATCCCTGTTGATATATGTGGAACTTTGCTCAACCGTGGTTTACATAACTCCCGCGGAACTTGCTCGTTCGCTTTAGATTATTTCATGTCAGTTACCGTTCTCCCTCTCTCTCTCTCTCTCTCTCTCTTTCTCTTTGCCTCTAGTCGGCGAACCTCCTTTTGCGTTCGGATGAAGCGATCGCTTCTGCAAATTCCTCTTTTCCGAGGCTTGTCACGCTCGAATTGATTTGGCTGCTGCACCCGAGCGAACCAATACCGACTTTTCCCTGAGTCCTTTGCATCCAATTTGCAAGACTGGAATTGGACACCGCGGTTGTCGGATCTCGTGTCCTGTGTCTCGTGTCGTTGCTCTGCTCAGCTTCGTATGGTTCTCAGCTTTCCACTAGTGGTCGTTCAATTCGTAATGGGAGCCTTCACCGACCTGTGTATGTTTCAATTGACGGTGTGGACCTTTGCTCGGTACCTGCGACATTTTTTTATATTTTTCTAATAATTTTCCTTTCATCCTTTTCTGTTTATTCGTCTGACTCTGTTTATCTCTATATATGCATATGCTATATATGCAACATATATGAATAAAGGAACAATATTTCTTTAATGTATCGATTAGATTTATCTGTTAATTTATTTGTTTGTTTGTTTACTCGTAACTCTTTCTCTTGCAAAGATCCCTTTCGCTACTCCCACTCGCACGATTCGCTCGCTCGTTCGCAATGTGAATTATGTTTTCGCGAGGCGGCCTTAAAAGATAGCTTCGACGATGCTCCCGTGAACTTTGCCTCGAAAACCGTATTTCCAGTCCAATCGGAAAAGTTCGCCGCCAAGAAGAATTGCCGAGGGACGATACGAAATTGGAGTTCGAACTTTTCGAGGCTTCTAATTTACGCGACCGAGAAATTCGCTCGAAGTCGCCAAGGTTTTTTTGCTCACGCCCGTCGCGGCGCCTTCGATCCCGTCGGAGAGTTTTGCATCCATCATTAGGAATCTTCCAGTATCTTATTCAATAAACGCTTCTTTCATTCTCAGCACTTACTCAGTGCTCTTTCAATCATATTCAACGAAATCCGTGAAACGAACTTGTGAATCGAACATTTCTCCTGTTACTTAACATTAGAGAATCTTGATTATAAGTACGAAATTACAAGGTAAAAAATTGTTGGATTGCAAAGAACTTCGAATTTTGAGTTTTGATTAGTAAGAAATACGGTTCTGCAATTTTTCGAATAAAACTAGAAGAAATTTCTTTAATTAAATTATAATTCTTTATATATTTAACGTGGATCAGAAAAGTTACACTAATAATTTCAGATGTCTTGGTAGTTTCAGGGGTTAAAGAGATTCATGAAATACAGAGTCAGAACTCTCTCTTTCTATTTTTTACCCTCGAATCGAGTTTCGCAGTGGGGGGGAGGGAGGATTGCCGAATGTCACTGGGAAAAAACTATTATGCCACGAGAGAGGGCCATTTAACTGTGAGCATCACAAAGCCATACTGCGAGGACACAAAGAGCGCTGCCATTCGCGGGCCACACCCTACTTTCGGTGGGGTGTAATGCGTTCGTGGGTTAAAGCACCGCTTTAAAGCGCACTCGCGTTTTCCAGTCTCGTACGAAAATGGCCAATTTATTCGTGCACACCCCTTTCGCCGAGTCGAGAAATCAAAAGATAGAATGAGAAAGATAGTCAGGGATAAATAACGCAGATCGAAAAGTCCCAATAGTTTAGCTGCTCTCGCGACTAAAAGTTAGCTGGTTGGCACGATCCAGAGGTTTACATTGTCGTCGGCCTCGCTGTTTCGTCGTGGTGGTGGTTCAAGGGTAGAGAAGGAGGTCGCGGCCTGTTCTTTATTCGCTTTGCAAACCAAAGAACTGTTCTCGAGTCTGCTCCTTCCACTGTGGTCCCATTTATCAAGGTTCTGATTAATCCACACCTGCCGGGCATTAGCCTCTTGCCAATTTTCCTCAAGGACATTGTACAAGATCCATTGCAACTTCTGAATCTCGTGTAAAATTTTCCCACAAATTTCTTTAATTAACGTTCCAACCGCTTCGCAATTCTAAGCAGCATTTGAATAGGAAATTGCAGTTGAGTTTTTGCAATTCAATTTTTCAGCTTTAAGCAGAGTTTGTTGTCGGAGAGAATAGCTACACGTGAGATTAGAGTTTATAGGATAAGTTGCAGAGGAGATCGATTTTCAGTGTGCAACGGCCGCTCGTTGCTCCAGGCGAATCTCAAAGAGGCCAGAAGCAGAGACTAAAAAATGTGTGCGACCTTCTTTTTTCTACCCTCGCTTTCGTCCGCGACGAGCTTCACCAGTGAAGGGATGGTTGGAAAAATATTAAGGTATCCAGGTCGAATCGCTCTTAAATCACGCCGAAGGAACGGCTTATTCTCATTTTCGAGCCAATCGAATGCACATTCCTCTCGTGACTTCCTCGACACACAAACTCTTTCGCTCTCGCGATGTATGGTATTCGTGGAATTCAATGATATATATTACCTAGAATATAATATATTACAATCGAATACGAATTTTTGTGGAAATTGATTTTTGAGAATGAGTAATACGCCATTTTAAAGAAAATAACACAACGTTAACATAACCACCGTATTTAATAATATAATATTATACGAATTTGCAGGTTTTTGTGTCTTCGTGGAATGGATCTCCGATTCCAAAGGATTAATCATCACCAGAGTGAAGGTAATCGATTTTCTCTTAACCCAGAAATTAACTAATATCTACAAATTGCTAATATTTCATTCGAAAACCACAAAATAGAAGATCTACGCTATAATAAATATTGAGCTAGTGCCGTTTAATAATAGCTAGCTCGCGCATACCTATTTTCTTTTCGCGGAAAATTTATAGACGATTCGCAGTAAAGTCCTGGTCAGGAGAATTCATGGAGCAGAAGTTTGTTATAATAGCAGTGAAATACGAGGCTGTATTACAGTTTGCACCTTAATCCTCTTTGTCGTGTCTTTATCTCGGCAGACCAGCACTCGAGGTCTTCGATTAAAGTCCACTGGGGCCGTTAAGGGCAATTCTCTCGGCCGATGCCCAGTCGCAGACCTTATCTATCACGAGAAATCCTTTGGCCTTCGCTCTCGTTCGCCCAGATACGTTCAAAGATGCATTTACTTTCTTTTTTTAAAAAAACTATAAACACTTGTAACAAAGTATCCGTTGTCTCTCGTCAATTACTTAATCAACAAATATTTAAAACTGTGTGATTCGAAGGCAGTCAGTTTTCACCGTGAAATTGGTGGGTTGAAATTGCGACAAAGTGGAGAAGCCAACTTTTCCCTCGACGGACGATTGACCGGCATCTTTCGGTAAATAAACCCTCTAATTAGACCATCCAGTCGAATGAAAGAGGTTTCAAGTCGCAGCGAGTCTTCCGTACAAATTTCTCACCATCCAAACGAGTTTCCCGTTCTTCGAGCAAAAGTTCCACCGATTAATTAATTTCGTGTTGGGGAAGAATCGTGCTGTTGCTGAAAAATTTATCGCGGTAAGAATAAGGATGAAAAAGGGTGTGAAGAAAAAATTTTTAAGCACACGAGAATGAGGATTATTTATTCGGTTGACGCATGCTACAGATTTGCAAGAGTATGTTTTATGCAAGAGTCGATGCGTGAACGGAGTACAGTAGCCGACGAGTGGTGAATTAGGGTCGCTGATGAAAATTTAATATTGTTTCGTGGTATTCGCGAACATTTCTCCTCTCGCAATTTCTACTTCTGCTTGTTCGAGTCTATCCAATTACGTACACTCGACTGGGAGGCCTTACTTTAATTGCCGCGAGTAAAATACCCATTGAATTATGTTTCAATTTGGGAAAAAAATCTCTGCTCCTCCCACGCGGACCCTTCAAATTAAATAGGAGGACTGAGCAACACTTTAATTAGCGAATTTGTCCAATTAACTTCCTGGAAGGGTGCCCAAAGGGGGAAGTCAGTACTTTAGTCGCAAGATAAAAGAAACCTCTGCGCATACATACATCGTAATCGGTCTTCAAAGAGAAGAATCTATCGATTGAATTAATTTTCCTGATTGATTTAGACCACTTCAACATTCAGAATATTCCAATTAAATTAATTATCCTTTCAGCCAATGAATATGGTATTGATTTATGAGACTAGATAACTATATGTATAATATAATTATCGAAATAGGATAATTTTGATGATAATTCTTCCAAATAAAATAAGTTTAATAATAAGGTAATCTGTAAATACGTGTTTAGGTTTTATTAAGTTTTATTTATACCTGGCGTATCCAGCGTTAATGAGGCACTAAATTTCTTAGCAGACCGACGAATTAACTCGCACAGCATGTATTTTTGCCCGAGAGTCTCTCCTAGCACCCTTTCAGAGTTCGGAGCTAAGAGTTAGGGCTTTTCGAATCACGCGCTGTAAATCATAGGTTGCGTTCTACGCGAGTTAACTTCAGCATTAGCTTTCTATTCCACTGCAAGAGCCTATTCACTTCAGCTATTTTACGAGCACCCACTTCCGTTACGGTTATCGTCGTCTTTTACTCTACAGGTTGATCCTTAATTACGTGTCAATGCTGCGGTCACTGGGCTCCAGATAACAACCTGGAGAGTGGTCATATTTCTCTAATCCGATTATGTTTCGAATTCAGAAATTGCAATCCCAACATCTTCGCCAAAAGCACAATTCTGCAATTCTCAATTTTCCAGATACAAAAATAAATAATTAAATAATTATCTTGTCGAATGAAAGAGGGAAAATATAATATAAAGAGAGTTAGAGAGAAACTTTAAGAAAAGTTTGGTAGGTTTAAAATTAGTTGCAATAATAAGAGTTTTTTTATTCTGCGATTTTGAATCAATTTCATTGTTAGGAAGCTTAGAGACACGTATTTCAATTTGGCTGATGGCCTAGGTTGCGTATGTTCCTACTGTACAACGTGTACTTTGGGATCGCACGCATCAAAGGGGTTTGTGTTAGCCGCATTTCGTATTTGCTAACGCGACTGAGAGCCTCGACTATGTACAAGCTGCGTCTACACCCATTTTCACCCATTTACGCCTATTTCCACCCATTTCGGCACCTTCTCTGTCTCCGCTTCTCTCGCGTAAGACCTGGGAGCTTGTCGATCATGAGCTTCGTCGCTAAACACATTTACACCCTCTCTGCATTTCTCGAATCCTCTTCGGGCCACAAACTAATTATTCACGAGTTAGCGAATTATTCGCGAAACTCCGACTAATATATCACTTTAAAAAAAGCAATGAAACTAAATGGGATGAATAATGCTTGAGTGGAGCGATATTGTTATCTTGTTACACCTTTCTCTTCGAACTTTACATCAACGAAAGGGTTAAAAAAAGTAGCTGCTCTAAAGTACCAATTTTTCACTGGTTTAACGAGATTTGCAATCTCGGAATAAATTAGCGTGCGAATGATGCTTAAACTTCCTTCGCGAATTAGGAGGAAGTTGAGAAATAAGTAAAATAATTCTTTTTTATTATCCAGTCTAATAATTTCGGTCTTGAATAAATTGAAGCGAGAAATTTAAATTTAATAGTTTCCGATTTAGATAAAAATTGGAATATACTTCCTCCTAGTTGATTATTATCAATTATATTCCGCACTAAATTCGTATCTCGCTAGTTTGGCGATGATAAAGATCGTTAAATCACGGGAAAGTTTCATTCGAGGATTAAAAGTGGCAAACTGTTTCTCGCTGCGATTCATCCCTCTTCTGACGGATGAGAGCAGCCGACGGAGAGGCAGACTTTCGGTGGAAAATTTCAAGTTATCCTGGGGCGCAATTTTCAAGGGGTGAAGCGGTTGCGTACCGCTCGAGAGTGTCGGATTATGTTCGTCGCGTTGAGGGTAAGTAGGATTTGTAACTTGTTGCCCGAATGCTTCGCAAATTCTATCGTTGTATTCTCCATTTCGGAATACCAATATCGGCTTTGTTCTTGGTCATTTTTCCCTTGGAATCGAAACTCTGTTTTTTCGACAGCCGCGCAAGCAATTTTCTGCTCAGGATCGTTGAACGGAAAACACCAATGGTAAAATTTAATAAGCGACAAATTCTGTGGAATTAGATTCGCTAATTTCGTCTCGATTTTCGAAGTGTTTAATATTTTCCAATCGGATAGTAATTTCGACGATATAAATGCGAATTTACGAAGTAATTACTCTGTATAATTTACAGCTGACCACTTTAACGTCATGTCAATATTGACCGAAGAGAACAAACGTTATACGCCACATCGTAAATCAGTTACAAAATGGTCTGCTATGATCTTTCGATCGGTGGGAATCAGTGGAACGCAAAAATCCACGAAAAATGTAATCAATACGTTGAGAATTACGAGGGGGAATTCCAAGCACAGGAATTTATATGATGTGTCATAAGTATTAATTTCCGAGCATCAGCTCAATGAAATCTGACGAATAAAGCAATTATGTCCTACACCCTTTAATCAATCGTCTCTTGTACCGAATAAAAAGTGTCAATGTAAACACATATTTCATCCCGCATCGTTAATCATTACGGGAATCCCTTTTTTTCTGCCGAAAGAAGCAGCATTATTGCGGCGTTGCTGGCCACATCAATAGAAGAGCGACTGATAAAATTCGCATAAATCTTATTATTGGCAGCGTTATCATCAAGGGCAGCAAAATCGCCGCAGATAGTGTCACCATTGAAGTTAGTGTCGACAGCAATGACCACGATTGCTTAACGCACATTTTTCGGTCCTAAAAAATCGTTACGTTTTGATTGCGCGAGATGTGGCAAGGAAATCGCAAAAATAAATCCATCGAATAGTCACAGGAATTGATCGAATACAGCGTAAACCGCATTGGTCGGGGGATCAGGGATTTGTATTTCGTTCGGCTTCTATATCCCCAACAGCGACATTAATCGCATGCGGGAACTCGCGAGGAGGAAGAGCAACAGAAATTCGCATTTCGAGTGAAGAGAGATAGGTATTCATACTATTCATTGAAAAATCAATTCAACGGCAGCATTAAACACTCGGCGAATGGTTATTAAACACAGGTCGCAAGTGCGGTGCTAGGAATTTCTAGCGTCATCTCTCTCTCTCTCTCACTCTCTCTTTTGACTAACGAGCCTCGGTTGCCTTCTGAATATGCATGTGGATTCTCCCGTCGCTTTATCCTATTCCACTCGATGCACAACCATAGAATACATCCCTGCCAAAATTTTCCCTCGCGAAGAATCCATTCAACGATTCTCTCTCTCTCTCTCTCTCTCATTCGTTCTCCTTTGAATCACGAATTTCTCTAAAAAAATAGCTTTAATTCCTGAAATATTTCTCATATTAATTATCAATTTTTCTGATAGCAATCGTAGCTTCTTCTCATTCATCCGCGCGAATTCCACTGATTACTCGTGAAGTATAGAGAGGCATTTTGATCGCTTGTTATTGGGCCACTCCATACCTCTATAGCATCCTGTTGACCAATGATAACATGCGTGCAATTTCGACTGATCGATTGCTATCGTAATTACGGATACCGCCAAGCTGGCAGTTTAAACAAGAGAAGTGAGCTATGATCGTTTCGAATCAAACAGTATCATCGCTACAGTTATGATGTAACGTTATTTCAACAGTGTATCGAATAACTCTTTCGTTCAGTATGTAACAGGAAGTGAGGTAGTAACGTGTCTAATTAAGCGAGTTGTAAAAAAAATAGAAAAATAATTCACGGTAAATTGTTAGCGAATGGAACTCGAAATAAGAGAATTAATAATAATAATAATTCTTGGTGGCATTCCCTCGTAGAATTCGTTGATTGGATTGCGGTGCCTACACATCTGTGACCGCGCAATAATTTAAATGCCATTGCAGCGTCATCTATATTCGCACACATTGCTATTTTATTACGCGAACTCGAATCAATCAGTGAAGCCAATTAATGGATTGGGCAGGATGCAAATGCCAAAGCAGTTTGACTAAAATTGCATCTATCACTGAAAGCAACGACTGGTTGACGTATCTCGCTAAATATTAACTAATTCTTTTTCGGTTGTGGTTCAATTGGTTGCTCGTTTCTCGGAAACTACCGCATGAGTAATGGCATTTCATAAAACTTCCGACGACTAAATTGCTCGGCTTCTTCTTGGTTCGTAATTAAATTTCCCTGAGTTTCGAATAATCTCATTTGCAAGAGACTCTCCACGGAAACTGGTGCTACCAGCAAAAACCAGGACCTTAAATCTGCCCCAGTTTTGTATCTGTTTTGCAAATGTGTATTCGGATTCTGTCGCTTTTGTCTCCCGTGAGATTAAGTGTCTTCTTAAGGCTGAACGACTTCGTCGTAGATCGTAACATCGTCGAAGGAGAATTGTACGATAATAATCGTTTGTTTTCTCTTTTTAAAATGCTTTTCATCCGGCTCCAAAGTGTCATCGTTGACTTTAGATTTTTAAAAAGATATTTTTAGAATACAATTTTCTCATTCCTCCACCTAACTTTTAATTCTCAGTCTCACAGGAATAAGTAATCATTATCAGGGATGTCAGTTATTATTTATTGGTGAAATATCTTTTGTGTTATTATCCAAAGTTTGTTGAAGGAGTTTTGCAAAATCCTCTTTGCAAAGTTTTCCCGATCCAAAGTAAAAGGCGTCCTAAACGTATTTCAGGATAAAAGCGGCAATGAAATTATCTTCTCGTCAGAGTATCGCAGCAGGAAGCGAAGCCAGATGCCGCGGGAATCTGACAAACTTCCTTCGAACCGGAGAAGATACTTGACAAATTAATATCGTGCTGGAATGGCTTATATCCCCGAATCGGGCGAGATTTACGCGCGGCAAGAAGTAGATCGGAGAATCGAGTACTTTCCAAGAATTATTGCCACTATATCATCGACGATGTCCCTTCCTCGGTTTCTCAGTTACAGCTGTTCTCCGCGAACCATTGATTTTTACGATAAAATATAGCGACAGTTCCTTTCCGCTGCAAATGCGAAATTGTGATCGCAAGAAAAATTCTGTCCTGAATCGAATGAAATTCTTGCCGATTTTTCTAAACGACAACTATAACGTCTACCTATGACTCGTAATTCAAATTCTCACATTTTCAACAGTAAACCTAGAGTATTTGAAAATCATATGCAAATTTTATAAGAAGGCCAGATACGAATGATTCAATTGTTAGAAGAAAATTATGGAAAATGGAATTGTTCTATTTTCATGAATAAATTCATTTTGAAATGAGAATCTATGGCTGCAATTTTTCACGTGAAAATGGGAAAAACCTCTCTGGATTCTTATCATTCCCCTACTTTGGTGACTGGTATCGATATTGCTGCTGTTCGAACAATAGAGACTCCGAATGATCTCTCGTACCCCCTTTCTCTTCTTCCGATTGTTATCGGGAACGTGGGTGTAGGTATTAAGCTAAAGCTATTCTCCGATACACGGGCCCATTCTAAAGTGATTGCATCGAGGATCTAGCAGGAGGAATAAAGTTCCTACGTAAAATCGAATATTACATTACTAAAGCATTTCCAACTCGCTTTGCTTTATTCCTCTTGCCAATTAGCAAAAATGGACATACATTCGTACATTGCAAATATGCTTGGTAATCTTCAATTGCTTCCTATTGGCAAAGCAAAAAAAAAAAAAGGATTTCGTGCAATAAATCGATGTAGAAATGGAATTTCATTGTACCAGCGGATTGTTCGAGAAGGAAATATAATAAAAGGATGTTGAATTCCGTAGCAGGACGTCTATACGTATGTCGTATTGTAGAAAATTCGAAGGAACATGAAAGCTGGTTGCACGCGATATTCAGGCCACGCTATGCGAACTTTATTGCAATATCGACGGATAGGCGGCAGGCTATCAGGCTTGTAATAATTGCTTCTAAAAATTGCAAAAGCCCTTTCCACTATCCCGCAACTGTGCCGCTCTCTCGATTCGATCGGAGTCCATCAAATGCGGTGAACAAAGCCACTCTTCTCAACAGGTTCTCCTCTATTAATTGCATTCTTAAATAATCTAACATTGCAATTGAGTAGAATTAGAAATAAACCAACTCTATAAAATTGCTCAGGTAAAAATGTTTTCCTCGAAATTCAAAAAGAAGCACAATAATACGGTAAATGTGCTTCGATATTTCTTGAAGATCATAGAAATAATAGTTTTCAATTATCGGCTCTTATGAGTATGTTTTTCCAATTTTAAGAAAAAGTCTCTTGGCGATCGTTAAAAGGCTTAAAAATCGGGAAACATTTTTGAACCGATCGAAAAACAGTTACTGAAGGAAGCATCGCTAGTTTCCGTGATACAAGTATCGAAGATTTCTGCAGTGCAAGCGATTCTAGTGTCCTCCTCGATTGGTGAGAGCTTTTTTTCCAGCTAGAGGATAGTGATGGAGAGGGGTAGTGAAAAGGTAAGCCAAGGAGTCGGACTGGGGATTATCTCGTAGTGCATTGGGTTTGTTGGCGGAGCGATTGCTCTGGGGGAGAGAAGCGGCAGCGGAGTTCCATCGTTGCAGAGGGATTTATATTGCGGATAAAGAGAAATTGACAACGACGAGAGTGTAGCGCGCGCAGTCAAGAAGACGTTCAACGAAGATAGAGACAGAGAAATAGATATATATATATATATACATATATGTATGTATGGAATAGATATAGGTGTATACGTGTATATAGATGATATTGCCCGCAGCTGCATGCGCTGAGCGTTTGTATTGTCCTCCCATTGTGTTCGGGTACACACCATTCGCCTTGTCGACGTAATATGAAATGCCACGGTGAAATATGGCCAGCCAAAATTTACCAACCTTAGAGCAAAAGTTCTGCCCAGCGAAATCAAGAGGAAAAAGCTCTACGTTAACTCGGATACTGCGAAAACATCCACACTCGCGAAAAGAGCAGCGGATTTCTGGTTAAATTTTTCCTTCCTTTTTGCATAGACTAATTCTCCTGACAAATTAAACCCCTGCAAATGAATGTATCGCACTCTCAGTTTAAAAAGTGACCTAATTCAAAATCATGAAAGTTTCATTGATCGTTATCTAATTATTAATATGTCCTCTTGATGTACCGATTTAATTGATAAGATCAGATTTAATTTAATGTTATGGGAATTAGATAAACATATGAAACATGGTGGAGAATTAATAAGAAGCTGAATACTGCTGGAAACAAATTGAATAAAGCAGGAGAAATAATTACACGTGTCTCACGTAATCTCTTCTTATAATTAGTAGCTAAAGTGGAGCTCTTGGTAGAGTGGAGTTGGAATGACCAGTGACTATAGTGTGAGCTTGAGAGAGCATGCTACAGCGAACACCCTGCGAAGAAGAAGCTCAGCTAGCTTGAATATACAACAGGAAACCAGGACACTGGATCCGTGGGTCTTCCGGATTCCGGTGTCAAGGCATATAGTCGTGTCCACTTGCGTCCACGTTTGCAAACACCTGTCCCTGCTGCATGCCTCGAGTTAGTAAGTCAAGTGGTTCGTTCTCTCATTATTACCTTCCACTCGAGCCCTTATTAACACTGGCGACTACCACCCTTAGCGAAACTGACGCTTGGCACGTTCTTCCTTGCTCAAGTGAATCTTTTCGAAAATATTTCACCCTTCTTTCAATTGACGATACACAAAGAAAATTCGGTATTTTTTACTCGATCGTTGAAAATAATTCTTAAGCTTAATAAATACTTTAATGCGCTACATTTTTTAAGCTTTTTTTTTAGGGTTTATGGTCGGTCGTCGATTAATCGAATGAGCGATAATGAGTAAACGAAATAATTAAAATTGTAGGATGAATTGATTTCAGAATTGAGAGACACTTAAACGAAGAGGATAAACATTTTTCGGGAGGAATGGAAGATAGAAAGAGTATGAGAGAGGGTTGCTACTCCATTGTATCACCAGTGCACGTTACCCAGACTCTTTGTGCCCGTATTATTCGCATTCGCGTTCGTAGCGTAGACACAAAGACAGCACACAACCGTGAAAACAGTCGCAGTCTTTGTCCTGGCGGTCTACGTCCCTTCAAGAATAATGGTTGCCAACCGTGGAAACGTTTACAGTGGTGGCACAATGCACCGAGAAGCAAGCGTCTCCCCTCCTATGATTATTAGAATCTTATCAGCAATTATTCTTGAATGCGCTCGACGTAGTTCTGCGAATTTTCTACCTTCACCGCTTTGATTTGACTCTGAATCCTACAAACTTTGTATTTCCCACGTAAAATTATTCATTTCTAACGGAAAATAATTATTTAGTATTATAAAATGAAATGCTACAATGTTGAAAATAATTACACGATTTATCAACATTTTCTTTTAATTTAGTTTCGAAATAAACTTAAATTCTTTATGAAGATTTTTAACCTTTTTTAGAATACTGGATTCAGGCATGAAATTTAAGTAATAATAAATCAATAAAAATGGAGGAAAGTTGTGAAACTATGGTTAAATTTGAATGAAGTATTTTTCAGGAGATATACCAAGGATCCTTCCAAAACCCAGACGTATCGATTTGTTGGTAAAAAATGCTAAGTACTTTAGGGGTGGTAGAAGAGTAAAAGTCGCGACATCGTTCCGAGGGAAACAAGATTCTTTTAACTAGTTTCGAGAGGGATAAAAAAGTTAGGGGCATTTTGACCGCAAAGGACTGCCTAATGAGTATTGCCTGGGGTAATGTGCGTACGTCTAACAATAGTTGCTGCAATTACCCCGGTTTACCATTCTTTTTTACTTTTCTCTCCCTCTATTTTCGTCTCTTTATCTGTAAAGCTATTAGAAAGAAATTAAAGAACATTGTGTAGCTCTCGGAAACTTGAGTGGTGGAATTTACATACCACCTTAGCGTGCCAGCAAAAACGTTTGTTCCATTGTTAGATAAATTAAGGCCTTTCGAAAGTCGATTCTTCATATTTTTCACTCCTCTTTCAATTCTATCTTTACAAATCTTCTTTTCAATAGTGTACGAATTTAGATTTCGAAGGGAAGGATAAGTAATTTATTTAAATTTTATCTCGCAAATTAAGTGAATTAAGCTATTCAAATTGATACTATTAGAGTAGATTAGATTAATTAACAAGAAAATAATCCTACGAGTGTTAAGGTGATTCTACCTCCAGAAACTTGTGATACATAAATCCTGCATAAATCCTGTCACGCGAAATTAATTCACTTACAAATCAAGCCGCTTGCCATGCGAAGCTACAAAATTTATTAATCCCACAACTTTACTAGCAGCTCGGCAGTAGGAGTTCGGATTCGCGTGTGTTAATTTCACTGCAGTTGGGTTAACTTCACAAGTTAATTCGAAATTAATGGCACATTGAAACTACAGTCCGATCGGTACAATTATCCCGATGCAAAAGTCTCCCTCGTTTGATTATCTCGTTGGCGATCGCGCGATTCGACTCATTGATCCAACTATACTATATTGCAACTTTTTATTTTCACCATTCGGCGAGTAATTTTTATTCCAACAATTACCAACACTTTTTACCTCAATTTCGCGAATAATTCGTTTAAATTTCGAATCAACTTTGAATTGAACGAAAATGCACTGGAAAAGGAACTGTCAGAATCCAGTTGCGAATACCAACTGGTGCAATGCGATACTCATACGTAATGCATGACGCTCTTCTCGGAGAACATAGAATATTTGTTAAGATGCCGGTTGCATTCTTCGCTTTCTGTGTTCCTTGCGAATACCTCGAGTACGTATGTAAATCAGATCGCGGATTCACAGTTGTCTGTCCAGCTCGTTCGTCACTGTCGCCGACGATTCCGTACTCCTGCGAGTAGGTAGCATTAGTGTCAACGTCAACGTCAGCGACGACTTAATACTATCGGCGGTGCAATTATTTCTCAAGTGCGAGCACGAGGCTGCATTAATGTTGCCAGTATCTAGAATACTTCTTCAATGCGTCACCTCGCAATTCTTTCGCTCTCGGCGTCGTTAACACCTCGTCGGACAATGCTTCTTGCGCGAGAAGAATTAATTAGCTTCGAGTCTCTAAACGTGACTCTTTCAAAATCACTATTTCCATCCTATTAATTCTTCAATTTCACTATTAATTGAATCTATTGATCTAATAATTGATCTAATATTGATCTAATAATTGTCTTAAAGAAAGAAACAATAGCTTCGATTGTTTCACTGTTTAGACACATAATTTCTTTTCCCGTCAATAGGATAAAACAGCTAATTTACTCGGATGTCAATTTTCTCGAGAATCGTAGGAATCTAAGGGAATCATTGGCAATGTGAGAAAATCAACAGAGAGAGAGAGAGAACAGTGGAGATAGAAGCGCGGTCGATTATGCTAGTGTGTCGATTGTGGTTCTGCTTGTGTGTGGCTTGTGCCTGAAGCGTGTAAATACGCTTAACGCGAGCGTAATTTACATCTGTCCTCGGTGGCAAAGGGTTAAAATCAATGAAGCTCCGTTTCTTGCGGTAACGTTACAGGGCACCGGGAGAGCGTTCTTTCACGGTTACCTTGTCGAATTAGCATTTTCACTGGGGACTCACTACCGGTGCTCGGTATGCTTGATACCACGGAGATTTACTACTCCGGTATCCTGTCTGCCAGCAAGCTCCTTTGCCACCGTCCTTCGAGAAACGATCGTTTCTTTGCCGAATGCATGCGAAATCCTTCGCCTTCCCCCACTCTTCCGTTCGACTGATTTGTTTTACCGATTCGCTGCATCGTTAATTTTACTCTTCCCCCTTTCTCCTCTCTCTTTCCATGTCTTGTCAGTGACCCACTTTCTTCGTGGGTTGACTGGTTTAAGCAACTTGGTCTATCTGCTTCTCCACTGTCGTCGAATCTGCAAATCTTTGTCGCTAACCGAATGCCAGATGGAATCCAATTGCACGTATGCATCGCTAGAACACAAATCAGGATTTTTAACCAAGTAAGATATCTAACCTGAAGCTGATACTACTATCAACACAACGCTTCGCGTCCTTCGATTAATCAAAATCGTAATATTAGCTTCTGATTAACTTCGCTCGCGGCACGTTATTCCGAGTTTATTATTCTCTCGGATTATGAACCGATGTCACGTCAAGAAATCATAACACACGTGTCACGTATGAAATCCCCAAGTTGACCTCATTCACCGATTTAATTCAATTAATCAATTCTCTTCTACATTGCTCACTTTCAAATAATTAAAAAAGTATTTCTCTTAAAAGTCTCGAATGATTCGTGTTTCTTTGTACGATTAAAATTCAAAAAAAGAAAGATTTTGGAAAAATCTATTTCCGCCACGTTTGTCAACGAGCAAATATTCTGCTATTCCAAGCTCATCGCGAGGAAGTAGATCCGTCTGGAGGTAGGATGATCGAAACGCGAGTGTCAGCGCCAAAACTGGGCTTTTAGCTTAAAAAAGCGTCGCACAGACAAAGTAGAATAAAAGAGGGGGGGCTGAAAGCGAGAATTTGCAGGGTGGATTTTCAGGTAAAAGTCAAAGAAACAGTGGGGTGAGAAGAGCTTGTTTCCCGAATGGAATTAGACCTGTCTTTTCTCCGAGTACGTTTCTGGGGTAGTTCACGCGAAACGGTGCTTTCTGTGAAATAATAAAACTTCCTGCACGGCTCTGAAACACTCGTCATTCCGCCTCTCTACTCTTCCCTCCCCTCTGCTAACTAAATTCATTCGAAATATTGGAAAACGCGAATTTGACGGATTTATCTGATTTCCTTTGCAATCGCGATTTAATCTTGTTTTTATTCACGAACAGCTGCTCGGAAAGTAGTACATGGGGTTTCGCATAACAACCGACCCCAGTAGTACAAGTCAATCATTCCATCGGCCGGTGCTAAGAACTCGAATTTCGCTTAATTCCACTAGCTCATTTTTCAATAATAAATTCCCATTGACAAACTGAACATCTAGAGAATCCAATACTCCTTTTTAACAATTGTAATACTAATCGAAATACTCGATTTTATCGGAACACAGCGGTCCGTGTGCCGGACTCTATTCAAAATACAAACAATACTAGTTTTCAATGGGACTTTTATGCAGGATAGAAACCACAATAGTTCTTCTATCGAGGGATAATAATAAATAGGGACAATGGCTATGTGTCCAGGTGGAAAATGGCCGGGGCGAAATGGTCGCATTGGTTTCTATGGCTACCCGAAATCACGTTGCACGACTGTCAGTCTGTGCCAGTCGTGTGTTCGCGTTCCACTCGAACTTCGCAGTAACTTCGGCGAGCTAACAGCTCCCGATATTGCGCTATCGAGTGGCCGTAAACAGTGTGAGCACGCTGTAGTGCTCAATAATGCTTCGCCTTTCGTTTCGTTTCGCTTGTTTCGAACACTACTGGAATCGGCGGTTCGCCGACCACCGGTGAGGGGAAAGCAGAAAGAGCGCGGAGTTCGCTCGTTCGAGACAGCAGAAAAGATATTGGCTTGAGATAGTAGGACAACGAGAAATAGTTTTACTTAGGATAGGCTTCGAATTCCCAGGTGAAAACATCGCACGAGGGAAGAAGCCTGGTGGGATTTTCTAGTAGAGATTTTCCTGGTGTTCGACTTACTGTACCTGTTAAAGGAGTCGAATAACTTCGGATGTTTTGGTAACTCGAAAATCAATACGAATTTATAGCTCTGTTTCTCTATTTTTATATCGTTCTATTTCTTCTATACCATATTATTTATTGGAATCTGTTTAACCAGGAAATGTAAAATAAAGTAAAATAAGTAAAAAAATATATTTTTGAATGATATTATAATAGAATGGTTGTCGAGATTATTCGATAATTATTAATATAATGAGAATTAATGAAAGAAAAGTGGTTTTATTAAGAGGTTTTAGGAATTTTTAAATAAGAAGAATGTTAAATCTTGGAGGAAAATGAAAGAGGATTGGGTAGTGGAAATCTAATGCGATTATGAATCTTAGATTCTAAGCCGCTAAAAGGGCAGATTGTCATTTAGCGGATTCAAGGGGTTAATTAGGTCATATTATGCGAAATATGTTCGAATGGTGGGTTTGCTTTGTTAGAAGTTGGTTTATTCCAATGGAAAGCGCGAGTTAACCTGTTGTGAACACAAGTTCCGAACACGACTAACTAGGAGGCAATTACCAGAAACGTTACGTTTCGAGTCCACGGCGTAAGGGAAACCCACAAATTGGGAGAGTGCTTCAAAGATCCTAGTGGTTGCCTGAGGACTTTATCGCCACGAATCTTCACTCATTATCTCTCCGTCTTTCTGTACCATCAGCGTCACACTAATTGTAAGGTTCAAGTGTCACAGTGACAATGATTCTTACGTCCTATTGCTACATACTAAACGATTTCCGGTTCCTTTGATCCCGTTGGATCACTATTTGCCTCTCTGGAACGTTAATTCGAAGCTGAAGAATTACGTCGTCGTTAAAGAAGCTTTTCGCAAATTTTTGGATATCTTTAAATTCTTTTCTAATCACTTCTGTATTAGTATCTTAGCTCTGAAGATTTTTCATTATTCTTGTATGAGGATTTTTGAGTTGTTTTTGCAAATGTATTCACGATCAACAGGAAAAAGAAGGGAAAAGGCTGAAGAGTAATTAAAGTGCTGCGATATCCTCTTACTAATCACTGAATCGTGGATTAGTCGCTGGGGAAAGAATTACACAATGTTAGTGCTGCGATTGTCTTTCGGTTTTCCTTCGATCTCAAAAGGCTCTGTCGAGACAGATGGAATCAAGACAAAGCTTAATGAAGAAGCAAGCTTCGGAAAATAAAAAGTCGGCGACTACTAGCTTTCAAGTCAGGTTCGGTGGTTATTAAGAGTCCGCATCGCGAAGCTAGGCCAGTTGCTATCTGGAATTCGGTATATCCAAACTATTATATTTCCGAAAAAGGAAAGAAGAGAGACTCTTCTCTATTTTATCTCTCGAATTCGAAATGTCTCAGCTCGAATTTCTGTTGGTAGCCTTTTTTTCCAACCAGTCATTCGATCGCGTATTCTCAAATTTCCTGGGTAACGATTTTGAGTATAAACAACAGCTGTTTCGCTTAAAACATGGGATCGATATATCGGTTTAAATATCTTATTCAAAATATTAAGCGATTATTTTGAAGGACAAGATGAGAAATTACATGAATTTTCTGTTAATAATTCCTGGGTCGTTCGTAAATCACGAGAGAGACGATTCATTCGGATGGGAGCAAAATTAGTATTTGCATAAGTATCCGCAAACGTCGCGATAATTCGTCCGATAAAATAGTAGCATTAGCGGGCGAGTCGTAGGTAAGTTCCGAGGTATAATAATTTCAAGCGGAGAAACGTAAAGCATGTGAAGCACTCGAGAATCGCGAAACGATCGCACGTTGGGAAATATATTATTTGGCGGGTCGTGAGCCGAGTGCATTTAACATAGGCTGAAGAAGGAGGGGTCGAGCTCGACGAAAGCGTAGGTTTTGCAGTGTTAGTTACAGTTGGCAGATATTGCCCGAATGCACCGAGGTAGACTGACCTCGTAACCATTTCGACTAAACGTCGTTCGATAAACCCGTACTGTTCTCTTAACGACCTTTGACTTTACCTTTATCATTCCCTATTGATACATATACTACCTTCTCACTTATGAAACTATCGCCCGTGATACAGAGTCACGGATCAAAGAAAGTTTCAAATACAACATATATTCTTTATCGTTATCTAAAAATTCGATTAAAAATTCTGAATTTAATCGATCTATATTCGTTCAATTTATTACTTTAATTTTTTATTTCAATTTTCCAACTTAAGCTATTGACAAGGTTTATGAAAAGTTTCAGGCATTTCCGGGGTGTGTTGAAAAATGCAATTTTTTTGCAAAATATTAATCGGAGTAAACTGATATTAAACATTCTCTTTATGTATCGATTCTATTACCACTCGGCACTCGACTCTCCACTCTCGACACTCGATCCTCGATACTGGACACTACTCCTCGCCACCGCACAGGATTCCACTGTGAGGGGGACTCACCAATGAGCATAATTGTGGAAAGAGCTGCGCGGCACGCGAAGAGAAAATCCGCGGTTCAGAAGCGAAACCAATTGAAAAGGGACTCGTGTGGTTCCGTCGAGTACATTACATATATTCAGTATGCTCTAGATCGTAAGAAGCAGGAATTCTCTTGGTTGATCCACTGATGAATTGAACCTCGCCACCGAAGTACTGACTAACGAGCAAAAACTGGGATTTTACGAGTTTAATTCGATTTAATTGAGCGGGAGAGAGAAGAAGAACTGGAATGAAGTTGAGAATTGTTTTAGAGTTAAAATCTGTGCAAATGAGAACTCTTCCTATAGGTATTATTATTTCCTAACTCTGTTCTATTTTTTCCAAAAATAATCTCAAAACATATTCCAGGAAAATATTCCTAGTATTAAACTTTATTCTAATAAATTATTTCGATAGAATTTAAGGATCAAATGAAACTCTACCTGATTATTCGATCGAATTATTTAGTTCTATGTGACAACGAGTTGGGAGGAAATTCTTAGGAAGACGAGTGGAAAATCGAGCGGCAAATTCGTTCTTCCATAATTGTTCCAGTATCAAGAGCCTGACACCTTAGAGAAAATGTGGAAAGTGGTGAGCGTCGAGCCATGATTGTTCGTAATTTCATTTCGCATCGCGGAATCTTAGTCAGTCTTCTCTTCACCGAGAAAGAATTCTTTCTATGAAATTCTAATTGGGAGAATTTTCCGCGAGTTACTCACTACGGTGGATGATAAAGGTTGAAGAAGACGAGCGAGGAGGAAAATAGGAGAAGAAAAGGCTTGCTATCTCTTGCCTCGCTACTGTTCTCTTCTTGGGGTCATAATTTCGCGACACTTGAAGAAAACTCGCCTGAATATTTCTATCTCGTGAAAGGGTGAGTACTCGTGGCAAATAATACACCGCAATTTGGTTGCGATTCTTCTAAATCCTTATTTGCATTTATCACGAGGTTGCAATTATATCTGCGATTGTCTTCGCGAAAATTGATCAGGAGCATCATTAAAAACAACAGGATCTTAGTATAGATTAATTGAAAATACGTCGATTTTTCTTTAACCTCTCAGAACTTTAGTAACATTATCCGCGGTTGAAGCTGAAAATAAAGAGAAATCCTTACAACAAGAATATCGCATTGTGCAGAATTTTAAAATTAAAAACCCGATAATAGGATTAATTAATAGCATATCGAATATTGCGAATAAAAAGGTACCGCAGTAAAAAGTAAGAGGATTAGTTCGGTAAAATTAAGTTGGATCAGAGTCAATATTGAGGGTATTTTATTAAATAAAATAATTTCATCGTGAAGAGTATAATTCTTTCGGTCGAATGAAAAGCGAATTTCCTCACTGAATTCTTATTACAGAGTTTTCATTGTGATTGGAAAAATTGTGTGGGGGAAAGATTTGAGGCTAGCCACGATTTGGTTATTCGAATCGGAAAATGGATTACTGAGATCGAGTTTCGCGTTACACTATGCGATGTGCTATGCCACACTATCCCGCGTCACGGCGTAATGCACGCGCACAACCTCTGCAACCCGGCCAAGCCAATTTTCGCCACATAATGGCATAATATATCGATCCTCCATCCAATAAAGGTTTACCGCTTTATCCGGAGCATTTGCCATCATCGCGTCACCTGCGGCAAGTTCATCCTTGTCCCTTTAAATTTCTTTCCTGGATCAAGTGTACACCTCCCTAATTAAATATTCCAAAATCATATTTTTTTTCTTATTAAATTCTTCCTTCCTATTCACATGTACAAGACACTCCATAAAGTTCACGTTCACAGCAATAAAGCAGCTTAATAATTAAAGTGAATTAATTGTATATCTATAGAGGCAAATTTGCAAGTATCATTTATCAAATTCATTGCGGATTAATATTGCAATACGAGTAGTTTAGTTGGTTGTCTTTTAGTTACGAGAATCGAGAACTAGCAATTACACGGACGTGTCAACTGATTGCAAGCGAGCTTCATCGATGAGCGAGAAGAGAAGTAATCGCGTTAGATACGAGGGTGTATTTAGCGAGTGGATCTCCAGACAAGAGAGGGAATTAGTGGAGAGTTAGAAGAGAAAGAAAAGCCGCTCACAACGTAAGACTCAGGAAAATAGGAGGAAAATCTACGAACCAATGATTACAAGAGAAAAAGAGAATAAACTTAAAATATCCAGATTAAATTTAACACATATTCAAACATCTGCAATATTCGTTAGAAAAATTCTCCCAAATTATAAAATCAATTTTAAACAATCTCGAATTATATAAAATTGTCTTGGAAAGAAGAGACAATTTTGGATACGAAATCTGAATTATCGAATAGAAATGATTCTTTGGTCAGGAATCAGCATGGTCCATTGTGAATTTTAAGAAAGCAATGTTTACGTCACAGTATATGAAAAGTAAACGACGGGGGAGTCAAGGTACAATTGGATGCCTGATCAAACAAGACTCTGTATCGTGTAAACACCGCTCGCTCGCGCTGGAGGAGCGCTCCATCGATTCACCCGGGGCTGAACATTCTGCATCGAGCATCCGCTCTCTGTTACAGCTATAGTTACCGATATAGCAAAACAGACTCGCGCATCCTTGCTTACACGCTTCCTCTGATTCCTTCTCAGGAAAAAGAACAGGAAAACTTGCGCCAGTCGGTTCCTACATGCGGAAGGATTCGTAAAAAATTTCGGCGACTGTAGTATTCTTCTTCAAGGGAAAATATTTTCGAAGATCGTTTCTTCCTGTTCTCGTTATTTATTATTAACCCTTTGTCCTTGGAGGCTGTCTTCAAAATGCTAACTAATTATTCGCGTAATTCTGAATTATTGAGGGAATAGTTAGCGACAGTGGGTTTTATGAAATTTTCAGCAAAATGATACGTTGGTGAAAATGGAAATATTCTGAGAATATTGCTATGTATTTTCTAGAATATATTAATTTACGTTCGCAGGTTAAATTAAATAACTCCACTTTTTGAAATATAAATATTATAAGTTGAAGTGTCAAAACACTTGGTTCAGTCGTAATTTTTAGCAGTTAACATAAATATCCCAAATAATACAGATTAGTACCATTAAAAAGAAATTCTTCTGATTGCCGAATAATAAATAATTTATTTTAAAAGCCTTCTAATTAACTCGGTAATCTAAAATTAGAGAACTATTTAAATTTCTATTTGACAGGAAGTTTTAAAAAATAATATATATTATTTCATCACACTTTTCCACTTTCCAAGAGAACAAAAGAGATTCGAAAATTAACATAGTCGAATTGTTGTCGGATGAGGGAGAAAAGGACTGGGTTCCGATTTAAGGGTTGGAGTCGATGCGAACCGATACGGAAATGCCACGATGGTTATCGGAAAGTCGATAGCGGTAACGTAGAACGGCTTATCAGAGCGTGCGTAACGCGCGAGGCCCCTTTTTTCGAAGAATAACCATTCGAGAGGAACTACTCGTTTTCCTTGCCTCTCCCTATTCCACTCGCTTTTCCCCAAGACAAAGGGAAATCTCCGAAGTATTTTTCAGGATTAAGATTGAGTCACGCAGAAGGACAATGAAATCCTTCCCCCTTGCCGAGCGACTTTACAAGCGAATATCCCCCTTGTAACTACGTTGAACCGAAGGATATTCTTGTAAAACAAAGCTCCACAATTAAGATCAGGCCTCTTTCGCGAACCATGGGACTAATCCTGGATTAAGTCCCTCTCCCATTAGACTCAATGTTTTTCCAAAACTTCTTTCCACCGTGCTCATCCTCTCGCTCGTGGAAAATAGCAAGAGTGCATAATTCGCGTGTAAAAATTCAAGAATCATATAGCTTCAAAATATGGTTCTTTAAATAAAAATACCGGATAATAAGTCGAGTTATTTTACAGGATATACGATATGTTTTTGATATTTGAATTGCTTCAGGAAATAGTATGAAAAATTGACTGGAAGCTAATGTGTGGCAAAAAAAGTGGCAGAATATTCGACGAGGAAAAAGTTCGCTCCATTTGTATCTAAATATTAAAAACCTTGCTGTCGGGTTTGGACGAGTTGCGATTCCTGGCCAATGGAGATAACTGAACACGGACGGTGGAAGTGGGGATAGGAAACAAGCATCCGATAGGGAATAGCAGCGTGAGTATTGCGGTGGTTCAGTCATAAATATTAAGAGGCTTCCTGAATTATGAGCCAATTTTCGCGCTTGGTACACTGACCATGCTCAACCCCTTACAACTGAATCGCGTGACGTCACTCGGTGCAACAGTACAATTGTTATTTCACCGATATCTCTGATCATTTTTGCATGCAATTCGCGCCGTGCAAATGCGTCAAGCGCGTGTCGAAACTCTCCCGATCGAGCAGGATTTGTGCAAGCTGTTAGCCAATGCAACTACAGTTCGTTCGGAACAAACGACCTCAGTGCGAAATATCGCGTGAAATCGGCACATCGATCGTCGGTGTAATGATCGCGAATGTAATTTCGAGTTTTGCGAGGAAGATGGTTACTCTGGATTTTTCCGAGATATTTCTACTGTTTGCGAGAGATTTGTGTAACGAACCCCCCCACCCTCTGAGTTTCGCGCAACACTAACTTCCGGAATTGCCATTTTCGCCAGGGAGAAATCGCAATTTATTGACCCGGAAGACCCCGGCCAACGCGAAATATCGCGATGAGCGTAGGAGGACGCGTGTTCACTTACTCGCTTTTTCACAAAATTCATTCGGACAAAATATAAATATCGGGGGAAACAGTAATGCGAAAATACCTATCAACTTTTTTTTCCGTAGCAGCGGATTAAACAAATACACTGTGCGATTGAGGGTAGCATGTTTTATTGCGAGTGAATAGAAAGGAAATAAATAAATAAAACTTTTCGTTGAATGGTTTTGGCGTGAATTACCCCGTTGATTGTGGGCGATTTAATAGATAGATGTAAAGAAAAATTGTTTTTTTTCTTCTCTTTTCCTCAATAAAAGTGGCGTTTCAGTATTTCAATTTGAGCGTCGAACTCGCTTTTATCGCTTCTAGGGTTCTAGAGGGCTTTTTCCGATAGCGGGAAACTTGAGGACTGCTATGGAATGTTTCATGGCGAAAATGGAGCGTAAATGATACAACGAGGGAAAGTCCTTTATACGAGAAGACTTGGCTTCCTAATACCGATAAAACTAGAAACTGTTTTGAAGCTTCTGAATATTTGATGAATTAATTTAGCTCACAGGACTGAAAACAATATTCTTAAACGAAACCAGTAGATATTTCATCCTCTACGTATTTCTCATAATCCAAAAAAATATGTTTTTGGGGAAAAATTCTACCGAATAAAAGCACTGCAATTTTTTTCATTTTTCTAATTGTAAACCATTAGGAAAATAACCCTCGGGTATCGTTACGCGATGAATATCTATTGCGCAGAGTGCATTTGAATGGGAGAAAATCAAGAGGCTAAAAATTTGTTGCTTTCAAAGCTGGGTTTAGAGAGATTTCGAAACATAATCCTAGCGTTGGATTTTTTCTTCCTATTGTACTGATAGCGACAGTGAACAATCCCTATCTGGACGGTGTTACTTCGCAACGCAACATTTCTATCGATCCGACTCCATTGTGCGTCTGGTGACTCCCGATTAAAACTGCAGATACATGCTGCCTCCATCGAAAGAAAAAGAAGGAAAGAAAAAAGAGCAATGTATTCTCACCACAGCATCTTTTGGCTCGTTACCCTCCATTCGCTCTTCTCTTCGCAGTTTCCCAATTCCAGGTCGCGCTGGAACCGCACAGTGTAAATTCTCCTAACGAGCAACGATAAACTGACACCTCCCCACTGTTTCGACAAAACAGCAGAGGTTTCCAGGCAAGGCGAAGCGACTCGACGCGACGTGTGTGCAAATTTACATGGAAATCTCGCGTCTCCAGTAAACAACGCTCGGAGCTTGCCTCCTGGAATCTCTCGTTATCCTTGCTGACCACGTACATTTCTGAAAAAGAATGAAACATTGAAAATTAATTTAAGCGACCGAGGAGTATTTAAAATTCACTTTTTTCAAACATTTGCTCTCTTACATAAATTATTAACTATCAAGTACAAAAGTCACAAAACTACAAAATTCTTATTACCAACATTGTATTCTGAAATCTTAAAATTCCTGACCTGGTTCTTTAAAAATTCAAAGTTGAAAATAGTGTTGAATTTGAGAATAAATAATAGGTATTTAGTGTGTTAACTATTATTGACTTTTATCTTGATTTATCGCTGGTGGAAATTCGAGTGGAAAACTTTTGGCTCTAAATTAGAGGATAGCGATAGTTGTCATTATTAACGGCGACAAAATCAAAGGCCTTATCATTCGCTTTGTGCATTCCCGGCAGATATTGCTTTAGAGCGCTCGACGGTATCCGGAGCATTGAATCGGGCTTCAGTGTTCTGGATGGAAGCACTGCCAGACGACTGGCAGTGGCGGGCTCTTCATTTTTGTCAGGACGTCGCACCGGCGTGTTTGTGTTAGCATATTGGTACTGATGTCCCCCGAACAAAAGAGTGAATTGTTGGCGCTGAGATCAGAAAGCGAGACCAATAAAAGTACTGGAACGTCAAAGTCAGAGTCAAAGTTCACTTGGCACGTTGACACGTCGATAGCAGTTAGCATACCTAAATCGTGCTATCTTCGCACAAAGCGAAGCCAGAACAACGAATACTCAACGAATTATATCTCTCTCTTTACTCAATTGTTCTCCATTTTTACTTATCGACAATATTAACTTTATCTCACATATTTAGCAATATTTTAACGAATAGATTAATCCTAAGCCAACAGTACATTTCTTTAATTTCTCACGTGAAAAGAGAAAAAAATATATAGAGTGTTGATGCTCCCAATCTTTACTTATCGATAAAAAAAAAGGAAGAAATATTCAGTTGAAAGTACCTGAGTTAGAAAACTCGAGGAAAATCGATAAGAAGACTGGTGATAAATCCCCACACATTAAATCTTGACGCGAGAGACAAACATCTTCGACTATAATAAATCCTTTGAGATTCGAACTACTAGTGTAGCTCTCAGGTTGTTTGGTACACATCGATCACTCAGCTGGTGAAATATCTTCGACTGGCTGCCACAGGATTTTGTTTTCCAGGAACACAGCTCATAGAACGCGTGTTCGGTGTACACTCGCAATCGTTAATGCCTCTTATATCCGCGTGATTCATGAACGCCTCGGGAAAGCGGGGACAGGATAACTTGCCACTCGACAAGTTGACCTCATCATTTCGCGATCTATTAAGCTCACCTTTTATAAAGTGATCAATAGCTCAGCGTGGTGTCCCGTTTCCAGCAAACTGTTGCTGTCACGCGAGCCAAGCGTTCCGCGTTTTGATTAATTGACGGCTTCAATCCGTTCGCGGACTAAGCGTCGCCTGAACAAAAAAAAAGAAAAAAAAATATTGACAACCATTAGAAATCAACTACCTCGTAAGCTCAAATTTGTTCCAAAAAATGCTCTTTTTGAATAGTTATCGAATGAATACTTCTTTTGTATAGAATTTTATTTTTTTATACTATAATAATATTAATATTATAATAATATTATAATAATATTATTATAATAATATTATTTTTTTATTTTTTTATGTAAGTGGTATTTGAAACAGAAGCTTATTGATACACTTTATTTTTCAAAGATATTTATACTTTCTTCTAGTTGGTTCTACTTTCAGTTCTACTACTAATGGTTCTACTTCCACAATTTCGCTTGAACGTTGGTCGTAGTAGTTGCATTTTCGAGTGTCTCCCATCTTGTCATTCCTGTCGTCGAGTCAGGTCCTTACCTTTTCCGCACAATTATGTCAAAACCCGCTTACCACGAGTCTACTACTCGGTAGACCACCTACCATGACATTCTCCTGGAAAATGGATCGCGGTTGGGAAAAGCCTTCCTCGAATAGTATTCCTGACGTGATCCTCGGACCAGCTGGTCCCACTCGAAATTACTCAATCCTCCAACTAAATTAGCCCCTTGTCCTCTACGAGGAACTAATTACTCTCGTCGAGGCTGGCTCACTTAATTTTCTCGTCAAATTTTTATAAAATTCACTTCAAGTAGTTATGATTTTCAATTGCATCAAATTCTAACTTATTTTATACTTCAAAGTTATTACTAGTTTATTAATTATGTTTTATTCAAATGTAATACTTCCGAGTTTGAGTTCCAGGTAAATCTCATTTATACCTCGAGAGTATCCCATACCAAACTTTATTTAATTCCGCCCTTTAGAGTAAACATGGAAGACAAGACCCTTGTTGCCCATTATGGACCAAGCTGTATTTTTTCTCTTTTTAAAAGTCACGCCTCGTTTCAGCCCTAAAAGGTCCCTTGACGGATAGCCGAGCACAATACACGTAAATGGTGTCCAGTGTTGCGGAAGAATAATTCGGCCAAACACGGATTTGGGTAAAAATGTTACTTTAGATCAAAGTGGAGTGAAAACTACCCCTACATATGTAGAGAAGGGGTAATAAAGAAAGTGGAGATAGCTTCGTTCGAATGCAGGTCGCATTCGAGTGAATTGGAGTAGGTCTGATCGATCGAGCCAATCGATACGCAATTAAAGTTAAACCGGAAGCAAAGTGACGTGTGATAATTATTATCAGCGGATATTCAAGGTACACACAGACAAAGATAGATATATGTATATACATATAGGACTGTCCGATCGAAATTCCAGTCGGATCCTAGTCAAGGAGAGATAAAAAACTACCCGACAGAGAGTTTAGGTTCGGGAGATATCGTCCAAATATCGAAGGTAAGAGGGGTGGTAAAGCTTGGTGTCTCGTTAGAACGGCGGAGACCGAAGAACGTTCGATCTGTCGAGGCCGTTGAGGGCGAAGCTCGAGAAAGCATAATAGGAGCTATATGCCAGTTACTTTTGTGACAGGCTGCCCGTGGCATTATCTACTGTGGAGGCGGACAAAGGCCGATGGAACGGGACGTGCGGGACGAAAATCGCCTGCTCGGAGAATAGAAAAGTTTTAACGATCCACCGAGTTGCAATCCAATTCTGTTCTTCGCTCCTGAGCGCAACTGTATCTGGCGTATATCTACTATTGCGAGAAATCCTTGTTTGCCAGTGCCAAGTATCTTCTTTCTCTCTTTTCTCTTCGACATACTCTCACTCTCGCAGAACTCTTCTTCCTTCTACATTTCCACTTGTTTTCCAGTTTCCTTCCAATTTTTACTTTCGTTTCTTACCGAGAATTGCTGTGTCGTTGTAATCTTCCCATTTTATTTTTCAATGTTTCTTGAATTTGAGTGTTAAGGCACTTGGATCAATCGTAACCCTATATTAAATAAGACAATTATTTTGGTCGACGAATAAGAAATAAGTTTATTATTCTCTAAGGTAAATCGTTGCAATAATGAAATCCGTATTTATGCATTATACAATGTTTATTTTGCGTTTACGCAAGAAGAATTTTAATACAGCTTTTGACGAGTTGATGAAAATACAGAGGATTATTTTGTTCGAGAAATAGTCACTACGAGAGAGATTTTCCGGATTTTTTTAATGAGCTAAATTGGTTGCTCGAGCATAAGAATGTTCGGGATACTTTGGATTATTGAGATTCGCGAGAATTTCGCGGGAACGAGGAACGTTGATTAAAATTCCTCGGCAGAGCGAAAAATGGAAGAGTCGTGAAGTTCGAAGTTTATTGTGGCAAGACGAGCTAATTAATTGACGTAGCTCGATCGATCTTGTGTACTGTCGTATCGTGAAATTAATACTGACAAAAGTTTCGCGACGATATTTTTCAGAAGGATCCTTCTGGCAAATACTCGCTCAACGTAGAAACGCGTTCCTTCATGAATACAAATTTCAGCATTAAACGGAAATTCGCCGGATAAAAACCAATCCGTAAGTTAAATTAGTCCAGCAAATTTCGACTGTACCAGAAAGATTATTAATTCGGCTTGAAAAAGTTCGAAATAAAATGGTCGTAAAAAACGTACTTCTCTCGGATATTTAGCTTCGAATGGAAGATCCGTATTCCTTGCGAATTTAATTCCGAAACTGAAGAAGGAGTATCGATATTATCCCGCGAATAATTGCTGGTTTCTGGAGACTCGAAGTAAAGATGATAGAAAAGAGAAAATAAAAAATAGAAGAGAAAAGAGATTTGTCAAAGCGACATTGTTCTCGAATCATGAATAATTAAGATCCGCATTCTTGAATAAGTAGGGGCCAGGCTGAATTAACGATCATGAATCGTCTCCTCGAAATTGAATGATTTCCAATCCGCAAACTCCTTTACTTTACCCTCAGCCTCTTCTGCGCCCGCCAAAAGCGAACCAAGGGGGACTCTAAATCCTTTCAATCACGAATACGAATAGCCTTTAATGACTTCTGCTCGTTGCTCGAATTTACTTTTCGCGATGTTTCAAACTACTTCTCTCGCGGAATTCACTACTAAAACAGTTTCTTCTTATTTCTATGTATCTTCTTCAACTTCTATTCGAATCTTTTAATTTTCACTTAATAACAGTACATTTAACATAATCAATTAAAATCTCATTCACCAATCTTCAATATTAACGATCAAATATAAGAAATTAGTCTTTTCGTTTTTCCCTTCGAATCACGGAATAATGTGGAAATTTGTTTAAAACCAGATTTCAGATTTTCCTGGAAGCTATTTTTCGAGTCGTGTTACTTTGTAACTGACGCGCGAAAAAATCAAGCGAATAACCGAAGCAGCTAAAGTGGAGTAAATGCATTTAAAAATAGAATGAGAAGTTAAAAGGGAGAAGGAAAAGTTTGAAGAAGCAGTGGTGGTGAGCGTCGCGATTCTAATTTGAGAAAAGCCTCTGACAAGTTGGATATTTATGTGCTTTCATCGCGAGACTTCTTCCAGTGGACGTGGTCCGCCACTTTTTTCCAGGAGTGTATCTTTTTCCTGGTTTTCACTGGAGCGGACTGCTCGAGCGAGGAAGAGGAAGCACGTGCTCGAAGAGTGCACTTTCGTGGGAATTGGAGCACGGTGGACGCACGAGGGTGCTTTTCTCATGGGAAGATTCTCTTCTCCCTCTTCAGGTCTTTTCCATCGCGGTTTTTTCGCCGCACCTTTAAGTGCATCATACATCACGAGCCAAGCGTGGATTTTCATCGAGTAGATGGTAGATTACACTCGATCATTTACTCCATTTTCCATACTCTAACATTCAAATGATTTTTCTTCCCAAGCAAACTTTCAAAATGAACTTTTTAGTAATTTATTAGTTTCACAGAGATCAATTGATACGACATATTCGAGATTTATCGGAGTGTATGTATTTAACTAATCGCGAGAAACTTTCCTCGGTATTCGATCGATAATATTCCAGGAGCAGGGCAATCAAAGTTTGGTAGAAATTAGTGGCGGGTTGCTAATATCGATATTGATAGGAGCAGGTGCCAGGAGAAGTCTGCTCGACTCGAGCTCAGCTCATTGAGCGTGTTTTCACCTAGGAGTGGTTATCGCGAGTAATTAGCTTCGCCTAGATAAGACTCGTTACCGAAACGCCGATTGAGGTTCGCTCGAATCGGGGAATTTCGACGAGTCGAAACTCAAGCTACGATATTCCTCGGTGAGTTACTCACTTACTCTACCAAAGTTTTGCTCCAAACGAAACCAATCGAGCAGATTATAGTTTCGCTCAATTTCCGCCAAATTTCCCATACGAATATATTCTATACGCTTACTCAATCTTATTTTCCAATACACAAAAAAATTGTATAATATACTTAAAATGGATTAGTTAATTCTTTGGAATCAGTTGAAGAAGCATTTTCAGTTTTTAAACAACTGGGAGAAATTGTAATGGTGAATCGTGTTGCGAAAAATATAATCGGTTTTAATTTTACACGCGGAGCTTATCTCGCAGGTTTCCGGCCAATATGTCAACTGTCGCCACAACTCAGGTCCCTTTTTCTAAGCCGAAGACAAATAGCCGTGTCACTCGAGATCTGCGATCGCAACAATCATTCTTTATCTCTTGCATGTAAATACAATATGAACGCATGTTCCACGGATAACAATTGATTTAATATTGTAATACGATCCAGTGTAAATGACAATATGTAAATTCTACAGTTTTTTCCCCCACCCCCGAAAACCAAATTCTCTTCCAAACGATATAACTTTGATAAGATAAATAATTGTAGGGAAGAAGTTGACGTATTTGGTGGCATTTTCAGATTGACGTACAATGATACTTGATAGCAGCTAGAGAGCATGAGGCAAATATGACGGATGACATCATTAAAAATATCCTCTTTTCTTCTCGTCGTTGCGATAGATCTGCGCAAGGCCCCTTCCACAGGAAACATATTTTTTCGCTTTTCTTTTTGCGCCTTTGTCAGTCGCTTCCTCGCGAAAGTGCCGAAAGATATATAGCGTTGGTCGTCACGAATATGTCAGGGTTCCGGATCCATAATATTTTAAGAGTATGAATGAAAGAGACATTCCTATTTCTCACAAAACAACAATTCTTCACGATACGATTTTTTCACATTTAAATTATATTGACTATTCTATTGACTATCAATTATTATCAGGATACTTAATCACAAGAAAGGATCTTAGCCTGATTTTTATAAAATGGACTTAAGTAAATCTGATGAAGGAAGCTTGGGAGAAGTTTATAAACGCGTGACCTAAATTTTGAGTATTCAAAAGAATTCTAAACGATTTATTAATAACGGAACAATCTGAAATGAACAGTTTAAGGGGTTCGCTTTGCGAAGCCGCAATATTCCACAGTGTAAAGTGCAGTCGCGTAAAGCTTTCGCTCGACATGGCTCGTAAATCGTGGAAATAAATGATGAGAGGCTGTAAACGGCCTTGACAGCACGTTTCCTATAATACGATGTAGTATAATAGCCTTCAGACTGCGAATGTGCCAAGAGGTTACACCCGCTCGCTTTTTATTCCCTCGCGCTCTTGTACCAGGCCCTTTCTATTATTTACGTGGCGCAGGTGCTACGCCACTGTACACACACATACACACGCATGTACGTGTAGAAGCTGTACAAATTGCAAATGCAACGGGACGCAATGCCAACGTTGGTGGGTTAAGCGTTCCGTCAACTCGATCCACCTGTGTTCACTCGCTAGTCCGATTGATAAATCCCTAAATAAACCCTCAAATATCCACTCAGTTTCTGTCTTCAAATTTCGAATCTCCCATATCCAACTTTTCATCGCCAGAATTCCATGAAATTTCGAACCCAATAAATCCTGCACACTGTAAACAGAAAACTGAAAAAAAATTCGAGTTAGTAATTTTTTCTAATTTCTGAAGAAATTCAAAAAATGAAACTTTTAAAATTGCTACTGTGATCGTTGTACTGGCAAACTTCCAACGAGTCAGTCAAGAAGAGAAGAAAAAAGAGCGAAGCTGGGTATAAACTTGATAAAGAAATGGAGCAAAGGGCACAATAAATAGAGTAGTTCCGAGGAAGTCTCGGCAGAGTGAAAGAAAAATGGTGAGATAAATAAGAAAAATTTCTTGGTAAAGTTTAACTTTGACAGAGAGAAAAGTAAATCGAGCAAGTTCGACCTGGCTAAAGGGAAGTTCGAATCAATGAAGTATGAGACTATGGGGTACGATGCATTTAATTTCTACTGGTGTAATCGATCCAAGCGTGAAAGTTTACTCGTCCATTTCCAGTGAGTCTGCAATTGGGCGATAGTACGGCTAACTTCCGCTCGATCACTCGCTATTACGCGAGGCCGAACTCGTCTAATAGTCGTTTCGAACCCTCCGTTATACATACATACATACAATAATGGTATACCACTCAATATTACCTCGATTCTCCATGGTTACTCTTCCTGCCTATCGCAAACATCACGGTACACGTTTTCCCTGCTCATTAATAGTTAATAATGGTTACGTAAATTAATCGAACATTCAAATGCAAATAGTACATCGTTGAAAATAATTCTATCGAGAATCTTGCTTAAAAACGATTCTTTCATCGAACATTCGTATCGAAATGCATTTAATTTAATTCAATTTAATTTAATTTGATTCAATTTTATTTGATTTAAATATTCTGTATTTCATTTCAGAACTTCTCCAACCAATGAATTCAATAAGATATTTTCGCAATATCGCGATAATTTCAATTCATTGACAGTGATAATTCGTCATTTGGGAAAATAAATGAGCTCTGTGATAATTGGATAAGATAAACGTTAGTAACAGGAGAACTGTCATCTTTCAGAAATCCTAACATAGACCAAGAGATAACGTTTCACCAATATGTGTATTGTAAAGGATACCTTGATCGAGTCTCAACAGTTTCTATGTATCAGCCGAGTGTGTTAACCGAAGAAAGAAACAATGGATCTAGTTTCCTATGACTCAGCGAGAGTATCTCGCGGTTATGTATATGTATATGTATATATGTACTATGCACGTATAGATCCAGTCCGGTCAGTCGACTCTTCATTCGTCCCACGAATGAAAAATTGTATCGACCCCTTTCCCATGGAGCTGGCGTCGATTTAATTTCCGGTGAAGCGAAGATAGCAACGTTACGCGTAAATTTAATTTCTCTGTTGTTCTTGACAGCTCTCGCGAGCATGCTCCCGAATATATTTCCTCGTACATTTCGCTTGGTGGTTTCCCTTAAAATGCGTTAGCATCGTCGATTACATTTCGAATTTCTGGCAAAGATCCAGCCTCGAACATAGTCGATAAACCATCGAACCTCATTCGCAAGGTGAGTTTAAGACTGAGAATGGTCCAAACCGTGGACAAATTCGCCAGGGAAGATTTTAATGACTTTAATGAAAAGATAATTAGTCGGAATTCTATCCGTTGAATTTTCGCAAAAATCTTAAAGAATAGCGAAAGGGTTAATACTGGCGAATTTTGAAATTAAGGTTTAAAATGAATTCGGAAAGTGCCACTGGCGTCAATCGAATATATCGAACAATTTTCATTATTGACATTCCGCCCACCTCTTTCAAATAAATGGAAATTCATTATCGAGCGTTATTAGGTGCAAAAATAATTGAATGCAGGCGAAAATAATTTTCGGCAAGCGCCTGCTCGTTGATACATTGATTATATGACAGGTAGCATCGAGTTAATTTAACACACAGCTTTTCACTTGCAAATATATTCGTCAGTGAAAATTCTCCGACGAATTAACGCATTATCGTTAACGATTGCGAAATTATTTCACTCGATAATTATTCTACATTCTCTGTGTATTTCACGCTTATCGTAGTTCATTTCGTAGTTTCTCGTGTCTCAACGTAAGGCTACCCTCATACATCAGTATGATTCATTCGCAAAAGCGAGATTAAAACGGGGAGGATTTATTTGTGAATTTGAAAAATCCTGGCCAATTTGTATCGCAAGGAAACCTTCCCAAGGACTTTATTACCAGGAGAATTGTGAGAAGAGAAAGAGAAAGAGAGAGAGAGAAGCAGGTCAGTAAAAGAGCGTTCATGAGCCAGCAGAATTCCTAAACCAACGCAGAATAGCATGAAACACGAGTTTCGGTTGACCGAATCAGTGCATCAGAATTTCGCGGATGCCCGAATCACAGGAACATTAGAACCCTGGGAGGAAATCTCAAAGTGAAATTCCAATCAATCGGAATCACGTTTGCTCACTATCCCTTTTTACCTTTCGCAGTTAAATTTCGCAATGCTATAGCTGGTGCAAAACTATTTTTTCCACGCTTGAAAAGAGTTCCAATTGAATTCTATCCATTTGAACTAGCTTTCGAAGTGGTATTACCAGTGAACTGTCGATTGGTAGATAGGACTCTATCAGCGAATAATACTCGAAGTCAGATGACTTTTTTTCGAGTTTCGATCGGATTTGGATAGCTTCGAAATTTGTATCGTTTTGTCCCAACGAGGCTTAGGCGTCGTCGATCGAGCGAGTGCAATTTCTTCTAATACCGAGAGATGGGTAAGATAATAGAAAATAGTGGGAAAGGGTGAAGGTTCACAGTGAGAGAGAGAAGCCTTTTCCCAAAACTCGTGGGACGTCAGGAATGATGGCAATGTGCTACATACTGGTAAGTAGATGGTGCTCGACATCTTCGCATTAACTTCAACGGCGGACCCGAGAGAAGGAGTTCCAGACAGAAATAAAAAAGGGGCCGGGGAAAAAAAAGAAAGCGACAGGGAGGAGGAGCGGTTAGAAGAAGAATTCGTGGCACGTATGTATCCTCAAAGTTGAAGAGGAAAGAGTGAAGGGAAGTTAAGCGTGGCAAAGTTATAACGATAAATACAAACGCCATTTTTCAATATATCTCCTTATCGATTTAATGAAAAACGTAAATAAAATGACTGGAAATAGGAATCAACGTGGAAAAGTTTTTCGAAAATCGAATTTATTAAAATTCATTGTTGGTCTGATTTGAAATCACGTGTTATCGAATGGGGCAAATCGATTCTTCTCCTGGTGGAAAAACATTTGCTAAAAGAGAAGTTTATTTTTCAATATTCCACGGTTTTCATAAATTTTCGAATTTTCTTTACGATATATATCTGCTATAATATATTTTACTGCGGGCGAATACACATCGGTCAAAATCGTTCATGACTCGGCGAGATTTTTGTTCTCGCGTTCGGAATCACTGATTTATGCTGGTTATAGTCGTTGAAATTGAACTTGAGGGAATAAAAATTTCAATAATATTTCCGTTAAAGCCGGACAAATAACTGTATTCTACTGTTATTGTTAGCCGTAGATTTCATTTCACCTTCGCCAAGTGTATTTCCCACCAAAAAAATCACCTGTTTTTATGAAAATTTACTCAACGATTCAAGATAAATCCCGGGTAAAATTTTCTTTCGTCCTAATAAAGTCAGCTTTTTACTTTCTTTTTGAGTCACAAGTATCACAAGATGTTGCCATTTTCATGTATTTTTACTCTAGAAATATCAACGATATTGGCAATGAATCGTTAGACTGGAAATTCGGGACGCGATTCTCCCACAGGACACGCGTATAATGAGAGATTGGGCAACGATTGAAAATCGCGTGATTCGCGTGAATCGCCACTGACGAACCGCGACGTGCTAACAAATCTAATATTTGAAAATTAGAGCAAAAGTATTCGCACATTCAGAGAGAGAGAGAGAGTGAGAGAGAGAGAGAGTGAGAGAGAGAGGGGGGAGTAGGTGGTCAGATGCCTGAAAGTTCGACCGCGCGCACTACTCTTAATTGCTTCGCTTGCCGAGTAAATAGGGAGAATTAGTAGTAGGAAACTCGACTGAAATTAGAGCGGTTTGATATCGTTAATCACCACGGTGGTAATATCCTATGGATTCACCGGCCGAGTTCCTATTGCTGGTGTCCCGGGACTCGATGCGGACGTAGACCTCACCGTTATCCCACGAACGGAAATTCTCTCTCGATACCCTTCGTCCAACACCTATCTCACTTTCTTCCATTTAATCAATTTAATCGAATGTACTACTTCACTCAACCTGTATCTCGATTTCACACACAATATTCTACAGTAGCATCTAAATTAACTTTCATTGAACCACAGTTCATGGAATAAATTTTATAAGGGCTTTCAATTATCTTTCAGATAAAACTCGGTTGATATTAATTTATTTCTATTCGACATAGAGATATTTCTTCATTTTTTTGAAATAAAGTAGCTTCAATAAGTGTGATTAAATTGTGTTAAAAATGGAAAGAGAAAATATTGGCTCGAGGTATTTGCCAGATAATCCATGAACCAAGGAGTAATTTACTCTAAATTAATGAGTGATTAAAAGTAAATCGAAGGATAAAAGGGGAATTAGATACTTTTATAAAATTCAATGTTTCCTTTGACGGGTATTCACGGGCAATGTACCACTTAGAATTAATTTAGTTAGTAATTCTCGCGTAAGTCGACGAGATTCTTTCATTATTAATTATAGCCAATCGCTCACAAAGAAGGGAATATAAAAAAATTCCTCGTTAAATTATGCCAGCGACTTTGAGGGCTAGATTGTGATTTTCCAACGAGTCGATGAAGGGATTACATCTCCGAGAAGGGAGTTCGTTCATTTTTCTTGGTTGCTCGGTGTAAAAAGAAGCGCTGCGAAAATTGCATACCTTCGAGAGATGAAACTGGGGAACGTAACTCTCGGGTGAAGAATTATCGTCGGTCACTGCGCATTTCCATAGACCAACGGGCAAGGTTCCACGCATGAGAGATAATGATACTAGTCGAGCAGTTTAGTGGCTGATAGAATAAAGGATAATTAATTATAAAAAATCCACTTGTCAGTATTTCGATGAAAGGAATAATAATTTCCTTTAAAATTCACTTTTATTCATGGTACTCGTTACATTACCACTTACCTTTGTCTGTCCACTAATATTGCTCGAGAGACGCTTAATTAAATCGCGACAGTCTTTAGAGTCATCAATGAATATTAAGCGAGCTGCAAATGAATTTTTATTCGACCATTCGATTAACTTGAAGAGGAAAGTTTTGTAATTTCATGTACGAGGGAGATCTTCGCTGCTTTCATTGTGAGTATCGAGCTTTTCTTTTATTCTATCAATCACGGTTTTTATCTCTCGTCGTTGAAAAGTCTATTAAACACTTATTATCGACATTCAACAAATAATTTCCACCTCACAGATTCTTTTCTCTAAAAACATTAGTTCTTTCAAATTCTGAAAATAATTGACATTATCAGTTTCACAGAATTTTAGAAATTTATCATGACTTTTAATTAGGTTGATTAAATATTTAAAAAATTCTGCAATATTAAGCTCACGGTTAAAAAAATAATTTTTTATAAGAAATTCAGTTAAACTGAATTATAGTCTATTTAATACAATAACTGTTGTGTGCATTTGATTTATAATTTGAATTTGAAAAATCCGTAGTTAAAAGCACATTTTTTCCCAAGTACTCGTCAGATTGTCAGCAACAGAGGGATTAGATATAGTACATTCAACAGTGTTTGGTTCCAGGGTTAATATCCAATTCCCAAAAGCCACATATTCGGCCGAGAGAAATTCCCGCGAATTTTTATCCAGCCGCGATCGCGGCTGCGGTATTTATAACCCGAGAGGATCTATTCTTGGAAACGAATGGGACACCGTGATCTAAATTTCCGGGAGATTTTTTGTGAATTGAACTCAAGGGAATAGTTGGATGCATGCGTACATATATCACCGATGATAAAAGCTCCGACGGTTCATTGCAATTTCAGCCGCATCCATTTTTCAAGCTTTCGTCAGAAAAATCTAGTAGTCTATGCTACTAGATTCGTAAATGTCACGGCGAAAATTTGCGGTTGATGAAAGATATTTCACCTGGATGTAGCTGATCATTTAAAATCTATTAAAAGACGAGGGAACAGCACGAATTACGATGCGAATAGGCGCACAGACTTGCTGAGAGGATTATTTTCGGATGAATCGAAACGTTCATGGGAGATTCAGGGTAATCAACGATACATAGTTATTGATATAGAATGCATAACAGGTGAAAGAGATTTGCGAAAATACGAACACCAGAGATTTCCCTCGAGCAGTCATTAAAATTACCAATTGCATATCCGATTTTATGCAAATATCCGTAATTCGTCGGATAACATTTGATTTAGCTCTTCTGCATGTCTGCAAATTATAATTTTCCCCTTCCACCATTTCATCCTTGATCAAATCACGAATTCGAGTATGCCGGCATTATCGAACACTAGGAGATTAATATAAAACAGGCCAGAGAGTGTATACGCTTTCCTGAATAAAGATGAATCTTGCTGTTCTTTGGACCTCGGATTTTGTACCACGCGATTTTAATGGGTAATGCAAATTTGAATTTTATGAAATTCCTCAGTGTTTCCTTCGTCTCTCTTGCTCCTTCATATAGCAAAGGTGGATATTAAAAGATAATTAACTTTGTAAATTAATATATTTTCAAAATTATGCAGCAATATTAATTTATTCGCGAAAACTATTCTTCTAAGGATAATTTTCAAGATAGCAAGAGTTAATAAGGGGAAATAAATTTCTGTGTAAAATTAATTATTTGTGTAAAATTAGACTATTTTTTCAGGCAGAAGTTTAAAGAGAGACTGAAGATCGAGATGAAGAGAATGTTTGAGATTCGCATCATCAGGGTAAGTTTTCATCGAAGGTCATTTGAACTAATCGCTCATTCCCTTAATTAAATCATCCTTCGAACGGTTCGATCATGATTATTTTCGCCAGTGGTCCAAGCGAGATGCATCTGCTAGCAATATTTCAGCTCGAAACAAAATACGCCGGTTGAAATTCATTTTTTGGCCAGAGTCCAATAAGTTCGCGCACGCGGTATAGTAATCTTGCTGGCCGAGCCGGCGATTATAGAACCAGCTGATAAACTGTGTCATTAGAGCTCGGTGCTTTAATTCACGCTACGTGTGCACAAATTGACATTTTTCATGTCACTTTATTAAGATAAATCTTCGTCCATCTGACGCGGTAGCTTCAACTCGTTAACCAAATGTTGAAGCAGATTGTTTTTGGTAACGTGACGGCGTTACTAAAATTTCTTTATTTTCTCTAATAAACGCAACAGTCTTGTCAACAGGTAAAATGCAACGTTTGCGAAAAGTTTCTTGAATGCTAAAAAAGTCCTTTTTTCCGCCAATTTGCATAGCATTTATTAAGTTTCGCAAGGAGGTCAACGTGCCAAGGGAAATTGGCTAGGCGGTTGACTTTGTCCACCGCTTCATTCGACAGAACGCGCAAAATCAGATGTAGAATCGCAATTAATTAGAACTCCGCTTATTTCGTTGCCAAGAATCCTACGGATTAATTGGTATATCTACATGTCGCTAGTAATCGATCCAAATTTATTTCAATAGTTGGAGATTTTAAAGAAAATTTCGAGATGATTATTTTTTCTGGCTCGTTTCGTCAAATTGTGAAACGAGCTATTTAAACAGCTGTTGCCATTGGGATTAAATCAAGCTACCCCCACGAGCGATAAATTTTTTAAATCGCTCATCTCGAAAAGAACGATGCCACATATAAATACTCGAGGGCCTTATGCAACGTTCAAAGCAAAGAACGTATTCCACGACGAAACGCGTATAACAGAATAATGTTATTAAATGAAAACAAGAGTTGGAATAATTTTATTCGACTCGAATAATTCGCTTTAATAAAAAGTGTACAATACTGTTTATATTCTTATCGCGTAGATTCGGTTCGATTCGTCCCATTATCGACGCTGTCGAAGCCAAATTCGTTCTGAATTTCCCCGAGACTTTTTCCTTTATTGTCATTCGCGAGAAAACTGCAGAACAGAGCACTGGCCCAGCAAAGGCTCGCAAAAATGTACATAAGAGTGGGTGGTCCAAGGATAAGAACTATTTCTATAAAATAAAAAGTTAGGAGAAAAGAAAGGAACCAGCCAAAACTGACGATTCCTGCGACGGCTTGAGCTTTCACTTCCACAGGAAACGAATCCCCAAGAATTACCCAGTACATTGGTCCAACTCCTAAATTATACGCGACGAACAGAAGAGTCACCCAAGTTGGCGGCATCCAGAAGAACGTATCGTCGTATTCCGGGTCTTTCGAGCGCAATGCGAAGAACCATCCTGCAATAAAATAATCCCGTTACAAACATTATTTCCACCTTCGGAAACTCTGATTTAAATTCTGTTGATTAATTTATCAAAAATAGGAAATAACAAAGTAAGCTTTATTCGTTTCGCTTTACTCGTTACCGTCGAACACAGCTCGACGTATTAATAAGTTTCGTGTTTGAAACACGACGCCAATTACGCTTTATAAATCAAGTTAGCACTGGCTCCGTGTAGCCAGGTAAAATATCCTTTGTTTAGAGCAGTAAAATTTCAGGAGATTCGCGCAAAGCGTAAGATAGGTAGCTGTGGAAATCTTGGAATTAAGTAATGGAGGTCGCGAGGATATTCATTACTTTTTTCTGGTGATGTACGCGATAACGTTTTTAACGCTACACACACGTATGTAGATTTTACACTAGCATACATCGAGCAGTGCGGATAGAACGGTACGTTTCGAATTGGAATCGTGCCAGACTCGTAGGCGTCTATTATGACTACGAACATAATGACCCTCATTCTTCTATTCCAATGTGACAATAATCGCTGTAACATACAAACAGATTTGTCATTCCGCTCGCGCCCTAGTCGCACTCTCGTTTCCCAATGAACAGAGACAAAGCGATCTCTCGTCTTTCTCACTCGCGGCTCTTGACCGGATCGACTAACAAGCAAAAAGCTTAAAGAGGCTCTTTTAAACGCCAACGAGGGAAAACAGCGATGAAGATGATTCTATGTTCGAAGTAGAATTCCTCGATGGCTCTGGTAATGGAATGTTCGGTAGTAATGAGAATTTGGAGGATGAGCAGAGGAGAGCTGATGATATTGGTGTATAGTAGAGTAATCGGATTGGAGCGCGAGTAGTGCAAACGAAATGAGAAAGCTAACCGATCTAATCGTAGGTCGAAAGCAGAAAGCAATGTTCGATTAAATTCCACTATCTCCAGTGGAATTATTGAGAAATTTAATATTTGTATCCGCTAAAGTATCTAATAACAATCTGATTGTTTCATGTAAATATATCGAGTCTAAATGAATGTAATAGTAACGATGTCATTTACCTAAGAGTATCAAGAAGAGTCCCATAAGCGCGCAGGAGACGCTCAAGAGAATTCGTCGAGCGACGATATCGAGGAGGCCACACGCTGCGAAACAGGAGAATATTTGCACAGCGGCAACCAGCAACGTTAGCTGGCTTCCGGTGAGCTCGCCCGATCCAGCGAGGTCGAAAATTGTTCGAGCCTGGAAGATGATCGCGTTCACGCCACATATCTGTTGGGTCACTGCAATTAGAAGACCAGCGAGGACAGTTCGCCAAATTCTTCGATTTCGCAACAGCTTCCACTTGCTTTGCCACTAAACACAGGATTTTTCTCCTTGTAAACTATTCGATATTTAATTTTGATTACTTTCATTTATCTCGATTTATTTCGCTATTCACGAGACTTTGTGTTTTAGCCGTGGCTTAACACTCGAGCACTCAATAAGCGGATGACTAAGATCGCTAATATGTCAATTTCCGTGTTACGCGTGCCCTAGGCTCCACTGTCAAGAATTTCATTCGACCCGAAGGCTTTGATCTGCGAAGCACGCTACGGCAGATAGTAAATTAACACTGCTCGATATTAACGAAGATGCACCGGGTCGAGATTAGCATTGAGATTAGCCGCCACTTTCATCTTTGTCGCTCGTGACACACTCGCGAATGCCTACGCGGATTATAGAATCCTTTGAGACGAAGAGTTAGCGAGTGACACAGTGGAACCTCGATCATCCGAAGTAATTAAGTGCAAAAAAATTACTACTCGATTGACTGAAACTCTGATCACATAAATATGATTGGCTTTTTCTACTGAATATTTTTTATGTTAAAATCTAGTGATGAAAGAATTGATTAAACTATCAGAGAAAGGGAGACTATTGAAGAGAAGATAAGTACGAAATTGGAAGATGTAGATTTACAAGAATTCTTTTTTTCTTTTTTACTGACGTTATTTGGATAATCGAGATATTAGCACAGCAATGGCGTCGATTCGGAGTAGATTTAACGAGAACAGTGGATTCCAAGTATTCCAATAATTTATATGAACCGATATAGGTAGATCGTGAAGCCGTTAATACTCGCCTCTGGACGAGCAGTATCACCATTACCAACCACTGGCCCGTATTATTCGCGGACGCACGGCTCGTTAGACTCGCCATCCTCGAGGAAATTGAATGCTCACCTTTCGCGAGTGCATCCCAGCCACTAGTCGCTTTAATTCCTCCAGTTCTTCTTCCTCTATCCTATGTTCTCCACTCGAATACCACGACAGTGAGCTTTTTGCTCGAGATTCGTCTCCTTTTGTCAAATAATGAAGAGGGGACTCTGGTAGCAGTTTGACCAATGCAATCGCGAGACACGGTATCAGACAGAGAAGACTGTATCTGCAGATTTTCAACACACGTTTCCACCACACATATATATAGTAATTAACGTTCAGCTAGAAATCTAATCTTCATTATAATTTGCAACTTAATCCCGTTGGTGAAATTGTGCATTTCGAAAAAGTCATGGAAAATTGTTCGAGAAGAGAATTCAGGGAAATATATTAATCAATATGGATGACGATGGAAGAAATAATAACTCAGGCTGAAATTTTTTGGCTTCTTGCTATAATGCTACTGGTTTTTGTAGGTAATTAAAATAGAAGCGTTAGATGTATTTGAAAGAAAATGCCTCTAACAATGTGGAGGGATGAAATATCTTTTAATCAGCCTTACCTCCATATGCTTTGGCGTTCTTCCAACGCGTGGGCGACGACAAAGGCATACATGATGCCGCAATTGTTCAAGAGCTGAAAGTACGCGAGCAGCCAACCACGTGCTTCTTTCTCCGCGATTTCACCAATGTAAATTGGTACCGTCGCGCAAAGCCCGCCACAGCAGACTCCGCAGATTGCTCTGCCGATCGCAATTTCCGTCATCTAACAATTAATAAATAATCGCTTGACGTCAATTCCGATCATTATTTTTATATTATGGAAAGAAATATTTTTATAATGAACTTAAACGAGTTTTTAGATTATATTGGAAAAATGTATGGTTTTAAGGTTATTTCGTTGAAGAATCGAGAGGTTGCGATATGTACTTTTAGCTTAGCGAAGCAAAGGAAGCTCCAACCAATCACGAAGAGCGGCACTGCTAGAAGCATTTTCGAGATGCGACTGAAACCTTGGGGACCCAGGACCACAAGGATCGACCCGATGCTGGCGCCAAGATTCACACAGCCACCCACGAATTTAAGACCGATTCCACTCGCGTTACTGTTCTTCCTGAGGACCTCCATTCCACTCGAGTTCCAGCCGAGCGAGACTCCCATCGCGAATCCACCAAGGGAAACTGAAATTCACGACATCTGACCCCTTTAATTTCAACCATCCATCTTACCATTATTCAACGGTATTAAAATCGATTCCTATCGAAAAGAAATTCAGCGAGAACCAATACTCGAAGAAGTATCTTTTGACAAATACATCGATCGTATATAAATTGGAAAATTTTAATTCTGTTAATCGTAAACTGAATTCATACGAAGATCGATATTAATGATAATTTTCGCTTCGTCTCTCGATAAAACGTCGAACAGCCAATAAGAGGTAACTGGTCGCTTTTTTACAATAGTCGAGTTTCGGGAGAATTTTGGGGAACGTCACGAAACACGCGGAAAACTCATTCCGATCTACCCTTTAACTTCCATTCGCTGTTCTGTCTGTTTTTCCGAAGCCAACGGTTTCTGTCAAGTTTCGAGGGTGACTTTTCCACCGACTTTTCCAGCGAGTTTCCCACGTTTCGGTCCACAGTCGGAGATCGTCTTCTTCAACCTGCTTATTGCAAGGTTGGTGTCTAGCCGCGAACCTGCTAATTGGCAGACCAGCCGCGCGATATTAATTTGCGGGGAACACTCGCGAACAGGCAGCTGCTTCACCTCGTCAACCTCCTTTTTGGAGGCAAGTCTGTTGGGCTAATTGCGAATTTGGTGAAAAGCAGAGATAGTATATATCCAGCGTCGTTCTCTTGAGCAGTCAATACTCCAGAAGCTCACTAGAAGTGTCTCGTTATCTATTCTCTTTTTATTTTACACTCTCTATTCCGGAAAAAAACTCTGCCATAGTTTAACTGGGAATAAGGTACAGTAATAAAAATTTTAATAATTCGACTATCGGATGAGAGTAAAATATTAAAGAGCGTTAAAGAGTCGATGCGATGAAACGATCTATCAGGATTGTAGAAATTACAGATTAAATGTGGCAGATTCTTTGCAAAATTAATAAACTGTTTGGCGTGCATTGTGGAGGAGTAAATCAATTTTGTCCGGTAGACGAGGAGATTTCTGACTGACAAGTTATTTCCGCTGAGTGAGTTAGCGGGTTAATTTTCAGATGAAAGCGCATCGAGCTGCGAATCAGCAGAGCGATCGTTCTCGCCACGCGAAAATAGGAAAGCTTGCGAGTGATTGAGCAAGAATCCTGGATATACATATGTATATATATATATGTATAGATATAGATATTTTTCAGAAGTTTCATGGAAGATGAGTACGTTGGGCGCCGCCCTATGTAAATTGGAATTCGAGCAAGGGAAAAGTGAGTTTGCCGGATGCCTTTGGAAATTCAATCCAATTTCGCCGAAAGACTAATTTGCCGATATTGAATTACGCGAGTCAGTAGGAATTCAGTTATACAACTGAAGAGCGTGCTGAGGTAGAAAATCTAATGTGCAAGATGTGGCTAATGGTTACTCTCTACTCGAGTAAATTTGAGTTTCACGTAAACTTCAATCTCCAAACCTATATGTATCCAAAGTATCTGCCATATTTAACCTAGATTTAATTATCCTAGTTTTTTCTTATCCCAAATAATATTCCCTAAAAAACTTATTTTAAACAAGTTTCAATTATCATTATCAATTATCATTATCAATTATCATTCGATAAGTACGAAAGAGATAAATAATAGAATTATTGTATAGAGTTATATAAAAAATAGAGAATTGCATCTATCGAAGGAACGTTTGATTTTCGTTAACCGAGAGGTATTTGAAACCGAAGAATAATGTTTCGATCAAAGTTTGTCTTGTTTCGTAATGCGAGTTACGTATACGGGATAATTTGGAGCACGAGAAATGTGGATGAAACACGCGAGACAGCAACTTACCGATCAGTGCACCAACGTGCTGATTTAACCTTTTTGTTCCGAGACCCGTAGAGCCGGGGATTACCGGAGAGGTCATCCTTGATAGATATCAAGAAAAACGATGCGGTCTCATTGCCGTCTGGCGACGTTGATTTCGTGTTGTCAAAGAAAAGTCAAACCAGCTTCATCGAAAGAAAAAAAAAAGATTTCCAACGAGTAACAAGCTTCAGCTGGTTTCGATTCCTTTCGACTGGCTTAGACTCCGAGGTTTGCCACCGTGATATCGACTTTTGATATCCCGCAAAATCGATCACCGTTACCTCGCTTATTGTGTTGTCAAACAAACGCGAAACACTCGGCTCTTTCGAGTCACGTCTCACGATTTATAGCTGCTAGCTACAATGCAACTACGATTCCTGAACGAACCAGACCTTTATGCATATCAAAACCCGTCACTTGCACCTCGTTTTTAAATTATTCCTTTATTTCCGAATAAACCAAACGATCCATAACGTTCTATTAAACAAAAGACACGCTGGTCTTTTGACTCTACAATTATAAATATAACTATATTCCTATTTTTACGTGAAAAACTCGAATAAAATATAGTGCTTTTTATAAAATTGACGTTTATTGCTTGAAATATACATTTGTTTGATTGCTTAAAATATGACAATACAAATTAACCAGCACTTTTCGGAGCAATTAATAATTTGAAATCTTTCACTCGCCTTATTTTCCTTGCGAAAGTGCAATGATTTTAATTTGAATTTAGCCGAAAGTTTGTAGGTAAGAAGAGAGAATTTACTCATGAATGTTCACGTGCACGCATTAAATGCATCGTCGCAGTTACGCGCATGACATTACATTTTATGCGTGAAAATTATGCATCGCCGAGAAGGCTCGATTATTATCGCCGATTGCGGAGAGAGGTATTGCCGTATCAAATACGTAACCGGGGGGAAGGAAGTAAATGGGAGCGAGAGGCACAAACGCGACGGCTTAATTATGCTCCATTTATTCAGCCTGTGCTCTTAACCCTCCGAGAGTGGTAGCCTAAATTATATTGAATATTGGGATCTCCAATTATTTGCTGAGCGCGATACGCTCAAGGCATCAATTCCTGACGGAGGCTCCATTAAACCAATGGACTTCTCGATCGTGCACTTTACACTTAATAATATCACCTCAGGCTCACAAAAGCAACGTCAAATTTTCGAATATCTTCAAAAATATTTTCTCGCTTTGAACTTCCATTTAAAATACTTTCTCGCGTTATTTTAATAAATTGAAATATAAATTCTACTACAATCAAGCGGAATATCGCTGAGAATAATATTCTCTCGGAATGATAATTTTGCGAAAGTAAATCCTAACCAACTTCTCGAATCCATAATTAGATACAGGCGAGATAAAAATAATATTTGCCTCCTGTGGTTCGAGTTTTGCGAAATTATTCGTAAACAGTGGTTATTTGAAGGAAATTCGCGAAATGTCCTACTGGTGGGTTTCTTCGAATGCGTTTAACCAGAGGTAGATTGAAAGCGTTGGGAATTAGGTAGGTGGGAGGATCTTATGAAAAAAATTGAATTCGATAAAAATCGATCTGGTCTTGCACACGTGATAACAGTTCTCTGGCCCCCTTTTCATTGACGAGCCGCGGTACTAAAGCCCTTGTCGGCACAACCAATTTTCGCATCAATCCCACTTCAAGATGGTGCAAGGAGCCAATCTTAAGCCGGATGCCGAGCAATCTCTGAACGCGTATCGACCTGCTTCTGGGTCAGATCTGACGATCGATAATATTTCTTTCTTTTTCCAACTCCCTCGAATTCCTCCTCTAAGCAATTCTTCTCTAACTAGTAAAATTAACGAATTTTTCGCTAATCGAATAAATTGAAAAACTTCCATTTATTCGCGAAATGAAGAAATTTCTTGGATCCATTACTCGTTGATGGGAAAATAAAATTGGAATCCATAGATTTTATCGATGCAATATTGGTTCTTTGCGTTATTCGTAATCGTGTCGCGCTCGAATCTTGAATCTTGGATCGAGTCCAGTGTATTTATGACGGTGCGCTGGTCATATCGTCTTTCAAAGTACTCGTTAATCATGGAAATCGAGCTCGTTACCTAGACACCAATGCATCGAGCGACCAATGCAACGATACAAGGTATGCAAAGTTTATTACGAAGTATTGTTCTACTATGCGTATTACTGCGCGAGCGATATAATCGAAAATCCACTTTATTTTATGAGAAACCATCGAAGCTTCTGTTGCAGATTATTCCGAAAGTGATTTAGATTCGAGTATAGTTTGCTCGAAACATAATATTCCAAAACTGTCACCGAACAACTTCTCATAACTTCTTATTCCACGACTAATAAAACTGTTTCTAAAAACATCGAACTCAAAGAATTAAAATTGCTCGAAATTCTTTAATTACACTATTTTTCTCTAGTTAAAAATATATCTAAATGAAGAAATTATCGTCGATCATTTATTAAGTTTAAATTTAGATCTCGAAATTGTTCTAAAATATGCTTATTTGAATCGTAATCGTAATCGAGGAATCGTGAATCGTGGATCGCGTCTCGTATCATGGTTTCCAATTCTCACGTGAGAGTAACGAACGGGTGGTTGCGGGTGGTCACGGTTGGCGTACGATGAAACCATCCGTGCTCGTGTTCGCGTAATGTGACAAGGTGAGTCTCGTTGAGAAATAACTACAACTCGGACGTCTAAAGCTTTTGCCCCGAGAAAACGATCTACAGTGAGCGGTAGCATTAATCATCAACATTAATCACCGTGTTCAGTTCGGTTCGGTTCACTTCTGCTTGTTCAGTGGATTTTCGAGGATGAATTCTGATTCGCACAACGATCCTCGGTCACAGATACATCAGTCTGGTAAACAGGATCGCGTTGCTATTCGCAATCTGCTAATAAGTCATCCTAGAAACAATATCTACATTTTCTTTCATCTTTGTCAAAGTAAAAAGAACGTATAGAACGAACGCCGTCCATTAGTAGCATTGAGGAGACTGCTGTGTCTATACATCGCTGTCTCGTTTATTCGCGACAGAAAAGTTCTGTCGACTTTTTATTTAAAAAGAAATAACAATTTCTTGCAGCGTTTGTAGATAACACATGTGAATAGAGTAATTCGGTCTCTTTCTTCGAGAGACACAATTTCTGAGAAACATACAAATGTTTCTTGGTTGACTTTTGGAGTAATTTCATTGGTTCATTGCTACTTACTACGTGGGAAAGATTATTTGGATCTTGAGATAACGCGTTGAGAGGTCGCGATCGTTTAATTCCACTTATTGTTCGTAGGGTCTTGATGAAAACGACGGTTGCCTTAATCGGAATGGATAATAATATAACTGTTGTCACTAGGTCAAGGAGTGGAACTCGAGAACGTAACGATTGTTAACTGCATAACTATCGCAGCACCGACTTGCAATATTTGTTGCAAGTTTTGCAAACATTGCAACCGCGTTGCAATATTTGTCTTATAAAAATTATACTTTAATTAAGTCTAAAGTCACTATACTTATTAACTTTCTTTCGAAATCCAAAACCTGGAAAAAATATGTTTCGATTTTAGAATTTATTTTGTAGGTCATGATTAGTGTGCGAAGTTAAATAATTCAGATCGTGTATTGTAATTCAGATTGTAATTCAGTTAAGTAATTCAGATTGTGTATTTTACTCGAATCGTTGTTTCAATTTATAAATTAGGATTCAGGTGGCAAGTAGTAATGTATGAGGTGGAATTCTGCGAACGCAGCATCGCGACAGCTGTTTCTGTTGGGGCGCCGATGCCACGGTGCATTCGCATTCGCGAATCAGTCACGGCGAGCAATCTTCCCCTGACAGATATTCTCCACGCGGATCGACAACGCACGTCGCGTTGACGAATGGCTGCTACGACGACATCGAAACATGTCGCAATTTCGAATTTGCGAATCTTGCATTCTTCCGGTAGAACTTGAATTATTCCAACTTTCAGCTATTAAAAAGTCTCTCGTACCTATTTCTCGCATTTCCATTACAATTATCCTAATTGAATAAATCCAACACATTTTATTTTCTGTCAAGATTAAATCTTAATAAAATTCTACTCCTATTTATTATTACTTTCGCGATTTCCTGCAGACATATAACTCTCGTTTGCAAACTGCAAATACCGTTATAATCACCTAAACTGTATAAATTTGACGAAAATTTATTAAAATTTCACCATTTTTATTTAATTCGAATTTGTGGAATTTGCGAATTTTAAATTCTGTTTCAATGAATTAAACTAAATAGATTCTACAAATTGTTTTATTGGGATCGAATTGAATTTGTTAAAATATCACCGGATTTATTTAATTTGAATTTATGGATTTACTCTATTTGAAAGACCAATGTAATTGTCAGGATCTCGGTGATCCAATTACGTACGTAGATGTAGATAGACTAGCAATAAGAGTAATACATATTAGATTTCTTTATTGGTTAAATTCCATTTGGCGCTAGCCGCAACAATACATTCTCTCGGCTTGATACAGTTATTCCTGACTTTTTATGACACTCGTGTCAGTTTTATTGGAAAATTTATAAGCGGCAATAAATTGTGCGTTTACTGGGTGAGTAATGTCGTAGCTTGCGCAGCTGGTCGAAGCGTAATGTCAATTACTCTTGGAATTGCATTCGGAATGAAATAAAGTATCCGGGAGTTTCCTGGCTCGATGAAACTTGCAGGGCGATACGGTATAAGAAAAAGTGTACTCCCTAAATCCCATTTGTCGTTGCAGATTTCTCGTAAATTTTTTACGAACCCATTTTTGTCGCTCCGCAAGCTGCGTTGTAGTAGAGCAATAATAAGAAGAAATTTAAAAAATCCAATAAAACCGTGGACGAGTGCATAATCCCTCGGTAACACAGTTTCTTCGTTAACCCCGGGCATTTCTCTTCGTTAATGATCAAAGGTGCTTACGTATTACGTTAGCGTATTTCGCGACTATAAAAGCTCTTTTATCTTTTAACCTTTCGCTAAAAGTAAGCGAGTCTCCACTGGGAATCGCACCTCTTCGCAAAACCGCGAAATCTCAAATCTTCTTTTCACCTGGACCACATTCGTTTTCTGTAGAATTTTCAGATTCGGAGCCTCGAACAAAGCGCACTGACGAAGCGAATTAGCAGTGGAATTAACGTTGGAGATTTTGCGATAACGGTCAGGCGAATAATATGCTAATTTCTTTGGGATTTTTCTTGCATTTTCCTAATGTTACGTCTCTCGAGAATTTTTCATCTCTAACAAAGAATAAACCTCGTGAATAAGGATATCTTTCAGAAAATATTCCATTATTATTTTCTCAAAATACTATTAAAGAAAAATCGAGTGTAAAAGAGGATTTGAAATGAATAATTGCAATTTTCATAATCTCGATCGATTTTCTTCCAGGACACTCGTAAATCTCGCCGTAACTTTGGATTAGCCGTGGTTGCTGCGAGATATCGGCACTTTAAACCAGGTGCTCGTTACGCCATCGATGAAACACTGATCCCATTAGCCAAACCTTCCCTCGTCGCGGTAAAACCGGAAGGTTACGTCGATCCTCCGATCCAGCCGCGAAATTCTGATCTAACTAATTAATAGCCGATAATATATTATAGCAGTTTTAGTGTGACTTAGGAATTACGCGACAATATCGGAAAGCACTTTCCAAAACCAAAGAGACTCTCTGGCTTACGCTCGTTTCACCGTAATACTGCAACAATATTTTGTTCATTTCGTTTCGACATTTTCGATATTTTAAGGCCACTATTTTTTAAACTGAAATATATATATATATATGAAATCAATTTCTAATACAAATCTCCTAGAAAAGTTCACATTACGATCAGAGCGTTGCGCACAAAAGATTCTGCATTTTACGATAACGTTTCAATTAGCTACAGTGATTTCAATATTCCTGTATAATTAATATTCGAATCACGCCGTTATATAATACAATGCTGACGTTATGCAATGCACCATTATTTCGAACAATGAACGCTTGCATCAGTCAGCGTTTCACTGGGACAACTGATCTTCAATCGTATTATCATCATTATTATCATCATTATTATTATTATTATTATTATTATTATTATTATTATTATTATAAATTTATCAGATTCGCACAGTTGAGAGGATTTCAATATTTTCCGCAGTATTTTTTCCTATAAAATGTCTTTTCAAATAATTCATGGGCCAGATATAACCACTTGTGGGAATAATAAAATAGGAAGTGCTGTAAAGAATACGATGAAGAATACGATGAAGAATACGATGAAGAATAAGATGAAGAATAAGATGACCGTCTTGCGCAGCAGAGCAAACGCGAATGTTCTTAGCTCCTTCACAGCCTGCGGAATATTTACATTCCAGAGGGAAATTTAGGAGGACCGCCGAGTTTAAAGTACGAGGGCACGTCCAGCTCTAAAACCTGCTGGTGGTCGTGATGCTCGTGATAGTCGTCTTACCGTGCGGATTTAGTCGCGAGCGTCGTCTCGCCACTCGAAACCGTTTCCACGCTGCAAATAAACGTGGAGGGATACTCTTCGTCCCTCGCATCGTGTCGGCTCCTTCAAGGATAAAGAGAGGGATACGGAGAGACGGACGATAGAAAGAGAGAGAATGTCTTGGATAAATTCCAATTAGAGTTTTTTATTCGCGAAGCAAATTATGATCTTCGTCGCCACGACGCGCCAGTGAAATAGGGGATTAATTAAGTACGGAAGATATGGGATACTCAGTACGCTTTTAAAGCTACAGCCTCGTCGAGGACGCCAGTATTATTATGTCCGCTTCGCTATAGAAAATTATATCGTGCATCGCTTCGCGTGATCCACTTTCCTTAACACATAGAATTTTTTATTTTTGCATCACTCTGAACATAGGAATTCTTCTATCCCGGAAATTTTAGCTTTAAGGATCCTTTATCCTGGGATTTATAGTCATTTTCTACGGTTTAGAGGAAGAAGGACCGATCGCGATTTACAGGATAGGAGACGGGAAAATAATGAAGCGACAGTTTGATAAAACAGTCCAACCGTTTCCTCGCGTATCGGACGATGTACAAATTCCACTGGAAGTGTCGCCCATTTGTTTCCAGGACGCGCTGTAAGGGTACAATGTCCTTCGAACGAACGGAGCGGTCAGCGTGTGGCTATTATTTTGATAATACAGCTTTACCAATAGTGGTTTCCTCTTCTTGTCGAAAGTCATGTTACCTATTCAGGACTCTGGTGGTCTCGTGGTATCGTGGATCTCCGCTACGCGCAGAAACTCCCTCCTCGGGATAATGTAGTCCACCAGTGGCGGACTTCCAAACTAATTGTAAAGTTAACAAGCATGCGTATGTTGCGGTCGAGAGTTCCGAAACTGCTCATCTCGGTTCCCCAATTCGGTATTTCTATAGAGAAAATACTTTTCGGCTTGTGGTTACCAAAGGAATTTTAATATCGAGCGAATTATCATAAATAAATTATGAAAAAGTTCTTCAGAGACGATAGTTCATTCGATTATACGATGGGTTTATTTCAATTCGGAAAGAACGGTTAAATACATAGAGAAATAATAATATTTGTAAAAATTACGAATTCGTAAAAATTCTTTCTGCTAAACAAATCACGAGTTTTGCTGACATTTTGCGATAGCTGCAGCGTTATCGCTGGGAGTTTTTGGGGGGGGAGAGAGACTGTTAGCTGAGTGAAACAGGGGGAAACAGGAGGAAAGATGAGGAAACATGAGGAAGGAGCAGCGCTATCGAGCGACGAGCACTTTGCAAACTGCAAATACACGTCGAGACGACGTTCCCAAAGCAAAAAGGGAGTTCTTGAGCAAACAGGAAGAAGGGGGGGAACATTGTCCTGGGACGTCTGGTGAATTTCAATTGTTCGCTCCCACCTTGCGTTAACTGCAGATTGCCTTATTACCTAGTTCGAAATATAGCCTCATCGATCCAACTTATACAATACCACACAGAGAATTTTACCTTAATCTCGAGCTTCACGTTTCTCTTCCTAAATTTCTACAATTTTGATTTGCTTTCAAAATGATTTCATCCAATTTAACCCGAGCAAAATTCCAATAAGCTTTTTTTCTTGAGGCCGATTATCGAAAGGAATCAAAGTTCTTTCGCTCGATGTAACTATCGAAGTGAGATTTAACTGCAAACGAGAATAACATTCGTGGAAGGTAGACGAACCGCGAATTCTCACAATTTGTCGCGTTTTTCTCGCAACGGTACGCACAGTCGAGTTTAGCGTATTAAATCCATCCAGTAGACTGGGCCGAATGTAGCCGCAGAGTTCAGTGGTGCGCGGTGTTTCCGCAGAGATGTAACCGCGACAATTCATCCCATCTCCCCTCTTCAGCTCTGGTACAACATCATATTATAAAATCGTACGTGTTAAAGGTTTTCCCTGTAGCAAGAGAGACCTCGCAAAACAAATGCTATTCAACGAATAAAACCCCGAATTATTCCATCGGGCGACGATGTATCGCAGTGGAAATTCAGCGGAAAATGCGGAAAGATCGAAGATTCGAATGCAGTGGCATTAACACCATACAATTACTGAGAATTGTTTTATGTCAGAAATTTCTACCTGAATTAAAAATAACTCCGATACATTCAGTCTCATTCAAACTGCGTTCATTGGCAATTCAGACTGTATTTCGAAATTGCTTTTCACCTGCAGATTTATTTGGTTCGTATTTACAAAGTTTGACAAAAATATTGGAAAGATATATCGCTGAATAATACTGAATAAAAAGGTATTAGATATATATATATTTTTGGAATAATTGCCAATTTTTGTCAGAACAATGCGAGAGAATTTTTTTTCCACGTTGAAAAAAAAATGTATCGTTATCGATATTCGCGAGAAACTAATATCGCATCGTTACTCGCGATTATCGCGCTCGATTTGGCGAATGCGCGTCAAGCCGAAGCATTTTCTGGCTCATTAGAATAGCAGAGCCCACAGCAGATTGGTTGCAACTTTAAGGCCAGCCACGTGCACGTAACAATCTCCAATAAGCAGCCGTGCTTTTATTCATCAAAATAAAATACACTTCTGTTGAGCAATGTCGCAACGAGCCCTGCAAGAAGTTCAGCAAAAAAGCACTGCAATTCACGCCGATCGAGGACTTATAAATATGCAGTGAATCACGTGTATTCCTCTCTTCCCTCTTGAAGAGTTTAATCTCACTTTTTAAGTAAATTCACACGGCCGACTACGGATGATTCTGTTATCTTATACTACTCGCGAAGGCGCTAACAGCTCAGCTTGAACAATTCCAACATCAATGATGGAAATGAACTTCTTGCGCATTGCACATTATTCGATAATCACTCGGTGGATTTATTGCTGTGATTTATTCGCTAAATTCTTAAGGCAGATTCATTTATTCCTATCGTTAATCAATTTAATCGAACATAACGATTTTGAGATTAGAATCGTGTCTTTTCTACTTTTTCAATATTTCTTTAATTAAATTCAAATAGATATAAAAATAAAATTGTGTTCAGCTTATAAATATTCAGGAGGGTTTGTTATTCATCTGAGATTAGATATCAGATAAAACTTAAAAATAATCATCGTTAATGATTTAACGTTTGTTCAGTCATTCGTTTATCAATGAATTATTTATGAATACGTTGGGAAAAATCTTTTCGTTTAATCAGCTGTTTCACGGTTGACCGTAGCGTTGAGGCGAAAAGTCGTGGAAAAATCTGGGTTAAGAGCATTTGAGAGAAATCGAGTTGTTTCCATTGTGTATACTGATTGAAAGTTGCAGAGTTGCGCGTTCGCCTGTTCGCAGCAAACTGTCGATGCCCGTTTCGGCCGCGGAAGTTCTCGGTCAGAGTTGGCTATCAGCCGCATCCTCGTGCCAAAATAATTCCTGTTGCTATATCTACCTATGGCTTTCCTTGTGTCAGTATTGTATGCGTGCACCGTACATATCGATCGAAAAGAGGAGGGCACTTTGCGCGAAAATTTCGCGTTTCGCGATAAAACCATCCACTCGCGGGCGCCTCTGGAAAAATCTGACAAATATTCTATTAGTTGAGGATCAATAAACATTCGGCCAGTATTTTATTGAAAAAGATTGCTCGCGAGTTAATTTAACTGGCACAATGATATAGATTCCTACGGGTCTTTTAACCAAATATTGATGATAGTGCTGTATTTAAAAACAATTTCCACTGAACTCTTGTTTAAATTCGTTTGGAAATTAAAGGCCTCGGATTCTCTCTTTTATCACTGTTGAACGTAAAACCTGCAAAATTTATATATCGAAGCAATCGTAGAATTCAGCGCATACAAGAGTATACAAGAGTTTGATAGTTTGAGTAATTTGAATATTGAAGAACTTTCTTTTAATTCCGGTTTCCTTTCGAAATCGTATAATCGAAAATTGGCTCGGTCATTGTCGAATTTAGTCTCAATGTCTCGTGCATTTATAAACGAGCATTGGGAAAATTCGTGGAGAAAAATTTGGCGGTTCATGGTAACCGGATCGTCGACCAACTGGTTAATTGGCGAAGCGCACCGAAAGCGCAAACGAACGGAACGCGACGAATCGGCAATTGGCAATTGCATTGGACGTTATCAGTGAGCGCTATCGCGCGTCACGAGTCGCTACGCCACACCGCACCGACCAATGTAATTATGCGAAACTTAATTACGATCTGCAGATACGCGATCTATCTGCTGTCGGTGACAGCTGCGAGAGAGCCTCAGGTTCGCAATTGCCGTCTAATTATTCTGTGCGATCGTTCACCCTCGAGAGACCGATGCAACGCGACACGATGATGGTATTAGAATCTCTGTTGCTGATTGCTGATTCTACGATTTCCAATTTGCCTTTCCTCGAGCCTAGTTACGATTCGATACTCTCATTCTACGTGGTTTAAGTATTACAAAGATATTTACTACTTATTAAACACATTCAGCAAACCAGTGACTTAGAAATCGCATATATTTTTTCTACCAATTTCACTTATTACAGACTGACAATAAGCCTGTAATTTATGTAGAACTTATGAAGAAGGTCAATGCGTGATAATCGACAAACCGTACAATTAAGGGGCCTCGATTATTTGTGCGCGAGTAAAACACAGTTAATCTGCCATCATGCAAGAATCTATAGTTCTCTCGAAGGAAGAAGCTTGCCAGCAATCATTGCTCGCAATAATTTGCAAGGCAACATCCGCAATAATCTCCGGTCATGCGGATCTTTTTCTTGTCGAGATCGAGTGGTCAATTTCGCTGAATACCCTGGCGACTGAGTCTGATCGTTCAGCGATTTTTTTGCAAACTCTGGCACAGGAGAGAATCGAACAAAAAACGAACGCTAATCCGGAATAGATTTGTCGTGCTACAAGAAAATACATCGTTGCAGCCGATTGCAATCGTCCAACTACTAAGTACTAGCTGCATATAATTATTTGTCCGTGTATTTATTCATAGATATTACGCTTCTGAAAATAAATAGAAGATAAAGTGAAAACACTTTTCTTGAAGAAATTGGGAGAAGATTTAAGGGAAACGAGGTTTGAGCTTGTGATAATCTGATAAGGATCACGACCGTGACTCTTCTTCAAGGAATCGATTATCTCCATAAATCAGAAAATGAAGAAATGTGATGAAATAATTTACATTGTTATTTAAAATTCTCTTTAAAATAAGCATTGAACAAATTTACATTAGAGTATGTAGTTAACCATTTCTTGTTTAATAAAAAAAAGTTATGACTAACCCAAGTGTTTCGACACTTAAATTTGAAATATTTCAAAAAGTGGTCATTCAATTTGGCCTACGAACGTTTCAAACAAAGTTGATCCTTCAAACTATCGATTTCCTGCTTAACTATAATTTCCCGATTTAATTTATCGCGGTTGACTCACCCTGTCTAAAAAGGTACCACGGTAGCTTTTTTTAAAAACCACCCCGAGAACGAGCACGCATCGAGTCCTCTGTGCCTTTCCACCTCTACAACCCTCATCCTCGAGATTCTCTCCTCCCGCTTCTAGATACTACGGTTACTTCCCGCGTGCGCGCATCCACCACCACCACCACCACCACCACCACCACTAGACCACCTCGCCCATTCAAGCTCGCCGCGGACTGAGTCGACTCGCCTCGACTCTACTCGATTCAACTCGACTCTACTCGACTCTACTCGACTCTACTCGACTCGACTCGACTCGGCCCGATTCAGTCGCGGCCGACCCGCCAAGCTGCGAGTGAGCTCTGCGCCGCATCCTACTTTGTTCTTCCGTATCGCGACGTGCTGTGCCGTGTCTCGTGCATCTTCTTCCGAATTCTTACCCTCTTCCTACCACGATCATCCACCTCGATCTAATTGATCCAATCAAATTGGTCTGAATCAGCGTGACCTCGATATACATCGATATCCAGAACCAGGTCGCGTAGGAATAAGAATAAGAATAAGAAGAAGAAGAAGAAGACGAGGATCTCTCAGGGTGGAATTGTGTTATTGTTCGCGAGTGAAGTTGTCCAAAGAAGAAGAAAGGTGTGTGACAAGTGTATATAGAGTGTAAATGTGAGAGGACGTTTGTGATGAGCTACCGGTAGAGTCTTGTGGATTGCCGCGCTGTCCGAGCTGGACCAATGGGTGTTGTTATCAGTGAACGGAGGCGGTTGACACGACCGATAACTCGCCTTTCTCTCTCACGCTGACACTTCTTCTTCTTCTTCAACATCATCTTCTTCATCTTCTCTTCGTCGTCTCTTCCAATGCTTGCAGCATCCGCGCCTCTGGCTTCGAGTAGATAACAAGCCACAGGGATCATCGAGCTTTCCTTCCTTTCCTTTCGACGCTCAAGTGATCTCTCGTGCCAATATTGGCGCGCCGGTATTGGTGCTTCTGTCACACCAAGAGAAACAGTTGGTTTCTCTGTTTCACTGGGGGTTGAATGTGCTGGAAGACGAAACGCGATTTCCCCTCGAGCCGATGGAATCGACTAGTGTCACGATCGTGAGGATAATACGACTCGTAAACAGTGCGTGATTCTTACCTGAGAACACCTTCTGTTATTGTTTACTTTCCACGCGGCAGAAGAGTACTTACGATTGAAAATGCTCTGCTTCACGAGGAAAGGAATGTTACCTTCGATTCGCAAGTAACACGTAAGTTCTCTTACTCGATCCATTCGAATTTTATTCATCGAATTGAACCGACTTATTTCTAACAATGTAAGTTTCTTCGGTGCTTATGATTAAGTCAAGTTTCGCTGGTTCGCGTGACCGACGGTTGAGTGAATCAGACAGACGTGTCGTCGCGCTAGCGAAGCTAATGCATTAATATATCACGATACTTGAAGTAAACAGGAAGATAAATCCACGGATGAAAAGAGAATACGATAAAGTGAAATCTTCAAAGGGACTTTGTAACTTCGAAAAACTCGAAAACACAGTTGCAAGAGAAGTCCCCAATGCGCAGACAAATATTTACGTTTCTACTAGGTTCGCGAATAAAACGGTTTACTTTCTCTTGAATATTACTCAACTATTTCCTCAATTTTTGCCTTTTCCTCTAAAATTATTCCTAAGTAGATTAAGTAGAAATGTCCATTTTGCTAAAAAGAGCCTCTTATTAAATCGTTTCGACTAATTCAATATTCTTAGTGTGTCTCATTGTTTCTACTATCCACGAAACGTAAACTAAAAGTTGTTCCGCTCGATTGGTAGCGGGTAGCGTCTCGTGGCAGCGATTGGCGCGAATTTGCGAATCGCGCGCGCCAGTAAAGGCCCGCGTGGAGAAGGAAAATGCTGAGGAAATTGAGTAGCAATATGCCGCGGGTGAGTGAATTTTAGTTTATTCGGGGGCGACATTAAGTGTCGACATTATTTCCGTGTCGCTTTAGCAAAATGATTTTGTTTACCGGAGTACCGAGAAACATATTTACGCATGGGACAATTATATTTAGCAAATGAGATCCCATCGTATCGTTCGGTATCGCTTCGCGTGACGGATGGAACGGCCTTTCGCAGCTATTTGTCCCAGTGTTCGCATTCTCTCTTCCTCTCACGTGCCTCGCAATACGTTACTCTGACGCATCAACATTTCGACCCTTTCGCTTATTACTCACCTTTTCGTTGAAATATTCGTGTAACGATCGCTTTACTTAACCCTTTCATATCGCGTCGCATTGTTGCTAAAAATTAGGCCTAAGTCAACGATCGCAATTTTTGAAATATCTATGTATTTGGAATTTAAGTGATAAAGTACCGGTCATGACTTTTTTTATTTATAATATACGAAGCAAATAATAAATAATTTATTTCGGAAGCCATTCTGATTCACTCCGTACTTTAATGTAAATCGTTGCAATAATGAAATCCGTATTTATGAATTATACAATGTTTATTTCAACGTTTATTTTAAAAGGAATTTTGAAGAACAATATAAATTATTTCATCGCGTTTCTCCAGTTTCTGTTTTATGAAGCTAATTTTGTGAAATTAGGAAATTCGAGGATAGATGTACATTTGTCGGAAGGGTTGAAACGACTTCCTATTATCCTTGATTACCTTTTAAAGGCGACGCCAACGGAACACGATCGTTAGATCGGATATACCGAGAATAATTAATGAGCTTGCCGCTCCATTTATAATTTGGTTGTTTGTCGGTGGGTTTCGAGGCAGTCGCGGTATGGAGGAGTGCAACCAATGGAATCGGCTGGTTGAGAAACAATATTTACCTTCCGACTTGGAGAAAATTGTTTCTGTAATCGATTGAACCACCTAGGGAAGGAAGAATCTTTCTGTTCGTACCTTATCCAACAAAATCGTTATTCCAACTCGCGTTGCTTTCTCCGGGTTCTTGTTCTTTTCTTTAAGCGTGACGACGAAGGTCTACGTGCAGACTGAGCCCCAGTTTCAGCTGCGATTCAAACTCCAGAGTCTCTGCTTCTCTGGGCGACGAGCTTAACCGAGCTTACCGCTAACTGCCTACTCGCATTCTGCAAATCTCCCTCTAAATGTGACGGGTTTTCGAGTAGTGGTAATTCGGAATTGCTCGGGTGTCATTAAGAGTACAATTTCCTAGAGGTGATTCTTTCCAGGCGCAGCTCACTAACCACTTAAACCTTTTATCTTTACCGGGTCAACGATATTTGTACATTGCGTTTACCCGGACTCGAGATTCTTCCTTTCTCTTCCTTCGAAATTCGCAATTATTAACTTCTACCAACCGGTGTTATTTATAATAACCGCATGAGAATATTACGCATGTAAGGAACTCGGGTTGGATATACATACCTCCATGCTACACGCAAATATTATTTGGCTAGGATGTCAACAAGTTTAGTTCAAACGAGAAACCTGTGTTATTCCCAAGAATTTATAATTAGTTTGGATTTTGTGCAAACGAGCATACTAGAAACTGTGTACTTTGTAAATTCAGCAAAATAACGTTACTGAAATATTCAATAAAACGAATTATTCATTTCGTAAGAATAATCTTGGTATTGTATGGAAAATCAATTGCGAAAATTAAGCAAAATTTTCACTACTGTTAAAAGAGATCGTGAAACGTTTAGAAGTCGATTGGTGGGTGTTTTACGATCCTAAATGTGGGAAATGTCATGCGAAACTCCCGGAGTGTCGATTCGGGTTTACGAAGGGCGTAAAGTGGCCGTAATTCCCGCAGCCCCTCGGAAATATGTCTCGCCATTTACGAGAACTAATTCGCGAAACGAAATTCTCAATTAACAATGAAAAGTATTACCGCAAAATCGGTGAATTTGCAAACAGTGCAGAGAACTCGAGGACTTATTACTATGATTACCGAATGAACAAGCGGAAGAGGCGAACACACTAGGAAATATATGCGAGTCGCAGTGAACGTTAGGTGAGTCATGTTTTCGTGGGCTAATGCGAAATAATTGTTGGGGAAATAACAATTTATCGCAGGTGTTACGAGCCACGGTCGCCAACAATAGTAGCGGTACTCGGTATTCGGTACTCGTTACTCGGAAACTCGACGAGTTCGTGCGAACTTTCCGTAAATCTGATCGCCGCGGTGAACCGTGAAACGGAAGTGTTTTACGTAAAAGTTGGATTGCATTAAAGTCGATTGCGAACACTGATTTAGCCTGTGTTTTGAATAATCGTGCTCGCAAGCTGCATTTACGCTAGCGGAGAGTGGCAGACGCACGAGGTCACGGAAATCACTGCACGTGGTTCAACGGATGAGTACGGTTAATTGGTTAAGTTCTTTTACTCCGAATAATTGCATCCTAGTATTGCTACCTTCCAACGTGACGAATACGTAATCTTACGCCGCAACTTACTTACCAATCTTCTCTTACTATTCTCTTTGATCTTGAAACCCAGAATTTATTAAATTAATCATTTTCTAAATCCGATATATAAACCATATACTTCCAACGTGTTACAAGTCCATTTTTCTTTTAATTACAACCAAAAAGATTACGCTAAATTAATCCCAAATTATATGACACCTCATTTAAAAAAAAAAAAATTCTCGAAGTTGTAAAAAAAATCAATAAAATTTCTCATTCGTTCGAGTCCTCGAATCTGTTTAACAACGATGCCCGAGTACTTTTTGCTCACGTACTCAATTACTTTCGCTCCAGTTACGTTTGAAAAACCTCTCGTTGTTCTTTTTTACCTTTGTCCCGACGGGACAATTCGACGGGGCGGTTCTCTCCTGCAGTGCAGCACACGCCACTTCTGGTCACTCTGGAATTAGGTTTTCCTCCATCAGAATTTACCTCTTTTCTCTTATCTTCGTTGATTGGTAGTCGTCAGGCGCGAATCATTGATCCCACGATTTTTTATTCGTGAACCGATCCACCGAGTACTTCAAGCCGATTCAACTGGTCACTTGTCAGTCACATTGACATTCAAATTAACAAAGAGGCCATTTAGAGCAACGATTTATTAGCGGAGGGAGAAACAAAAGGAGAAGAGATAAAGAGCTACGATTTGATCGTTGATAGTCTGCGAGTCGAATCGAGGTTGAACTCATCGCGGAAGGGGGGAAAGATAATTTTTAAGGAGAACAGAGGGCGCCACCTTCCAAATCGCCCAAAAAATTGAATTAGAAAAATTAAGAGCAAAGATTTGATACGTTGACTTTTCGATTCTTCCATTTATTGAATTAGAAATTAGAATAATTTAAAAGAAGAATTCAAAATGATTTAAAATCGTGTGAATGATCGTTTGTAATTTTTTAAGATTCGTACTATAAAATTGTGATTGTTTTGTATAAAGATCGGTAAGGTGTCGAACTTTTGAAAATGACAAATATTCGCGGAAGGCTACAATTAATTAATTAGGACGAAGAAAATCGTTAGGTAGAAAGGAGAAATGTTCGATACGTATACTCGAAGATAATCCGCGAGCAGCTCACCGAGTCGACCCTGCTCCTAATTTAACGAGCTTTTCCTCGCGTTAAGTAATGATTGGCGCGGCCGCCGCGAAGGATACCATTAATTACGACTTCTGCGCCAGTCTGTCGGGGCGGTAAGACACATATTGCAAACCGCGCAAACCCCTTTCTCTCTCTTCGGAATCATTTGTTCCAGAATTTCGTGAGGTTTGGCACGCAACGTTACCCCTCCTGCTAACCACAAAATTATTATTTCTTCGATCAAAACAAAACTATTCTTTATCACGGATATTGTCGCAGCAGATAATAATTAGTCTTGAAACATTTTATTAAACTCGAGAGAAAAATTGTATGAATATTTCTCGCTATGTACTTCTAAAGCTCGAACGACTCTCACGTGCAAAGTGCACACGAACTGTTGGATCGAATTACGCCTTAACCCTTTGACATATAATAAAACTCAAACGAAATTCAAGTCACCAAGTTAAAAAAAACATCACTGATTCTGAAAGTGAAATACGTAACAATGTTCCTCTAATATTCATTTTACCACTGTAGTAAACTCGAATTTAATCGACATGAAATTTTTACGATCGCGTAAACGCGAATGTTTGATAACAACAGGTTATTAAATCTTATAGGATCGTCGGGTGTACACAGTGATCTCGATTCGGTTGGAAATTAAACGAATTAAGGGCAAATTAAACGAATGCGATGGTTTAATAGCTTCCACCAAAGGAGAAAGTTTTCAAAGTAAGCACGAGTGTATTGTATCAAGGCGGTAGGTTACACTGCGGCACGAGATTAATCGAGCTGAGTCATTAATCGGCATGCAGGTGGACTCGCGTGCACCTTTGGTATCTTAATCAAACAATTTAAATACGCATGTATGATCGCGCAGATTAGAGGGAAACCCGTTGAACGCGCGGCTATATTACTCGTGCTTTTGTATCAGTGTTGGTTAGAGTGATTGAAAGTGCGAGAGAGAGAGAGATATCTCAGACAAATGGATGATTAATTTCAACGTGACGCGACGGGGAGAGACTCTTGTTTCTAGAACTAATAACGCGGACGAGAGCGCAGTTTATAAATACATCGGTGAGCCAAGCTGAACCAAGTTGTTACCCGCGAATCGTGGCCCGCGAGTTTCGCGAGTCGCGCTTGCACTCGGACCTTGTCCTCTATTCACGATGGGACCAATGCGCGCACGATCTCACCAACGATCAGACGCGCGGAACAACCTTGTCGCGCGCGACAACGACACGTGCTCCAAACTGCATTATGTGTTTCGTACTAGATCGCTTCGTACGATACAACAGATTTTCTTTTTAATTCAATTTGAGGAATATCGATTTGAAGATTTGAGAAATTGATTAAAACTATTTAAAAATCTCGAGAATTTATGAATTGCGAATTTTAAACTAATAGTATTTGACTTGGAATAAATAGTACTTGACAATGCAACTTGTCGTGTCGCGAGTTTCCTTTTTTCCTTGTACACATCGATCAAGCGAGCACTAGCATTGCAATCTACTTATTAACCACAAACTAGTAATTATGTAGTCGCGTTGATACAATTTAAATGTTTTGAAACTGTGGCTTGTAATTAGACAAGAATCTCTGATTAATTTCACGATGGAAAAGAGATTTAAGAAGAATATATCAAAATTGAATTTTATAATTTTCGAGGATCAGTCTCACAATATTATTCAATCCGACATGACCTTTGTTTTATTTATCACTGCCAACTACTGTTAACAGTCGGATGACGGATGTTCGGACAAATATAAATCTGTTTACATAGAGCAGGGTGGATTCGGTTTACACGTGTTTCGCAAAACTTGTTGTATCGTTTCCGGAAACGTTGCATAAGTGGACACATTCTATAGGAGTATTTATGAATCTGTTGCTGGTACTTTGTCGTAAAATGTAAAAAGTGTTATATGGGAGAAAGTAACTCTGCTAATAATCGTTCTTTATGCTCTTCCGTTTATTGGATTCGCGAGTCGAGTTTCGCGATGCGGAAGAACCAGTGAAAAGGGTTTAATAACTGCGGAACCACTAACCGGACGAGCGAGGCTTCCGGCACAGCCTTCGATTCGTCGCAGCTCAAAATAACAATAATGCAATGACGACAGTGCCATTAGCTGCCAAAACAGAACCGGCTGACCGCTATCAATAAACACCCCGTGTGCGAATCTCTCGCGATTTCTCTGTATCCTCTTCCGGCGAAATCGGAATCTCATCAATTAACGTTTATCGAACACGTTCAAATTTAATAGGCAATAATTAATTTGGTAATCAAGCTAAATAATAGCGGTTAAAACAATTGTGATTCAGTTTGAACGTGCAACGTAGTTTCTTCTCTTAATAGGTTTAATTGCTTCCTGCGTAAAAATGCTACGAGTCTCATGATTTTTTTTTACAAAAAAAACAAATATTTCTACTCGTAAACAAACGGCATAGATCCATGCGAATATAAGGTTTGTTTTCAATCGTCCTCGGGAAATTGCAGGTGGACGCTTTCGAAGAGAAAACAAGTATAGAACGTTACATAAATCTTTGTTATGATTTACGTTAAAGTCGTAAGGAAATATCGAATGCAACTTCAAGAGTAGAGAACACGCAACAAAGGATTCTCCTGCTACGGAATGCGAAAGATCGATAGTGTTTACTTTACCTCTGTCCGTATAATGTCTCCAGTCTCATGACGATTCGTTATAACTGACATCGCAGGTGATTGATTTACTACGCGCCTTATTATATACATTTTACTGGATATTTGGCGCTCCCCTCCGATATTATACCTCTTAAAATATTCGAGGACTTGATTTATTTCCTTTGGAACGGAGTAAAAGAATATTTATCACGTGATTTTTTAAAAAAAAAAAAACAAATAAAGACATATATTTTTATAAATGAGATTGTTGCTCGAATTTGCAGCAACGTCAATCCCAACAACAGCTGCACGATTTCGAGCGTTAATTTTAGCGGGGATATAATCTCTGGCTCGCAACTATTACTTGGTTAGAAACGTTTATGGCGCTAGCACCGAAATAACGATATATCGTTGCTCTTCGCGAAAACCGCGGGAGAAACGCGACGCTAAGCACGACGTTAATAATTTCTGGCATCAGCCACTGCCAAGTTCGCCGGTGGCTCGTGGTCAATTATTACGATAGTACTACTGACGCTTGTTAATTGCATCGTTCTTTTGATACGGGTTACCGTTTATCGTTGATAGTTGCACTGTCTGTTACAACCTACTACAATGACAAATTGTAATTGCTCCGGGACTCGCCTACGAGTCTCCTTAAGTTAGATTTCACTGATCTTTAATATCACACTGTCTCTTTCTCTTGCGTTATTTTCGCCCTCGAGTTTCCATCAGTTGCAATTTCCATAGTGGAAAACAGAATTGGATCTTGAATCCAATTACGCGTTATTACGCTAATAAAGGGTTGAAATAATAGAAAGAGTATTGATCATGTTTGTTTTTTTCAAGAAATAGAAACATTGTACAATCTTTTTACTAACATCGAACGAAACCGAGAAGAATCGAATAAAAATACCGAGTATATAAATAAATCAGAAGTAAATATTTGCAGTAGAAATAACCATGTGAATGGAGTTCATTTTCACAGTGAGCTATAGATTTCTGATTCTTGGCGGAATGAACGATGAGGAATGAAGAATAATGTGGCGTAAGAGCGCGAACTGGTCTAATGCGAATGTTCTGTTACAACAGTGGTAAGGGTCCCTTCTCCCGAGACTTCGATATTGGCGTGATAAATTAGGTATCTCGCTCGAAAAGCACCGCGATATATTAGAACTCTACCTTGTTCGGTCTCTCGGTCGCTTGAAACACGCGTGTCAAGTAGGGAGCGGGGTCACGTCAGAAGCATTGCAGGCCAATTAAAATGTTTGCCTGCGCGGGACTCGCTAATTCGCAACACCACCCTCGTAAACCGCATTAACATTCGTTGGGAAGGGTTCCATTTAACTGTAACAAAGCGAACGTCTCAAAATTGATTTCCTACGTCCTCTTTCTCTCTGCTATTTCCACGTCGAATACATCCGTCGGACATAATTAATTAAAGTTGCAAAACAGCTAATTGATGCAAAAGGTCCAGAGAAACGTTTCTCCGCGCCACGAATTTGCGGCCGGTGAAGCGAATCGCGGATTTATTGCGCAGAGCTGCGCGCGCGGTAAATGGAGCACGAACTTTTTTAATGGTGCGTCGCGGAGATAAGAAAATATTAAAGCAGCACTACGGCGAGGTACGTAATGTCCACGAGGATGGGAAAAACTCAAGTTTCTTTCGATTACAAATTTGACAATGTTGATTCTAGTCCAGTTACAATTAACTATTTCCATAAAAATTTCTACTCGATCTCTAATTATTATCTTTAGTAATTATTACAGTAAAAATCGATTTAATTTTTTTAATTTCACTTCAATTTATTAGAGGATTTATTTATTATAGGATTTATTAATGTAGAATAATTGAATTGCTTAAAATGGAAAAAGTAGTGGATGATTCCTATTAATCTGAGAAGTAGCTACGACTTTTGGTGGAGTCTTCAGCGAGATATTTACATAAGCTGGTCCCGATTAGATTACCACTGGCAATGATATAACAGTGGGAGAATCCTTGTGTCATGGCAATGACTCGCTGTGTAATCCAGGAGAGCATGCAGACAGCACGATATATGTAATTCATCGAATCGATATGCCATGTCACTCTGCCGCAAGGATGACGCTCGGCCAGTACAGGCCGACGATCTGCTAATGCTATTTTTTAGTTGGTAATAACGTCATTTGTATGATGACGACGATGCATGCGCCAGCGCGTCGGAAAATCGTCTTGAATCATGCGAATCCTCAATGGCATTCGACACGTGTCCAACATTGCGTCTCGTGTTTCTTTTCTTACCCGATAGACACTTCTTTAACTGCACACGACCCAGACGAATTTTATTACCTTTCAATATGCAGCTAATGATCAGCTTCTCTATTCGAACTATCTTCCGCAATTTACGCGTGTAAATACTGCTAAAATAGTAGATTATACGAAGTTCGGTTAGCGGCAAAAAATGAGGAATAAAAATGAGTAAAAAATGTAGATAGCCAAATGAGACCACTTCCAACATGATAATTACTCGTAGGAGAATAACAGTAAAGTAACAAGGGGAATAGAGGACGACAAACGAATTTTTCCTACGACTAAGTTTCCACAACTACCCTGTCGCTCGGAGGTTAATGGGTTTTTGAGCGGGTGCAGCTTGCTCGAGGTTGACCAGAAGCGAGTTCTAAAAGCTGACTTGCCGAATAAGCGTTGTACCATTGCACGCCACATGTTGCACGTTCGGTCAATAAATCCGAAGGACGCGTGTCGTTCTAGGACGGCCTAGAACTTCTGGGCAAAGGTTCGCGTCAATTTGACGCGAACGAAGCAGCTTTCCACGATCGTTAATGTTAGCTATTTACCTGGACGTTCACACTGTATGCATATCATTAGCGATACCAGAGAATTTGCATTTAGATTGCCACCTTCGTTGGCGACTACACTGCAAGTCTGGCCGACGATCTCTTCTCAGTTCTACCATTTTCCATGTACATTTTCCACAGCTGCTTTCGCTACTTGTTCTTCTCCGAAAATAGAGACTTTTTTTCTATCTTTCTCTTTTCCTACTTTGTGCTCCGGGAACACGAGGCTTCCGACTGTAGAATCAAGGGGCGTAGATGGTCAATTTGACCTCATTTTTGCACTCGCTTTCATCGTATTGTTCTACGAGAAATATTTCCAGATGAGAAGGCTGCTCATCGTATTTTAACCGCGGCACTATCCCGGATTATCTAGCTCCATTTCTTCCGCTATCCCATAAATCAACGAGCTTTGGAATCGTGCCAAATTCGAGAAGCTACCGTTGATTCGCTTTTTTCCATCACACTCAGCGTGAACTACGGGTTAAGCTACTCTCGAGTGATTTTGAAAAACACAGTCAGAAGAGAATTATACACAAAACAGTAATAGCGATTAAGATATCGTTTTGAGGAAGAGAATTCTACGAGAAAAATTATTTGTAGTATTTAAAGCAACATTTTAGCAAAATAATTCTGCTACTTCAATTTCGAGTGTGGAAAATTATTACAGATAAAACTGACGGTTATAGGAAATTCAATGTATTTTCGGAATTATTGGGCAGCTTGACTGTACAGAGAGGAGAAATTCGGAGCTGGGTTATGATAGTCCTCGAAATCTTCCCACGTTAGTGTCGGATGCAGGTTGCATTATCGTTGGTTGCAACTATGTATCTGGAAGCAGCTGGAGCCAGCTGCAGCTAGTAGCAACCCGGATAATCCGTTCTCTTGGTTCTTTGTCGCTCTTAGTATCACCATCAGAATACTCTCTTCTCCCGATCTCCGAGATCCTAGACTCGCTTGTCATTTTCTTCAGGATCAAATTCAATTTCAGCCAATTCCCAGTGACTTTCGACAGCAGCGCTGTCGTCACTGGCGTTGCTCCTTTCCTATCTCGGTATCTTCCTTGAAATTCTTCGCGCTTCCTGGAGCCAAGAACCGTCTCAGTAGTGCACACCGTAACAATTTATTCCTTGCAATAGGATGAAACCTTTCTCAGAGAAGTATACACTAATGCAATAATCAAAAGGCGGTATTTCCGCGGAATATAAATTTTTCTGTTCAATGTAGGTCGTGAAAATTTCGTATGTCTCAATCTAAAAATCTAGTCACTTTATATCGTCAAGAGATTTGCTTTTGAAAAACAGGTTTTTTAATATTAAGATTAAAAATGTAAATTTACGGGTAAAACAGTTTTTTTACATTTCCTGAAAACTGTATTTTGTTAAATACTGAGACAGTTTTTAACTGAGAATGAGATATCCAGACTTTGTGGATTCCACGAGAAAATCCGCGACTGATCAATAATAACCAGTGTCACGTTTTCATTTTTCTATTGATAATTGACCGTGACCGTGGCACGCTGGCCGCGTTAGCTGCCGAGACTTGCGAAATTCCACGATTCTCCTGCTTTGCCAAGCGACAGTACGTGTAACGCATCAATCTTTTCCGATTCCGCTTCTGCGCGAAATATGACCCATTTCTTTTTGTCGCCGCTAGACACCGCAGCAAAATTTGCAATTCCTTCCTTCATGCTGTTTGCCAACCAGCATAAACATAAAACTTTTCTCTTGTCAATACGAGAGAATCTCTATTTTCCTCTTTTTCCCTAATATTATTTTTCGCAAATCCTAAAAATCGTACAAATTATATTGTGCAATTTACTTCTCCTGAAATTCTTCAGATTTGATTCTTATCATTTGAAAACTAAGAATTCTCTCCTTCCAATTATTTCCAAAATTCTACAAGGATAATTAGCCTTCTACGGTTGGATTCTCAGGAATTGCTTTGTGTTCTGGATAATTCTAATGAGACTTCCGAGAAACGTGTACCAACGACGTTGCTCCAGATAATTTGCATTGCTATTCAACAGTTCATATATTTACCCTGAAGATTCGGTGGGAGCTTTTCAACTATTCAAATTGCGGCCGGCAAACGCACTTCTTCCTCATCTCGATGTCCGCGAGGCAAGAGAACTTTTCTGATTGTATTCAAATTTCCATGGCCGAGTTCCGGAGTCATTGCAATCATCTGTTCTCCCAGTTAAGAATGCACGAAACTTCTGATGCAAGAAGAATTCGTTTTTTTTTAAAAAAAAAACAATGAATTGAAAATCCAAAGTGTCTCGGTTCTTGAATTGTTTCCGGACAAGTACACGGATCAGAAATCGACGTTAATCGGGTTTAGTCGGGAACAGTGAAATTTATCATCGAGTCCGACAACTCACGGTTTCCGTGTGAGAGCAGTGCCAAAATCGCATTAAAATCCGTTCGCTACGGCGAGCAACGCGAAAGCGGATCATTAAAGTGATGGGTGGCCCGCGGCCAGGATCTACCAGAGTTTCGGTAATTACCTAAAATACACCTTTTTCTCTGTAACAATTGCTTTTCTCTCTCCCTCTCTCTCTCTCTCTTTTTCAACTGATCCTCGAGAATTCTGCGACAGAAGCATTCGGACTGCGCCTCTTTAACAATAAGCTAATAGCCAGCCAAGTGGCAATTAGCTAATGAATAGGTAAATGGTAAACAGTGGACAATAAATCATTGCACGGAATGACTAATGCCGATGGTATTCATTAGCGATCGACATTATACAATGATAGCGTGTCCTGTAAAAACAATGCGAATCTCGTCGAATGAAAAAAAAAGACACGTGAAAAGATGAAAATGGATTTTAAACTTTATTAACCTGAGTATGCATATAGAGAGACTCGTGATCTATTAGAGGCACCTGCTGGCCAATTAGTACATTCGCTCGGTGTGTTCGAGGAAAATAGCAAAAACAAATATGTACTATACTGTAGACTATATTGACAAAGTGCTTGATTGAATACATACACTGAATTTTCATAAGATTTTTAGCCGAAAAACATCCTCCGAGGTATAAATTGAGCGTCCTAGATGTATATTCATTTTTCATTAGCTACAAAGTAACAATGAATATCGAAGCCACTAATTTCTTGGTAATACTCGTGACATCCACCTGATAAATCGATAACTACCAGTTTGTTTGCTTCGTCATTGCGCGAATTCTCAAGAAAATTCTTCGCAAAAAGTGCTCGACGCGAATCAACCTTCTTTCAATAAATTATTACGAGTTCCCGTTAATCGAGTGTTGCAAATCTCACGCGTCTGATAAATTATTTCACTAATTCTCCCAGACTTAATGACGACTTTTTCAGAGAAAAGCGTGTGTATATATTCGGATTGAGAAGTGCGTATTCGCCTAATCGATTCACGCGATTTAATCGATGCAGCTGTGTCTGCAGTGTTAAGCGAGTTTTAATCGCAGTCAATAATTTATTAACGGCTGAATCGTGCAGTTCGCGCATGCTGTTCAACAATTCCTACGATACATAATTCCTCTCGACTAGTCTTGGCATTTTTTTCTACTTCGATGCCCATTAATCAAAGTCTTATCCACGTGGTATATCATGTCCATTCGCTTCGTCTCTCCCCCCCCCCCCCTCTCTCTCTCTCTTCGTTCCATCTACGATGCCTTCCCTACCATCTCATAGTCTTCAACTTTCTTGCGCACCGCGCGATAATAACCCCGGAAAAACCTGTGGATCGATGTGATTTATGAACCTTACTCCTCGGAAACCCACGTGACGGCGGATGCGGATATTGCGGATCCCTGGTGACCGTTTTTTTTTATCCTCTCTCGCTGGGAATCCGTATCGAAGATGCATAAAAGTTCGGTCGCGAGAAACCTTTATGAAACTTTTTATACTTGCTCTTAAAATAAAAAGGAGCTCGAAGTAAGAAATGAAATATTATTATTATTTAAATCGTGTTAGATAGCGATTAGCTAATTCGCTAGTGACGATCGCTATTTGGAGTAATAGAATCTTTCGGAGGAATTTTCATACAGTGTGAATACATGAATGTGTAAAATACAAATTTCATTGAGCACGAGGAACCTTCTGGTTATGGGAAAGTGGAACTGAAGTGCAACGAGATGGCAAAAGGATCGAGATAGTCAGATTAACGCTTAGAAGCAGAGTAAACACATTTGATTTGAGGAAACTCCTATCGCGATGTTTACGATGCTTACATTGCCTTTTCACCAGACGGAGGAGCGTAAATGGAGTAAATTTGTGGATACAGGATCCTGAGTAGAGATAGATCTTCTCGTTCAGAAGTCCTTCGCGGGTCATTCGTTTCATCGTATGATTCTTATCGCGTATGATGAAATAAAAATGGAATCTTAATCCTCAGAAAAATACGATTCCAAAATCTTATTTAAATCTAATTTGTAGGTGAGGGAATCCGAATAAATTCTCTTATTATCCAAGATTCTGCTGTTATCGATCTGGGACTGATTAAAAGACTGTTCATGGGCTTGCAAGTAGAGATTGAGTATTTTTTCTCGGCAGCGACGGTGCGAAAGGTAATGAACGTTCGAGTACAAAAGGGAATTGTGATTGATCCGTATAAAAGGAAACTTTGAGGATCCCGTTTTAATTAAGATCGACGGATCTTATCTAACGACTTCCTTTGTGCGATGCGATATAAGTTTTTTTCTTTATAAAAATCTAGTGCCCGTTCTAAGTACCATCTTGTTAACAGAAATTCTCTGAGAAATTATGGGGGCTTCCAAAGCTGCTCAATTAAATATTATTTAGCGGGTTTTTAAAAATAATTATCAGCCAATTAAACATATGTATTTTCGATCAGGAAAAGTCTCAAGAATCAAATTAATTGTTCTATCTATTTCAATTTAGACTGATTTAAACAAGTTCTTTACCTCTTTTTTTTCTATTTCATCTTTTCAATTACCTTATCCACGCGTGCGTGGATACTTATTCTTAGTTCCGAGGATATTAACTTTCCCCGTTTTATCATCGAATGGAATCCCGACGACTACGTCACTCGGCTTTGCATTAAACTATTGCAGTCACAGGAACAGATGCACGGTCTCAATTGTTCGATCAACAATCAATCGATCGTGATATGCGAGAGGACTCAAGGACTGGATCACGCGTATTCGCGTTAGTCGAACATGTTGCAGCTCAGAGGATCTTCGAATCTCGCGATACTCGACTAAGATATTAATACCAAGCTTATTTGCGATCCAGCTCCGCAGCTTATTTCTCGATGAAACTGTTGAATAGTAGCAAACTATACTTTCTTTCATTCAACACCAATGACAATTCTAATATCACAATTTTCCGAGCATAACTCAAATTATCAAAGATTATCAAATTATCAAATTATCAAGATTTAATCAAAAATAAACAACGAGTCTCCGAACGGACGTAATGCTAATTCTTAAGGGCGTCGCGTAGCGGATGTTCGGCACGAAGTCGACTCGGATAAAATCTTTTACGAGAGGTAAGTGGCGGTAATTAATGCGCTAATTACACGCGATTGATGTTGATCAAGTTCTTGGGGGCGAGATGGAACGAGATGGGATAGGGCAAGACAAGACCAGACGAGATATTACGGCACAAGCCGCGTACCGATTAATTGGTCCCCAGTGTAATAGACGTTAAATTTACGATATTATTCCGCCGATTGGCGCACCGCAATTGCATTGCGAAATCTTGGCTCGATTGAGATGTTCCGAATGGAAACTCTACCAGGTGCGACAACAGGTGTTTCTCCAACAAGTTTCCCAACGTTCGAAGACTTTGAATATTAACGCTTAAAAGTAAATGTGTTTCTTTGAAATCTAGTTAATAACGTGTAATCTGTTGAATAACTCCCTCGTCATCGTTCTAAGACTCGTGTTTTCTGTCGATTTTCTCTGCTCGCCTCGACTTTCGCAAATGTTCCTCAAGCAGCGAGGAAGAAATCGATTAGTCGAGCAAGTCACCTTTCTCAGCATAAATTCTCACGCAATTTCTAGCACTACAACCTGCAATTATCTCCGGCGGAGAGGGAACTCGAGGAAACACGAGAAAATCGTCGAGACCATTTTTCCTTTCTCTCCTTGAAACTCTCAAGGGCGAGATTCGCGGTTCTCCGAACATACGGAAAGCTCTAATTGTTCGATATTAGCGTAATTGTTTTGTGGAATTTTATTCTATTTTTATTCCCACTCTTTTCAATCTCGTGGAAGGTTTTTATTGGCGAAAAGAAAATATTTGGGAGTGATATAAGTATTGCGATACCGGGATAGTGTCACTCGACAGACTTTCACGATAGCTCCGTCGCAAATTAATCATCTCCCAGCCGTCGTTTCGACCTTGTCGCTTCATCCCTCGTACCTGCTTTATTATTTCTCTTCCTGTCGCTCGTTTTCTCAAAAAACAACGTCGCTCACCCTAACTTTTCTCCCCCTACTTCTTACGCGTCACCCCTCAGGAAATTCCAGAACGGATTTAACGCGCTCTTTCTTTCTCTCTCTTTCGGTACTTCTCTTCGTCGCACACGCGTGCAATCAATTTCACAGCTTTTTATTTCCAAATGTAATCCGATGAAAATTACGTGTGCAACGATTCACCTGAATTATTTCAATTCAACGTTCTCCCTCAATTCGAATGATGTATGATCTCTAAAATATGGTAAATATTTCAGTAAATTAAGTAACGATTTATTCATTTATTAAATTGATCAATATTATTTTTCAGAATTAATTCATTTTGTTATTTCCACTGAATTCTCACATTTTTTATAATTTCTCAGTTTTAATTTTTGAAATACATTGATGTTGTCTTTGGGATTGAATTTATTTTATTTTATAGCGTCGATTCATTTGTAACTAGTGTCCGGTATCGATTCATTTTAACGCGGAATGTAGTTGTGAGTTTCGTTGCATAATTTCCTTTCTTTCTGTTCTCGCTCTCTTTCGGAATGATTGTTGGGCAAAAACCATAGAGAATCGGGCAAGTACCAAGCAAGGTTTCGCCTTGATGGTTAATTGCGTAGCGGCGGAGAAGCAGGCGCACGCCAGGATCGAGTAATTAGCACGTAACGTTGTAATTTTATCGTGGTCGCTCATTGCGGTGAGCCTTAATTGCCGTGGACTATGTCCATCGGAGCTTTCCTGATTATGCTTCCCTCTTCTTTCTGACGACAATACCGAAAATAGAACCGTCCTATTAGGTTTTTACTACAACAAGGTTCACTTGCTTCGTTCCGCTTCATCCAATTCAACGCGATAATTCTTTAGGATTAATGTGGGAGGTGAATACAGTAACTCAACTACAAGTTCGAATACCAAAGAGAATCGGAACGTTCGAAAATCTTGGCTTAACGTTTCAGAGACATTAACTTCGATGACACTAGCAAATGTGAGTGCAAAATGCAGCCGTATAGCAAAATCTTGGTAGATATAATCTCAGGCATGACACGACGATTTTTTAGTGACATAAGATTCAAACCAGCTGTCAGTAATGAGCGATCAATTATGAAATTCACACTGCGTAACTTTGTCGTGATTTCTGAGTTTACATATTCAGGCTACTTTGACAAATCAATTGGACTTGAGATAACCAAAATATTTCAATTATATTAAAAAATATATTCTTTATTAATATTCTCCCAATTGTTTTCAATCGTAATCGCAAGAAATCTAAGTCTCTCAACTGTTTCGATAAATCGCTTTAACTCGGTTAAGTCGATGATTCTCTGTCAACGTAGAAAATTAATTAGAGGATAGATAATTACCGCATCGGTTCTCCATTAAGAGTCAACTTCTGTTCGCATAGTTAATTAGCTTCTTGCATCTGCTCGATATGCGCGATTATGCATTCGCACACCAGTTAAATCTCAACTATACATATGTACTACCTCCTTGTTGACTCCTGATTCCTATCGATTTTCTTTTCTTTGTCGAGTCAGATCAGAACTGCACTAGATAACTATCGCTGTTATTATCGCGACAGCGTAACATTATCGAGTTTGCATACGTAATTGTTGGAGCGCGTTTAATCGCGGTTATTGCGAACAGGAGAATTTACAGGGAGAAGTTTTTTTTTTTATATATTATTGGCGAGACGAGGTCGAGGTAGGTCACGATGATCGTCAATTTTGTTAATGCCTTCATAAAGGCAGCCCTTCTGCTCGAGACACTGACAGAGCCAAGAGCCAACACTTGGATCCGGAGACCGATTCACTGGAGCTTACGGCAATGAGTCGGCTTGGAGGATAAGCACTTTATATCTTTATCCGTGGATAAGCTTGCAATGCGATGGCTTCTCGACTCTCCTACCCTCTCAAGAATCCCCTTCTCTCCATTTTCTCACCGCTCCTTCTTTCCCCGATGAATTGCTGCTTCACAATACTCAGCTGCCTCGCACAATTTATTCCCGTAATGCACCTTCTCTCACGCTTCGTTTCTCTCTTTCTCTCGTTCCAAATATATATATATATATCGTCTAATGACTACTTTAGGTTCGTTCCGTTTTACGACCACCACCCACGATTCCCACCCGATTCGATTCCACTCGGAATAAATTCTCCTTTAACCCTTTCTTCTCGAAGGATAAGTAGCGAAATGCGTCTCGGAGCGTGTTTCATTGCGATCCGCGTCGAGATAAGGTAGCGAGATTTCAATGCGAGGTGAAGAAGAGTGCCACGCTAGGCTGGAAGACCAATTGTGGTGAAGCAAGCTCCCGTAACTCACTTTGGAATGGTGCAAGATCGCTCTGGTAGCTTACGGATAAGCAGGAAATTTGGGAATTTTGGCGTAAATTAGTGCTGTGCATGATCGAGGAAACTAATTTCCGCTAAGATGAAAGTTTTGGTACAGCTACTCACCTGAGGCTTCAACAGGCTTACCGAGTTGTTTCGCGAGAAAAGCCACTTTCCCCGGACAAGAGGTTCTTCCTTTTCCACCTAGTTCTCATTAACTTGGATCATCTTATCAACTTCGCGGGAACAAACGTTGAACATATTTCACCGCGCGATACGCTGGAATTAATTACAACGGGAATTGAATGCGTTCTGCGAGTAACGTTGCCGTTATTAAGGAACGAAGTTTGCGCGATCCTTGTCAACAATTCACTTGATTCTTTGGAAAATTGCTCTCTTGATTCAAGGAAAACAAGACCTTTTGTTTTGGAATGCGCACTGATTTAATTTGCCTTTTCTTGCGCGCCAGTGAGTTTCATGAATAATTATGAAGCTGGCGAAAAGTGGTGATTTTGTCGAAGCCAACGAATTCAAGGATCCGAGAGGGACAAGGTGAAAAATGTACAGTTCGATTTTTGGCTGAGTAATCGATGGATAATCAATCTCTCGTAATATCGAGGAACAATTTGACGCTCAAATATTTCCTGCCTCTTTAATATTATTGATTCAACTGATCGATCAAAGAGAATATTTCTTAAATTGATTCATACTTTACATAACGACGCAATTAATACTTTTGTCAATTTTTACGATCCAATCAAATCGCCTATATTCATGGCGATTTTGGAAGTGAAACTGATTAAAGGAAATAAGGTTGATTTAAATAACCCAGTAGATCCGAAAATTGGACACGAATCGAGAAACTAACGAACGTGCGATTTTCGCGCGAATCCTCGTAATTGAAATCCGAGAATCGCGATCCGGGCCTCAGAACGAAGAGCGGATGGAAACTAATCAAAAGAGGTCCGGAAAAATTTCGCGAAATGAAAAATCTCGGAATTTATATAACGAAACCTGAATGAGATTGAATGGAAAGTTGTTAATGATTTTACGCAGGAATTCGACAAAGAGAAAATATAAAGAGAGTGAGACACTAGCTATGAACCAAAAAGCATTGACAAAAAAACCTGCCGAAATGGAATGCGTATTGAATAGCATTCGCGTTAAATTCGAATTGAAATCTGGATAAAAGAAATATGATATTTATCCCACATAGAATATATTGTAACACCGCATCAAAGCAGCGATTATCGGTGCATCTGACGAAAGATATCTCGTTAATTCATCGGTGAGCATCCGCTAGCGATGTGTTTGTCTCATTTGCAAAAAAGTTCCCAGAATAAAATTGGATGTCAAGGAGAGAATAATTGTTGGAAAAAGTAAATTAATCCGCTTGAAGCGATCGCAGAGGAAGTGGCTCGAGCGGAGTTGTCATTGATAGTGAACCAAAGTATGCAGTAGCTACTAGGTACATACTAGTAGTATGTAGTACTAGAGAGAGAGAGAGAGAGAGAGAGAGAGAGAGAGAGAAGCGCACTGCTGCTGCCGGAATAACGATCTTTCCGGTAGGCCTTGCGTAACAGACGGCCTTATTCAATTGTAACGTCTCAAGGTTTCCACGTTGCAACCGTACAGCGAGAGCTCCTCCAGAATATTACGTATTTCCACCTACTTTTTTTCGCATCTTTCTCTCTTGTTACTCTTCCACTTGAATTTGACTTTCGAAAACCCACTCGATAACTCGAGAGACCGAAATAGACTGGAACTTATCAAATTTCAAACATCTTAAAAAATTCTTTTAGAATTGTCACTATTTTCAATAATAATAGATTCGATTTTATATATTTAACTCTGTTTCATTTTATTTCTAGGATCAAGAAAAATTCTTTTTTTTACCCGGACGAATAAACTGTTAATTAAAGGCTATTTATTCTTCATTAAGAAGAGCACAGGAATTTTCGATTGTAGCGATATTCCAGTTTAAACTGTTCCAATTTGTTTAATTGCGAAGTGGAACGAATCGGTGCGATTCGAATCGCGCGAAACGAGCGGTGCGAGGAATTTTCTGCTTTTTCTATTTTCGTGTTGATAACAGACTGATAGGTAACAAACGAGGGAAAGAGAGAGAGAGAGAGAGAGAGAGAGAGGAAGTTAAGCTGGAAAGTTATTCGCGATATTCGACTGGAGAAGTGAATTGCAAGTTGGCTCACTCGCGAGTAAGCGGTAGGGTGCATCGTGCGAATTACATCGATCGCCACCCTACAGGAAGGACCTGCATTGCAGTTATTGGACGACGGAGACGACGGTGGAAATTTCGAATTCCCAATTCCCAATTCTACCAGGGCGCTTCAATTATACAATTTTGAGTGGAACTTCCCCGATGGACAGTGGTATTTGCCTAATGCCAGCCTTGTCAATGCCGCGCGGCCACCGTTCAGTTATATAATACATTCTACGGTCCAATTACAGTTGAACGCACTCCTAATACCTTCGTAATCCCCGAATGACGCATTAGTATAACTCTCGAAATTCTATTTTAACCATTAACTATTCTCTTACTCTTCTAATTGGACGCCCATAATTACTCTACGCAACTGTGCAAAAAATCAGTATTACTCGTTATAATTATTCGAGCGATTTGGATCACTTGCCAAATCGATTAACAGCATAAAACAGAAAGTAAAGAATGACGATGAAATAATGTGAATTATTTTCCAAAATAATATTATAATTAAAATAAAATTATTTTCCTTTTTAAAATAAAAATTTGATTAAAAGAATAATGATGTTACGGGCTAGCCTCGCGAGCCCGGTCTTTCCCACTCGACTTTTCGGAGTTCAAGGAGAAAAGGAACGGGTTCGGTATTTCCAAATTTTGAATGAGGTACACCGCAGTGAAAAAGTAGTCGAGACGTTCCCATAGGATAACGAGCCTTCACCTCAGCACTGCAATGTTCAGGATTAAAGGTAGGACATCACTCGGTTTCAGAAGTTGGTCCGTTCCCGGAGGTTTACGGATCGCCTTCCAAGACTTCGTGGGGTCGAGGGTAAGGATATTCTCGAGCGGTAAAGAATATTCCTAATTGTGTGGGTTCTTTCCTCTAATGATTTCTCAATGTTAGGATTTGACAGGTGGTAAAGTGATCTTGACACAGTGATTTGTATTTGAAGATATGATCTATATTCAAAGACAATGTAGAATATTTGGCAAAGCAAAGTTTAGAAATAATACAATTTATGTTCAGTGTGTGTTTTCGGTGTTATAATTATTTATGTACCTCGTCTGTCTCGTTGCCGTTGTATTCGATTACAATAGGCTTCTTCTATCCGAAATTGACTCTAATGAATGTTGTAATAATATATATATATATCTATAGATTGGTCGAAGGTATTGTGTACGATCTCCCTCGGAGTAACCCCGTACTCCACTAAGCACAACTGCTTGTCACTATACTCAGAAGAATTGGTTGAAAGTAACGCGTACGATCTTCCTCGGAGTAACCCCGTACTCCACTAAGCAAAACTGCTAGTTTGAAATGCTTCGAAAGTGACTGATGCACGATCTACTACTCGGTTGGGCAGAGCTTCGCCCGTTGAAGGATTTGTGAGAACTAATTCTCGTGAGCCTAATTTCTGAGGGTTTATATACCCAAAAACTGCTCGATTTTGAGGAAAAAGGTGGGGTAAACTCCCTTAGCGTTGCTTGGCGGGTCCCAGGATATGACCAAATATGGTCATGAGCCGGGTGCATCATGCGTGATGCTGCACGTGTGTCTTAAGAGTCGGGGAAGATCGTGTGAATGTTTACAGGGGGGGGTCGTCTCGCTGGACGCGGTTTGAGCTGGAAACTATGATTTTAGATGAACGCTAGATTCTCGTATTTTAAAGAGGAAAATTGTGTGCGCAAAATACGGATGTTACAATGAAAAGACCGAGCAGAGGCGCTCGCTCTATTTTTATTATCGGTGTTAGGTAAAAAGTTAACGTCGAGGCTGGCTAGCCCACAGCTAATCCTGCGAAAGGATTCCACCGAACGAATGAACCAACTTTCGCAATTTGTTGTTTAGAAGTGCACTCGGACTAATCTCTTGGTAACAATCTTCATTAGTATAACAGCTGTCGAGTGTAGGGCGAAATGGAGCGAAATAGGGTGGAAGGGGGGGGGGGGGGGGGGGCTGGGATAGAGTTGGGTAGAAGAAAGTACGCCAAGTCGAGCATTACTTGTCCGTGGCGAGAGCAAAACCAACCTAAGTTTCTCCTTAATAACGCGATCTGGCAGGCGCGACGTAAAATGTCCTATTAAATTTTCCCTTCGTTCCACTACTTTCCACTCTTCCCACCATTCCTCGTTTACCCATCCGTGCTTGTCCGAACTTCCCTGAATGGATCGTTTACTTGCTTACCGAGAATCCTGCTCGCCTCTTACTAACTTATTTTGATCATCTACTTTTAACTGTCGCGGCTGGAATCTAGTCGCAAAAGTAGCTACGAAAATGGAAATAAAAATGATCACTCGATCGAATTTGGAAAATCGACTAAGGAAGTGAAAAGATGGAGAATTGAATTATTTGGAGAAATTCGTTAATTCAAAGAATAGCAAGAAATGTAACTATTTGATATATTCTCATTCTAATATTTAAGGATGCAATTTTTGTCGAAAATTCATTCCGATCCACTTTCTTTAAAATACTGATATTTGAATCGTTCCAAATATTGTATAAATAATATTATTTGAGGAGAACAAAAATAATGAGAATACAATAGATTGCCACAATATCCTTAATTGTCGTTAGATTTTTCTTCCAAAGTGGATGCGAGTAAGTATAATAAACAGAATGCGGACTTCCACTCGAAAAAGATATAATATGACGAGAAAAGCTCGCGAGGTTTATCTCGACGTGGCATAGCGCGGAGTGGTGCGGAGGACTGGCGTTTGTCCAAGGCAATCCACCTATGTGTACTACGTATGTATGTATCCTAAGAAACGCGCCGGTACAAACCGAACGTTTCTTTCATCCTCGCTTCTGCAATTTAAGTGCATCGCATCGTCAGGATTATTTACGGAGCTGGATCAGTCGAATATCTACTATCTGGATCGCGGTTTTCTTCGCGTGTACTGCTTCGATTTCCACTCCGCGACTTTCTTGAGTTTCCATTCTGTTTCACTGCTTGCGACTCGACTCGTAATTGCATAATGGACACTGGGAGAAAAAAAAAGCGTGGGAAAGAGTGAGAAATGGTCTTTGGAAACTGCTCACTTCAACAGAATCCTCCTCGTTGAACGTTTGTGCAAAGATGGTGAAGATGTCAATGGGTCAAGCGAAATGGAAAACATTGAATAAGAAGAAGATCGAATGCTGCGGCTAAATCCAATGAGAAATTTATTTATCCTAGTGTATCTCGTTAGCCTGAATCGAGTCGCGTCTTCTAGCGATAAGTTAAACGGACGATTGACTTGGAATCCTTGAACTAGAACTACGACAATGGAGTCTAGTTCCTCTAGTTGGACTCTAATCGGTCTGAACTTATTCGTTACTTGAATATATGTCGAACAAAATTACCGGCCATCGGCCATAAAAATAGTTTTTCAATTTTACTAGATATTCGTAAGACTTCTTATCGCTCTCTATTATCTATTCCAACGAATTTTTCTCATTTGCAACTGTTGTCAGATGCGATATATAACTCGGATTTCACTTCAACCGCGTTAAGCAACAAACGGAATGTTTTGCATTTGAATAAATGCGAGAATTAGAAATTATTGAACCACTGGGAGAATAGTAGGATTTAAAACTATAGTTTCTTTAAATGAAGATTTGAATGGAAGTATGAATTAAGTTATGAAGACAATAGGAATTATAATGAGGGAGTTATATAGAATTAAGGATTCATACTTTTGATGAATAAATCCATGTTGAAGAAAAGACTATGTTTTTCTCATTTATTTTCAAGATTTTCCGCGGAAAATCTACAGCGTCTCGAGGATGACGAACCTCGCATCGATGGCCCGCGCTTCGCGCTGAAAGATATTTCGGTCTTCCAATGCTATCTGCACAATGCCACCAAGATTTTAGAGTACGCGTGTCTCATCAGCTAGTCGCGTCCTTAGGTTTTTCATTCCTGAGAAATACCCAGCCCAAAAGATAGTTGCGATGGAAGCTTGAAACCGTAACTTAAAAAATCGTCATTCGCTGGGATTCGTTCTCCGTCGACGCGATAACGAAGCACACGTGAAACTCATCCTCGATCGTAAAATTGAATTCCAACAAAGAATAATTATTCGAAGCTCAAATTGTATGGTGCAGAAATAAAAGGGGTTGATATTGGTGTTAACCGAGAAACTTTGCAACGCAAATCGATTTTGTGTTTCAAGTGCATCGTGTAGGAGAGAAAATTTAAGATGGAACAGAGATTTCGCAAACGCGGCACGAATTGGCTCGATGCACACTCGAAATGCACTTGAAACCGGGAGCTTCAAGTCCGCGATGCGCTTGATCGAAGGTCACTGTCGCAATCACCGAGGACGTGGCTGCATTGTTTACCGAAAACCTCGAGGATTCTCAAACGAAGAAGCGCTCATCGTATCTCTCAGCGGTTTTCTCGACGAACAGAACATTTTCATAAATTTTTCACACTTTTCGCTTGAAAATTCTACGCTAATTTATTTCCCTCTTCTAATAAAAAATTTTAGTTAAACTCTTTGAATAAACTATTAATTGATCTCGTATTCATCTTAAAATCCATTTTCTTCTCTTTGGCCAATTTGTGAATTTTTCTATTAAAACTCCAGATAAATTGATTCTTCCCATCGGATGACAAATTTGAATGAAATTCTCCGAAGGAAAATTGCTTGCGATGATCTCAAAATTCATTTCCTTCTCTTTGATCAATTTACTCACTTTTCTCTTGGCTTTTCGCAGAAATTCGTTCCTCGATCATATGACGAATTTTAATGAAATCCCTCGAATAAATTGCACCTGATGATCTTAAAATTCATTCCCATCCCTTTGACCAATCTATTTGCTTTTCTATTGGATCTCCGTGCAAATGAATTCCTCGATCGGACGGCGAACTCTACTGAAAAGCTCGCGAAACGAATTGCTCGCCATGATCGCGAAAATGCATTTTCATTCGTCATACTCTTTCAAAGCCACATCAATCTTTGTGCACTGGCTTCTCCGATAATCACGTGCTTCCGGTTGATTAATTTGGCTCGGGAAACATCTAGTGGGCGAATACTCGAGGTCTTTTTACGGTGAAACATCGATCGCGTCGTGAGCTGCTGTTCGGACAAACCGGCTAAAAGAGGGAAAGTATAGATTTTACCGTGGCAGATAGAAAAGAGTGAGCTACCAATACGAGAAGAGAAACGAAACAAGACGAAACTAGGCGAGATCAATGATAAACAGACTCACGATTGATCGTTACAGTGACCACTGCCTTGAACCACGACAGTGAACTAACCATCGGATCCCTTGGCACTGACATCGCGCGTCGCGCGATGCTTAAGTGCTAGTTAATTGCCTCAATGCATCACCCGATGCACAGTGTATACCACCTACTCTCACTTGTCGCATCAAAGTATCACCGTTCTTCCACCTTACGTCAGAATTATACTTCCTCGCTTATTTCTTCCTTCCAGTAAAAAAACCACATCCTCCCAAGCAAAGATATCTTCGAAATGTCTCTAACACTCGCGTCTTACGAAAGAACGTAATTACTCGTAATTGAAGAATCGCTAACATAATAATGTTTCATAGAAGTGTAGGAATAGTTTATGTAACAATATTTCTTGATAACTTGTGTACCTGTGTAATTATTACTAGATTCATGAATCGAAATAGTGAGGATTATTTTAAGCAATTCTTTCGAGATACGATTAATACTTATCGTCGTGTGACTAATTAATTCTGCAAAATGGAGCTCACGATGAGTCGCATGAAAATTTCTTGGAATGCAGCCAATTAAAGGAAATTGGAGCCTGAATAATCTCGAGTATTTGTTATCTTTGTCAGTGATGATCGAACAAGTACGCGAATACGAACTATCGAATACAAAGGATGAATTTCCACCGTCGAGGAATTTGTGATTGACAAGAGGAGAGATTCCGAGAAACGTAACTGTGCACAGAGTAGATAGTGGTGCTCCACTAACACAACCAATATTTCGGCAAATTTCAACAAAGCCCAAGCACCGTTGGCAATTTAATACTCTGCGCCCATTTTGCCGCGATTTGACCATTTGGCCACATTACCGCGACATGGTACAGTTGGAAACGCGATGCAGCGCGGAGAACATTAATGCTTAGCGGTGCATTTATGGTTAACAAAGAACATCCTGGCGCGGAGCGGTTTGAGCCGTTCAATTTAGGCGCGTCAGTCTGTCTGGTGGCTGGTGCCACGTGGGAATCGGCCCAGAAACCGTCCCTGACAATTAATTCTCCCAGCCAGTCGAAGCTAACAACTCTGTGGTCAGGTTCATCGGGTCAACAAAACTATTTCCAATTTCTTCGCATTTCCAAATCAATCTATTTCTCATTTTTAGCCAAACGAAACCTTCGGTTTCTACCCATATCATTTCAATAACGTATCGAAAGCAATTCCTCATTTCTCCCACTTTTTGATTTGATTTTTTAATTAATCCAGTGAATTTGTAATCAGTATAATCGATCATGGCAAAACTCCCAACGGTTCAAGTATGGAATTTTTACAACAATTGCAGCTGCTAATGAACGCGTAACTTCGTTTGGTTAGATAACTAACTGAATGAGGCACTATGTAAAATACAGTGTTAATCGAAAAACTCGTAAAACTTGAATATCGACGACAATCGTATTATCACCAGTTCTTTTTTATTTTCCCGTTGAGTAGCGCGTGGGAATACTTAAAGTGACCTTTTGTAATTGTAGTTTACTATTGCAGAAGAACAAAGAGGAAGTTGACAGAGTAGCGGAATAAGAATTCTTGAATTTTCTTCTCTCTCAAATCGTTCGACATAAATATTTCACTAGGAGAGCGATAAAGTTCGCTTTTCTATATATTTCGTTGGAGAAAAACTGGGCAGTTTTATCCCAGGATTGCAATGAACTGTTGGGCTACCCGGCACAAGTGTCCATGACAAACTTCATATCTTTTGTCCACGAAGCGTTATAACTGGCGCAAGTTCACTTCAACTTCTTGGAACTCGAATCCTGGATATATTGGTTCTCTGACGTAACTAGAATATTCCGAATATCCTTCGCTTATCATTAATAAACTAAACAATTGTTACGAAACATTATTCGATAATGAAAATAATTAAAATCGTACACTATTCATTTTTAGACTTGGATAATTAAAAAAAATTCCAGAGGTTAATTAACAAAAGGTGCTTTATAGTATAACGTTCGCGTTGTGCCGTAATTGTTAAGTGGCCAGGTAGCAAACTAATATTAGAGTTGCCTTACAACTTCAATATTATAACAGAGTTTCGGCGGTACACATATTTGAAGGGTTGCCGCAATGGAAAGTATCAAGTGTTCGAGTCGACGGTATATTAAAACGCAAACTATAATCTAACCTTTAAGCAAACTAATATCAAGATTACATTTCTCCCTAGAACTCAAGCTATTTTTAGTGGTGTCGATATTATCTATCTTTGATCATCGTAGATCTCGCGAGTTGCAATAAGCGATTCAGTAGTAAATATGTATTTTTCTCGGAGAAATACATTGAGAACTCGAAGGCAAAAGTGTCGGGCATGCTGGCAATTATGCGAATCCAGTAAACACGGTGGGTGCGATTGTGTTTGCGCGAGCTCCGAGAAACAGAAAACAGACGTACTATATACCGCTAATTAGTGCCACTCGTGAAATATGCGAAATGCGCAATAACCCATGCTTTATGTTACGGAACCGCGAAAATTCACAGGCGAATGCACAGTACACCAGTAGTACCATCCTGTATCCTTTTTCCCCGGAGCTTCCGTTCCTTTATCTCTTTGTAGACTATTTGCTTTTTTTCGTCGTTATCGGACAGACATGGAAAACGCTCGGAGAATCGAGGAATTATTGACTATATCGACACTCCAGAGTAAAAGCAGAAAGCACGTTTTTCCCTCGAGTTTGTCTACTACATCATTAATTTTTTTAATTGATTTTTTTAATTGGTTTTCTTATTCTGGTTTAGTCGCTTAATTTTTGAGTTGGTAACTTTAATTATTGTTCTTAAATTTGCAAGATTAACTTGCTCTGTCAAACGATGTCCCTAATAGTTCATTACATTCATCGATTTGCAACTGTGACAAAGAATCGTGTAAAGCGTGTATTATATTCTTTAATTGCATAACGTTATCTTCGTTCGTGTTTACCTTCATTTGCATTACGATAAAGTGAGAACTACGACAGTTTCCTTTGCGAAAGTTCCGTTATCGACATTTACGCGAATATGTAACATTAGATTTCTACATACATAACACTTTCCGAATCCCCGCGAACTTGTTCCGGTGAAATTAAGGGGGTTTCCGGAAAGCGGAGCTGAGGTGAATGGAGAGAATGAATATTCAAGAGAAGAATATCTTTTCTCTGCAGTGTTGTTCCAGGCGAGTAAACTCGGCCAGTGAAGAAAAGCGACTTGTAGTCGCGAAAGTAAAGAAAATTGTAATTTTGGAATTGCAGATAGCTCAGTGTAATTAGTGCGGCGAGCAAAGGAAAATGAAATACATAATTCGGACTTCATCGTGAGAACATTAATGGTCGCCAGATAAACGGTGTAGCGTTTTTAGGCCGAAGCACGAACGCGCACTGTCCGCCGCGCTTATTAGAGTCAGCATTATTCGAACTCGGTCCTCATTACCGAGTCGCTTCTCGTTTCGAAACTCACAATCGAGTTGCAGTCGACACTGTCACGAGCGTCCACCACCTCGTGGTGAGTCGCGAAAGAAGAAAATTCTCGCTGGTTCAAATTCTCTCCGGTCACGAAATATTCGAGCTTTATGCTCGTTAATTAATTCGCACGCTTCACACACTCGAAGAATGGAGAAGCGAAGGGAAGTTCGCGAGGTCGTCTAGCTTTTCTGGCGCCTGCATTAATTCGAGGATTTTCGGACACGAACACCCGCCCACTTTTCAGAAACTCTGCTACTATGTGCGGTCGACGCAGAAGATTTCCCAGGGAAAATTTCACGCGAACTTTTCACAAAAGTCACTGAAATATTCTTCGAAGAATATCTCGTTCTTGAGTCCGCATTGCGGAACGGACTATGTCGTGTAACAGCGAAATAACGAATAGTTGTTTATTCGATTGAATAATGAATTAATGACGAAACAATACGTTAAAATGAAGATACAATGAATTGAGATAAATTAATAGATAAAATTATTAACTCCTTTTTTTGATACTGCCAATATTTGCTTATTCCGATTTTCTTTAATGCATTTATGCTACAATTTATATAAGATAAATGATGAGGGATAGTTTCGTCACGTTTACCGCGGATAAGGATGGAATTGACGTTAATTAACGGCTCGGTGGATTACTGATGCTAATACACTACTGCGGCAAGTTCATCGGTTAATTAACAGGAATCACAGGAATCGAGGGATATTATAATATAGAATTATTGCGACGACGATCAGCGGCGCACTTGCAAGACCGACTAATGATAAGATTATCCAATCAGGATTTGATCGGATCGGTTTCGATTGAACCACTCTAGCGTAAACTCGCGTTTCCACTATAGTAGAAAGAAAAGAAAAAAAAAAGCAGAGTAGGATGGACGGTTTTACCAGAGATTTCCCCTGGCCGCTAACTTTTCATCCTCGTTATTAAGAATGCAGGAGGCTTCTCGGAAAGGAGCAAAGGAGCAAAAGATACCCAAGAGAGATTTTACTTCTACTTGAACTCTCGAGTACATCTCCGAAGAACTATATCCGCGAAAGATCAGCCGACAGAAATCAAGGGTGCCAACCTTAAATCTTTATAAATATAATATACTTCTCACTGATACAATACACGTGGATCTTTTTCCTCGTTCCCATAAAAACTGAAAATTCAAACTCGATATATTACTTTTGTCAATTTCTCAAGATCGGAATTATAATCTATCGTTAATGAGGATATTTTTAATGCGAAAGATTGAATATATTCGAGCTACTTATATTGCTCTAAGGTGAAATTCGAGAAACGTAGCGAGTGCAGTGGGACCCTTGAGGCCGACTACATATACAATGGATAACTGGTCCAGTGTGTTCGTATGTGTGAGCCGAGTGGCGCAGTAGCGTTGTCTGTTTGTCGAGCATTTCCATAAATCTCCATAAGCCAAATGAAATCTCCGCATGGAAAGGGTGTTGCACGCTCGGCATCGGCAAAGTGTTGGACGATGCGCGTCGCGGAACGATGCGACGCGGGACGACGAATCGTCTACTCTAATCGATAGTCGCGCAACGCGGTATGGTGCCACGCGCGACTCGCGCTCGTTTGCTCTCTTGGCCCATGTTTCATACAGTTTTCCAATGATCCGCAGCTGTGCCTCTTGGGAGGCTGATGCCACCTGGACTTTATTGAGTTTCCTTCGCGATGCGATGCTACACTTTGCTCTACCTTCGAGATTTCGCAACGTAAAATCTTACGATATTTCACGTACGAGCTTCGTGTAAAACGACTCGACTGTATCACGCGATATTTTCTTCGCGTTTAGCTTTTGAGCTTGACATTGTTCGGCAACTGTCTGAACAAACGATTTCCTTTTTTCAAAAAACAACAAATAAACCTTCTTTGAAAACAATCTTCCAACCGCGGAAGAAATCCAATGTTCAAAGCGTGGCATTTCTGAACTTACTCGAATGTCTCATTCGACTTAAACTTGATGAGAGCATGTGCTACCTTCAATTTCACCAGAGGGATTCCGAAACTCTCTCAAATGAGAATATTTCCCATCCCGCGGAATTCGGATCCCAAGTATTTTCCTCGAAAATGAAAAGTAACCTCGCAAGATGCTCGATTCGAATTTCTCCTACTTATACCCCCACGCTTAACTCGTGTACACACACGTGCATACCTATATCGAGAAACGTAAGAAATTACTCCGAGGTAAAAGCAATGGTTACATCGTGAATGCAGAGCGCATAGAAAATGCAAAATACTGATCTTCTTCGTGGAAGAAATCTAGAATACGTGATTTGCTTCCTGATCTTCGCGTTGGTTGAAATAATTAAAGTAGAAAATTAGGATATTTTCTTCTTCAGAGTTACAGGGAGTTTTCTTTTTCAAGAGGATGTCGATATGGATCCCCCCCCCCCCCCCCCCCTCTCTCTCTCTCTCTCAATGCTGTTTGTAAACACTCGAATTGGAATTAGAACCAAGAGTGTGTCGACTGACATCGTCGAGAGCAAATAGATATATCAAAATTGACACTTTGGATCATGGGAACAAGTTGGAAGTCAGTCTTACGCAAACTTGTTTTTATTGATCAGAACTGCTCAATTATGTCTACATTTCGCGCGTTCGCTTCGTCACTCGAGCAATTTTCTCGTTGATCCATCCGCTTATAACTGGTTGAATGTCGCCTAGTCTTAAAAGGCAGTTGTTAAATGACACGATGCATCATACAGAGTATCTACTATGCAAGTGAAATATTAGCTGCATTCGAGCGATGGAAAAAGATGCTGGAATACCGCGAGCTTTGGATTAGAGTAATGGCACAGGCGAGAAAGAAAGTGAGCTACTCTATTAACCGGCACATCGGACGCACGCCACTTTCAGTTATATCCGCAATTTCCCGGAGTATCATAGCGCCCAGTAATCGTATCTCTCTACCGCGGGTTTCCGTTTCTGCAACTACGTGGCGCGATTCTAATATTCGTATACAGTGAGCGAGCGAAATCTTCCGACGTATGTAACTCGGTCAAGTTAAAGAAGAAACTATATTTCGGAAGAAATCTAGGTTTATCTCTCTAGCAAAAAAAAGCTCATTGTCTTATTATTAATTTTATGATAAATCCCAAAACTTTTGATAAGTCCCGAATTAAACACACGAATTCGGTAAAATTTCTACGGTTTAGTATTGAATCTATTTTAATTTCGGAGTTTCAAGTGCATTAACATTTCACGCTTAATCGACGCTCCCCTCTTGCATTTCGCAAAAACGGAAGAAGTTTGACGGTGAATAATTCGTAGGGGAAAATTTGGGATCCACAAGTGGGCTAATTTAATATTCGCAGTAAAGTGCGATAGGGGAAAGAGAGAGAGAGAGTGAGAGAGGATGAATTCGATGCGCAACCCTCGCGCACCGGCAAGTTTCGTAATTGATGACTTTGCCGAATGTCGATTGCGGCAGGATCGAAGTTAGGCCGAAACTCAATCAGCGGTTTTAGCCAGAAGCTTAAACCTTAATCAAGGTCCTTCAATGAATTTCGGATCCTCGGCACGCAGCCAGAGTACGCAGACCTCTTACTCCCAAGAAAACATAACTCGATCGTCTCACAGACTTTCCCTTCGAGACACTTAATTGACGCATTACAAAAAACTAAGATCCTTAAGTTCGTTTCTCCTATTGCAACCTTTCTTTGGACGATTACAAGATTTTGACAATAAGTCTCATAATCTAAGTAACTCCGGACCAAATCAAATTACAATAACATATTACATAAAATATCAAAGGATCTCATACGTTGAGCAATATTTCCTAATTAGAGTTAAGCTTTTGAATTTCATATTTAGTTTCTAGTCCACTCGATTTGAGTGGAAAAAAGAGATCGAGATAACGATGGATAGCGTTAATAAGAGGCAGACTGATCGGTTCAGCGGATCTCGGTCAATCCAGGCATGCAAGGTACAATTGATCAGGTTGCTCGCTCGATTCACCAATTATTAATGCACCACGAAATCCAACCAATACATATACTCTTTTATCGGTAATCAATGCAGAGCGTGGTTCTGCGCAACAGTTTCCCATCTGGACATTTTTCCGGGGGCACCTCGTTATCCTCAGCTATCGCTATTTATTACTTCCGCTGATTCACGGCGCCACGCTCTGCCCCGAGGAAAACTAATAAATGCCAGTTGCTTCTGTAATTGGAATCAACCCGGAGCCAATTGTCGCGCGACTGTTAGATGTTACGAACTTTAACTAACTTTAACTATTGACGCGAAGGTAGCAGACAAAGAGGATAAGAGTCACCAAAAGGTCAAGGGTGACTTAAAACAATCACTTTTGCTTTAAACTACTGACTGTAACTTGCACTAATAGTCCTTCTCTTTCTCTTCACCTCAGAAGTCTTTCCGAAGAAGACAAAGATTCCTCTGTTTATATTTTCTCACAAAATCGATTGAATCAATAAGAGAGAACACATTAAAAGTGCAGTATTCTATTGTGTAATCTGAATTGATTAAAGTTTGAAACGGCTTAAATTATAGTCGCAGAGGTCAGTTTCTTCGTTATAATAATAGCGACTGAATCAGTTATCGTTAAAGAGGAAGGAATTAAACATTTTTTGCTGTTTACCGGACATTGCGCCCAACTGAGAGCACGGACTTTGATATTCGCTGAAGCAAAAACGCGACGCTCGAACTTCGTCACTGATATGACTCGGTAATTATCTGACTGCTATAGCAAGAATATAGCTTCGAGAATTTCTAGATTACAGTTCACGATGAATTATCTCTCAGAGACCTATTTTAATCCATATCGCGTATTATTATTATTAATATTCTGATATTAGTAATGTATCATGATAATACGCGTTTATGATAATCGAAATGATTACTTATTCGACATGAGAAAGCGATCGATACTTTTCTCAAGAATATCGATAAATTCTATCCTCTCGGGTTGTCGAATAATAATAAAAAAAAAAAAGAAAAAAAAACTGGAGGATATATAGAGTTCATTCGCAAGTTTCCTACTCTAGATACGTTCTAGATACCGTTATGTATTACATCGACCGGAGACAGTGCGCGTGATTTATCGTGGCCTTATCAATGAGTAGTAGCCGTTCGATCCTCGAGGCCTCGAACGACGAGCATTGACCGTAAAAGAAGAATCACTCGAAATCACCTGGGATTACAGCGAAAGCTAACCCCTCGCCCTATCTGATTGGATATTTTTTTTCGATTCGACGAAATATATCGGCCACCACTGACCAATCCCTCTCACTAGTCGTGCGTCGCTATTTCATAACTTGCCAGAAAGGATGTAACTCTTCGATAGCGGTAAAAATGATTCTCCTATGACTCGACTATTAAGAATTGTTCAACTTGACAGAATCTCAATAATAATTATTTCTATAGAAAAATCATTGTGGCAGATAATAATAAAATTTAATAAAATAATTCGAATTATATTGATTTTCTTTTTATAGAGGTTTATAAAGTGGTTGATAGTATAGTAATTTTAATATCAAATGTGTTTAAGTGTATTATTATAGTATATTTGAATAGTCGGAATTTAATGTAAAAGTTGGTAGATTTAATGTAGCATCTTTATCGCGGCTGTTCTACTCAGCTCATTTTCGTTAAGATTTCAGGAATAGCAAGGCGCAAAAAAAAGCTACTGTAGTATGTAGTATGATGCGCTTTACTGCGACCGGTTCCGGCATTACCCTCTGGACCCGAGACTCTATATCCCTTGAGTGTAATAAATCAACGCTCTCCGCGGCTCTTCGGCATCCGTTTTCCACTCGTGGATAAAGCAAGAGGCGTCGTGGTACACGCTGTTCCATTAATTCAGACAAGTAGCAAGCTGTAACTAGACGCGGAAACCGAAGTCTCACTTTTCCAGTTAATCGCGCGAAATAGCGCAAAAGTATAGAAATTCATCGAAACTGTATTCAACAAAACGCATATTCACCGAATGCTATTAGAATCTTAAACTATAGCAGAATATGAATTAGCCGAATCGCGGTTCGCATAACGAATGAACGGTGTGCACCAGTTGGTCTGATAAACTTTTATTGGGAAATTAATTGATCAAAGCTTATTATTAGATTACGCTAATCAAGTGATTAAATCCATTAAATGCATTAAATCTAATGTTTACTTAATATTCACAGGATTGGTGTATGTGTTTCCGTTTATTTGTAGATTCGAGGCAAAATAGATATTGTAACGCATACGATTTTAGTGACTCGGATTTCGAACAGAATTATAGTAACGTGCAGTTTGTAAAAATAAAAAGATATCTGTTTAAAACCAAGAAAAGCAAGAAGAGACAGATATTTTCGTGAAACAGAAGATCCCTTTACGCGCAGTTACAATGCACAAAGTCGAAATAAAGATTAAGATCAGTCTGCGTAGCAAGTTCGGATCGAATGTCCTGCCAGATGGGTGAGCAAACAAAGGAACTTTAAAATGTGTGACTCACCGAGACGTCGAGTTTGCTGACTCCTCGTTGCGTCCGCGACCAACCTCAACGCTATCGAATTTCTGGTCCATCACTGACTCTACTATTGGGACAAATCCCACCGGGTTTAAGATTCTCGCGAGAAAACACTGACTCTAATATACCGCGATCGCGACTTACTCTATTATTCGACCGAGTCAGAGCTTCGCGGAGCTCTGTCTTTATTCACTCGCAGGAAACAACACTGACTCTATTTAGTCATCGAGACTGCACCTGTAACCAAAAGAGAGAAGCGCAATTAATGTCTCTAGAAGTATAATGATAATAACGTAAATAATATTCTAAGTGATCTGAACGTGTTGACTTTCGATAAAAATATGATTCGAATAAAATTGGAAGGTTAATAACTCTACAAATGCACTGACTTACAATATCCGAACGTAGCAAAACGTTGTTGTGATCAGGTCGTTGCTCGTGCGAGGGAACGCCGATCCTCGAGAACTGCGCATTATACTCTTTTACGGCGATAGAGCTTCGTGGAGGTTAATCCTTCGTATTCCTCGAATGCGCTGGACATTCAAGACACTTTTAATACGATACCCGCACTGAATCACTGCTTTTTGATAGTTTTATCCGAAAATGTCCCGGGAACCGACACGGCGATCGCACTGGTAAACTTGGCGGCACGCAATATGGCGGCAAGTGCGACAGGCTACTTGCTTCGGTTTTTAGACCGGTGCTCTGATTGGCTGAAGGTAATCGCAGGGGAAAAATAGTGCAGGGCACGACGCGCCACGTTTGAATATCATTTCTAGTGTAATTTTCGTATTGTTATAAGAAATGAAACTCAATAATTGCATATTTCGTTCAAAATCTTCATATATGTATACTTTTTTTCTATATTTATTCTAAATACTCTTATTAATATTTATGAAAACCGAAAGCAGAATTCTTATTAAAAATAAATGTGCTTCTTTTATTGTATTTTTTGAACTTATCAATTTCCAAGTAAGAAGAAAGGAGGAATATGGCGAAAAGCGAGGATGAGAAAGAAGGTGGATGTCTCATTTCCACGAGGATATCTCTGTTCGGGTGAATATAATAAATCCAAGCTTTCGCGTCGAAATAGGATCTTTGAGGCTGGACACAGAAATTCCTAAAGCGAGTGGATCCTTTATTGTCGAATGACTTATGTATGCCGTTCTCGTAGAAGGGTTCGCATGGGTTCGGAAGCATGCGCGAGCGGCGTGAGTCGTTTGCTAAATTCTACATTTGCGTTTCCCAGCATCTTTGAGAAATTGCCCGATAGGACGTATTCCTTTCCAAAGATGTATCTGCTCACTGAACATACATTTATCCCTAGATGCGAAGTCATCGATTGATAACAAGTTAGGAATTTTCAGCTTATAACTTTCTTTCGATTACGAAACGACAGATGTCCCTTTACGTTTAACAAAGTTAATTACGCGCCATAAATCGCAATGTTAATCATAAATTAATTATTGGAATTATTTAATTATGTATTTGAATATAATGCTATCCGTGTAGTTTGAACTGCAGTTTCGAAAAATTCTAATGTGGCAATCCGATATTATCATCTAATTTGTCGGTAGTGTCACCCCACTGTAATATCTACACAGAGCATCGCCATGTGTCCGAATTAGAATCGGTAAAGATGAACATAAAATTAACTTGGGCCGATAGCCAATAATACCGACACTACTTATTTAGCATTTTTAATTGGAAACACAGAAATGGAAGCTTTTTTATCATGTTAATAGATATATCAGAGCTAATTGTGCTATAGCGTTACTTACACTGCGATTTATAAAATCGTACATTTGGTAGAAATTTGCATCGGTAATTGGTGCGCTAATGTTGAACAGTCTTCTAACGCCCGAGACATGGTCGCATCTCATGATGATTCCTTCCTCGTCTCATTAAGCGCAGCCGTCAAAGGCAACGAAAATAAATTCTTATAAAGTACATAAATTTCCCTCCGAAAAGTAATATCGTGAGCGTTATTAAAAAGTTAAAGGGGTGACTGCTCGGATCTTTATTGGCACCGATAAAGCGACCTCAGCTCCCGGCAACGAGGGGAAATATTATGCCGCTGACCCCGCACTGGTGTTCTCTCGTTAAATTCACCTTACTAGAAAGTAGAGAACAGGTTAGTTGCCCCATACTAGAAATCCGAGAGCTAATCCCGCGAAGCTTTATGAATTATGGAAATACCGATGAAAAACAGAGAATTCAAGAGATCATTATGAATTGAGAACTTATATAGTCTGGTATCAAGTGCCGACCTTTTACTGATCTTTCTTCTCATTCTACTCCCTAATGGCTCTCGAACAGTTTTCACCGTTTTCACGTAAATCATTAAAGAAGCATTAAAGAAACATTAAACGAGTTAAACGCTTAGTCAACTTATAATTGCCGCTTTTATCTCAACCTTTAATTTACCCCAGAAAAATTTCGCCAATATTTCTAAGGTCACTTAACAAATAAAACATTTGTTTTTTTCTATGAGTTAAAAAAATGCATTTTTCCACATTTCTAATTGTCAACTGGATTTTTAAGTTGTATTCGCGTGGAAGTCAGAGAGCAGATAATTCAAGGTATTCTTTTGTAGTGAAAAATCTGCGAATTCTTCAATACCGGTTGTGCCCGAGTGTTCGTGAGCGTAGCGAGGGTTTGGAATTCCCTCTTGAGTGCCCAGGATATCGAGAACCGCCAACTACAAAACGTGCCGATACAAAACGCTCCGTGAAATGCGAGAAATTCTCATTACGCGAGGGGTATCGCACTGGCTCCTTATCGATCTTGCGGTTCCTCCAGCGACGATCCACTGGCGCCTTACTCTAGGCCAGACCAGACATTCACTACTTATATTCACGATTTGCATGCGTCCTCGGCCTTATTCCCATCTAATATTTCCCATTTCTTCATTCGCATCCATATTGTTCTAACACTTTCTTTTCTACATTTCTAAAGAAAAAATGTCTTTTTTACGCTGATTGAGTATAGCTTCGCGAAAGACCACGTCTGAGAGACGCTTTTATTTGGCGGACGATGCGATACGACGCGGACGTCTTCTCTCGAAGAGAATTCCGCGTCGAATGATAAATGACCGGAAAGAGATAAAGCCTCTTAGTGAGATTCATTTTAATTCTATAAGTTAGCGCTAACGGGCTGGGACCTTCTTTGAATCGGAGCCAGAGCTCACCGTAGGAGCTTTTACCGTAATTAATCACTGGTGAATTGCTGATGCGCGCACAATTAAATCTGGACGCTCGAGTCGAAGGTAAACGTATTGCAGACCTTTCTCATCCTTCGCGATATTTACGACTTAATGCTCCCAAGAGTGGTTCATTAAAAAACTGAAGGACTGCTAAAAATCGAGTCAGCTCGAAGCACAATTCGATCGTGCATTAACTTGAAATCCATTAAAATAATGAATCCTTCCCCAACTTTGAGCTATACACAATACTTTTTACTATCATTTAAATTCTATGTGATTCTATTGTTAACACTGTTAAAAAATTACTTTTTCAATTTAGTAATTGTTTAACTGTTGCCGGGTAACTGTGCTTTTTTCCCCCATTTTATAGCTGCATTGATCATGAAGTTTTCAACTATATGAATCACTGCATTCAGAGAACTTTGACTGTGACAATCTGCCGAGGGTATTTTATATTCCTCTCTACAGTTAATTGGACCCTGACCCTTCAACCCTTTCAACTATGTAATCAATGATATTGCGTTATGTTATAATAGATTCGCTCTCTTCTAAGTAAGTAAAAAGTTAATAAAGCCCTGTTGCGCGATATTGGATTATGAGGTTGAAAGGTATTAAGAGTGGAACTACCACCGAATACGTGTACATCTACTTTTTCGCGGCTATAAAAATGAATAAACTTTAAATAGAGAGTCGACTGGAGAGAATATTTTTTGCTGCTGGAGCAGTTTTAGGGTCGAAGAATAGAAGCTTGAATGACATTTTGCAAAGTACCATATAAAATTTGTCGCCCTCGTCATTGGCACTCTTGAGAAGGTACAAACAAAAAATTCGAACAAGTTGAACGGATGACATTTTTTTTCCTACAGTAACCTTTCGCCTTCGAGATTCTTGAACATGCGACTACCTATGCCCATCATCCTCATACGCAAAGTGTCGCGCGAAACTTTACCGAAACTATATGAAACTCGTTACGCAACCCACTCAAAGTGTTCAAAATTCAAATGACAACGTTCTATCAACAAAGGGTGAGAGAATCCCGACGCGATAAAACTTTTGGACCATTTTCCTTCGCAGTCTAGTTTCCTCGAAGAAATCTAAATCTTTAGCATTGAGTTTTTCGAAGAGAAGAGTTATTCGAAAATCAAGGCCTGTGGTTTCTTGAAACGATGAAACAGCAGAAGCGCATATTTGGTAGATAATTTCGTTTGACATTTAACGGACTTTACCAGTCTGTTCGTCTTTGCTTTCTTTATTCCACTATTGGCACTTTGTTACTATTCCCGACAGCGCTATTCCCCGCTTCTCGCCAGTCAGTTTCTTCTCAGTAGATATTCCTGTCAGGTAGCCACTTTGTTGAAATTGAATAAATACCTCTCGAAGATTCGTAGCTCGAATTCTCGTCGAATGGCAGCAGCAGGCAAAAGGACGAGGGCGGAAAAAGAGAGAGACAAGAATAAAAGAGAAATGCAGAAGGAGCTCCTTGGGTATTGGAATTTCAACATTGTGCCCCTGTGGGTTAAAAGAGATGTAAAGGGATGGTATGAGTGGTGCGTAGAATACCAGGACTCAAGAAGCTGCTTGCTAGAGAGAAGCGAAACCCGAATAAATACGGTGGCTCTTTTCCCGAGACACTTTAAATTTATTCCGATGACTCTGCCACTTTGTTCGGGTAAATTTGATTCCAAGGTTTGCGCTGCAACTATACTAGTCTCCTTAATTTCAGGACACCTTTGAATTTCGGATAATCCTCTGATGTAAATTGTCGAAAATTATAAGCAACAGACATTTCAATTAATCTTTAATCCCAACTTTGATCTTTTAGTTAGCCCCTTGCAGTGTTTATAATCACCTGTATGAAAATTCATCCTCAAATACACCTGCCGCAAATTTATTAGCGCAGTTTTCAATTTTTAACGTACACACATTGTGTCAAGCTACATATGTATATTGAACCGATTCATAAATGGATTTGCAAACCTATCGGGTTTGCGATTTTAATTTGCGACTAGCTGAGAAATATTTATTGAAACTCGTGCAATCAATCGTTGGAATTACTAGCTTGGGTGTACCAGTATGGCACTCGACTAGCAATCGCAAAAACGAATTGCACCAGCGATGGAACTATTACTGGGAATACGGCAAGGACTCTCTTTTTTTGCCGTCCGCGCGTAAAGTAAATCGGCTTTCGAGAAATTGAGCGGCAGGATTTCGCAAAGCGAACAAACCTGACTGAGGGAAAAACGTATTCTTGCATTCCACTGAAATCGAAGGAAACGAAGCGCGCGATCCGCGAGTCGCGCGGCTTGTGAGCTACGAGACTTTTGTAGCCGCGTAATTGCACGAGTAAATCGACTTCGAAGCGAGACCAGATCCGAATTGGATTGATCCTGACCGCTTTCACAGAGTGAACTTATCAATTTTTTTGTTTTTCCATTTCAAGTGTACACGCCCGCTGGCAGTCGATTGCGGCGCCACTGTTTCCATCGGCAGCGATTAATCAAGAGCAATAATGGATTGGATAACGAATTCACTTCCATTGTCAATCAATATTGTTACAGCTAGTACCTCGATTACCATGTTTACAATCTTCTTCTCCTCTAATTGAGGTTTACAATTGAAATCCACACAGATTAATTAACTTAAACAGTAAAAATTGAAGAGTGTGAAAAACACCAGTAATCAAGATTGAGGTATTAAAAAATCTTCGGGTATGTTCAGGGATGGAGACTCCAGTACTATTTAACAATGAAAGGTATTCAGTCACAAGAGAATTCTAGTTTAAACAAAGTTTGAATTTATGAGATCGAGTCGGGTGAAGCCCAATATCAGGGTTGCCATTGTACTCGCGTTCCTAGCGATATTAAGTGGTAGCCCCACGAGACCAAGGGTGAGTCGCGTCCCAGACGAGAGCTAGACCAAGGACAGACCCAATCTTAACCTTGCGCTCCTTTAATCTTCGGTAACCAGGGTTATCGTTGTCCCCTCGGCTAGGGCTGTTTTCATCGAGAAACAAAAGTGAAGACTTCTCGCTTTTCCACCTCGTTGAACCAAGGACACTCGCCCTCGGGTAACTTGCATTACTTTTTACACTTTACTCACATACACACATCCACCTGCTTGGCAACTGGCTATATATATCTCTTTCATATTTCGTGTGTAAAAGTGTTTCCTCGCGTAATGAATGCCTTAAAGCTTCATCACCTCGCAACGCGAATCGACGCCTGTCCCTGTCAGCCGTTAAGTACCATCAACATCGTTATACTATATCACCTCGCCAACTGGTAACATTTCGCTCCTAGGGTTCTTCCCACTCTCCCCATCACCCCTGGTCCTGTCCCCTCGGTATCGCGAACAGAGTCAAAGAGTTCTTAAAGTTGACAGACTGAGACGCAACGTATTTTGGGGGAGGGTGTGAAATATTCTGTTTGGGGCTCCAGACAAGGAGAGTCTATTTCCAAGGCTTCCTTGACTTCCGGCTCGGTCTGCCAGCCGAATGACCCAAATATCGCGTAAAAATCGGGTTAAAGATTCGTGCGCTGTCGTTCGAACGCTAGAGATCAGATCGAAGAGGGAGAGATAAAGGGTTGGAGACAGAGACGAGAAGCGGTTTCTAGGAGAACGAGAGAAAGAGAATGACCACTTCAAGGCCACCTATTCTTCCGGCATGTCCTCGTTTCGAGAGGTGACAGAGCTGGGAAACTTCTGCCACGAACTGCTGGGAAGATCCACAAAGAGCTATTACGCGTATTATACGCCCCCATATATCCCCCAATCCTTTGTTTACGTTACATAACAGAACGCGGTGCTTCGTTTGCGTGAACTACAGGCCCCCGAGTGGGTCAGAATGCGATTGTTTAATGCGTTTTCAAGGTAAACACCTGACACTGGGTGGCTTTAAACTTGGTGGAACAGGTGCAAGACATTGAAAAAATTGATTTTTCTTCGGATTCATGCAATATGCCTCTTAATAATACTTCAGTTCTTCATGAATTCGATCCGAATATAGTTAACAATTTTTAGAGTTTTTTCATGTTCGCGTCTAAATCGTATTTATAGGAGAGAAAGAGATAGTGGGTAGAATTTATCGTATGTAGCTTTAGAGTTGAGAAAGATCTACACATATTGAATCAGTTATCCTCCTACGTATGTTGATAAATGAATACGATGCTGCGAGTAGATTGGGGTCACAGTGTTTATACTGCTGAGCTCGCAAAGGTTCGTCACGGCAAAATGGTACTTCCTCGGCCGAAGAGAACTCCCAATTACTCGTGGCAGCGATAATCACTGAGATTAATTGGTGCGGAGATGCGAGTTCATTGATCTTGTTTCTTGTTTTCAGAGAAACTCGAGAGGGTATGAGCGGCAAGAGCCGATGCTTCCACGGACGAGGGAAGAATAAGACTCGCGAAAGAATCGGCGAGAATTAAAAGGGGAGAGTTAGCTGAAGAAGTATCCGGAGGAAGCAGCTGGCAAGAGTCCCGGCTGGCAAAACTTGGCACAAGAGACGAGGCAGTGCTCTTTACCGCGAGAAGATGACGGCGAGGCTGGTACGTCGGCTCGTCGGCACGCCCGTGACTTAAGATCGCGCGTCCCCCTTCGGAAGTGTTCGCAAGGCCAAGGAAAAGGTCGCTCGACATCGTCATGTCGACGATCATCGCAACGTCCGAGTCCGCGGACGTCTCCTCGGTCGACGTGACATCCTTGCTGGACGTCACTTCGACCGAGGAGGAGCCCTTCGTCAATGGCAGTTACTCCGGTGAAGAACCCGATTGGCCGGATGTTTCTCTTGCCATCCTTAAGGGCTGCGTCCTCGGCTCGATCATCGTCACCGCGGTCTTTGGTAACCTCCTGGTTATGGTCTCGGTGATGCGGCATCGGAAACTCCGTATCATTACCAACTACTTCGTCGTCTCGCTCGCTCTTGCCGATATGCTTGTCGCGATGTTCGCGATGACCTTCAATGCGAGCGTCCAAGTGACGGGTAGGTGGCTTTTTGGCTACTTCATGTGCGACGTCTGGAATTCCCTCGATGTATACTTCAGTACCAGTTCCATTCTCCATCTGATGTGCATCTCGGTCGATCGGTATTACGCGATCGTCAAACCGCTCAAGTATCCGATCAACATGACCAAGAGGGTAGCAGCGTACATGTTGCTAGCTTGCTGGCTCTCCCCAGCAATTATCTCATTCGTTCCCATTTTCAATGGTTGGTACACCACCGTGGAGAACAGTGTGCACCGACGCAATCATCCGGAGCTCTGCGAGTTCAAAGTGAACAAAGGATACGCGATACTCTCCTCGAGCATCTCTTTTTGGATACCTTGCACGATCATGACCCTCACGTACTTTGCGATATTTAAAGAGGCTAATCGGCAAGAGAAACAGATGCACAGTAGAATGGGCAACGCGATGCTCCTTAGTCATCGGCCCAGCAAGGACCTCAATAATCTCAATGGCGAGCTCAACAGCGCTGGTTCCTCGAAAACGCTGACTCTCAACGAGATCAGCACGGACCACTTGCACACGCCCACTAAGGATAAGAATATGATGAAGATGAAGAGGGAGCACAAGGCAGCGAGAACGTTAGGCATCATTATGGGCACGTTCATCCTCTGCTGGCTGCCGTTCTTCCTTTGGTAGGTCTTCGATCACCTCCCATTCCCATTCCGATTCTCTCTCAAGTGTCATCATTATCGAACTAACGACTCAGTCGCATAAAATTAATCCTGACAGACATTCAAGGCGGATGACTCGTCGATTTGAAACTTAAAAGAAACAATAAACTGATTTATTCGTCTTCGTCTGTTTGTGCATAGGTATGTGATCACGACCCTCTGTGGCGAGGCATGCCCCTGTCCGGACATCGTGATCGCGATCCTCTTCTGGATCGGGTACACAAATTCCGCGCTGAACCCCCTGATCTACGCGTACTTCAATCGCGACTTCCGGGAGGCCTTCAAGAACACGCTGCAGTGTGCGTTCTGCTCTCTTTGCAGACGGGAACCGTCCGATCTCGAGGCACTCGACTTCCGTCGGCCGTCCCTAAGGTACGATCTGGTCTGACACGTTGAGGTACGCACCCCATTCTATCGCTTTTTATTTTTTCTTTTCTTCCAGTTTACCGCTCCGTATTCTTATTTGCCTTATTTCTTTGATCTGCAGCAGACGCAACTTTTCTTTTCATACCGTTTAATATCTTTTTCTATCTTGAATGTCAATCGCAGCGTTTTGCTAGTCTCTTTCTCTTCCTCTCTCTCTCTCTCTCTATCTCTATCTATCTATCTCTTCCTGCCAATGAAAACATGCTCGATGACCTGTATTTCGCAGATAGCCGCGTGCATTGTGCGCTTCTTCGCCTATGACCGAGAGTTCAGTACATTTACTGCCAATCTTCACTGGAATTTAGTTGCGGCATTCTACCGATACTGTATTATCCGCTTTGCTTCTCTCGTTTGGGTTTGATTAGTGTGAGTATTCTCGCTGGCTTTCGGCTAACAAGATCCTTACCCATCAGTTTAACCAGCAGACACAATGAAAATCTTGACGAGAGTATCTTGATCGTGTAGAGGAGTGCATTGTAGACGAGTGCATCTACCTGATCAGGATACCAACTAGTTAAGGGAGAACCTGTACATATATCTAATGCGTCTCGAGAGAGTTAACGTAGTGGCAGAGATTCTGTTTTTTCATTCCAGGTACGACGATCGCACTAAGAGCATATACTCGGAGACGTACATCAAGCACATCGACCGGCGGAGATCGAGCGAGTTCGGCAGCAGCCTTTGAAACGAAGGCGAGGCAGTTAGGCATTAAGCGCATATACGCAGCAGTGAACAGACTCGCGTGTTCACGATGCATCGACACATCTTCTCACCTCACTCGATCGAAACACTCGAGCCGCTTTACCAGCTGCTAAATACAACGGAAGACATTCGGACACAAGAGACACCCGCGCGAACCACGAATCTCTCTCTCTCTCTCTTTTTCTCTGCTCCTCTCCTATTGCCAAACGTCGATGCATTGCGCTGGGTTCTCCGCGGGTTTCACATCCACCACGCTCACACACGAGAACACACACGCACATACGTACACATTTACATAGAAACGTATCGCGGACAGGTAGCCGCACGCGAAGCGCAGATCGTGAGGTCGTATTGCCAAAGTTAGCTCGATAAGTAGGTCCTCGTGGTGGCGGATGCGCAAGCGAGCACCGGGCCGATCGTCGACGCGATGGTAAGTGGAGATAGTTTCAACCCGCGATCGAGTGATCCGCCAGGAAACTCGACTCGGAGAGATCGTTAATTACTGATGCACAAAGGGAAGGGGAATTCGGTTCAATTGGAGCTATTGGCGAAATGGGATTCGGAAACTTCGACGGAGAATACAACTAGGTTCAGGATACCAACGATTCAAAGTATGAGACGGTATAAGGTTGATCGTAGGACAATTTTCCTCTTGGCGGATCGTTCGACTCGAGGAATTCGAATTGCAGAAATGAACTCGCTCTTCGAGCTACCATTGTCGTCGCGTGCTTCGTCACAATCAGTTGAGTCTCGTGTTACTCGCCGTACTCGGGAACACTGGGTCACGGATCGAAGCGTACTCGAAGGGTTTCAGCGCCTTCGTCTCGATGGCAATAAAGAGTGTATTATAGTATTACTTATCCGTGCTGAGACTCGCTCGCCTCGTTGGAATGAGGAGAAAAAAATAAAATGAGAGATGTGATCGCGAGGTCTACCTCTCGACGTTGCTCTCGAGCAGCAAGATCGTTTGCTGCTGGCAGCGCTTTTCTTCGTCCAAGAAACCCACGAGTGTGCTCCTTACAGATTATTTATCGCTAAACGGCTATTTATTTAATCGCTCCTGGGTTTCTGGACGGATAGTTCGCGCGACGCTACGAAATTGACGCATTTGGCTGGTGATACCTTTTCGATGCGTCTCTCTCTCTCTCTCTCTCTCTCTCTCTCTCTCTCTCTCTGGATCTTCAAATAAGACCTAAGTCGATGTCTCGCTCTTGGCTGTGCATTTTTACGGTAGCTTCTCTTCTCTGACTTTCTCGTGAGCGCAAAGAGTAACGATCGCATTGATCGGCGCTCTCGACATCATTTCGAATATATACCCTTTCCGAGTGATTAGTCATTAGTCAGGGTATCGAACAATTTTGGTAGGTCGCAGCCAGTGGTACTTCCAGGACATTTGAAATTTCCTGCGAAGACCGCTTCGCAACTTGCCGAAGCAACTCTCTCGCGATTCGTGGCCTAATTTCCCCTATCTCGCTCATTCCTCCCAGTGACTATTGCGAGCAATCGGAAAGCCCAGCTTACAATTTTAGATTCTAGTCATGCGTATCACGTCTCACGCGTCTAAGTCTCGTGACGGTCCAGCCTCTTGGTCGTCGAATCTCCTATCGCTACTATCGCCAAATTAACATTTATATTTTCAACTCACGTTTTATCCTCTGACAAACTTTGACTTCTTTTTTAGCTTTTCCCAACGTTCGTTCAATTGGCAGGAGAGTTATTGAAAGCGATCAATTGTACGCCAATCTGTCCCCGTGGAACTGAGATCGAGGAACAACGATTTTAAATGGTTCGTCCTTGGAGGGATAATATTGGTGCTTTTGATGCTCGGCGCAAGTGGTTTTGATATCTGTTCGTGAATTTTATCGAAACGTAAATCGAGAACGACTGAATTTTAAGTAGAACTTATTTCGAGGATCGATTATTTCGACGAGCAAGAGGCTCAACTCCGGAAGAAGAATGCAATAAATAAAAAATCTCTGCTCGGAAAGATATCTTCTCGTAACGTTCATCCGACCACTGTATTTATTTTCTAATTTTAAGCGTAAAATTCTCCCGTCGGTCTACCCGAGAGGATATAGAAGAAAGTCTGCGCAAATCAAAATTCGTTGCATTGTAAATAATGTTTTGTAAATACTCTGCATCGTTTCGCAAGGGATGCCGCGAAGTGGTTCCGCCGAGCAATAAATCGTTCACGAGACCCAGCCTGTCCTTTTCTGAGATTCTCGGTGACAAATTCATTCTAGATATTATAACGGCGTAACCTGCGTATTAACAATCAAATGCAATATACATACGTGCATACATACATATACATACATACATACATTATACTGAGCGTAGAATTCATAATTAGGTAGACAGCACAATATTCCATTTCTCTCGTTTCAATTTCGTTTCCCGATTCTCATTTGTTCCTTTGTACATTCTATTGTAAATATACGAGTACCAAATCCACCCTCGGCCCGTTTACTTTTCAACAGCGGAGCTGTTTTACCGAACTCTTTTTAAAGCGTATTTTAAGCGCTCTCCGATTTCCGGAGCACTCTTCATCTTCCTCCTTACATCGTTCAGTTCTCATTATGCGTGTGACGAGGTTACTGTCGAATGAAACACTTCAGCTTCCAGCACAACTATCACGTGTGCTCCTCGTTTTCGGCAGGATCCTGATAAAGAACTCGTTCACTTCGCGAAGATCGATATGTACTCCAATTAAATTTCCAGAAGTTCGGCAATGATCATCTTCCAAAAATCTCACTAAAATGTACATACATATATATACTCAATCGTGAGGCACTCCCTTTTGGACAAGTTACACAACCGGCATAATGGATGGCATTCATCGCTCATTACATGGATCACGTATCCTAGCATTGGCCGCAACCCATTCGGACATCCGATATGCCTCATCTTCCCTCTCTCTCTCTCTCTCTCTCTCTGTTTGAAAGCCCATCTCCGTAGCTCATCGAAAACGGGCGAATATAATGGCACAGGCGTATCCACTTTTGGCTTGGACAAATGACTCCATTCGCGTAATCCAATCGAGATTCGTATTTGTCGAAGCTAAGGTTAAAGAATCAAACGAAATCAATAATCAATTACCAGAGGATATTAATTAACAGGGGTTCGAATATATAGGTGGTTTCCGGTGAGGGAAGATCTTCAATGGGACTGTTTCATGCCCCCCCCGAAGCACGTGCTTCCGTAGATCGAAAAGTCAAGTTCGGTGTGGCGTTTGGACTCATAAACGAGCACGAGGGAACCCTGTTTTACGAGCTCTTTACGAGCTCGCATTTGCATTAGTCTCGCACGCGTGGCACGCGCTACTTCAAGCGACAGGGAGAGAACCTGGTTTAACGCGTCATCTTGCTCTCCCATTGCCTACTGCATCAGGAAAATACGGTAAAATTGAAAATTCTCCAATTCGCCGCATCTGTTACTGCATCGTGGAGGACGAGCTACAAAATTCACCGTTTATGGTGGTATTCGTCGAATAATACCATCGGAGGTGCGTCGTTTCGCTGCTGAGAAAGACGTTTCAGTGCACGAATATCACCAGCGGAAGTCGATCGTAAAGCTTCCGGTAGATGAAATTCGACAGGACAAATTACTTTTATCCTGTTTAATTTAACGATCGAGATTAATTAAACTGCGGATTTTCTAGTGAATATTAATTTTATTCTTCCTACACGGATTTATTTGTTCATTCAATTTTATACGCAACATTAGTCGCTTTTAAGTATTCCTTCAATAAATATTGCCAATTTCTTGAGACTTATCTTTTACTTATAATCCGCAGTCTAATAATAATCGTCAATATCGATGATCAGGTGTGATTATCATAAGAAAAATCGTGTTTTGGAATCTACTAGATTTACTGAGCAGCACAATCAAAAAAAAGAAGTGACCTAGGTGTACAAATTACGTTAACTCGTCAAATTGAATTTGTAAGATTCGCGAAGAAACACGATTCGGACTAAGTTCTGCTCTTACGTTAATTACGCCAAGATAGCATCGTCGCAATCGATCATCCGCAAAACTGCGTAGACGTTCTTTTAATAATCTCGCGTTCGTCGATCGTCCGGAAGGCCCGTTCGCACCCTATCAAGGTGTGTACAAGTACTTCGTAATTAAGTTCCACGCAATCTGGTGATTGAGTACATATACTTAGCAGTCGCGAAGAGCAGAGGCGGGTCGTACTGAAAACTTTGCGATCGAATTTTGCGGAGGTGACATATCATGGAAACGGTCGAGAGTGCCATCGACAAGTGCAGCTAACGATAGCGACAGAATAGAACGAACCGAAGGAAATCGAAAGACAAAAAGTCAAAATGTGTGTGTATGTATGCGCGAGTGCGTATGTGTGTACCTCATCGCGTAAGAATGAGTGTGCGAAAGCAAGGAAACGCGAAAGAAGAAGCAGTGCCTTTTTACAAAGGGCCAGCAAAATCCGGATAATTAGCTCGGCAGTAAATCCTGCGGATAATGGAAAGTACTCGTGTCGCGGTCGAGCGTGTGCGTATCTGTAAGCAGTGTATAATACCAAGCGACGAAACCGAAAGCCACTCGAGAAGCTGGTGCGGGCGAAATTCGAGCGGCAAAGGAACACGCGCGTGTATGTGTGCTCGTGTGTACGGGCTTTTCCTGTCGAATGGTTGCTGTCAAGCGATACTCTTCACTCTCTCTCTATACAGCGTACTCGTCAGACAAAATCGAACCAGGATTAGCTCCGCTGACTATGGTCGGCTCGTAATATTCGTATTCCTCTCAATAGAAAGGCCAAGAAAACCGCGAAGAATCAGCGGAAAAAGTCAGCGCTAAGCGCAAAGAAATTCTATGGTCGTGAGTAATCGTTACGAGCCGATACATAAGGTAAGTCTACTACGTAATAGTAAGCAACATAAACGTGTACACATAAGTCTCGTTTGCCTCCGATCTCTGACTCACTCTCTCTCTCTTTCTCTCTTCCTCTCTCTGTATTCGATGTCCCTCCTCGACAACTATCTTCGGCAAACCGCTAAAGCTACCGATAAGCAATAATACGATAATGTGTGTGATACCTGTGTAAGAAGAGAGTGGCTCGAGCGTAGGGAGCCACTCATGACCTCCCAGCGGAGCTAATCCCTCCTAACCGAAGCAAAACGACGTGGCCAAGGGCCATCGGAGAAGCAAAGTTCAACGAAGTACCAAAAGCAACCACTGAGATAAGGGCACCGTCGAGGGGCCGCCCACGTTTCAAAGAGAAAGACTAAACCCCTTAGTAGGTAACGCGCAATAATATATAGCTGTGAGGGAGCCATCGAAACGATCCTCACCGCGTCTCGGATCAGTAACGAGGGTGAGACATAAGGGAGATCTTTCGAGCGTATCTTCGGACCCCTGTCTGTATGAATAAGAATTTTCTTGATCGGTAAACTGTGCCCGTAACCACGATAACGCAACCCTCTCTTCCTCTTGGCTCCTTATCCGCCTTCTTAAAAATGAACGACGCCCCGGACGCTGCCAGAAAGAGAAGTCCCTCGCGGCGACTAATCGGAAGGGCAGAAAGCGAGGGGATGGAATAAAATAGTCCGCAGGCGAGTTGGGCTCGTTCCGCATGCGACTGCTTCCGGATACGTATAATGGAAGATTCTTGTTCGTGCCTGGTTCGCGCGACTAATCGATTAATCGAGGGAAATGGGCCGCAACGCCCGCGCTCCGTGCTTCAGGCCATCTCCTGTCACCCGTTTTATCAATCCTCTGGTTCCTCGCTCTAACTTTATCTCAGTTTTTATCTTTCGTTCGAGCGACTCTTGTCAATGGACTGCGAGTCGTAGGATTTTTTTTTAAAAAAAATTTGACTCTCAGGCTTCACTCGTATCGCGATTATCGTTCGTTTTAGGGCTGATAAGGGAATTCGACTCGTCGCGAGATCCAGGAGTGAGCGAAGGGAAACGAGAAACGACAATGATCGCACCGTAATGCACATTATTATAGACAATCAAGAACGTATCGCGCGTCATTCGCGGAGCGTTCACTGGAATTTCGCCTGCATCATCGTTTCGTCCTGGCACGATGTATGTATCGCTCGCGCTACGCGCATTCGAATGAAGACGATGACCGTGAGAATAAATCGATAGTGATGACATCGGTAAATCTAACGGATTAACGGAAATATTACGCAATAAACGAGGACTAATCGAGGTTACAAAGTAATGAATGTGTTGTAAATAGTAAGTGTATAAACTATCATTGTATAGCGATCACAATATAGTAGCCGAATGTGCGATTGTATTTCAACTGTTCACTATTTCTTTTTGTTATGACTTATTTAATGAAGATCAGTCGAAATAAAGATTGTTTTTTGAACGATATACGTCCCTTTATTACGAATCCATCCTTAATATTCTCCCAATAATTTGTAGGATTTTATAAATACAATTGTGCATTGTCAGCAGAAGAATTTTCAAATAATAATGCGAATTCTAGTGAAAATATACCATTGATGAAACATGATCGAGAGTTATTATTGAAAAATTGATATGTGCGTTGTGTAGAAATTCGTGGAATCGAAGGATGAAAACGAGTGGAGGATGCTCGAAAACGCGAAACTGAACTGGCGTAGTGGTCCAGTCCAGGGGTAGTCGTTGCGCATTGCAGCAAGCCCAATACAAACACGGAGTCGAGACTGCATGTAGCTAATGCAGCAACTGGTATGTACTTACACCGCCAACAGTGTACTCTCACAAACCGTAACCCGGTTGCATCGGCTTGAGCCAACCGAACCCTTTGATCCAGGATCCTAATCGAGGCGATGAGCCGTCGAAAGTTTTCGTCAGCCTGGGAATCCTGATCCTCTCGATCAGACTTACTCTCGGAATTCGATTTTCTCCGCTGATTTCTGGATAATCAGAATTGAAAGGGACCACCACGGGGACAAACTTCCTGTCGCTGGGGAATGCAAATCAGCTGATCGACTTTTCCTTCGCGTCCCGTCGCTTTACCCGGTTACGAATTCTTCCTATGATTTCGATTAACTGTGAAAAAGTTTGTCTTTCCAACATTTCTCTCTTTATCGTACGGAAGAATCTTTGAGAAACGTTTGAAAAAATTATTTGTAAAATATGTTCAGTTTTATTTCTCTAATAATTTAAATAAAATTGGGATACTTATTTCTTCATTTTGAATTTTTTGGGCAATACCGTGGATTAGGGCTTAATCGTTTGGGCTCTAATTGGGAAGAACGAGGACAACTTCGTCGAAAATTGCATACGTAGATGCACTGGAGACTGGAGACAAGCAATTACACTCTGGCATTGTTAGCGAGAAGACACTGCGACGTGGATGCCAAAGTGTCGTTCTCGACTTAATACAATTTTCTCATTAGACCGGGATTCCACTGTCCAGAGTTCTGCCGCGATTCGGCTTAAGCTTGTGTTTCTGCAGACTTGCACTCAACTCTCAACTCGATCCCATCCAATTCTACTCAATTCCAGTCAATTCTACTCACAGCTATGTTTAACGACGCTGCGACTTATAATAGCACACTTTATGACTCCACTCATCCAAGTTAGCCATCTGATACCTCATAAAACCAATTAGCATCTGCTTAAGATCTTGCGTAACTTCCGCTTCCTGCTGCAATCTCTCTTCGAATATCAGCATTTAGAATTCTTTTTCTTTCCACAAATTACTTCATTGACCCTGATGATTCTTAATGAGTCGTAAAAATGATTCAATAATATAATTGCGACCAAAACGGGATGAAGAACTATAGAAAAACTTTTCCATTTATCGAAATTCTTTCAACTTTAAGAAACAAAATGAGGTATTCTAAAGACAGATAAGAAGTTAATTAAAAATCTGACTAGTTTCTCCCTAGCTAAGGTTTTTGCCAGCAGGGCCAAGTCGAATTCTAATTAACTGTCACGGATAATATTGGTGACGATGCTGTTGGTAGCGAAGATTCAAAAGAGGGTAGCAGGAGGAAATACCAGTAGAGTAAGTACAAGCAGTGCCGATCGATGCAGACAAGATCGCGCGGCTCGAAAACTTCGAGTACTTAAGTAGAGAGCTCATTTATGCCAGAATATAGCCGATAGGACTCGAGCATGTGACCTTGACAGAGAGAAGAGAGGCTCGATTTCTTGCGCATGCAAGATTCCATTGGCAACCTCCCTTCTCCATTATCAAACCTTCTACCAACCCTCTTCTACTCACAATAAACTCTTTACGCCACGTGCTCCGCTGCCAATCTAATCATTGAACAGTAGCTTCCCATGGAAATATTCCCAGCATTAGCGAAGAATTATGCGAAAATTATGTATCAATTTGATGTATCTAATAAAAGTACCTTCTTGTCGCGGGGGATCCTGGAAGAACGAAGGAAGCCTCGTTTCGATGGAATCTCATTTCTACCGATATGGAGCCTATAAGAATGTTCCTCGAATGTGTTGCCCTGACTGTCGTCTGTACGAGGAGGGTTGGCAGAGTAGAGCTGAAGCATCTTTGCACGCAATTCCGGGATTCGACGACAGCCAGTAAGCCAGCGCAAAGCCTGACGTAAAGATAGAATACATAAAATCCGGAAGAACTGAGATAAAACATTTCAGAGATGGGAGAGGATCTCTTTCGGCGAATCAGAGTTACGCTCGATTTCAGCCGAATACAACTCCCTTGTTCACTCTGCTGGATTGGGGTAGGTCCTCCATACTTCGACACGACGAACCTCCGGAAACTCACTGATTCGATTGCCACGTCAGCATAGCTCAATAACGTTTCTTTATTTTCCTTAAATCACACTTTTTGAATCATTGAATTTTTTATTAGTATTATTTTTCGAATAAAAGCTCTCATTTCATGCTTTTGATGTTACTTCCTTCTAATAAAACAAAGTAGTATTGTATTGACGTAAAGCGTGTCTGCTTATTCCCCTTTAATCTTCCTTGCTCGGTGTTCCAACAATACGGCGGAAGCTTCGTTTTCGAGTCAAGTGCACTCGATTTCCGCCCACATTCCGCATTCTGAGATGAAGCTTGCACTCTATTCAAAATTATAGGAGCCTCAATCGCCTTAGCTCCCATCCACTTACTAAGCCCTTCCCAACATCCATCCCACTTTACATTCTCCCAGTCTGCACTGCCTTCCTTCTCTCTTTGCGGAAAGCTCTATTACTGCTGACAATGTGAACTACTAGCTGCCAACATTCTATTGACGCTCGTTTTAATGCTGACTATCGTAGAATACCGGCTTTTCAGAAAGTTTGAAAAAATCTTGAGTAATCTCACAAAATTGCATAGTAGATGTAAGTATTTGAGTACCTTATCGAATATCGATATAATCCTAAAAAAAAAAAATATATATTTCTCGAGATTTTTGATATCGAGGATATTCAAAGGCATCGTCTCGCAGCAATTAGGAATAAGAATATTCATGGTTGGTTGGCTCCGTAAGTCTGCCCTTCGTATTTTATTTCCACTTTTTTCATTTAACGTCTCGCCTTGACACTCGCGGAATGGAATACGCTCATACGTTCATTAGAATTCCAGGAACGCTCACCGGTATTTCTCGCGTCGCTCCGCGTATATGGATCTGTTCCTTCCGGTCTTTCCGTTCCATCTCCCTCATTTGGCCGCGCTCATTCTTCCCTTCGCAATGCGAGATTTTCAATAGGCTAATTCACCTTTGACTGATGCTCGATTTTTTACTACATATTCTCTTCGACAAATACCGTCTTAGAATCCTTTCGATTCGAGAACAAACGATTCGAATTTCTTCCCGACGATTTCTTACCCTTTATTTTCAATTTCTATTTCATTGTTGAATATCTATCGATCGATGACATCCTAGCTTTATATCATTTTACATTATAAAGTTTAGTTACGTCATTCGACATATTTAATTTCACAAGTAATACGATCCGAACGCATTCTCTTCAGATTCAATTGTATCTTTACCGAGAATCAGACATGCTGTGTTTGACGGTACTCGACAAAAGCGCTTTAAATATGTACATATATAATTCATATTCCATATTAAAATAATTTATCGCAGTCTCTTATAGCGGAACGAGAGAGTTGAGAGAGGAATTAAATAGGCAGAAATTCGATTTGTTCGGAGGATTTATTCGTTATGCAAGAGAGAGAGAGAGAGAGAGAGAGAGAGAGAGAGAGAAATAAGCTTAGGATAGAGGAACGGCTTGAATGTCTGATCAGCATTGAATCAAGAAGAATAGGATTGTCCAAGGGTGCAATCTCACTGTGCGAGTAGAGAATTGAACGTATAATACAATTACAATGTTTTGAATGAGAGAGTATCCACGGTGCACACCTAGTCCGCAAGACGCTCCGATTGATTGCGGATTGTTGTCTGACCGATTTCCCCTTATCGAACCACCGATTGTGCGCCGAGACGTGTTATCCGATTAGCCGATTGTCTCGACAGCCACAATTCGACAATCGTGCCTCGACAATTGCTGCTTGCGAATACAGAGCCGAAGAGTTTTACATTGTAAATTATTTTAATCCCTCACCACAAATCATCAAATTCGATCAAGTAAACTCTATTGATTGAGAACTTGCAAACGCAGCTTTCTTCCAAAAAACAAATTCTCAGGATTCATTTGTTGCCTCCTTCTCGACAGCCGATAACAAAAATTCTATCCGGAGCTTTTGGTGAATTCTGCCAAACGTCGCGATGGTTCTGGCTGCTGATAAAAGTCGAAAGCTTTCTATCTTTTGAGTTGCTGGTTAACTGCAGCGAGTACGATGGAGTTTAGCGGGCAGAGAAAAGCTCTTATCTACTCAGAGCTTTCTGCCATGGTAAAGTAAAGCACCGATATTTGCTAGTATTTCTGTTGCTGGTCAGATACCTTCGAAAGCTTAGTTTTGAAGCTCTCGCGAGAATCCTACTTTGCCCACTGGTACTTCGATCCCTCGCAAGCTTAGCAGTCGCTGCTTCGAAATCCGCGTACCTCGTGTAGCTCTCTAACAGAGATTCGATTAGAATTTACTGACTTAACGACTAATGAAAAAATAGCGTCGATAAACAACTGTGCATCTTTAAAAAAATTGAGACAAATTGAATTATACTCGAGGTCCATCCGTTATCATTTTGCAACCCGTTTTTTCATTTTTCAACTATTATTCTCAGTATTCCAACTATTTGAGTTTAGGTGAAGGTACAAACGATCGAACGAGACAATATAATCAAAAGCTACAGAAGTGATATGGTTTGATTTAGTAGATCGGGATCACGCTGCATCTTTCCCAAATCTTTTCGTGTCTGTTCAGAGCCAAGGTCACTTTTCCAACGTGCCGGGGGGTTTGCGCGCCCTTCGGACCAAACAATGCAGTAATCCTTCCATTGTCATCGTGCTTTGACACTGCTCTGCCACTCGAGACAATCCTCTCTTCACGTCGTTTCTTCTCATTTCTATCGAAGTTCTAAGTAAACTTTCCCATTTTTTAGTTACACTTTCATTGAATCTCTCGTTTTTCGATCTCCGATACGCACAAATATCTCCAAAAATTTTTTCATAATTTGACCTATCGTTAAAATCATACATCTCAACACATTTTTCACATACTAACTACTCACGTTATTTATTTTCCCAGAAATTACAACTATATTAAAAAAGAAACATTAATATTAATTGAATGATAGATTCTGAAGTATTTTTCCGGTTATTCAATTTTTGATTGACTGTCATAAGGTTGATATTTATTGACTATAATTTTACGCGAATCTTTTTTATTAGTTAGATCGAAAAGAACGGGATATAAAGGGTTAATCAATATTCGCCGTTTTAGAGTATCAAGTTTCAAGGGCTTTAAGTTCGGCTCTAACCAGTCTAAGTGCTCCACTCGCGGGCGAGATGCGATTATGTTCGTTCGAGGTTGTTGATTCTAGATTACTCGCGTATTAAGTGCTAGATTAGGCAAGCGGTATTACTTTGAGCACGAAATTTCGGCGCCTCGTTAAAATTCGGATCAGCCGATTCGGCGTGGGGCTTCGAAACTGCGTCCTCGGGAGATTAAGGAAAGCCTCAGCACCACCCAATTACTGTATTGTATCTCTATCGATTAATCGGTATCGATGTAAACTTCCAACGAAACTTAATCTTTCAACCGGCGAAACTCGAAGAATTCTACTCACACTGAAACTTTCTCCCATTAATTACCCTCTGACACAAGAAATTAAGGAAATCCTAGAATATGTCGCAGCTGAAATTAGTGATTCCCGGAATTACAGTGGGTTTTAATTGGATCTGATATGCGAATTCTAAATGTAATATAAATCCGAATATTAATTCGTATGTAAATCTAAATGCAAATCCGAATGTAAATCTGAATAAAAACAATCCTGATTTACCAAAAACATGTACGGAATAAAAATATATGTATTGTATATTAATATACGGTAATAAAACAATATGTAGGTGAATATTGCAAACGTGACATAATGTGGCAGCGGTAGAGGAACGACCGAGCTAAGGTAAAGCTATTCGTTTAATTATTCGAGCATCCGTCGTTGGACTATTAAAGCAAAGATGGGCTATTTCAAGCTTTTAGCGAAGTTAGCTTTTCCTCAGTTGGCACATCAGTAGCATCGGAGCATCGGCCGTCACTGCGCGAGAGCGAATAATACTGGCAAAATTAAAGCAGTGAAGAGCTGCTTCCGTTTCGCAGGATATTGCGGCTCTTCTGTAATTCCAGGCTGTGCCGCCCTATATTCCTCTTGTCCGCGTAAACCCTCGGAATATAAAACTTGCTGCGTCCAACTTTCCACCTTTTTCGAACTTCTCTTCCCACCTCTGTCAATACATTCTTTATTCTCATTATTATTCCTGGCATCAATTTCCGCCGTGGTAGGCGAAACTCTACCTCAACGTGATCCACATGGAGTTATGGAGTTATGTGGTATCGCTCGCTGCCATCCTCCGATTCTCCACCCACTTCGCAAAATCAACTTTCCTACCGGGCGTGCGCTTAATTCGCTCGTTAATCAATTTGAGAAGATTCTGACGCGATGCTGAAACCAATATCCCTCGAATAATTATTACTATTATTGCTGGATCATCAGAACTAATGGCACTCCATCCTCCTTCATCAGATTAAATTCACTCTCCTAACACTCACACAACAATTATATCTGCATTCGTATGATAATAATTATACGAATACTCAGAGACAAAAGAGTGAAAAGTATAAAAAGTAATGATGGTTATTACGGTTAATTAATCCTGGATTCTGATTTCCATTGCATCAGTGCTGTGACGAACACGATGACAGTCAACACGTCAATTCCACTGGGTCATTCAATGATGCATTATTCCAGAAACCCACAGTTTTTAGCATCACATCGAGTTAGGGTAATGGACACTCAACGGAAATAGAATTACTCGCGTAGCGAGTTTTAACAAACTTTTCGTTAAAGTGTACGGTTATACGTGGAATTATTACAAAATTCCCAACATGCAGGTAAATTCCAGTAGTCTTCGTCCTCTGGCATTCTATCTCGCTTGGTCTTAATTTCGATTAATTGGATTATCATTGCTCGAAAATTGCTTCGCGTTATTTAAGCTCGTTGGAATTTCGGTGGCAGCCTTTTAAGATTAGCATAACGATTTTTTAATACTGGCTCTAGGAAACGCTTCCGTGAAAGGGTGGCGCGGATTACCACGCGGGGTACAGAATTCCGGACAAATCCCTGAATTTAATTAAGGGAGCCTCGAAAGTTGGACGGTGAGAATCAGAGCGGACACTACTTTCGAGGGATTTAATAGGGAGAAGGGGTTTGTCGCATAAACATAAGACTCTTCCACTCACCCTCAACGATTGCCCCAGTTTTCTTCCGAAATGCTTTTGCTCAAATAAAATATTGAACTCCTTACCTCCGACAATAAAGATCGCATTAATACAACGAGACTTTGCCCTTCTTCGCTAAGGGAGAGTAGGAATTTATCAAAATTCGTTATTAGAGAAATTTATTACTACCGAGAGGATTAAGGATTAATTCAAGTTACAACGACATCCAGAGCCAGTCTTATTGCTCGTTTAATAAAATCCCCAGCACTCGACTATACTTTGTTAAGATTCCCTACGAATAATCCACCTGTAAATTTTTCATCTCAATTAACTATGAATACGACTTAACTTCATTATTGATTTCTCCCTTTTTTCAATTGTTTACGTATGAGAGAAAAATACAGGCTGTTCAGAAATAGGTAGAAATAAAAAATGTGGAATGGAAATGTTGTAAAATAAGCAGTGTTAATATTTAAAAATTTTCAATTTTTATTGGCGATTGAAAATGATATAAAAATTCTTTTTTACCCTGTTTCTGAACACTGTACAAGGGACAGGTAACGCGATACAACAGGTCACAAATATTTGGATGGGATATGTGTATATATGTGTACATATCTTGCCAGCAAGCTCGAGTCAACAATGATCGATCGTTCTTTTAACTAGTTGCTCCGTTTTTTGTCGCACGTTCGCGAAAATGATTGTAGGTATATCTGAGCCGGTGCGACGGTGGCTTCGGCCTTCTCGCCACTTGTCTTCTTGTCAGCGCGTCTGGAAGCGAGTCGAAGGTTTAATCGTGGCGTCCTCTAAGTTTTTATCCCAAGCCGCCACACTGTGCGACGAGGGTCAAGATACACGGTACCCTCGAGATTCGACGTTCACGGTCACAGGCATCGTCGCGAAGCGTCTTGATGCCACGACGAAATCCCAACATCACCAAACTCCTAATTGCTGCTCTCTTTCTTCTCCTTTCCGCTTAACTGCAGTCGAATGACACTAGGGGGAAATTCACTGGAGACAAATTTGCGAAAGAATATCTGGTGCTCTAGTTAAATTCTTCCTCTAATCAACAAAATTAAGAATGATTCTCAAGGAATTTGACGAAAGGACTGAAAACTTTATCAGAACGAATTAATTAATAGAGGTAAAAAATTGAAATTTCTCCTGGAATTTCTTTACTTGCAAAAATTAAGAAGTAAGAATGGTACGATTTTTTTCTCATTCGTTTCTCGTCAGAGTCAAATGCAAAATGTCGTGAAATACTGTTAGCTTACTCCTCGATTGGTCTCAAGAGGGGTGCTTCGGCAATGTTCTTTCCTCGCGAAAGAAAGAAGAGTCGTAAAGTTAAAAATTTTTAGTTAAAAGTGAAGTGGCAGTGCACCTTGGAGAGATTGAGTACCGGCCCGACTCGGCTCAGCTTGGCGGCTGTAAGGTCGCTCAAGTGGCGCGCAGTCGATTGTCCCAATTCCAGGCGGAAATCGATAGCGATGCCGGAAAATTTATTCGCGAGTACTAGTCGGATATTCCTCCCTCCCGAAAATGGTGCCTGGTTGGTCACTCGGATGCATCAGTAATGCGCCCTGCTGCTTCTGCTCTCTGATATTCTCAAAATCTGACCAAACCACACAATTTATTGTCGTCGCTATCACTCACCAACCACACATTTCCCACCCTTTAATCACGTATCGCGCGAGCTACGAATCGCGACTTTCGCGTCAAAATTATCAATCGTCATCGTATCGTCGTCTCTTAACAGCTACGTCAAAAATTAATAATTAATCGAATTACTTTAATTTAACACAGATATTAATCGTTTGAGTTTTAACGGAATCGTAAAAAAAATTGATTGAGAAAGGTGAAGAATGATTTTGATGAATGGCGAATCGGATTTGTGGTTGTTTTAGAAGCTCTGATATTAATGGGTGTTGAAAGCAGCTGCGCAGTATCTGTAACTTGAAACAAAAACAGGAAATGTTGGTGAAAATAAAACAAAACAAAAGAGTGATTGGAAATTTTCCAAGGATTTTGCTGAATTAATTTCGCGATACTTAAGAGAAATATACCGTGTGAAACTGTGCATAGAAGGGTCGTGGTTAAGACTCTAATATAGTCTGACCTTTTTTTGCCGCCGCTTGAGATGGTGGTCTCAGTGGACCGAGTGCTAATTAGATTGGAAAACAAAGGAGTCGGAGATCTACCAAATTGGACCGAATTACCTCGGCCTTTCTCAAATTGGATGATTTATCTCTCTCGTTCCCGCGACGCGCAGTGATTTAGTCGAGAGTATAAAAAATGCACAAAATCAATAGTACGCTTCACACTCACCGCTTTTTTGATCTGGCTGTAAATAACACAGTCAAAATTCCCGATTTTGATCCTGCAGGTCGCATCAAATTTTAATTTCACAAGATTTGTGCAATTTTTTTTCTCTCACGATTAGCGGGAAAGATTTCCTTTCTGGTTTACTAAACTCTACAATTATTTCTCTCGCGGAGAGTAAAAGCCTTTCCTTGCACTTCATTCGTCAAATACAAATGCGAGCAAAAGTCGCACCGGTGTCGCTCGAAATCTCCGTGAAACCAAATTCTGTAGCGCGTTTTGCACCTAGCAGTCCAACTTTTATGAGACTAAATGCTCCTCGAACTCAGCTTAATGCCTGTTCATTAGTGCGTCGCAGCTGGTGTACCACTGCTTTCATTACTTCTTATTTCTCAAATGTAGAAACCCATTTCGCAGCAATAACGTTCGCCAGCTCGTTCACCAGTTCACAACCTGCATCCAACCAGCAGCGTTTTCCACCTGGCGCCCATCAGTTTTCATTTCATTTACGCGCAAAACAATCTGTAACCTACGGAATACAGGCTGTCCAGAAATAAGTGAGAAATAAAGAAATTACAACATCGACTTTGACGCTGGAAAATAAAATAACATTCTTTTATTAAATTATCAATAATTTCTTAGTTCGATCTTTTTGGATAGATATGAACTGAATTTCTATCTCATTTTCTATAGTAATTCAACTATCGATTCCTAGCGACGAATTTCAAAATAATGATCTCGTCAACTTGACGTACTTATAAGTCAAAAGCACTTTGCCACGGGGTAAATCAAGATCTCTCCTTAAAAGCATCCAATTGAATCTGAGGTACGAAGCGAACGGATTCAAAGCATCCTCGGAATTTTGGAGAAGGAAGATATCGATTTGGGAATAGATATATGTATACACAGTATAGCGTTGAATTTTGTTAACGCGTATAGATGTTCCGTGAGTTTATCCCGAGGCACCCATCTTTTATTTATGCAGCCAGATTTCGAGGCTTCTTTGTGGATTCCATAGTCAGCGTTCCCCAGTGTGTTACGAATTCCTGTAAACTTTCTTATTTCATATTATTATACAATGAAGACGATGTTACAAGCATAGTTCTCTGTATAACTACATTCGAAGAAGCCGAGGTTCTTTAGCAAAAAGATGCTGTGGCTCTCTCGAAAGTTTGTAGAGAAAAAGCTTTTACCGAATTACAAAAAGATGCGATAGGGAATAGATATCCGAACCGGAAGTTGGGGGTCAGCAGTGAACGGTTCGCCAACTATATACTACCTTTTGCCGAAACTTTGATGTCCGAAAAGTTTCCTGGCCAAAAACTTCGCTATCGTGCCACGGAACTTCCATGCCGTCATAATTAGACTCTAACACGCCAATGCTCCACGCAAATCTTTTTCTTTTACTCGCTAGAAGACTGCGAAGGAGAAGCAGGAGTTTCCCAACTCTCCTTCAGATCTTTCTTCACTTATCCAACCTGGTAGATCAGTCTGACAAGAGACGGAAAGCTTCCACTCACGACTCCTTCGGTTCGAACAAATAATTTCAAAATAGAGGATTTTATATATCATTGAATTTTGAATCTTCTTATACTTCGATCTATTTACAAAGAGGAATTTCTATCCGAAGCTTCCGTTACTCATTAAATTCTCGAAAATTATGATCCCAAATTCGACGTAATGATCTCCGGATTATAATGGCGTTGCACTTAAATATAAATTGGGCATTAATTTCCCACGACAACTTACCTCTTCACTCTTCAGCGTCGTTCTCTCAAGGATCACGTAACACTTACCCATAGAAATGTCGTAAAACTGGTGAAAAAGTACAATGCCATTTGGTCGGTTGCACTCGAGGGTTATTACTTCGACTGTTCGTCGAAGATGAAAGACGAAAGGGGGAAAAGGAGAGAAGAGAATTCTGCAGTACGAAGGGAAATTGAACGGCTGCCAGGCATAAAGTAGTTTCGCCTAGTCTAGTGCGATCTTTGGTTTCAAGCTGCTCGCGGCGAGAAGACTCGTGAATACCAGCCGTTGGAATCTCACCGAGAATATCAGGAGTAAAGTAAATCCGAGGGTTGATTCAGCGTCGAAATCTGCCCAGCTTCTGTTTCGTATTCCACGATTCGACTACCTTAATAATACAAGAGTAATTCCGAGAGAAATCCATTGCCGATTGCAACGATCTCGAATCATCTCATTTCCAGCCAAACTCCTGCGTCACGATATATTTCCTCTGAATCCAGTAGGAATCCGATTCGCTTCGGCTTAGCGAGGAAGGAAGAGCTAGCTGTATAACAAACCAGATCCACGAGTCGATGAGCCGAAGCATGGAAACAGTCTCCCAATGGAATCCGATAAAATCACATATATTCTGCCTCGCATGAATACGCCAAAAATATGGAACCTCCACTCGGGTTATTTCCCTGGAAACACGTGTACAAGTATCGCAAAATCCATTAACTAGGGGTCAATTACCGTATAGTCACTGAGTATTACTCTCTGCCGATCAATGTTAAAGGCTCTAGCATTCCATAGAACCATAATTGCTAATCGAGCACTCTGATCAGCGCGGTTCGAAAATAGTCCTTTAATCGCAGGATAATAGCATCTTCTAATTTCAACTAACATAAGAATTATTGATAATTAAGACAAAATTCTTCATCTCGCCTTAAAATATTAAGTTGAATATCATTAATCCTTTTGATCTTTACACTTGTTCGTTTGATGAACCTGACCCGGAAAAATCGATAGCTTTGAATCACACGTTACCTCGACAGCTTTCATTCTGTCACCTTCAAATTAAGACTGCCCCATTGCCTCGTTGACTCCACCGATCCATCGGATGTCGACGCTCTCATCTAACGATACCAGCGGGATCGTCAACCTTCCAGCGAGAGCACTGCGCTTCCACGTCCGCTTAATTGGAGAATTTCACGATTTCGCGGCCTCGCAATCAATGGAATTGCCAGTCGGCGCAAAGGGACACGGTCAAATGCTTCCGACAATGCATCCTGCAAAACGAGTTTCACCGATGTCACGGCGTTTGTCGCCCGCTCGTACGCACCCGTTAAAAGTCAATTTAGCAACTTTCAATTGTTTCGTGCTCGCGGCTACTATTGTCGCGTTTTGCCCGCCCCGATTTAGTCGTACTCGTTCCCTGAAATTCGCGTGTAATTCGCAGAATTTTGTGATAGATTGTTTCGCGGATATGAAGGAAATCTATAAACGTCCTATAAACGAAGCGTATAAACGTCGCTTTCGGATGTCGAGATAAAGGACCATTGCCAAAACGATCCAGCAGAACTTTTCGCAATAGTTCTCAGCGAATACAATAGACTGTAGCTCTACGTAGGGATGATAGGTTCCGTGAAAAAAAGCAACTGTCGTACTCAATCATCAGAACCACTTTTATTACACCTGAAATCACATCGTCGCATCTCTTTAGTACTGTTCTCTTTATCCAGCTTGATCCGCGTCCTCGGAAGTCGCGCCGCTGCTTTTTCATTTCCCTTTTTGTTTTACCATGACTCTCTCCTTGTTACATGCGATGCCTGGTGACCGTGGAGTAGAGCGCACGGCGACTTAATTAAACTCGGGAGATCCTAGCGAGTGACAGCGGCTGTGCTAGACTCTCACCATCCTGCACCTGCGGCAGTCTGTCTCGTCTTAATCTCGCAGGATACAAGATAACAGCGATTTTCAACCTCCTCGATCTCACGGCAAATCTAAACTAATCAGCAGAATTCGCTGACAATCCAATTAGAAATCGCTGCATTATAATTTTGGGATTGTCAGGTGCAATTTTTTGCACCGCAAATTCTCTGCCTCTTTTTCTCTATCTTTCGCTCTCGTTTTCTCTCTCTCTCTCTCTCTCTCTCTTTCGTTCTTTCATTCTGTACACTTATGCTATAGTGAATCGCACGTGTGAACACGTGTGCTCTATGTACAATTGTACAGTGATCTCGCTGCCTGACTGATTGTGAGCTTTCGGCTTTGCTACGGCAATTTCGGAAATTCGGTGTGTATAGTACACGTAAGTCGCACGGTTTATGCGAACGAAGACGGACCAGCGGGTTTTCCCTCGCTAGACGGATAAAATCGAATGTGCTGCCACGCTGGAAATTGCTTTTTGCGCTGTTATGTCTTGCCGCGTGGTCTGCCGGATAATCTGTCTTCCCAAGGAAAAAAAATAAGGGGGATTTCAGTATATACGCTGCTTTTTCTTTTGATGCCTGCCCCTTTTTTCCCCCTGTCGCTGGCTCTTTCCTTTGATTTACGACTCTCTCGAATACGTGGATTCATCGGTAATTAACGAAAACTCTGCAGCGTATCGTGAGTGTATTTTACCAAAAGAGTCCTGATTACCGTGAACAGATTCGCGGAATACGCTGCGACTCGTCAAAAGCTTCCATCGAGATTGCGCATGATTCGTAATTAAAAAAACCTCCAATCGCTGGTCGTTCAATGAATTTTGTACGTGATTTTCAATGAAATGAGAGAAAAAAAAGCGCGTGTTTATCTTTGTCCGTACCATTCATGCTTCGTCCCATTCTCCCTCTCTCTCTCGCTCCCTCTCTTTCTCTATCTCTCTCTCCCATTCGTCACAAGTGGATATATGAGTGAAAAATATAAATGTAGGTCAGGGTGCATTTACATATGATATGTTGCGCATATGTCATATGGGTGTAGGTGAGTGTTATTGGCAGGGTATTCCCACTGCGCTGGTAGTAGTTGTGTGGTGGCAGGAAAAAAATTCACCGACTCGGGTGGCCCATATTGGATTCAACCTCTCTGGTTTCCTTTAATCTGCGAATAGTGTCCATCGAAAAGAACGCACATTCAGCCACACCCTCATCCTAACGCTCACGCTCGCGGCATCCACAAAAAAAAAAAATTTATCCTTTTCTCTCACCCTCCCCGCCCTCGCTCGATCACGGAAGATCTATCACATTGATTGAGTGTAGATTCGTAAATTCATCTAGCTTCGACGTACAACTTTCAAAGAAGCGGCTCTCTTCTAGCGAGAGAACTATACACGTTACAATGTACATTATAAAAATGGCTAATCGGAATTCAGTGGGACAATGGAGAACTACAATTGACGGAGCCTGTATCGCTCTCTGACTCCGCTTTCTTCCTTTCTTTCTTTTCCTTTCGCTTTCAAATTCCTCGCATACTCTCTCTTTGGTTCTCGCGGATGAATTCTGGCTTGGGGGATTCGCGGATGTTGAAAGGGGTATGGTTATCGGACAGTTCGCGATTACTATTGACCCAGCCGAATCGTGACGCTACGGCAAACGGAAGCCCAATAGAAAATATCTAGTGCCTCGACGAACTAATTCGCGTAGTACATAGAAAAATAAAGTTTGCGTCGACGCCTCGAAAGGAATCCTCGCCTTAGGATTAGAAAAATAAAAGCCTGTCTTGTTCTTCTTCTTTCTGTGTCTCCCCCCACCGGTGCTGTCGCCTTCGTCATCTTCTAACGATAAGTATCGCAACTAAACTATGCCTATAGACCTCGGAAACTCCTCCTTTACTCTTTGGAACCCGATCGCAATGTCACAAATTATGTACATTCCAACGAAGGATCTTTGCTGAGGACAATTCGACCTGACCACAAGTGCGATTGTACCGTATCCGACTAATCAACGTAATCAGAGCTTGACTTTGAAAGCAACGCGGGAAAAAGAATTGGAAATGAACATGGAACTCGTTTTTGGCAAAGCGTAAGTTGAAAGATAAGTATTTTCTTCTCGAATGACGAGTGATCTTCTGCGTGGAATTCGAGTTCTCCAAGCCACGAGAAAGAAACGTTCTTACGCTCAAAATCGGGCGAAAAGTGATTCTTTCGATGCCGCACGGTTCGATCGACGAACCGCGACAATGACGATCATTGTAGCAACTGGCAACAGTGGTAGGAATAATAGTCGTCGTAATCGGAATAATAATAATAATAATAATAATAATAATAATAATAATAATAATAATAATAATGAGAGTAATCATTATGAACGATAATCTCGTTTGGGAATAGTGTGTACACGAAAGCAACACGTAATACGCGAGCACCTAAGTGTCACACGCTAATTGTCAGTCACTTACAAAAACAACGAGCATCCATCCCATCAGACATCCATATTCAGTCGCGCATATTTACAGTCCTCGTTGATTATTGCTATAATACATTTATACAGTCTAGTCACGTACAATAGGCCGTACGAATAAAATATCGAAGCGCTTGCCTATTTTTTTGCTTCCCCTTCCCGTTCGCCGCGAAAGGTATCTCCTTGTCGTCTCTCGTTAACCCGTTGACCAAAGAAGTCAAACAGGATGAGAAAATTTGATCTAAATAGATTTTATCTAGATTTTACGTGCGCTCGCACAGGGAGAAAACGGACGTTCTCTATCGAGAAAGCGAGAAGAGCTTCCCAACGTGTGAACGGGTCAAGCGTCCGATCATCGATTTGAGTTTGATCCATAGTGTTGACGCTTGATATCTCATTGTTTCAGTCCAATCCAGCGATATTATACAAGTATAAGTATTGCGTTTACACATAGTACAGCGTGGCTTCTTGTTCGATCAGGTTTGCATCTAAATTAGCGCTGCATCTCTGGCTAGCCTACGATACACTTCTTGTAACGTATTTACAGGGTGCCTCTTTTCTGACCTCACACCCCACCCACTTCGACCAAGACACGGTTTCCGCTACCCATTCCCGAGGCCGCTGCATCTCCAGATTCCACTCGCGATTTTTTTACGAGGGATAGAATTTCTTAGCGACAGGAAGTGTGGATATATCTTGGAAAAAGAGTTCAAGTGTTTGGAAGGATCGTTGGATGGATCACAAGGTGAGAAGGACGCCAGAAAGAAGTTGGCTACGGGATAACTGGCCACCATTGTTTACTCGATTCACAGAGAGAAAAAGAGATGTCTCAAACGAGAGTTGGATGAGTTTTTTTCCTTGACCGAGTACAGTATTCTCTCTAACGGTTGTCTTTGACAGCGTGAATTGCCACTTTTAATCTTAACCCAGTGGTGCAGCTAACCTTTTCATTCGTAACGCGAAATTATTTGCGATTTAAATTAAATTGCCCGTAACACGATTCTCGCGAAATTTAGGTCGACCAATGGCAATACTCCTTTCACCGAATATTTTTCCCTTGAAAATCTGCCAGCCGCCGAAACGCAATTTCGCGCTCGCGACCGAATTCCCAAAGTAGGAGATAATTCGCGTGTCAACATCCCGAGTGAATTGAGGAAATACAGAAATTTTTATCGCTCAACAAACGATAAAATATTCACGATGATTCCGTGATAACGAGGAATACTCTCGATATTTCGGTGAAAATAATGCATTAAGCGCTACATTGACGGCTCGAAATCGATCGAGCCAAGAGCCAAAGACCAATTTGCCCGATGCCAAGTGCAAGCTCCCTATCAACGCAAACCTACTGACTCGGCTCGACAGTTTCTCCACCGATGAACCCACCCTCTCTACCTTCGAACCGATACTTTGAAATCGAAGACGCGGCGGAATCGAATCTTACCGCAACTACGGAGAACCAAATTATTCCGATTTCCCTATTACTATTTTACTGCTCGAAGACAAATTCGAAACGAGTTCGCTCCTCCGAGTCTCACGATTTCTTCTCTACGTATAATTATCGTAGAAATTTGACCCGCAATAATGGATATAGGAAAAATGAGGAAACAAAGAAACAATTGATTTAAGCGAATGTCAAGACACCACTTGTCAGTGGCTGGAGATGGTTGGCCGCGAGATTGGGAAAGCGACGAAAATCTTTAGGCTGTGTAAAATTGTATTATTAGAAAGGGAGCGGCACGGCATCTATTATAGATATATAAAGATCTATGCGTTTTGCAGCACTGTTTAGTTTTATTGTTAGTATTAGAGTCGCGGCTCCCTTTGGGCGACGGGTTCGTACTGGTCTTGGTACGGTGGGTGGTGTGGGGTGGGCTAGACGAATTGCGAGGGTGTCTTCCAACATGACGCGCAGCAAGGCAATGCGCTCTTCAGGGTATCTTTGAAGGCCTCGCGAAAGTCCCGGTTGAAATATGCATAGATCACGGGGTTCAAGGCGCTGTTAAAGTAGCCTATCCAAAAGAGGACGGATACCACCGTGTCAGGACAGTAGCAGGCTTCGCCGCATAACGATGTTGTTAGATACCTGCAACAAAAAAACACCCCACTGATTGGTAAAAATCAATAATAAACCGATTCAATAAAAAATTCAATCATCCTATTTACACATTTATTTATCAAGTTTTAGGAAAGTATTAAAAGTGACAATTTAAATAATTAACTTTGTCAATGAAACTACAAGAAAATTGCAGAGATTTCGTAAGATTTGTAGTTTCAGTAAAACAATCTACTTTCACTTAACGAGATAGATAGTTGAATTTTTTGTAAAGCCGAAGGAAAATAACACCGCATAAATCGTAGGCTACTCGAATTTCTCAAAGAGTTCGGTAGACTCAATTTCCATATAGATGCAGCTGCGCTTCTAAGTTTGCTAGACTCTTACAGCGAAGGATATAGGCAGCACAGGTGGATTTTGCATCTCGCACGCATTACACACGGAAGGGAATTCTATTTTTAATGTACCCTGTGAAAATGGGAGAAGAATTTCGCGAATTCAAACTCTATCATTTACCATCGATCGCATAGAACAAATAACAAGTATTGAATCCTAATAAAAAATTACTTTATAAATCATCCTCAACCTTTAATCATCATTTATACTTCCGGTACAAGATTTCTACTGAAAATGGTGCTTTAACGAACCAAATTGTATTGACTAAGAAATGAAGTAATCCTGAATTATTAAATTCCATCGATGACTTTTCCCGCGTAATAACATTGAACATTTCAATTTGCCTGTGGTATATTGAACTTTGGAGCAAATATATTCCACCAGTCGAATCAGCCACATTATATAAACTCAATTACAGTATTAATCAGGAGCAGCGCTCCCGTCAGTAGGTACCAAGCACCGAGATTACATCAACGTTTATGGTGACCACGTTTGCAGTAGACCGCATTGACGTTACATTGTACGTATGTAGCAATATGTAACAGTAAGCATTTGCTCTCAATGGCACTGGCAACTGCCATTGCCTTTTTTCGTCCCCAGTGACGCGCAAACGACACTGTGCTACTACCTAATAATCCCAGATTGCAAAGCATGATTTTCGTGGTTTTCGCCAGAATGACATCGAATATGTACCGTGGTTTACAAAGCCAGAGCATCGGTTATTCGAGCAAATCGTCGCCCGCAGTGCTCTCAAGAGAGAGAGAGAGAGAGAGAGAACAAGAAGAACAGTAGTAAGCTCTTGGTAAACTAACGCGGATGTACTCAATATCCACGGATTCTTCCATTAATAAAACATCCCTACTAGGAATTCTGTACGTGCTCACTTCTCCCAGGTGATTTCCGAAAATACCTTACGACGAAATGGCAATTTCAATGAGGTAGTTTTAATATTTCGTGGAATTTGTTAAAAGACAAATTTGTGGTTTAGAAAATTAAAATTTGATTTGTCTAAGATGAACATTTTCGAAGATCAATTACTATAGACTTACCAGAGGAAAAATGGTAACCAACAAAGAAGAAATGCCCCCATGATAATTCCGAGAGTTCTCGCAGCCTTGTGCTCGGCTCTCCAGCTTTTCGTTTGCTGCCGTATCGAGGTACCTGGAAAAGTAAAAAAGCAGATACTCGATTAACTCGATTCATTTTAGTGATAAATCTGAAATTGATAATATAAACGCGCTTCTAAATAGGTATATATCGAAAGCAGAATTATTATTCCCAGCACAATTAGAATCGTTAATTTCCTCGTTTAATAGAGTGGACCTCGTTCGAGCGATGGTGGAGGGTGCACGGATTTTCATTTTAATAGAGTATGTACATACGTGTGTACGTATACACGTATACACAAGAGTTTATCTGGAATGTGATTTAGCAAATTGCTCCTATTATAGGAAACATAATCCAACTATTTCGATAGAATACGCATTGCGGCAAGGTGGAATAAAATAATTTTCTCTTGAACATTCCACTTGTAACCATCCTCCTTTCGAAGACATTTTAAACGCGTGAATGCTATTCGATTTCACTTTGGCACCCTAGCTTTCCATTTCGATCTTTTACCCCATGTTATTCCTGCGAAACCGTCGGGGCATTAAGCCCTTGGCGGATCGCGCACTGGGAGATCGGAGCAAATTACTCAGAAGATAGTTCGGAAATTGGTACTCTAAATCGCTTTAGAGCCAGAACTTCGCAGGAAACTTTCTCTATAGAATACGAGGTATCGCACTTGCCACCATATTCCGAGGGTTCGTAAATCCGTTGCAAACACAAATACCCTTCTTGTACCTTTTCCACCGGAAGAAGATGTCCCACGATAACTACAGTCCTCTAACTCAGCGGAAGTGGAACTTTCTTCGGAAAAGAGCCCTTTGATTTTTATTAAATTCTCCGCAAGTTATCATCGCCACTATCAGGGCCCACTTTGTCTCTCAAAGTTCAACAACGACAAGTTGAACGGTTGGTACTCTGGGACTTATTAAATTAGGGAGAACTTCCTCTCATGTCCATGCAAGATAAATTGATCATTCGCGTCTTCTTCTCTCGTTCTCGAATTCTTCGGTTTCATTCATTATGTAAGAAATCGATCGCGAGACCAAGTCTACGGATATTTCTTCTCCCTTTAACTTTGTAGATCTATCCTGTAGCTTGCAGGATAGATCTCATTAAACAATCATTTTTCTCTCACTTTTTCCCACGGAAACTTTCCACCAAGCTACTACTTTGCAATTTGATTATCGCAACACTCACCGCACTGCTTCATCGAAGATTCATAAGATCGTAATAATGCTAATGCCGCATCGATATATCGAATGTACAGGAAGAAATTCTTCCTGTCACTTAACTGAATTAGAATATATTTATTTTGGCTCGTGCGATAAAACTAACAGAACGGAATGAAACATGAAAATGTGATTTTTTGAATGATCGAAACCAACAATTAATTTATCCAACCAAGCAGAGACTTTCGAGAGAATTTGACGAAGATGCGAAATAGATGGTAAACGAACGAACAAGTACGCGGTTTTGCTCGAAGTAGATAGCGAATTCATTTCGGCGTGGCTGTTTAGATAATGTAGCTTCGAATGCGGGCCAAAGCAAACTTGAAAGGGTTCGCGTGCTCCAATGCACTCAGCCGGATTTAGGTTGGTCGGTCGATGCTCATGGGCTCCTGGTTCTACCTTACAACTCCTACCGCAATCGATGCGTTCATCTATCAAGGTATAAGGACAATCGGTCTCTCCTCTTCTTTCTCTCTCGCTGACTCTGAGAGTCCGCGACCCTGTTTCATATCGGCAACTGGCAACTGCCGATTGTTGCTCTAACCCTGCCCTCATTCTGTCAGTTGGAATCGTACTGCCACACTCGCTACCGTTGCCTCTCCCTTATCAAGGCTACTGATAGCGACACCACTTGGCAATGCCCGATTAAACTCGAAAATGGAGCAGAGTGATAACTCAATGATCCAAGCTATGATTCTTCCCTTTGCTTTAACTTCAAACAATATTCTCTCTTCCTCCAGAAAATACATTTTCCAACAATGTCAATAAATTTGATTTATCAATATTTATCACCAAAAGAGTTTAGAACAATTAATAGAAATCTCAAAGAGGATTTAACCAGTGACAGCGATTTATTTTCTACAAAGTTCAAAGTGAAAAAGAGAATGAGCTTAAGGAGAGAAGCTACTGGACCAGTAGAAACATTCTGTCGGTGTTAAAGTTTCGTGGCTATCTTACAATTCCAACGTAGAGCCGGAAACCTAGTGCATTTTTTGCGGGCTCCGAGCAGCGCTCATCTCAACGAGACTCAAGGGGCTCGGAAACGGTGGAAAGTGACACGGGTCCCGTGTAGTTTCCTACGGGCAAGTTTAAGAAAATGGGCGCGCACGGTTCCTTTGCCTCGCTCCTCACGTAGTAAGAACCTCAAGCTCCTTTGTAAATTTTTCACAATTCCCTCAAATGATTCCGTTTCTTGTCCAATTAACCTAGATATAGTCCGAAAACTCTAGGTACCGAGATCTTTTCGTTTATTTTACAGGGCACATTATGCAGTATTTCGACCCTCGATTCTCGTTATTTCTTAATTAGACGAACTGCCGAATGAAGAATTGCCTTTGATACGCTTCTGCAGCGATAGAGAGATTGGCTGGTAGGATTTTTAACAAGGATCAGTCGGTTAAATTAATGAGGTATACATTATCTGAGAATTATTTTTAATTCACGTTTAATCGGCAAATGCGAGATTTCCGTTCAGTTTATATATATATTAGCTGCTGTTGTAAAAGCCTTTCAACAGGCTCTCACCGTTCGCGTGACCCGTCCAAAAATCCTTTCAACTCGAATCTCGGATTTTTCTAAGAGCTCTCGGCACGCAACCCACTCGGGAAAGCAGATGCAAAGAAAGCCGCTCGTGAAAGGAGCAATTACGAAATATATACCTCCATTTTTAATAGGTCCGGGACAGGCAGATTCTGCTGCAGTGGAATCAGCGGAATTCAGAAAGGAACGGGTTTCCTTCATCTCGATGGCAAGACGAAAGTTAGACGGATGTTTGAAAATACAAGATGTGTGATATACATGTATTTGGTATTATCCCCCCCGAGGCTTCCATTGTTCAGTTACTAAGCAAAGAACGAGTCGACCTTTCCGAAACACACTGCACTCCAGCATCCATCGATCTTGTGATTCTAATAAAAATGTTAATTGTTTTCTTGCTGTATAACGCCAACGAATTCTCTTGAATATGGAACTCGAAGACTAACATGTATTTCTCAGCTTCTTCACCTTCTTCTTTTTATTTTCGCCTTGACCTTGTCTCCGACTGTCCTCATTTACAATTCTTCTCGTCGAAGTTTCAATTATAAGGCAATTAGTGGGGAGTCTCGTGTAAAAAGCCCGCGGGTCGGATAGAAAGTCGGGAAACATATACTTGAGAGCTCTAGTACGAATAAAGAACGCACGTTGGAATAAATATCCATCGTCCGCCCACGCAAAATAAACCATACGAATATCGGATATGAACTCTCCCTTGAAAAGCTCGCTATTGTGAGCAGATTGCCGAGCACCGTCATCCCAATGCTTTTGACACATATTCCTCAATTGAGAACATTAAGGACTAATTGGTGGTTTCCCGAAGATTCTTTCCTATTTGCCTAAATTCTCAGCAGAGAATTTGCAAAACCAAATTTGAGTTTAATGCAACTCAAAATTGTTTTTTTTTTCGCGAGGAATTGTTACAAATGAAAAAGCTTCGCAGATCTGTTGAGCAATATTAAAGTATCAGAATTTTCTACGTGTAGGGAGAAATGATCCATTCAACGTTCAAGGTCCACTCTGACATCGAGAAAATTTCATTCCGCGAAAGGATGCTTCTGCTTCAACCCTGCAGCTCCCAAATCAATTTCTGCGGTAATCAATAAAAGGCCAGCAGGCCTTGAAAAACTCAATTAGCGGGGGCGAGAAAAAACTATGTTTCGGGAGCACCGTTCCACCTTGGTTCTTTCTTTTTTTCCACGGTGTCATTTGTCCCACGGCAAATCACATTACCGGCAAATTAACTTTTCTCGGCCGCGGCCGAATGCATTACCAAGGGTCAGGATTGAAAAGGGCGAGTAATAAAACTGTGTCTGTGTATGTGTCTCTGTGTCTTCTGGTTTTATCCCATTCATGACCAGGACCACGTCTACCACTAGAAATAACTCTAACAGAACTTTTTCCAATAAAGAATTCCATAATGATGTCTGTTGTTTCCCACTTTAACTCTCCACGATCCGCATCAGGATCACGCGACAGAACAGACAGCAGGAAGTCACAGTGCTAAAGCTGGAAGCTTACGGCTTAAGACAAGGGCTGATAAGTGTCGAAGGACGAGCCGTATTTAAATTTCTATCTATACGCTTCACGTGTATACCATTGGTGCTTCGCGATGCACACATATAGGATCAGAGGATCAATAAGCATTGCTCCTGCTCGTTAGAGCTTCGCGATCGATGGGCAACGCTCCTGCCACGGTATTACGTCTTAATTACTGCACTCAACTTACGATCGCACGATCTTATCGGCATCGACCAACGTAATTGTATAATGCTTCTCGATAAGGGAAAAAAGGGTCTAACGTCTTAAGGATATTCCTAAGGGATTAATGACGCGAAACATCTAACAAGTTGTGAGTTTCGGAAAAAGTCCAGTTTTCTCCAGGTTTCTCTTGGATCGAGAGATAAAACTTCCACGGATATTACACCTCCTTTTTTTCTCGTTATTATAGAATTCTTACAACTTTCTTATTATTACGATATTATACAATAATACAGTATAGCAAATAAGAGAATCGTTTTTAATGAAGAAGAAAAAATTAGTGAGAGATAAGAAAAAGATTTGGGAGGACAATATCAGAGAATCAAAAGCTGCACAATGGAGGGTGTGCGAGAACTACGGAAGTCTGCTACTGTTCCAAGTTTCACCCGAAAGGGAGGAGAGTTTCGTTTCAAAGCTTCGCCATCTTTAAAGCGAGAAACGTTTCGCAATGCCTACTGTGTAAGGTCTGCCGTATGAAAGACTTTTTCACTACAACTTTTTTCTCTCCTGAATTATGCGGTATGCCAATGGAATGTCATTACGACATTGCGATAATTCTTCACTGGGACAGGTGCCGGCGAGTTCCAACGACTTACGCAGCGGCTTTATACTTATTAAGGTCTTCCTTCGACACAGCGTAGCCCATAAATAATTTCGCACGCAGGGAAGGCTAAAGTTTTCCCAAATTACCGAGGAGTCTGCTTGAACAAGACCAGACCTTACGACTGGCCCCCTAAGACCCTCGAGAATTAATTACTATCAATCCCTTAATCACCCATGACGAATTGAATTATCTCGACGCGTGGAAAACAATTCTACTCGCTGGTTAATTTTTTGATACCACTGTAATTGCTTTTATTTTGAGAGACTTAATTACTAGCAACGAGCAATAAAGACTTTCTTTGAATTTCCGGTCGATTGACTTATAGTAGAATAAGCGATTAGCGCTATATTCTGCAATCTATTAACGTCTTATCAAAGCATCAACTTACTTTGCGATCAAAAGAAACAGACCACCGAGCATTAATCGAATATACTACAAATAGAATCTTCATAAAACTGACCTATTCCTAGAGTGTAGTTGAGATATATCAAAAGCAGGAGACAGCACTTAAAAAATTCCTCGAACCACCTTATAGCTTCTTCCACGGCCATTAAAATGAAGATCGCATTAACAAAAGGCCCTGTTTCAATGCCGACTCAACGTCTCTAGGGTCAACGACTTTGATAACCCCAGATTCATCAAACTCTCTACTTTTCCACTGAGGAAAATTCCTCCTGTGCGTCATCGAGTATTCATCGTGGAATCTTTTTTTCGTAGAGTCGCATAAATAAGTTTTACGTCGGGATATCGGATGGAGCAGTAAGTCGTGCAGCGTTTGCCTGGCGAGTGTCGAGTCGCGGTGAGAGAGCAGAGACCCCCAGCCCCCTCCGTGAGCATTTCCTATGGTGGCAATGGTAGGTGGCTGTGGTGGTGGTACTGCTGCCGGCGGCAGCCAGCGTCGTTTCCAGATATCGAGCGAACAAGTGGCGGCCACCGACGGGTGTCCCGGGGTGTTCCCGTTTAGGCTGCCTGGAACAGCGTTCACTGACCTACCCTACTGCGCCCACCGCAGCCAGGGCTCGGATCAAGCTTCCTACGGCCTCATTCTCTTTCCAGACTCCTTCCAACTCGCCCCTCTACTCTCTCTCTCTCTCTCTCTCTCCCTCTCTCCTTGGTCACCCCTCCAGTCACGATGCAACGTCTCCTTGCACAGTGTCAACTTACCTATCCTCTTCTTCTTCTTTTTCTTGCTATTTTTACAGCCACCAATGCGACATTTTTCAACACCTCTCCTGGCTTATTACGCGATCCTAAGTCAAGTACTCTCACGCGGTTATCTCGGAAATGTTCATTTTCTCTTGTATTTCCATAGAAGAATCATTTTCCTCTCGTTTTATATTCCCACTTTTTTTCTCTTTTGTCCGGTGGGCGTCTTTCCGCGCGATGACCTCACGTCGCAGTCATCGCACCAACCCCAGGCTAGTATTCAAGAACACGGCAATTTCTCGCGTAAACGGCTCGCGAGTTCGATGTGCACGCTAATCAATGTTTGCCTTGCGGAATCTGTTTGTGTTTCTAGCAGTTTGGTAGGGGTTAGAGAGTGGACTTATTGTTAGGATGTCCGGTGAAGCAATGGTATATTTGGTACATATAGTATATGTAGGTGAAGAGCGAATTGCGAGAGAAGCGCTGACGTGAGTAAAAATATGGCATCGGAAAACTCAGCCGAAGAAGATAGCCTAGGTTGATACGGTTGGAGTTTACTTAGCCCTGGGTAACCGTAACCGAACACCATCTCACGGGAGCACTACCCTGAGCTCCAAATAAAATGCTCCCATTTCCCTCTTCCAACGGATCCCACTCCCTGCTCATGCACCTTTTATCGCCTCATTCACAATTCACGAGAGTAGCATCCACGCTAACTTTTCACAAGAAGCACGCTCGTAAAACACAACGAGTCCTAATAAAATCGCTATGGGTCACGCACTTCCATTTGTCTCCAGTTAAAAGCTACAGCTTTAAACGTTGGTCACAATTCCCGTAGGTTTCGATGTTGAATTTTGAATTATCCTATGAATAGCGACACTTTCGAGAAGGGAATCGCGCTAGACGAAAGGTGACAAAGGCTTTCGATAGTCATGTTTCACCAAGACCAACATCGTCGACGGGTGCTTTTGTACGCGTTTCTGGGTCAGTTTCTAAATAGATGCGAATATCTCGGGGATGTACATACTATGTGCTACGTTTATGCGGAAGGTGCAAGCAAGCAGTAAGGCTCCTTAAAAAGGAATCCTCTTTCTGAATGCAGTCTGGTCATCGTGTGTGCTCGCGACGACACGATGCGTGACCCACATTACCCACGATGCTGGTGCAAATTAACGAGTAGACTCTGTCAAAGTGTGCTCCACATAATTCCAGCCAATGAAAAGTTTACTCCTGTCAACCTGCTGTCAATTATTAAAACGTGAGTATTAAAGTACGAAGGAGAGTGACAGGAAAAATTCCTCTTGATCGTAACACATTTTTCATTGAACTCCACATTCTAGGAACGAAGTGGAAGCTCTTCCGACAGATTCTCCGCTTTAATAAAACTGTTGGAACATATGGTAGCGGAGAAATTGAAGGAGGTATGAAAATGTTATCGAGTTTGCGAGTCCAAGTGACTAATGAAGATGGCAACGGAATAGTAAGTGGTGATCAGGAGAGCAGTGTCGACCGAACGAAGAACACGTATATCGCGATTGGTACATCCTGTTCCAGGCGGACATCGAGATTCGAGTGCGGCAGATCTAACGAGTTGCAAACATTGCGAAGGTCGCAACGAACTGCACGGATAATCTGATTTTCTCTTCGAGGGCCATACGAATAAATGATTCGTTTAAATAACCTGGAATACATCGAACAAAGTTCCTGCTCGCATTCGCGTTTCTCTTCGTCCCAGATTAATGTAAAAAGTTGGAAAATTTATTGAATCTCAATCTGACGTACCAAGTTGCCGAGTATCGATGGATATCGCACTGAGAAACTTTCGGTACATTGTTCATAAATCTCGAGTGTTACCACGGCGCCCCAAGTGAGTGCGAAGAAAAAATTCCGACTCGAAGTTTAAGGGCTGCCAACGAAAAGGCACGCAGAGAGAATAGGATCCGTGACGAAAATATCGTACCAGCTGTGTCGCTGAAAAAACTGTTAAACTTAATCAGATATGATTAATGGCAGTTGTTTCAATTAGATGAGAAACTTTAGAAAAAAGCAGAACCAAATTACGACAACTTTGTGGAGTATTGTTTTTCTTATATATATAAATTTTTACTGTTTTGCATAATTATCGTCTTAGCCGCATCAACTTACAGTAGACTACTCATTTGCATGAAAATAATTGTTACCAAATTTCCAAGAAATTCTTCATCATTATGCTCCGGGAAAACATTTTCCCAGAGAATTTTCATTTTTATCGTGTTACGTAGTTATTATTAGAGATGCAGTGGGATGATTAGCAAACAAACTCTTTCTGGTTTTCGAAAGTTGTACAGCAGCGCTAATATAGTTTTCAACTCGCGAACGCTACTCTCACTCGTGCGGAAGAATTAAAAACACGTTTAGTACCATTATAATTTCTCTCTATTTCGACATTTTTCTCGGGTACTTTCAATCCCACGGACACCGTTTTCATGATTTGCAAAAATCTCTTTCTTCGACTAGCAAAATAACTTCAAGCCAGTAACACATTAAGCAAATAATCTATTAATTGTAAGTGGAAAATGCAATTTGATTCTTATCCTTTTCGTTTCTACTATTTTTCACTTTATTCCACTTTCTTCTATTGTTTTCTACTTTTCGTCAAGTCGCGAGCATCTTACGTAATTTACTGTTCGAACGACAATTAATTTGTCACGCAGAATTTCTTGACACTTGAAATTAGCATTAGCAATAAATAAGCTATCGCAAATACACAAATAAAACGGTAATTAAATCGTTATTCAGAATTATAATTACAGGCTGCCTGTCATTGTTCATCGGCATTCCAACAAGCATTCGCTAATAGCGTTGCTCGTAATAAGCACCTCCTAAAAATCGCTTGCTCACGCTGCCGTACTGTAAACACATTCGAAACACGAATCGATGACGGTGGTGGTCTGACTTGAATCGCGAATATTCCACGCAGTACAATATCAGCAAGGATGACACGAACGATAAAGTTACTATTTACTGTTATTGATGTTACTTATTCACGAATAAACTCAAGATCATCTCGAATATTACATTGAGTCAAATATAAAAGAGCAAAACCATAGATCATGAGATCCAAGAAGAAATCCAGACACAAAGATTAACGAATGGTAGATGCAAATTTTCCGAATTAATCACAAAATATTACTTTGACCTTTTTCCGTGTTCCAGGATTAATTAAGGCCGAGGGAAAATAGGTTCGTTAGCAACTGGGAATCAGGAGAATTGGGAACAGCGATCTCGAGCAGCAAGGCTTGGAAGCAGTGGTAGTGGTAGTGAACGTAAACAAATTCTGATCTTCCATTCAGTTCTCAGTGCACTTATTGTCAGCAGTTTCTGTCATAATAGAATTGTTTACTGGCTTCGAGGCGCGTTATACAAGTATTTCTCGGTGGAAATGTGTCTTGAAGGTAGTAGTAGATACGTGACATGTCGGCGATCGTAGAATCTGATAACGATTGGATCGAGACAGAAGAGATGGGCAAAAGGATACCCGCGAGAAGTGAGAGAAGAGATTACAGACAGTCCCAAAAGCACAGAGGTAAAAGATACGTTTATGTGATTCGCGAAGATAAGACCCTCTGGGTTACGGGATGCTCAGATGTACTTGGAGATCTTCCGATGAAAAATGTTGAGAGTAACCCTGGATTTGGCGAGGGATAAAAACAACCGGCGACCATGACTTTCTTTCGGCTACCACACATGTGATGAACGTAAATAATTAAAAAGAGAAATATTTGCATTTCTCTTTAAATCTTCTTTTATCTTAACTACGCTACATACTATTATATGAAATATTCCAAATTTCCTGTTCTGAACTTTTTACGGAATATACTGAATTTGAAAATGCATGTGAATTTAATTATAGGAGAGTACATTTTATTCAATATTCTGTCTAATTTACCTAGCAATTAGCTATTGGGAGAATTTTACGAGAAAAGAGATAGTTTGTCGAAGAGAAATCCATCAGTTTAATTTTTGAATTTTCGAAACAAAGATACCACGGTTTCTGTCAGCCGCGTTGTGCTCTCGAATCTGCGGCCTTCGCGACCTTCGCGTCCCTCGTGGCCCTCGTCGCTCACCCGAAATATTCGCGAAATTAATACGTCCTCCACACTTTTGACGTCCCGTTTGTGCCTCGAGTAAAAAAAAAGTAAAATGTCTGCGGCGCGCCTCGCTGACTGCGAAAAATTTTTCGGGCAAATTAAACTCTCGTGGTAAGTCGAGCGAGGATAGAATTATAAATACCCTTAAACAAACGAGAGGCTACCATTAAACTTCTCCCTAGAAAGGGTGTGTGTACACAAGTCTGACGCATCGAGTCCTCCACTTTTCCTAACGCAAGCGATATTCTGCTAAATAAATGTTTAACCAATTTTATCAGATCGCTTAACAAACATTCTCATCGCGATACTCGTTCGCAATTAGTTGCATCATAGTTTGCATCGCTCGATTATTAGAATCGATCGAAGCACCGTTCAAATTGATGATTCATTGATCGACGCTAATAATAATCGCAAGGCAGCAACAATGAGTAATTAATGACTCTGAAGAATGCAGAGATGACCAGAGATTTTCTGAGTAAATTTTTAATGAACAAACACAATGTACTCGATTTTCCAATTGAGCTTCGTCTCCGAACGAAGTAAATTAATTAAATCAATTACGAGCTTCGACTTCAGTGAGTTCGCTCGATGTCCGTGTCCTTCTCGACGCGACAGACCCTAATAGAACTGGCTTCACAAAAAACCTCTATACCGTCACTAGTGCGAAGTGGCCACCAAACTAACAATAAACCAAAACCGAAGCTACAAAACTGTTACAATGCCGATACGCTTGGCAGAATCCTGACTAACTCGATTTTCTCGAAACTCTCTCTCTCTCTCTCTCTTGGACGAAGCGCACAACCAACTTGGTTTTCGCATCTCGCGCAACTCGATCCTGCGAAAAAACGTCAAACAAAAGAGTTTCGTCGCCGGCTGGTAAGTCAGGCTGCTCCGACGTAAATCTTGTATTCTATCTCCCAAGGTACCGTTCGAATAAGCTTGCGGTTTTGAGAAAAATCTTCCTGCTACTGACGCGAGAACACCAAGAGACAAGTTTCACCGCGAGGAACTTTGTTCTCTGCCTCCAAATCGCTAATACACTCGCTGGGGAAAACATTTGGAACGAGAAACAATCATGATTCCGAGGAGAAAAAAATAAGAGAAGATTACCGTCGAAAATCGTGTGGTATATTAAGAGACCTCTCGCTGGGCGATTTGGTAAGTCAAGATTTTTGTAGGTCAGCTTGTGACACGATTACAGGGGACGCGATTACAGGGAGCGAACCTGGCAAAGAAGCTTTGCAAAGTGGAATGATCCTCGCGGAGATACACGTGTATGTGTGGATACACGTAATTGGGCGGCTGACAATGAGTCCAGGAGAAATGTAAGGCTGGCTAGCAGTCAGACCTGGAGGCAATATCATTGCGGAATGCCAACTTTGCGAATGTTACTTTTGGCAGCACTTCTCTCTGACTGATCCTCGCCAATCGCATCTCTGCTGCAAAGTAACGTATTTACTTATCGCTAGCCTCTTTTCTTCGTTCAACAAATAAAACTGAGCCTTATCGCTTTATTGCAGATTCATCAATGTGCAAAAAAAAGAATCTTTCTTTCGCCTGGTCTAATGGCAATAATTGAAAATTGGGAAAAATGCGAGGAATTTGTCAAAGACATTTTGGATGAACAAAATAGAGACGTGTTGTAATTAGAAATGGCAGGATCCCATTTGGGCTTGGAGCCACTTTATGTGACTTTTGCCAAGAATATTTCACTAACGAATTTACGCTTAGGATATCGGAAAGAGGAGCAAATCGTGCATTAGTGACGAGCTAACTGGAGTTAACTGCTGTTAACTGGAGGTAACTATGCCTCTGGTAGGACAGTGCAAGCTGCAGGAGGTATCGAAACCCAAACCAAACAACGCCATAGGGGTGCTAACCGTGCCATTAATTCTCTACTATAATGATCAGCGCGGTTCATTGCGAGCGGATTACGCTGCTGGGATCCTCTGGAACCGTGGTTTTGAAACCAAGGTTTCTCCAGGTATATCCAGGTGTCACGGCTCTCAGGATCTACATCCTGATCCTCCCAACAATGTTTCCTGAATATTAACCCTTGAGATCATGCTAATGAAATTAGAAGAAGCCAAAAGAAGAGAAATAATATTGTTTCTCGTAGTATAAATTCGAGACGATTGGTTCGCGCTTTTAGCGGCAATTTTTTCAGATTAATGACGACGATATTTCCTCAGGTCTCTTTTTTTCCTGGAGAGGATTCTTCTTCGCTGGATTCGTAACTCTTCTGCTACAACTGCGAAACTTGCCCGGTTCCGAATGACGAAGAGGAAATCGATTCCATTGGAGCAGTATTTCTTTTGAGTTGCTTCTCGAAAGCGAACGACTGTTCTCGGAGTTCCAACATGGCGAATGAAGTGTTTCGGGGAAAAGGTTGACTCATTGATTCGAGGGACAATATTCTCGATGTATATAATAATAATAATTTACAGCGAGGCAACGAGACAGCATCGGAAGATGCTTACGGCATAGCGTCGGAAAATTGGAAAGTTGCTGAGAGGAACTTTTGCGCCGGTAATGAAAAAGTGCGGGAAAAAATGTAGAATCGGAGGAGCTAAGGTTAGCAAGGCAAGACGAGGTATAAATTAGAAAAGTCCTGTCGACTTATTTCAACTCTCGTTATTAACGAAGTAACTAATATAAGAAAGTGTAGAAAGTTAATAACTTCGAAGAGTTTCATCGTATGATATTTTTGTGTCGCGCGCGCGTAGGATACGAAATGTTAAATGTTAAGTGGTTCTCATCAGTGTGCCGATCGTCAAGTTTGTCGATCTCCAAAGATGCCCACGGCCGCCAATTTTCCCCGTAAGTGGAACAATTGCGCCAGCGTACAGTTTCTCTTTCTTGCGAGAGGGAAAAAAATGAAGTTTAATGTCTGGGTACCTTAATGATATTCAGCGAATCGGTTCCCCGACTGGACACGAATTCCCATCCAGTTGGGAGGAGCTACTAGCCACCAAAATGGAATTACAGGCTATCGTAATTTCTCCATTTGCATAATTTTACGCACCGCCAGCAAAATCGAGCAAATAATTATTTAATTTTACATTTAAACCGTAATTACGAACTTTTTGAATCTTGCAAAATTGACACTAAGTTCATGAGGTAAAAGAATATAAATCAAATAGATATGTCTATTAATAAAAGTATTACGTATGTGACGATTTGAAAGATGCGAGATACAGAGAGATAGAAAAGTGAGATTCTGGCTCGGTGCGACTTACAGGTGTCAATAATCAATTATTCGAGGGAAGCAATTGCAAATTCAGTGCGACAGATGCGGTGACTCCCGACTGAGAATATTCACTGTGCCAAAAATACTCGCACTGTCCATTCATGCTCACTGCGTTATTTTTGCTCGCCGCGGGATGTAATTACTTTAGTTCTCAGACCATTGCGTGTCCACGGTGCGGGGCAATGCGACGCACCGCAAACGACAATTTAATACAGTTCCAAGGTAAACGTTCCACCAGATATTTTTAGGAGATTAAAATTCTCTTCTCCGCGAATTTAATCCGATCGAATGGTCACGGACGCGTTTTCATTTTTCAAGGGTTCGGTCGATAGGATTAATTCGGATCTTTCTTTCGCAAAGTCGCTTTAGCAATAAACCAAGTTCTTCGATGACTAATTGTAAGTCGAGCCATTATCTTTCCTTTTACTCTCTTGGAGTAAATAACGGTGGACGAACGAAGAAAAATATTTGTTTAAATAATAGACCACCTCCGTGCGAATCAACTTTCCCCTTATTTACCTCACGGAAGTGTATATTTGACGAGCGATTCCCTTCCGCGTCGGCTTTACGAATACAGAAATATCTATATGGAGCTTCCGCCTGCGGCACGATCGTATTCCAAGTGACTAGCTAAACACTACAATACGGATTGCCCTAGAAAGAGAAGTGCCAACAATTACAAACTCGTCAACGGGTCGCAAAAGTTTAACGGGTACGTTGTCCTCTTTGAAAGACCAGCCGAACAATAATATTGCAATAAAAACGAAGATAAACGACAAAATACAAGGTATAAATTCATCGCAGGGCTATTTTTCGGAGGGCAATTCTACGCGTGGAAATAAATTGTACTAGAGTTCCCCAAAATCTTTAAGCGTTAATATTCCGTTAATAAAAAACCTCTCACGCAATATTATTCCTCTTGATATTCGATTTATTTTCACGCGTAGAATCAACCACCTAAATGAAGTGGTATAGTGGATTTACACCTTGTATAGGAAGAATCATCCTGAAATGGGCGGTTCGCGATTGACTCACCGTTTTCCACGTTGAGCTCAGTGGCCGCTTTGTAGGATAGCGGTCTTCCGAAGTCGCTGGCATCGCTCGGATGCAACAACAACTGATGGGATGTCCTGGAATGGTTCCGTGAGGTTGAGGCACGATGCAGGTGCACACTATTTAGGACGGTATTGCTCGAGGCTCTGCTCAGCGCCTCCCTTTGTCGTACGGCCTCTTTGTAGATCTTGCAGTACATCACGATCATCACGAGGCCCGGAATCCAAAACGAGACCGAGGAACTTATCACCGCATATGTTCGGTTCACCACGAATGCACACACCTAATTCGACGTATCATCGAAATATTTCGTATCGTATTCAATTCTTATTTCGATTATGACACAAAGACCTTTCTCACTGCGATCCAATTTAATTCCTGTTTTATAGTCCGATATATTAATAATTTTTTATTCTTGACAACTATCGAAGAAATTCTTAACGACTATTGGGGTATTTACCCCAAATAACCGTATAATAAAAAAGGTGCAGAACAACAAATCTGGTCTAAATATAAAACTGTTTTCTTGTAGATTCCAAGGTTTCTTATGGAGACAGTATTCACTGGGAAAAAAGAAAGCTTAAGAAATTGAAGTAGAAAAAGACGTGTCTGAAGGGAAAAAACTGATTTCGTTTGGAAGAACGAGATTTTATAGAATTTCGAGGAAACCTTGTAAAATTGAACATTTTGACAATTGAGCCAGTTTTCCGGTGAAAATGGCGTAATGGCTTTATTTAGCTCTCTTGAAATAATATTCCCTGAGTTTGCCAGCCGAGACAGTTGTCACAGAGTACCCAAGCAAGAAGGATTAACGTCAAGCGTCACCGAGAACGCTACTAAAACGATGTATGGCGAAGAAATCTCGAAATCGTTCCATCGTTTTCACAACGGATCACCAGCCGCCAAATTCAATGTCAGATCCCATCTATCTTTGCGCTCGCGTGATGTGACAGGATCCAAGAGATTCGACTATTTTTGTCAGCACGAAAATATATCCTCGTAAATTCGGGAGCACGAACGTCGAAAGTGTCACGAACCTCGCCGACACCTTGCGAAATCAAGCGGCACTCTTCCGAATATGTATGAAAAAGTTGCGACACCTTGACATCCAAGTGTATCGATCGACCTTAACCACCGAGCGATGTCGTGCCACTTGCCTGTAACAACATCGAGCGACTCGCCACAACGACAACATCCAAGCTGAGAACTCGTGTAAACATATTAATGACACGCGGACAGCGAAAACAGCGGGATCGGCAAAGAAGGTGACGAATGAAAACCTCTTAATCTAATCCCGAAAGAAAAACAGATAGAACCCTGGAGGGAATCTCGAGAGAATCCTTCGAACGATATTCTCAATGTTCGTATCCTCTACGATATAACCAATCTTCCGAACTAATCGTTAGCTAACCGAAACGACGTTTCTGATTAATGTGTCCAAAACTAACACATTTTTCACTTCCCTCCACTTGCCCCGGTAAACACGCGCGCACGATAGATCAACCGAGATCCAGCAAACCTGTAGATCTACACCTGGCTCAAATCAAATACTCTCAAACTAACTGAGAAAAATAATTACAGCAATATATCGTTATTATTTTAATAATCGAGTTATAATTATCGGATATTAACTAAAAAGAGGATCGCGCGAGAAAGGTCAGAAGCAGAATCGAAATAGCTACCTGAGGATTTTTCCTGAGAAACTCAAGGTGTTCAGTAGTAGTGTACCAGCCCATGAAAATGGGGATGAAGCTGATGAGCGCCGGTAAAGTCCAAGCGCTAGCCAGCATGCACGTGACCGTGATTCGTCGCATGATTGCTGGATACTCGAGCGGTCGTACGATCGCGTAATACCGATCGACACTGATGCAGCAGAGATGTAGAATCGAGGCAGTTGAGAAATAGACATCGAGAGAGCTCCAAAGATCACACATCACTTTGCCAAAGTTCCATCGGCCGGTCAGTTCAACGGAAGCGTTGAACGACATGGCACAAACCGCTACAAGGAAATCGGCAGCTGCCAAACTCACCACGTATCGGTTCGTAGGTACGCGAAGTTTACGATGTCGACGGACACTCGCGATTACTAGGGCGTTGCCGATCAGAGCTGTCACTATGATACCGATCATGACAACGCCTTTTATAGCTGTCACCACCACATGTTGTTGTTGATAGTCCGCTTCCACGATTTCGAGTCCATCGATCGTACTGCCGATCGCATCGATCGTGCTACTGATCGACGTAGCGATCGACTCCTGGACTTCATTGATGCAGGAGCTCGAGGCGATCCTGCCAATCGTACGATCCACCTCTGCCTCGCTCGGCTCACTGGCTTCCATTCCACAAGTGCACTACCATCTTGGTCTTGAGCTTTCCCAGCGATACCCTCTCGATCGAGTTCCCAAATCACCGGGTCCAAAGTGTTCGTTTATCTACTCGAACCGCGTTTTCCAACAACCTCTCACTGTCACTTGTTCGTCGCTCCATTCCACTGTACTGCAGCTCGGCGAATATTTCATCCGAATTCCGGGCTAAAGTTCAATAAACTGTGATTTGACTTGGTGGCGGTACTCGAAGGAATATTTCGATTACGAGTAAAAATGTAAACGGATGAGAGAATGACGAGAAACGCTTGAGAGTATTACTTCATTAATTAACGATTTTTCAAGGGAACAATTAAAATTCTATTTTTCCGCTAATGTGACTAAATGGAATGTTTCGCTTTAATTAAGCAGTTAGGTAATGTTGCGTTTTAAAAATTCTCGCGGCAACTCGCTTGAACGATTCATGAGAAGAAGAACAGACTCTTGCGTAACTAATGCAGCTTTTGTCCCGTTGGTTGTCATTCTTTAGAAATGTAGACTGACATACTGTTGTCTGGAAATAGAAAAAAAGATCCCCGTAGAGTGATTGTAAAATCTTTTCTGGACAGTTAGAGAAACCGTAGTAGAAGGAGTATAAAGATGCAAATGCTTGAGCAAGCTGTTACCGACACGAGACTTCCGAAGAATTTACTCATTCCCATTCTCTTCGTCCCACAGTTCGTCGGGTTTGTCTCTTCGAAGGGTAAAGAACATTCCAATCCTTACTAGAGGGTGTTGTTGCATCGTCTAGTAAACTCGTCTCGTCGGCAACAATGGCTTTTCAAAGCGAGACGATACAAGTTTCAGCCTATTTCGCTCGAATAGTCAGGAGGCGACTGACGATCGCGAGAAAGTCAATGCGAACTTCTACGATGAATTCAGTCTGCCGATAGACTTTAGATCAACCTCGAAACTCGAAATTCCCGTTTCTATTTGCGGTTTCGACTGGGTCTCGGAATGATGTTTCCCTCGGCCAAGCGAAGGAAACTCCATCCAACGGGAGATCCAGAATTTTGATTAGTCCTCGTGGTTGTTAGTTAGCACCGCGAACGTCTCTAATTTCGGGAGGTGTTGTGAGCGTAAGCACCCATTGTTAATGGCATGAACGTACCTAGCAATCAAGATAATTTGCTGGAATTATTCACGAAATTCTGCCGGTATTGCTCTCGAACACCGGTTCCTATTCCGGTCTCTTAATCTATTCGCAGTGTGATTTAAGTCGACATGCTGCTTTAATTTGAAGAAAACTCTGCTCAACTATTCCCAGGAACAATTGAATTGTACCAGCGGAGGAAAAAGGCAAATCTGTTCGAACACCTGCTCCCTGAGAAACAGTTTATACATCCAGTGTATATCTATTCACGTATCTGTGTCCATACGTTCAATCCCTCTATATAACATATATATATATTTTATTTCAAGGATTGCAAAAGTTGAAATTTTCGCCGACAGGATTAGGAAAGTCAATCGAATTCCACGGAAATAATTACGAAGGATTGATACGAATTTTTTCACCTTCAGCAAAGTTTGAAGTGTTTTACTACTAACGCTCAGTCGCGGCTATTTTGATCCTTTAGTCAGTAGCAGAAGCAATTTCGCAGGCTGCTAAAATTATACTTGGTGTATTAATCAGTGAATTTATCTACGGAAGTCTGCATTTAACGAGCGCTCATCACTCTCAGCTTGCGAAGAGCGGAATTCGCGTGACGCACGATTCGTCCACGTAACGATATTGCAGCCGCAATAGTCCTGCAATAGTCCTGCAATTCAATTGGAACCATCTACCCTCGGAGGGATGCGCTCGCGGTACAATTGATTGAAATGGAAACGATTGAAATTGATTCGGGCGACGGGCAACCGAATAACGCGCTGCCTGCTAATAGGCGAGTCAGCAGAATCCTCTCGAGCGGAAAACGAGCGGAAGACGAGCGGAAGGCGATCACATTCGCGAAACGAACGATTTGTACCGTTGTTGGCTGATGTACACGATTCGTTTGCGCAATTATAATCGTAAGACTTTTCGCGATGCAACCTATTATCGCTCGTTTCCGGTCGCCTGGTTCATGTCCTTGTCCATCATGCTTCAACGCCACGCAGACAGCATGATCCGCTGGTTAATCCTGGGATTAATCAGCGGCTCATCTAATATTAACATTGCAATTAACGAAGATTGCTCGGCTCCGCTTCTTCTTTATCCACGATAATAATTATTTTTTATGTTCATTATAAAAAGCAAATTGAATGAAAAGGACCATAAGGAACTTTTCTCTTGATCCAGTGCATTCGAAAAGAAATTATCATTAATAGTTTAATAATAATCAAGTAACTGTTGATTCATCATTTCTAGGTGCTTTAAAACCCTTTCAGTCGAGGTGAACATCAATTTCTCAAATAAAGTGTCTCTTCACCGAGCAGTAATTCTTCGACCGCAGTAGAAATAGATCCCAGTAATCCCCGATAGTTCTAGTGTTAATAGACTCGCGGCGTTCTCATTGCGAATAACGCGAATTTTGGCAAGAGTTCCAATGTCAGAGCTACTCTCGTTGTCGGATAGGAAGGGAGGGAGACGTGACATGACGCGACGTACTTGCCACGGGCCAAGAGCTTATCCCGAGTGATTGATCACCGACAGAATAGCATGATTCCCCTGGCAGTACTGGATCATCTCGAGTCGACAACTTGATGCGGACTCCGACCACTCCCGAGCAGGAAGAATTCAAGGAAAGCGCAAAGGAGCCCGAGACGCGATGACTAGCAACGTTTCACTACAAATAGCCTATTTCATCAAACTTCAAGAATTCCTGATTCGTTGTTCACGATTTATTCCCTTGAATTTCTAGAATTCGATGGTTCCAAATTTAAAAAGAAATGAGTATCGAGGACGCGTGGGTCAACGACTCACAGGTTTTAAGTGGGCACGAAGGTAGTTCATCATCGTAATAGGGCTGGAGGAATTCGAATCGATCATTCTGGTCTGTTTGCATGGGAATCGGGGTCGCGAGATGCCTCCACCTTCTCCTTTGCTTCCTTCGTTCCTTCTAGGAGAAGTTGATCCTTTAATTAGGTTTCGAATCAGGTTCCCTTAGATCCGATGCTCGAAAGGAAGCCGAAACTTTGCCCGATTAAAGTTTTACGGTCAATCGATGAAGGATGCAGGCGAGATTCGCCAAGTTAGCGAAATTCGGATGGCAAACGAGCATTAGGGAATGGGTACCAACCGATAAGTTTACCGCTCGTAAATCGGGACTTCGTGTCAAAAGCGGACTGACGCTGTCACGAGTAAGCATTACGTGATCTCGATGCGAACCGTATGCTAATGGTAGTACCGTGCCAAGCTTTTCCAACTTTGTTCCGGCGATCGAGTAACTACCGTGGACGTTGACAAGATGTTACGGCGACTCGTGCATATTGGAACATCGGAAATGAAAGCCAGCGAATTCTGGTCCCGAATTCTCCTTAATTCTACGATAGTTCCTACGATTCGATTACCAATTTCATCTAGTCCATATACTTCACCGAACTCAACTTCGAATCAACATATTATGCCCTCGGAATATCTCAATTGATAAAATGATAATAAACGAGTATCAAATTCTCCAATCGAAACGCATTAATTCTCTTTCTGTTTATTTATATTACTCCCGTGATTAAAGTTCGAAAATAAGCTCAGGACCTGCGAAGGATGATCTGGGTTAATCTTGGATTAATCGAATTGCGGAATAGGATTCTAGAGGAGAGGATAAGTTCGATCGATCGACGGTGTTGAAATCAATGATCGACAGATCGAGAGAGACAGAGAGAGAGAGAGAGTAGGAGCTACAAAGTTTATAGAAATTCCTGCTACGATGGAATTCTCGAGTAATCCCAACCAGACAGATAATTTTCTGCTGCCATTCCAAAGATGACGCGGATGAGACGGAGCCGCATTGAGAACGTTCGAATTAGTCGCAACCATTTCTACCGAGCAAATAGTTGGCACTGGATCATTTTATATTTCTCCTTTATTACATCTTCCGCGTGCTTTTTGCTATCGATTCTCACGGGTTCGCGCTTAAAATAGCCAGACCCAGTAACAAAGCGAGCCTTGGGAATGATGTACTATTTCGTCGACATTGGTTCATGTTTCGATACGGACATACTCTCCTCTCGCCAGTTCTCCAGAGAATTGGACATGTTCGATCGATCGTCACCGAAAACTGTCCTCGCTTCCCTCCTCACTTATTGAAACCAGCTGGAGAATTATTACGGTCCTAAATCATTCATCTATTCAACCATCATAATTATTGAATTTTGTAATAACCAGTGAATTGCCATTTTATTTTTATTAAAAGAAAAACGATTTAGACTTTCGAGCACACCTAATATATTTCGAGCTGAATCAATTGAGGAAAATGAGTTGGCCATCGTTTTCATGGCGGGAAATAAATTCGAAAAAAATTACTTCCCCTTTATCCATTTGCCCAACATTATTTTTCGAGTTATTCCTGGCACCGTTCGTCGAATATAGTATTGTATAAGCGATGAAATCGCGAAGTCGCTAAAGTGAATTGTAAGTATTCCAATTACCGGAACCTTTCCTATTGCGAGGGACATTTATCTTGATCGCGAGAACCGAATAAAATGCTTTGGCCATAGGTAAAATGTTCCGATTCAATTTTCCCCGTAATTCGATTCGTGTAACACGAATGCCTGAGTGTGTACCGAGTGAATTAAAAGCAATGCAAACGTCATCCTTGCACGGCTATTCCAGAGAGAAAGTTCAGAATGCGGTCATCCCCAAAAAACTGACCCTTTTATTCTCATTGGCCGCATACTCGTGACCATACCGTGAGCAACTTGTCAAATTGCCCACTTTACCAGACGATTAATTACTCGTTCCGCTTCATTGGCATTCCAAACCAACCCGCACCAATTCAAGGCATCATCAAATTTTCAACTACTGGCACATTTCAAAAATTCTCTCAATAGGGACTCGGATCTGTGATCAGGGTCAATCGATGATTCGACCCTTGGATGAGGATGAAACAGTTTCAATTTCAATAATATTTGATCAAAGCCATAGATGTTATTAGCGATAAACATGATGTTACTGATCTCTGCTAAATTGATATTGAAAGATTTTTTCAATGGATCAGTTCAAGTATTTATTTATATTGAGGCAATAAGAAAGTTTGAAAAGACTCGAATTAAAGCGTGGCGTCCAATTTTCAGGAATGACTTATCGAAACCTCGGGAAGATTCGAGCGAGGTAATTTCTTTGTGAGCAAATAAGGGCCCGAGACCCAATCGAGTCAAGGAGGCCCATCACGTCCGAGAGAACTCCAGAGGATAATAAACGACTGCGACGACCTTCCTTCTCAAGAACTGTTTCAACGTACGTACACGACGAACTCTGGGAGGTTCGGGTCGCGCGGGGATAACGCTGACAGCCGAGCAAGTTCAAGAGGGCTGGATTTACATACTGCAATATTCATAGAGAAACTCGACTTTAGGCTGCATGCTCTACAATCTGCACACTACTACAACTCAACGTACCTCCTACCATACGTTCCAATTAATGAATGTGCAGTGTGCGTCGTGGAAAACGAAAATCGAACGGCAACCAAGTGAATTGATCAACAAAGATCAGGCTTTATTTAACATGTAACTATCCAGACGAATCAATATCATCGCAACATTGAAAAACCCCCAGATTAATCTTCTCTAATTTACAGTTCCAGGAAATCTGAACCGCAGTCAAAGAATTCAAACACAGTCAGACATCGTTACGTGTACTGGATGAATCGCACGTGGCAGAATGAACAGACGCAGTACCAATGTGTGTGTGTGTGTTACGTTGCATCGTTGCTCGCCAATAATAAAAAGGTCGACCCGCTGGGATCCATTTCCTCGATCGAGCTGTCTCTCGCGTGTATCGCGAGTTTATCGCGGCAAGCTGGACAACTAGACAGTTGGTTAAGAGTGGCGCGCGCCTCCGCTAACTAACTAGTGCGTGAACGTCCTTGTCGTCGATCAGCAGCGTTGAACTTGAGGCGGAAAAGCAAAGTACTCCCCCTCCTCCTCCTCCCCAACCGGTGGTCGCGTGGTCGCGTGACGCGCTCGATAGGCGCCTCGGTACCGGACCCACTGCAAAATGCAACAGTCCACTAGCTAGCCGACCCGTCAGCCAACGGTACACCGTTAGCCGCGTAGCAAACACACGCTCGCCATCGCGTTTCTTTTGTCAGGGGTGCTTAAATATTGGTATACACGTAATCCGAATCCTTGAATGGAAACCTTGAACACGCCTCGCTAACACGCGGCTACCACCCGACCCGACACAACCCATGCATCAACCATTAACAAGTTGCGCGATGTGTTCCGATGCGAAACGAGATGACCAGATGACAAGATGATGAATTTACCAGTCTGCGTCTTTGCAATCTGTCCTGCATCTATTTCTATACGCACTGCGCTCTTGCGACAAGCAACCGTGAATACATGTGTCACATGTGTCATGTGTGATCGTTGAAACGTTGAATAGAGTAAGCAATAATTTTGAGAAATTTTTTTGTCGATTTCGAGAGTATTAATATTGGAATTAATATGAGCGAAATTTTGATTAGAATTATGATAAATGAATTTTTGTGATGCTATTTGTTTTTGCATTGATGAACTAATTGGGAAGATTGAAATGGTGTGGGACGTGGTTCAAAATCATCCCTTGGCTGCTTTAGCGAAGTGTGTATTCCGACGAAATGGAATCCGGGCAATGGAGAGATGCAAATGTATTCACGGTTCGCGTAGCCCTCGTATAATCGTACGCGATTTCGACTGGAGCTTTGAAATATGCGCGCAACGGTGCGCGATATTTTCTCCGCTTTCGAGACCAACCCTGTGAAGGCTTCCGGTAGTCCAGAAGGACTTATCGGAGCCGTGACTTCCTTGGCATTATTCCACTCGCGATCGCGAGTGCGATGAAAGCGCGTCCTTTCTTCGACAAAATAGCTTGGTTTATGAGAAAAAGAGAGAGCTTTTTGCAGCCAGCGATTTATGAGGATCCTGTTTGCGAGAAGCTTTTACGAGAGAACTCAACAAAGACGACTCGCTATTACCGGATTACTGGGACAGCATTTATATGTTAATCGGCAAATTGAAAGTGATTCCGACGTCAGCGGAAAAATTGGAAAACTTTCCGAGCATCTCGCTTACCGTCACTTGCATTAAATCGGTTTGCATTCCACATTCGTTTGATCTACGGATCCAAGTATATTCCACTTAACTTCCTGTGAGTTTCCGGAAGGATTTACACCCTTGAAATATTCATCCCGGACATCAGCGAGTTCCGGGAAGATTAATTCTAGCGATTCAACACTCCGTAAGAATAATCTCGCTTGTAAATCCCGGTAACCCAACAAAGCTTCTCCCGAGGGTCGCGGGTCTGGCCCGTTTCGGCGGCGAACAAAAGAGGCTGAACCTCGCGCAGAAACGTATCGCCCTCGTAAATAACCCGCTGAACCAACGCGTGGGTTAAAGCGCGCGGAACTGAAGGTGCGCGTAGTACAGTGCGCCTCTATTCGAAAACGGTCGCGATGCGGCACCGTGCGGTGCGGCGTGATGCGGCTACAGATTCCGAAGGACGCAGTAGCGGTCGTGGTCGCGGTCGTGGTCGTGGCGCACGCGCTGCAACTATTCGACTACCAACCGTTCGAATCGTACCAAAACCCTTCCTCGATTCCCTCGAGAATCGCACTCTCAACACACATCTTTTCCCTGCTATTATCCTCGTTTCACAACCAACTATTCTAATCACGCGTACTCTACAATCAACAGAGTAACACCAAACCAAAAAAAACCACCTTTTCGGTTATCGCACATTCGTTGGTAACATTATCGATACTTTTCTCACTGTTATCTCTTGTCCCGACACTGATTGCGATAGACGTTGGTCGACTGTTTCGCTGGTGAGAGGGTGGAAGAGTCAGGAGTCGCGAGCCACGAGGTCCTCGATGTTGTCGCGAGTGGTGCACGCGGCTCTTCCGGTCGCCGGAGATCGATGAATGGAGACAAAGAGGGTGGGAGAGGGTGGGCAAGGCCACCGAAATCGACGTTCCCCACCGCGGGTGGAATATGTTTCCCGCGCGCGTGCGCACGCGTACACGGCGATTTTTGCCGGAGACCGGCCGGCTGCTCTCTCTCTGAGTACAGAACGTGGTGCGAGAACGAGCGGCGCCGGTAGACTGAGCGTCGCGACGTACTCCACGATCCACGATGTACGCCACGACGCGACCCGACGACGACGTACGCCACGGCGCCGCGCCTCGGCGAACCTCGACGATCTCCCCCTCAATACGATCCTCGCTCGCGATACCCTTCTCCTACTGATTTTACTTCTTTCCTTTATTCTTTCCTTTTCTTTTCCTTTTCTTCTTTTCTTCTTACTCCTTCTTCGCTTCGACCCCGCCACTTAGACACTTTTCTCTCCGTCACCGACGTTCACCCACGTGTGCTTAAGTACTATGCATGACTCTCGCGAAACTCCTTCCACTTTCTTCTCCAAAGGCCACACACGTACATACGTGTGCCGTTTGAAAGGAGAAAAAGTTGGACGAAAATTCGATTCCATATTTATTTTAAACGTATATCAGGAACTTGATATGTAATTACTAACGATAAAGGTTGCTTTTAACACCCATTATTTGTGGTGAAATGCTGAAACGGAACCACCCTTGGAACACTCCTAGGTTCCGTAACCGGGGCACCGAGTCGATCATGCCAGGCAGGCACGGAGTTCCTGTTTCATTCATAAAGCAGATGTCGGTTTCTGTATAATGTAGTATGTTACATTAAGCTAATGTAGTTGTCCCCACCCCTGTATGCTTTGGTTCTAGGCTGCTGACTTTGTCTCCTTGTTCCTCCTCGATTCCAACCCTTCGAAGGCGAAAGAGGCGAACGTGTGTATCTCGGAGAGAAGCTACTAGTATTAGTTCGTGTGTACGTGTTCCATCCTAGGTACACGCTTTGAGATTATACCAACTGGTCCGACCAGTGTCGCTTTAGTTACATTGGTTACATTGGATACATAGGGTTCCGCTAATTCGCAGATGGAATTGTTCTGTTCTGCTCCACCCGCGCACGTGTACCCACACACAGCACCTTACATTAGTTCAACGTAGAATTTCAGTGAGCAAAATGATCCATCCTAAATTACGAAACCGCTTTACCGTTAGCCGAAAACACGCGCGTATCTCGCTGTCAAATATAAATGTACGTCTGGCGAAAGCGGAAATATATAGCATTCGTAGAAATCCTGGCTGATCGGAGATTTACTCGGTGACGAGGAAAGACGACACGGAATTTTGCGTCGCGGCTCTTGTGTGAGCCGTTGCCAACACGGGGGTGGATCGCCCTGCGGAAATGCGATTCCTGGAAGTATTTGCGATTTGAGCAACGACAAACACAAATATTTAGATTTCTCGAATTCTGATCATTCGTTCGATTAATCTCTGCCAATCTTTGGTTCAAATTCCACGTACACCACGATTAAACTCCCTAATTAAGTCCAGAAATTCAATTTCCAGTAAGTTATTCGAGCTGATTCCCAATGGTTGCTGGCTGATTCTCCTAGTTTCAAATTACCGAAATTGGCGAGGGAAGATCAAAAGCGCCGTGAAAAAGAATAGAGAGTCGGGAGATCGCTGAAGAGAGAGAAAGAGAGGGAGAGAGAGAGAGATTGATCGATCGAACAGTATAACGAAGAGTGACCTTCAATTTCGCGGGCGCCGTACTATATAATACTGTGGCATTGGTGTGCTGGTAGTACGCTCGACGTATTTGCCACCGATTTCCCTGCGGCCTCTCGAGAGACTTTCCTTCTAGGCAGACCACCCTCCCGAGACTGCGAGCGCAAGAAAATCGAGAGACCGATTCCATTCGAACCACGCTATCTCCCGAGAACCTTCGCAAAAACTTCTCGAATTTAACGTTAAAAACCTGGAAAACCTCCCAAAAACACGAAAATGAAAACAACGCAGTCGACGATGAAATCAGACACCTCTAACATTTGAACTTCACGACTCTCGCTCCCCTTCTTCTCACAGTTTCATTTTTCAAGTTCCTAGAGTATAATCTCAACGTCACGGGACGCGCTATACATGGTAGCGTCACGTTACCCAGCTGCGTTGAATATTCTCTGTATCACGTATCCGTGCAGTTTATTTGCGAAAAAATAAATGATATATTATATTCTACACTACACATTAATGGTAACATTTTTCCTGATAGAAAATGAAATTCTTCGAAGATTTACTTGATCCATTAGAGAAATCGATTGATGTACGAAAAGATTTGTTGTTTTTTTCAGGAATCAGGAAAGGAGTCAATATCATTAATTTCTATTAACAGGAAGATTTATGGAACGCGTATAGTAATTTTCTTCCCTTCTCTCTCCGAGCATCCAATGCGCGAGAGCATGCGAGTGGGCCGCATACGAAGAATCTTGGTGTGCTTCGCCTGTGACATAATCACTTACCGCGGGCTTTTACGTAATCGCTTTATATCGACCTAACGAGTATTACATGTCGCTTAATGAGCGCATGGATAATGGTGGGTGGATCGTAGCCAGCTCGTGGGTAAGCAACGTGGCGGTGGTCGGTGGATCATTTCACGGTGCTTACCCTGCTCCCACCACAAACGAAAGGAATCCCGAAGAAAATTCATTTTTAGAAACAATTGTTACATAATGAACAAATAAACAATAGTTTATTACGATAAAAAAATCTTCTCCGGTATCATAATTTAAAAAAAAACTAATACCAGAATGTTACGATTAAAATATGTTTTTTATGAGATGATTGAAGTATTTCTTATTCCAATATTTCCGACAAGTTTTTTAGTCAGAATGCGATCAAAGTTAGTCCCATCCGTGGATAAAACATCGCGCTGAATCATCCTCCATTCACCCCGCGGCTAATGCTCGCTCTCTTCATTCAGTAACTCGAAAGTATCGTAGTCAGTGGCATGCGGTTCGGGTCTATCAGTCTCGAGACTGCTTTTTTCGTCCTTGGCAACACGGGAGAATTCTGCGTTCGCTCAGGCGTCAATAAGCAACGCGTCACGGTCTGCGCGATTCTCTATTTGCAGAAGCTAAAGCCCCTGGTAAGTGGCTTCTGCGAGAATTTTCGAGGAATTCGAGTCTCTCCGGATCAATCGGGAACGATGACAAAAAACGAACAATATAACATACCGAACAATTGACAGCCTCTCCGAAGAGCACAGGATTTACGTGGAATTTATTTTCAGATGCAATTGCTGATCGTTTACGCCTTCCGCAAATTAAAGTACCATTAGCCCCAGCAAGTAACTCGAGCGCACAGCGGGCAAAAAGTCTCGCACCGCGTTATTAACTGCGAAGCGACACAAGGATCAGGGATGTAATTTCGAGTAACGTTAGAAATTAATAGGAGAAAATTCAATTGTTCTTTCCGAGAAGCGCGCGTTCTTGGTCTTACTGATTCCCAGCAAATTGCTCTTTATGAGAGAACCTCTCGAGGGTCGCGCAATGTTATTCGGAGACACTAAGAAACGCACACGCGTCCGTCGAAGCAAACTTTTCGAAAGAAGACCGTCCTTGCCGCAAGGTCCGCTTATACGATTGGGGAAAAACTTCCAATCCAATTTCATCGGTCATAAAGACCAAAAGTTCTTCTTTTCTCTTTGGCACCGATCCGGAAGCTAAGGAACGCCGGAAAAAACACAAAGAGTCCGTCCTCAATCACCAACCCGAAACTATTTCTTGCACTCGGTTTGCTTGTTCCAATTCGTCAATTGTATCCCGGAAAATTCCAACTTTTACAATACTATTTATAAAGTGTCATTTTTTTCTGTTTCATTGCGAAAGTAATATTTTCAGTTCCGCGATCAACTTTCCTGGGATAATACTCTATACCGGATATACAATAGTTCGAGGAGATAATATAGTGGTTCCAGTCAATTTGAAATCATGGTCGGCGAGTGATACGGACCGAAACGCACGTGTCCGAGCAGAGAGCGGAAACGCAATTTAAGAGCCGATGCAAAGGTATGTGTACACCAGTGTGAACACATTTGCGATCGACCAGCTGGGAACAGTATTACCAGCGGAGGGCAGGGAGCACCTCACTGCATTAGACTCGATTTAGACGCATTTTCACTTGCTTTCGCAAAAAAGGCCTTTGTCCTTTGAAACGTGAGATCGCTTCTAGGAATCGACATATACATACTACTTGCAATCAACTATCTCGCTGATTCACTTGTCTCGAGTGACTATTCTTCAACAATCCTCCTCTTTTTGTCTTCCACATTCCTTGCTTGGTTTACTTGACAAACTTCCTGTATCGGAATCCTTGAATCACGATTACATATGTTTCACTTCTTGTTACATCTATTTCGATTGTTATATCAAATCGGTTTCTTAGGGATAAAATGATTTGGAAGACTATGTAAATGTCAGCGGAAGTATTTTGGACTCGGTTTCGTATTCAAGCTTTTCCAGTAGCAACGAAGCAACGGAGAAACCCAAGAAAATTGGTCGCGCAATTCTATGCATATTTAAAGCACAGATTCCCTACATTCGTTCAGCTTGAGTTTCTCTTCTTTTCTCTACCGCAATTGTAAGTGGCTCAATTTGCAAATTCCTCGTTGATTCCGCGTGAAACGTAACGCGGTGAGTCGAGCGCGAACAGTGCGGAAAGAGCGTAGCGCAAAATTCACCAACATCTAGCGTGACCATATTCACCACCAGCCACGGAATAATTACAATTAGCATTAAACACCTGTGGCAGCCGCGCCTGCCGGGATTACGCGGAATAATCCGCTGAAACTCAAACGTGTTCCCGGACAGTAAGAAAAATCTAGGGTTGACTTTTAATCGCAAAACTGCCATTCGCAAAGCTATTCGTATTCGCGTTCGCGAAATGTAAAAGAATTTATTTGATTCGCCAATCCTCAATTCTACCAAAAATCGTAGAGACGAATTTTTGACACGAGATAAATGTAAGCATCGCGAAAAGCCGACGAAGAACAGTTTAATCAACGATGATTCTTTGTGGATGCTGGAAAATGCGGGTACCGCGAGAATCGTCAGTGCGATGAAACTTGCATAAAATGTGCTGAATGGTTATACGTACTTTGGTATAGTGCACGTACATATTATATAGTACACTTTGTGTCTAAGGTACCGTTACTAGAAATTGAATGCCCCTGAAAGTGACTTTTCCACTAATACCATTGTCACCGCGCGATAATGCTCGATGAAATTTTGATCAGAAGAGTATTAAGTTACAGCGCGTTGCCACAGTAGAATATCCCTGTGATAGAAGGCCGGACTTTACGCTGATGAATCATGGATTATGAAGTGTCCATTTCCCGATATCCATTATGATCCAAATTTCGCGAAAGAGACTCAAGTGACCTCGACACCCGGTCTACAAGAAGCTTTCTCAAAACGATAAAGCTGAGTTTATTCCATCCAGGATCACGGGAAACACTAGTGAAGCTGACCTTCGAAACTCGCAAGCACATCCCGTTGAACGAAGCGTTCTTCCCCGAAATTGGATCGTACCAGTCAGTTTGGTACGATCTAACTCCAACAACTGGAAAACTGGTTCAGGTTTCGGGAGGAAACCGTCGGATCTATCGAATCTCGAATACAAGGATATTGCGCAATAGAGACCCAAGTTCACTGACAATTCTACCCTTGGCTCACGCGCATCAGACGCGATATCTAGTAGATAAAGCCCTCTCGTTCCGAGGAGCATTCCTGCTAGATATCAAGTAATTGGAACGGGCAATTGGGCAACTAACTGCCTAGCTAGAGTTCAGCCAAACTAGTGTCATTCTGCATTCTACTTTCTATTCTCAGCTTCACTTCCGAAGAATCTTTTACCTTTCTCATTTCACTGTTTCTTCCTTTAATTTTGGATAAATGAAATCGTAATAGAAAAGCTACAGATTTAAAAGCGAAATATTTACAATAATGTTGTATTCAATGTCTAATGATTAATTTTGGGTCTGGATAATCTGACGAAGATCGCCGGAGTAGATACTGGATATGTGGCAACCAGATAAGATCTGTTCGCAATGTTCATGTGGAAGATTGAATGGGAGATCATGCCGAACGACCGAGCAATGACGGTGCAACTGATTCGTACGACTACATATATAGATTTTCGAGGGAAATAAGCTGGCAAAATGTCGAAATTCCGAGGGAACCGAGAGTTATGATAAATGGTGGCAGACGGTCTTGTTGTCGTGAGAATTTCGCTTTGGCCTTCGCCGACTCCCAGATTTCCCTTGGACTGAACTTGGAATACTTTTTCGCGGGACAAATTGCTCCTCGATGTTACATCCGTATTCTCTCTCTTCCTCTCACTTTGCATCCTGTCTCCGTGAAAATTTCCCACTTATTACCACGCGACAGAGTTCGAGGACGGAGCTCTTTCGAGATTCGAAAGTACGTGTCTCAGGAAATCTTGAGAAATAATTGTAAGATTATTATAGAGGATGAATCATTATCCGATAAAAACAATTTTTCAAATTATGAAGAAGGATAAAAAATGGGTCTTTGCAGGTGTTCTAATTTCCGAAAGATTTCGAAACCAGTAGAGGATTTCCGTCGGATCGAGGCGCGTCTTTAAACCATGGGCAGTTTTCTTCGAAGAAGAGCGAAATTGTGCTCTCGATCAATGTGAAGGACGGGCGGACAGGCACCGCAGGATACCTGCGTCCAGCCGTTTCCTGATGAGCCTAAAATAGCCAGTGGAGTCGGTGGAAAAAGGAAAAGGTTTTTCCACTTTCCTCTGATCCACGCGTGTTGTGACGTAAGCATTGTTAGCAACACGCTTGCTTGGAATCCCTGAAGGATGAGGACGTTCTCGGACAGTAGGACGAATCTATTGCGACTAAATACGATTAATGTTGACAAAGCAAGACAAACTATCGCAAGACCGGCCTCCTGCGTCTGACCATGAACGCTGTGCTCCACTCAGCGTGCTCAGTTAACGTCGCACGTTCCGTTTAACTCTGTCATATGTGTGTCTTACGTGCGTTTTCACAATTGCGTGAAAACAAACGCATTTGTACATTTACATTTGCAATGAGTAAGAAACATAAATTCTCGGAAACCTAAACTGTTCTGTTTTGAAGTCTGATAGCGTTAAAAGAAAAGCTACGAAAGAAAGAATGCAAAGTAAGATAGCAGAATTTTGTTAATAAACACTGTAACTTTTTGAATACAAAAGCAAAAACTGATTTGATCAGTGATTCAGGGAAAACGCTGACTGACAGAATGGCGAACTGTGATCTCCGGCAACGAGACTGGGAATAGGATGTCGTTTGCAGTCCCGCGGTAGCACACCGGGATAACGACCCTATTTTCATTTGAAAGAACGAACGCAACAGGATTCACGCTGGCATCGCCGATTAATGACGATGATAACACCGACAATAAGGAAGATCGATTCGAATTGTCTACGTTTCCAACAGCCGAGTTAAAATAGCATTCGCATGCACCACCTCTCGAAATAGAACTTCGCTAGTAGCGTTGCGAGCTATTGCATGGCTTGTCGAAATTCAACCCCTGCCTTCGCATTCCTCGTTAACCAAATCGCGACAATTGGACAACCAATTATTCGATCAAGAGTAATTAAACGATTAGAGGCCTCCATTGATATCTCTCTCGCTCCGATAATGCATGTACAAAAACCTTTGTATTTCCAGAAAATATCATTGTCTCGTATAAAAAGGATTTAAACGCAAATAAATGAATATTAGATGCATCGAAAAAACTGTTTTAAGAATTTTTTAAGCCAATAATAGGAAAATAGAAATATGGTCAATTTTATCTCATTTCGTCTTGGAATAGTTGTAGTATAGTTTCATGTTGCGCAGCGTTGAAAACAAGAGGAACTTAAGAAGCGAGGCATCGGACCAATCAGCAAAGTTTGCCCACCCTAATAATCCTGGAAAGCAGGAATGACACGAAGAGAGTGCAGCAAATTGGACGGTAAGAATAGAAAATTGATGGTGGTTGTTCAAGGTTTACAATTGCATTCCTGTTACTAGAGAAAATTCAATGATATGATACGTCCAGGGCTCATCCCGTTGCATTACAGTTTGGACAATTCGAAAATGTCGAGCACTGCAAAGCGAGCTCGAGGACTCAAGAAAAATACGTTGATTGCACACTAAATTAGGAAGTCCGATCACTGATGCAGCTATTCTGGAAGCAATCACTGTGCACCTGGAGTCTATCTCCACCGAGAAGTTTCCACGAGCTGCAGTGCTTCGGTGCACTGTACGACGGTAGACGTTCAATCGGCCAATCAAGTATGCTTGGAAGAAAATTCAACGTATCGAAGAGAGCACAAGAGGTACGATCCCGCACTCACTACGAAGAGATATTGATCGGTAGTCAGCGAGAAGCTTGGTAAGAACATACAATCGAAAATAAAACAGGAAAGTAATACGTAGCGTTGTCCGATAGAAATCTCGTACGAATCGAGCTGAAATTAAAGAAACGTTTGGAACTCTTTCGTCTCACGGTTTACTAGAGAACAATTGACGTTCACGAGAATCACGATATTCTGGTCGAGAACAGTTCTTAGGAATATTGCTACCACGAGCGAGTGAGTAGATTTGAAATCGACGATGACTTTACTTGGAATTCTAAAGCGAGACGGAAGAAAAGGGTGGAAAAGGAGATCTGAAATTTTCGAAATTGCGGAAGAGGTCGGCGATGACTTGTTCTATTTGGAGTGAGAAGGGTACTAGGCAAAAGTCGCTTTTGGTTGGGATAAAATGGCGCACTCCGAAAGCAAATTTGCGAAAGAAGGTTTCGTCGAAGATCAAGGAGCACGGAATATATCTATCACACGGAATTCAATATCCCTCTGGAGGATCAAGACCTGGTTACAAAGCGAGACTTTGAGTCACTGAATTATATATAGCAAACGACTTCGGCGATCTACTTCGCGAAAATTGAAGAATTGTCATCTTCTTATGGATTTAACTCATTCAAAAGTGAGAATTCAATAAAAATCTGTGACAAGTTATTAAAGTTATGAATACGAAATTATTACAGTGGTGAGGGTGAATATGGTCTCGGAAGAAGGAAGTTTGCAAAGGTCCGAATGAAACCCTTATTTCAACCGCGCTCAATTTACTCATGGAAAAGTAGCGTACCGCGAACTCGCTCGTGTACACGTGAATCAAAATGCAGTCGGAAGGAATCGAAGTTTCGTAGAAAATGAAACGTGCTCGCTGAGCTTAAATTAAACCCGATTTGGGAAAGTTTAATTGTTCGAAATTTGCATTGTTCACGCTTGATAATGATCCATTGTTTGCAGTTCGTGTCGCGACCTGTCTAAACTGTTTCAAAACCACCGGAAAACTGTCTCAGCTTGCCCTAATAGATCTGCGAGGATAAACTATAAGTTTACGAAGAGAATGAATCCAATAGGAGCAATCTATTGTCTCTAACGAATCATTCAGAAATTCACCGCAAACATAACGTATGCGTTTAAAATAGATATATCGAAATGTATTTTTACTGTTCTAGCGTTTCAGCTTGGATTTTTGAGGATTTTTCTATATTTATAAGAAGCCCATAAATCTTGCCTGGCAAGATCCCATTTGTTGGATGAACGGATCGGAGCCTTAACTGTGGTACAACACGAGGACGTGAATTTTTGTTGCGGTTAGCGTTGCGGCAGGTCACGAATTACTTGCGCGCGGAAAAATATGGGCCTCGTCTCATCGGTATTCCGGAGCAGCGGACGGACACAAGCGTTCGTAATAAAGCAACGTCATGTGCGAAGGCTAACCCTCTTCGCTTCTTCGATTTCGGAAACCAACGACAGCCATGTATCACGATTAACTGGACAGCGCGTTGCTCTGCTCCATTTTAAACATCTTCGGGAATTTACATTTTCACAAAATCTCACGTGTCCACTGGTGATAAGTGGAAAATCGACTATAGATCTATCTGCAAATCTAAACGCTACTTACTTAAACTAAAAATCTTTAAGATTGTATGCTCGTAATTATTTTATAACAAGTCATTTTATGCTATATATCTTAAGTAATCAATAAGACTGATTTCCGATTGAATTTACATGCTAACTGGATTAGAACCTCTCTCTCTCTCTCTCCCTCTCTGCGACTGTGTACCGTTTAGCGGGATCCGTGCTAGTACGGTATTCACGGGCAGATAATAATCCGCAGCGGTGACTACACGCTGCGACAATATTAACAAGGCTCGGGGCTGGAAACTCGAGGCTCGACGCCTCGTCGCCCGAGTGGCGGGTCAAGATAAAGGGCGCGGGCGGTGCAAGTTGGCGCAAGTCGGTCAAGTTGGCATTTTTCGATGCGAGAAACGCTGCTGTCGGTGCCGTTTCCGATGCCTTTGCTGATGCCGTTGCTGGCGGTGCTTGCACAAAGAAGAGGGTTTGGGTTGGAAGGGTTGTTAGGAAAGCGACCGTACTGGAAGGCAAATCTGTCGAGTCATGCAACCTAAGTAGCCTAGTATTGAGCTTATCAAGAACTTGTGTCCCTTTTTTCTACCTAATATGAAATATTACAGATCCCATCCCTATTCTGTAAATATGTATATAATTTGATTTGATTCAGTATTAAAATAACTACGATACTTCTTAATTTCATCCCTCCTACAAATAATTTAAGAACATTTTCATAGTTTACGTTAGTTTTATGTATTATACAGATGGTTAAATCTAATTGGTTTGGAATTAAATATTCGAATATTCTGCAGGAGAATTCGCAGTTTGTATGTTACGTGGCCAGCCCAATTAGGAGTGTTAGCTTAAAATAAACGTTCGCGAGTAAGTCGAAAGTTTTCGGGTAGACCTATTACCATCTTTTTCCCTGATACGCTCGCTCTCGCCCACACGCATTACTCTCGAGCCACCCACGTACCCTGGTGTCACGGTATCTCGTCGTCCCGATGTCCCGGTGTCCTGGTGGCCTGGTGCCCTGGTGCCAGCCTCGGTGTCAAGTTCGTCCGGATGTTAATCGATACCTCGAGCGGGTACTCTTGTTTAGCACGCCTGCATCACCACCTCTATACTACCCTCCCTCTTTCTTCTCGTTCCCTTTGAACCACCCCACGTGGCGGCTTTGTCCTCGCTTGCGAATCTTTTCCACCACTTTCAACGAGAACCCGAATGTCAATGTCGAGCATAATGACAACACACCGGTGCCATCGACATACTCCGGAGTAAAAGGCGAGTCTCTCTCTCGAGGTTGTTCACCTCGCGCGACAACCTTGGTCATTCTTGTTATTTGCCAATCGATAACGTCGCAAATTCTCCGAAACGTATCACTCGTGAACCTCGACTTATTCCATAGACGATTCAGATATATACTGTTCCAGTTACAATTCTCGACAGTGCTGCGTTCGAGGAATCAAAGTTCTACGAGTAATCCCCCTCCGTTTGCCCCAGATCTCCTTTTATAACGTTACGTCGCTGATCAAAAGCTTCTCGCTGCCTATGAAACATTTAAGCGCACCCCTCAAAGCAACTTGTTTCCAATCCTCCCTCCACTGTGCTCCGCTTTCCTTTCCAATCTTTTTCTACCCTTCCATCCCTGGTTCATTTGGCAATTTATCGATATGACGGAATATTTTATTTCGATTTTGCCATTCAGTCGTGATGTACATATACTATATTCATTCCAGAAGGATCGAGGGTCATCGCGTTGTCGCTCTCCCGAAACAATTGAGCATTAAAGCGCTTGGGGATACAGCAACACAGGCAAACACGCATACAACAGCATCGGATAATGACGATCCAATAATTCCAATTAGCGCCGTTCGACCGCGATATTCGACGCAACTGTCCGCGTTCCTCAACATTCCTCGACATTCCATCGCATACCTCCCCATTTTCTGCCAACCAATCTCCTTTCATTATGGTAATGAGAACAACGCGACTGTCCAATCACGTTCGAATTCACAGAGAATATTTTCTCGGGTACTGAATTTCATCCTGACACCTACTTGCCTCGTGAAAATAAGCTTTTTTTCATATAATTTCGAGAAACCAATATAAATTCACAGAAACATGTATTATTAATTTCTCTCTGTTTTTCTCATTGTTGGTAACGAGAAGATGCCAAGACGCAGCTGAAACTATTGCAATTCGTGCCTTAAAGTGGGAGAAGCAGAGGGAAAATGAGGGTAGATTGTAAGCGTGACAGGATTGACTGATTTTTGAGTTCAAGATCAAATCTGTCGGGTTGGAAGGACGAAGGTGGATTGCCGGGGCTGTCGAAGTTACCAGGGCAGCTCGCAACACTTGAGCACGTACCGACAATTAACTGGTAAATCGTGAAGTGAATTATAGTGCACCGAAGCACGTGGGTGGCCGTCAAACTTGGTTCGTTCCACTGGCGAACGCGACATTGACCCATCCGCGAGCCCTGTCTGGGAAATCACCCTGAACCGTTCAACACTTTCACCGAGGTAAATAATATTCAACCAGTATTCTCACGCTATTCTTCTTACTGTTCCGTCCACAATAAGATACAAATTCCTTAATGAAATACAAAATTGGTGAAAATCGATCCAAGTTATTTTTCACATATGACAATAATGATATATCAAGGAAATGGTAAAAATATTCAAAAATTGCTATTTGGAATTTTACGAGTATGTGAGACTATTTATTCTTACTTTTTGCGAGTCGCCAGAACCATAAAGGAAGATTGAGTCGAAGTTAAAATTGAGAAGGAGAGTGAGTGTCTAGATGATTTCAGTGGGCCCAGGTTACTTGAAATTCCTGTACTCCCTGTAACGCCAGACAAATATTTGCTACGCGACAGCTGCGCAGAGATGAATTTTTCTCTCAGCAGCAGGACACAACGCGGCATAGCATTTCGCCAGTGCGAACTGTACAAGCCGAGGAGCGTTATTGAATGGGAAATTCGATATTTCGCCGGTGATGGAATGGAAGAGTTCGGTATTACGCGCACGATATTCTAGCGGAATCGGAACGAGGACAACTCGAAGAATAGCCGCGGACGGTAGAAGCAAAACTCAAAGTTTCCTTCGAACAATGTCCTTTTGTAAGTCACACAACAACACGGAGAGTCAACGCCTCTCCCATCCGAATATGTACTAGCTAACCAATAAGCGGCAGAATTGCGAATCCTCCAGTTGGTTTCAGCGCGCGAGAAAGAAATGCATATTCACGAGGAATTGATATTCATGCTCGTAATGCAAATGTTTTCGCGAGGCGAATCCTCGATATTCACGAGCAATCTGTAGAATATGATATTCCTTGAATTTAGAGTCTCCTTCCGTTTCTATGCGAACTTCATTGCGAAGAAATTGAGGGTTCGTTATTTTTATCCGTTGAAACGTGGGAGTAAAGGTTTCGAAGCAAAACCACTAATGCAAATCGAACGAAAGCGCTCAATTCGCAGAAGTATAGCAAAATGATTGGCATCTTCTACCGAAGCACGCGGCAGTACGATACTTCGCGGAATAGTACTACTATCTATAGACCTTTAATTCCATAGAAGTAAACGTCCACTCGCCGCCGAGTGAATCGTCGAGAACTTCAATCGCACGTGTACTACTCTCGCGAACAGTAGATGTCAGCATTGTGCTAACAACGAAGGCTGAACGCAATACTTAAATTCATTATTAATAACAAAATTTAATTATCAATGTCAAATGAAAAACAGGCATTTTTTCTACTTCGAATAAGAAGATTGTATAAACATTGTTACATAGTACAGGAGAAGTGTATCACACGAAAGTGCAATGCGGTCAGTGCAGGCCTTTGGAGTACGTTTAACGTGTGTCGGGCAGCCGGAAGGGTCCAGACAAGGGAGCAACGGCGTTAATTACCAGCGAGGGTTCTCAAAAGCCCAATACCTCAAGTGTAATCGGTGGCTCCATTTACGGTCCTTCCAATTAAGTAATTTCGTAACTTCCTCGCTGATCCGAAATTCTATCCTGTCAGTTTACCCCGCAGGAAATGGTCAGTTCTACCTGGAGTTAGGTACCTTACCAAAAGGATCCACAGGGTGTTCGCAGAAAGCTAAACCGAAAATGGACAGTCGCTTGTTTGTACAGTCAATCTCAGTAGCGTACGCGCGCCTCAAAGGAATTTCGGGTCAGACAGGTAGATGTAAGCTTCCGGTAGCAGATGGTTTACGATGTGAAATAATTTCAAAATTCAAAGTGCAACGACTTATCGAAGCGGATACTTTTTTAAATTAGATTGCGTCAGGAGAAAGTTTTTTCCACTTTGATCGCTGCTCACAGCGAAATGCGATGAGAATGTAAAATATTAATCCCCGGGAAATGATCGATTATGGATGAGGCAAGTTCGCGTAAAAGTTCGCCAACTTTGACGAATCGGAACGAGTACAAACGGGCTGAGAGAGATGGAGTAACCTGATTAATTGGAAGTAGTTTGGTATCCATTTTACAGTGGATTTTTACAGTGCAACGAGTTAGATGCGGAAGCATGTAATAAATTGGCGAATGCAATTAAGATGAATTCGGTCGATGGTTTCGCGGACAGGAGAAAAATTGTACTGTGAGTGGTTTGTCCAGAGATTTTTGTTATGGTTCTGGATCAAAATACCGAAATTTCTCAGGCATGTGAGCAGAGAGTATTTGAGTGCGACGCGACGGTGAAAAGTGCACTTCTCGACGAGAAATTCTCCGGAGTGCTAGGAGAGATCCAGGATTGTCGGAAGGATGGCAAAGTTTGCAAATGCAGGACGCTTCGGGATGAAAGTTTAAAAGGACACCGTCGAAAAGGTAAAACCGGATCTCGTACCCGCAGTATTAGACTGGGATCGGTGATCTTGAATTGACCCACTGGAGAAAAATCTCTACATATTAACTACAAATTCAAATTCAAATTCAAATTCAAACTCAAATTCAAATTCAAATTCAAATTCAAATTCAAATTCAAATTCAAATTCAAATTCAAATTCAAATTCAAATTCAAATTCAAATTCAAATTCAAATTCAAATTCAAATTCAAATTCAAATTCAAATTCAAATTCAAACTCAAATTCAAATCCCAGCTACAATTCTTTCATCATTAATTAACCAAATACAATAAGACCGATTCAAATTCCACCTGTAATTTTCAAGATAAAGATCAAGTTACTTCACAACAACAAAGCTTGTACTACTTTTTCACATCTACGATCTCGTTAGATTGCCTATTTCACCAACTTGAAGATTACACGATATTACAGTAGAGCCGCTCGCTGCAAAAGACTCTTTCTCAGGAACACGGAGTCTATCTTCAAAGATGAACGAATCCAAAGAGGATTACGTACACCTCGCAATGTCAGACAGTGAGCGTCCGGAACTCGGTGAATCCCTTCATGCGGCTCACGTAGAGTCGTTGAATTTTAAAGATGCACTGCGACAGTGCGCCCCGTGCATTCGCTTACATCCGGACGCACGTGAGTGTATTCACCAAAGAGTAATTAGAGTAATTGGCTCCGAACGGAAATGAAAGCTGGAAGGTAGTTAATAGTGATTAAGGCGGATGATCTCCGAACCGATCGTGTCCATCGGCTTATCGGTGACACGCGGATGGTCGATCGATAAAAAGGTGTCCAGCAACCTGACTTTTTCCTACGTACCTTCCATGTACATAGGTAAATAGGTTAGCCAAGAGTCGAGCATCGGGCGTGCGCCTTTAAGGTCACTTGGTTCTTCCTCACGAGCTTCTCTTTCCTCGCGAATCGATAACAAAGAAAGCAAATTGTCCTGGGGTGCAAAAGAACGAGGGGTCTGCATCCCAAGAAATCTCACAGTGGGAAACAATGTGTGTGGAAGGTTTAAAGCGTTGCTCAAACTTCCGGTTCAATCTCTTTGGATTTCCCCTTTGCAAGGACTTCCGACCAACGCACCATTTAGCGTAAGGATCCGGAAAGCAAACACCGTAAGTTCTGGCACTTTCAGTGTTACCTAAACTTTCGTCGTACAATTGTTTACGAGTCAACGTTAACTTCTTTAAAGAAAACAACCGAAGCCGAGACTCACTTTACATTCTACCCACCTACGAATAATATTTCATCCAAGAGAAGAAAACGTGGAAAATAGCAACGCGGTGGTTTTCCAAAGGCAATGCTGCTTTCTGCACTCTTGTTACATAAATTAAGAGATTCCCTAGAGTTCTCCTCGCGACATCGTTATTACGGCAAGCAGCCATTCAATAAATGCACCCAACCAAGATACCAAACAAGGCTCACAACAATTCAAAACAGAAGTTGCAGCATGAACAGTACACTTGCTGCAACTTCTGCTCAAGCTTCTGAGAACCTCCGATATATCCTAGTCGTGTTCCTGACACGAAAACATTACCGGCGAACACTATGCAAACAATGTACTATCGACGTCTCTCAGCAAGATGAAACGGTAGAAAATTTGTCTCGTTTGCATTGGAATTATAGGACGTTGGTCTATGCAAGTGTAAATGTCATCGGCCAAGTATAAATTCCGGAAGTGTGATATTAAAGAGACGAAGACAGAAGTCAAAGAAGAAGTCGTGAAATATAGGGTGGGAAACGGCCTGATTGCACGTCGGTGAACCTGACGTTTCATTTCTGACCCATTCCGTTCCAAGTTCCGCCCCGTCACTTCGCGGCAACTCATTACGGGTCCCTTGACACTTCTCACTTCTGCACTCGTAGCCGCATTCTTCTGGCCCTCGGAGAATTCTCCACTGCCCCTTCTGCCGTTTCCATCCTCTTGGCTCTTGGAATAGTTCCTCTGCAAACCGGAACACTGGCCTGTTCCCTCGCGAAAGAGCCTCGAACTATGCGCCATGTTTAGCATTGGCAATCAGTTCACTTATACTCAATTCTCTCAACAATCATTGCTTAATGGAAGATTCTAGTATTCGATTGGCTCGGGAACTAACATCAGTACCTTTCGATATCGTTCCTTGATTTGGTCTTTGATTCCGAAGATTTTTCGCCAAACCTCTTTTTCTATTTTACCAAAGTTCCTTTTCGAAGAAGACGCAGCAGTAGCGAGAGAGCTGGTTGGAACGACGAAGAAAGTTTTAAGTGGCTGGATTCGTGTTTGCGGAACACTTCTTTCGGTGATGGGCTTGCTGTGTTCGCTGTTTGCTTCGTTCGAGTTTACGTCCACTGCATCGTTCCCTTCGATTACGAGCGGCTCGTAACTCTGTTAATTCGGAAGATTAATGGTCGGCCGTTAAGGGCGAGGCTACTGCCGAATAAAATTACGAAACGCACCGGAGAGATATGGAAACGACAGTCCTGGGACGAGCGGGTTGTTATCTTCGTGAGAAACCCATTTCAAATGCAATTTTCCGTGTTTCTTGATCCTCGGTTGTATTTGGCATCGATACGCCTAAAATCTTCGTGGATTTTAATTCGCAACAGTTATTTATGATCATATAGTTATTTATGATCATTATTTATGATCATCATCCATCTTGAATCTCTTGCGTGAAACGTTTTCTTTTAACCAGTCTCTTTTTCTTCTTCTTCTTAACAGTCTTCTTGAATACGACACAGCGATCGACCACCTCTAAATTACCTCCTTTTAATCGGAAAACGACGCGCACACCGAAGGGAGGTGGCTAGCTACTTTACAAGATTTGATCCCTCCATAATCCTCTTACGTCGAACAATGCCTTCGAGGCGAAATATAGCCGCTCCGAACGACGCGTCCCGTTCATTCTCCGCGAAGAATAGACTTTACCTCCGGTCATGAAATATTGCTTATTACGTCGGCGCACCGGGGCAGACTTGCAAGGTTTTCCTTCAAAGTTTTCCGGGACCATTGGGAGGAAGTAAGGAGAAAGACTATTCCACGGCTGTTCCTATCCGATCTTTCAATTTTGTAGTATTGATTCGGTCGATAGTCTTGTTAAATTGAATTGTAGAATCGGTCACACAATCCTGATTGTACTTTATCCAATTTCTTCGGGAGAAAATCATATTGCTATTTATAACGTGTAATATAATTAATAATGTTAGTATTATAGTAGTATACAGATAACGATATTCCGATACCGAAAGGGTAACGTTAGGTACTGAACCGACGTTGTACGTGAACGTGAAATACTCAACTGAAGGATTCACGAAAGCGGGAGTGGCACAAAGCAGCAAAGAGGCAAAGGGACCACGAACCAAAGAGGCAGAAAGCAAGCGAGACTAGCATCATAAATGGCAACATCCAATCAGAATGACAGATCCATCAAGTTATTTACCGATGTATTTCGGCATTGGAACAAAGTTTGTCAGATACTATTACTGTTTTAGTTCGAAACTCATCAAACATTCCTGAAAGGCTTCTTCCTCCATTAAGCACCTTAAATCAACGCGTTCTAAATATATACCTCAAATTGACTAAAATCAATATCCCGCAGTTTCCGGTGACGCATATTCTTCGTCTAATAGAAATTATAGTATACTTCAAGTATTCTTCTTCTTCTTCATTCGCTTTTCCCTTCGATTCACGCATCCTTGTTACCATAATTGCATTGTCGAAATGCATTGGTCAGTCCGTGAGGCGAATTTAATCCGGAAACCCGCAGATCAGAGGGCGCGCTCGTCGAATGCCGCCGAAAGCCATTCGCCGCGGCCAGTTGGGATTCCCAGTCGAATGCGGTTCTCCGCAAACCTCCCATCTGCTACATCTTCCAGTCGATAGCCTCGAAGTTACTTCCTCCTAATATGATTGTTGCTACTATGACCCTCCGAACCGAGCTGCGCTTCGAGGCAATTAACTTTCTCATCAACTGTCTCAAAATTCTAAACCAACCGTGAATTTCGTTCGCTCTTTGAATCTATCGCTAATCGTTAATCGATGAATTTCTAATTGAAATCATTTTTGGGATTCGACTATATTGTAAAACGCTAATTGTAAATGTTAGTTGCATTAGGTGATTAGACGTGAGCATCACCGAATTAGGGAACCTTCATTTGGCTCAACTTAAATCGACTTGAATCGACTTGGCTCGACTCTGCAGTCTGCAGCAACATCGACAATGGAAATAGCCTCGCGGAATAACGCTGCCCGACAAAAAGCAACACAACTAGATTTTGGCCTTGCTCTCCAAGAAGAATAACTCCTTCGCCCACTCGCTTTTACCTCAATGAGACGGTTCCGGCTAGCAAACACCCTACTTTGTCCCGCAGCCATATATACATATATATATATATATATATATATATATATACCAGCACGTATGTAAGGACATTTCGATTCGGCTTGAGCATTTACCAAATTGCATCACTATTAGGAACGCATCCTGCCATCGATTTAGACTCGTCGTTCAAGAAAACGTTTCAAATCTCTTCTTTGCTGAGAGTACAGAAACGAGAGAATACAGCAAAACTCTCGACGGATTCCCTTTTGTTCCCTCATCGATTCCAACTGGAGTTTGTCCAATTTGTCCTGTGCGAAACAATACCTGAATGAAATATTTAACGGAACCCTGCGGACCATGTACCACGAACCAAGTAGTATATGTACCATTGGCCGAATTCCACATCTATAACCATTTACGGTGAGAAGTAATTTATAACTGAACAGCTAAATGCAAAGATGACAGTGAATGATAGATAGCAGAGAAACTTCTGGCGACTATACGAGAATGAAACCCGAAGTCAACGGAGGGACCGAAAGAACTTTCCGTAACGCGTCACGTAACCAAGAGATTTGCGTATTTCGGTGTCATCTGTCTGAGCGGCTATAAAGCATTCGCGATAAGGGACCGCCGTGCGAGATCACGATGAAAGAAGAGCGAAAAAGTTACTTGGCCTGGTTCCAAAGGAGTCGAAGGGTAACAGAGAGAAAAAGATTCGAATGGAAAGCAAAAGTAAAGAAAGAAATAAAGAGAAAAAGAAACTGACACATTAAGAAAACCATGTGTCTAGTAGAGCTTATGTACTACTGACTGGTCGACTGACTTAACAACTGGCTCTACTACTGACGGATACTACCGAATCTACTATTGGCTCTGTGCGATATGAATTCTGCACCATTACGAAATCCAATCGATTTTTGTCTTTACTCGATCTTTCACTGCTGTTGCTACGACCTTTCGTTCCTTCTACGCCAATTTCTGAACCTCCAACCTACCATTCTCGCGTGTATCTTACACATTAGGGACTCGTGACTCCTAAGTACCACCTCTACTTTTTTCCGGCCGCTTTTCGCAAGGCCATCTTTCCAAGCCGCTAAGAAAGCCAACGAGAAAAAGAACCTTTCAAGCGTTTTTTGCGTACGCAAGTTCTATGGACTAAGAATAGCACTAGGGTCAATTAGCGCAATGCTCGAAGATGGCATCGAAAATTGTCTGATCGAGGAAGTTGGACGTGAGACATCAAAGATGATCGTAATTCGGGAGGTTTGATTTCAGAAGTTCCACGGATTTCACACGGATAAATTATAAAAAGTTAGTAGGGTCGCTGTGAGAGGGAACTATCGACTTTTACGTAGGCAGCGGTGGCTGCCGAGGAAGGAGAAAGAAAGAGCCACGGGCGGCGGATTAAAACGAGAGCGAGAAGTTTACCATTGAAAGCGCGTTCCCGCTTATTTTATACGGCACTCGCCGTGAGTTTTGCGCCAATGCGGAATATCCGATTCCAAGATCTTTTCCGAGCCTCTTCTACCCTCTCGCCAATTTAATCCTCGTCGATCAAAGTAATAAATACTCTAGGATACGATTTTTTTTATTATTGTGTGATAAAGAAGTTTGATTATCCGAAAGAAGTCTTATCCCCTCCGTTGATTCTACTGATTGGAAAATATGTGGGGAAGCATACAACGAGATCGGCAAAAAAATTGTATGAAGAATCGCGAGAGATGAATGAAATTGGCGGGATTGGCTGGGGAATTTTGGCTAACTATAAGCAAAGATGAAGAAACCGTGCTTTTGGCCAAGGTTAAGGTTGCTTTCGACTTCGCTTGGCATCCGTGCACCAAAACCGCGACTGATAGTAAGCGAATTTTCTTGGCAAACGGTGAGCAATAAACAGCAAAGAGCAAAGAGCACGCACGAAGCATGCAAATTTGCCGCAATAATGATAAATAATTGTCGCAAATGACCACCCGATGCGATAAGCTAATCGTATTTCCAGCTCAATCTCTCGCAATTCCACCTTTTTTTATTACCGCAACGACGCTAAAAACATTTTATCCTCCAGATACAGGTGGGGGGAAAAAAATAAATCCGGGGAAAAGGGAGAAAAGTTTAACGATTAGCTTCGTTATTTTTACCACCCTCCATAGATTAGTGCGATTGTTAAATCTTCTAATTGGAGTCTTTAAGTCGCGAGATTGGGAGAACTTGTTCGATACTCAAAGTCTCCCAAGACAATAGCCAGTTTGTTTAACTCACTCCGTCCAAGTGCTTCAGCCTTGCAATTTAATGCCTAAGTTGTTCGAGCGATACTTTTCTTAAATTGCCTGCTGGATTAATGAGCAGGCCAGCTTCATTTGTCCTAATTACTTTTTTCGAAGTCTATCAAGTTACTTTCTGTCTTTTAATTCTTATGAGCGATCGCATTTACATTTTAGAAGTGGTACGTTTTAAAAATTATTAATTTTAAAAATTATTCATTTTAAACTCGAGTCACGATTAGATTGAAGTTCGATCACAGAGACAATACACATACAGCAGGTTTAGAAGAATTTGAGAAGAGAGGAGAGAGTCCTACCAGGAAGCATAGGAAGCCGTAGGCAGATGTAGGTGGATAGTAGGCAGATATCAGTAATCGTAAGCAAGCGTAGGCAGAGAATCGTCAGTCTTCGGAAGAACAAAGTGAACTCGCGCACGACCCAATTTCCGGTTGGCGTTTATCCCGCGCAGCAGAAACGGAACTCTGGACCCAAAAGCTGTTAGTAGCATCTCGACATGCGCCCGTGCACTTTGGCCCACTGCCAATGACCCTGTTATACCATTTCGTCGCTCGATAGTGGCGAACTCTCAGCTTTTCCGTTTTCCACCTCGACCCTTCTACCTTGTCGTCCTTTCAAAGGCATCCGGTTCGAGAAAAATCCAACTTCCTCTATGAAGGGTTCTCTCGGGAGCCTTCAACGAGGCTTCGTGGCTCGTGCACACCTTGCATACCACTCTTGGCAGGGGCGCAACCTAATTAGGTAAATGCTTTGGGTGGCTCTAATGTGGTTTTGGTTAACGTACAACTACCAGAGAGCCCAAGATATTTGCTGGAATTCTCGTTAGCTTGTTTATTGCAGTATTGCGGTTAGGATATGTTATAAACCAGAGCAATGTGGAACTCGCATCATCCACGTGATTCACAGCTTTAGATTACATCATACGTCCTTATCCTTCTCAACGTGTTCACTTGCCAAATCACGTGTAAGATTAACGCACTCATTCGTGTTCTTTTATTTGATCCACGGATATCGTATATGTATATGTTACATGTACGTATACATACACGTATATCCCGAGCATAATTTCATTTTTCGCCTCATGCATCGCGAATCCGAGTACGCGCCGTTAGCGTTAATTCGCGCACGGCTCGAAACCCCAGCGGATCTCTATTACACGCTTGATTTTGCACTCGGTCATTTTCCGTTGGTGCTCCGCACTGCACCGCTCCAATCCGAGTACGTCCACCGGAACACCTTTTTTTTTATGCACATTCGACTTAATTGCATTCTACTTTCGGCAGAGAATTCCCACGAATTCCTCCTCGCTTTTTTCAAATGCAATGCACGCGAAAATTCCGTCGAACAGTCGTGAGAGCACGAGATTCGGAGCGACTGTTCCGAAATAATTTGTAGCCTCGTGTCGCAATTACCGCAGTTGTTAAGGAGAAACATCGGGAATTACGAGATTACGCGAATGAGGCTAGGCTACAATTAATATACTTAATCAGAAGTAATTAAATGTGGCTCTGCGGACATCGCATACGTTCCTCTATCCTCTAACTCTGAGTTTGCCAAATAAACATGAGGAAAACCTGATGAACCCTGGACTCTCGACGCCAATTTTCTCCATCCGCTGTTTTCTCGTTGGATAATTACTCGAATTCCAGGGCAAAGCGGAAATTGCGGCTACCATTTTATTGTGTCCTCGCAAAGTGTCTATACATCCAGCGACTCGAAAAGAGCTGCACTTTGGAAAAGAAGCTTAGCAAATCCAAAAACCGACGCCTCCATTTAAAAATATACACCAATACACATATAGTATATGTGTATGCTGAAGTGTATCTGTGTACTGTTGGTGACTCGAACTGCAGGATTACCCAAAAATCGTTTCAGACTCGGGAAGCTGGTCCCATAAGAATGCATTGTCGAGCACGAAGGTTAAAATTACTCTCTAAATCGCTCGGAAAGCGGATTAACCCATCGCAAAAGGCAGACGACTCTTTGTGATGCACGCGTGACTCATCCTAATCCACCCTGCGAGACGTAGACATTATTCTCATTGTCGGATTGAACGGGACCGCTGCAATAGCGCGGATTCGGGGTCAACGTGTGGGCGTCTACACGACGCGACGCGACGTCATGTAAATGATCTCACATTTCACCTAACAGTAACATTTCAAATCCTCGAGTTTATCTTGCTCCCTGAATTCCATCAACTTCCAATCCAACAGTCGCCCTCGCGTTTGTAATCTTAAGTCAAAGTCACCCTCGCATCGCAATGGAGTTATTTAATAACAGCGTTTACACTAACAATAATAATGGTTATTTATCTATAACGATTAATGGAACTTTTAAAGCAACTTTTAGAAAAATATGAATTGTGATAGATAGTAGAGATAAATGTGTGTATGTCGAAGTCATGTGTCTTGTCAGTCGAGGAGTGATTAGTGGTCCCTGGACGTTACGGATTTCCTCGAGAAATATCGTGGGGTGCCAGGGAGAAAATAGGAAAAAATGGGAGAAAATGGGAGAAAAATCGTGGCGATGCATTGTGCACACGTTGAAAAGCAAGAGAACGAATCTGCGAGCGCGAATAGCGAATGCGCGTGGGGGTCTAAACGCGGAAAGGAAAAAGATTGCTATCCGTTCGATGCATTCCAAAGACGTACGGCGAAATGGGTGGAAAGAGAGATAGGGTTGTAAAAAGGGAAACGGAGCAGGTTCCACGCGCAAAGCTTGACCCATTTCCATCGACGAGAACTAACGCAAAGATTCTTAGCTACCATTCACCCCCCCACTTTTCCAATCTTCCTTACTTCAAGAGATCCAGTAACACAAGAGTAAGGATCATCCCTCAACACTCATGGAAAATAATTCAGGAAAAAATTCATGACATTAACTTTAAAGTTTTTAGAAACATTATTAATAAAGTGGCCGGATTTTCTTGACAGGTTTCATTATTATTCAAAACGAGGAAGATTGTTAACGAAAGTGGACATTTTTCATGTATTAAAAGTACATTTGAAAGGTGCAAATGAAAATTGCGGAGGATTCTACTTTGTTACTAACTGTCACTAACTGTAACCCTTGATCTTTCCCTGTAGAGTTCGCCAAAGGATTAACCCCCACCCTCGAAAAATCGTTGTCAACATGGTTGGGGAAACGAGTCGCCCGCGATCGTCGTTGCAATCATATCACGTCGACGAGTGTAATTTCAGCTTCGTTTGGAACCTCGATCGAGAAATCACTACGGCCGAGAATGAACTGACAGTCCAAAACCAATGTGGTTGCTTCTGCAAGCTCTCAACTTCAACCCACCAATTCCTTTGGCGAATTATCGATTAGCAAATTCTGCTCTCATAAATCCGTACCCCCACCCTCCTCTACTGCAATGGTCGAAGCTGGTTGACACTGACCTTGCCACGCGTCGAGCCATTCCAATTTTCAGACTCGTCCAAGCGCGTATAGTGCGTCAATAATTCCTATTACATCGAGATAACTAAATTGCAGATATTTAAAACACGATTCGAAAAGTCGACCTTGAACGAATGACGCGAACTAAGGGCTTGATTTAGGAGAAGTGAGGAATCGTGCAGAGTTAAGTAAATTCAGGGAATCTCGCGAGGGAAGATACAGATAGAAACCGAGATAAATGGATTCGATTGGAGATTCAACGGTCCGAATACGCAGGTATGCAAGAGTATCGCGTATATCGAGTAGATCGGTAAAGTGTCGCTGGAGGGGGACGAGTGGAGGGTCGTTTAAGTACGTAGAGGGTTCGAGGAGCGAGACGGACTCAAACGAGAGTCGCCGATCTTTGGCCGTGAACGCTCGTTCTCCAGCGACATACACAGTCAAGGACGATAGCTCGCAACAGCACCGTTCACGAAAGCTTTCAGCGTCGCGCGAAAGAGGAAAGACTCTACCCTCGCCAGCACGAAGCCTTTTCAACCACCAGATTACGAAACATCCATATTTTTGGCCCGTGACCCACTTGTCTCGCGCCGCCGCGGAGCGAGGGGTGCTGGAGGATCGAAAAGGAACGAAGGAGAAGCAAAGAAGCACGAGGAACCGAATGAAATTGAATAGCAGTGCCGATTGCATTTCTAAATTAAAATCCTCTTGCCCTCTTGAGAATGCAGATACTGGCCGACTTCAAAAGTAATAATATTCCTTGCCTCGAGAAAGAGAGTGGACCGCAACTTGACTTAAAATCTCTTTGCGGTCACTCTTTCGACTATGCATCGCACCCTTCATTAAAAAGTGACATAACTCAAGAACTTATACATATGTTTATTTTTCAAGAAAAACAAGAAACTTTTTCTTGAACAGAATTAAGGTGAATATTTCTTATTTATTATGTTGAATATTCGAATAGTATCGTATTGCTGAGAAAGGTAGAAAATTGTGAAGAAGAAATCGAGAATTTAAATTGGCAAAGTAGTAAATTGACAAGAGTAACTTTGTGACCAGTGTTTCGAATACTTCGACAAATGTGCCAATTAGCGGTGATCATTAATCAGGCTCGAATCACGGTATTTGTCACCTTTTCGTGGGTCGACCGAGCTTCGAAGCTTAATTGTGTGTCCAAGCGGTCAAATGACTATAGTGACCAGTCGAAATACTTGTGTCGCGCACTATTGTCCAGAGCCAAATCGTAATGAGCTTAATGGAACAGAGGGGTTAACACCAATTTCTGTGTTACATGATATCCAACCTGACAAAGGCAGCAAAACCCTCGCTAGCTGACAGAACTTTCCCAATGACTCGAACTCTATGGGAGTTACAGGAGCGTACGAGTCGTAAAGTCTCGGCTAGTCGGCTTGTAATTTTGGGGGAGTACTCAATGAAATCCGTCCACAATAAACTCACTGTTCCGCGCGACTATTACTCGTAAAACCCTCGACAAAAGCAACCCCTCGAGCGATGCGACCTACCGGTTAATCGCGACTAATCAAAATAACTCCACTGCACTCGATTAATCCCATCCGAGATTCCTCCTACATCTTCATTGTCAAACTGAAGCAGAAACTCCGAATTTCAATTATTAATTCGGTCGTTCAATTATACTATTTTATAATTTAATTATTATTTAATCACTTTAAACAGTACATATTTCACGAGGCCAAATTTAAGTTATAGCTATAACAAGGATTTAATTTTCCAAACAATTATTTAGGAAATTCAATGATTCATTCAATTATTATTTACAAGCTTAAAAAGTTACATATTTAATTGGCACGTAATTTAACTGGAATTATAACAAGCACTTCTTTTTCAAACAGTTTTTCAAACTATGCAGTTATTTTTGATCTACTTTTAGAAGATTGCATGTTTCATGAGTCCTGATCCAATTGTCACTATAACGAAGTTTTGTTCTTTGGAATAATTAGTTAACAAGTTCAAGCAAAGTGCATTTGAGCAGGACGAGCACATTGCAGCGAGATGGAGTGTATAACGGGTGAGAGAAGTACTACGTGTGTACATAGGGTAGGAAGTAAGTAAATAAATACATCGTAAGTGCTTACTTAAAAGCATTCGCGAAAGGCGCGTCACTCTTGGTATATACACGTATATTACACAGGTGCTTCGGTGTAGTCTTGTAACAACGAAAGGTCATCGAAAACGGTCGCATCGATTTTCGCTTAGAGCTCGTTTCTATCAATGAGAACTTATACCCCGATTAAACCGAACCATACCGCTCGTTTTTTCCCTTAATGTAAACGGAAAATGCTTCTTAAGCGATCGGCAACGATTTCGTGCTAAGTAGAATGGAAAGAGTTAAGTGGCAATTGCTTCGACCAAGCACTCGAGCAACTTCGCTTTCTAGATTTCAATTTTAACATCGTGTCCTTAAGGAACCTACCGAAAGCATCTTGGAACACTTCGATCAATCAGAAATCACCTAGATTAGCTTGTACAAACACTCCGCTAATTGAAATTCCACCGATCGTTTCAAATGCCTTCGAAAATGAAAATTTTTAAATTGAAATTTCGCGCAAAGGTTTGTGGAAAGAAAAAAGGTGAAGAAATGATTGGAGTGAAAATTGAATCGTGGAAAGGAGCAGTATCGTTTTCGAATCGGTATAGGAAAGTAAAAGAAGGGTGGGTGGTGAATAAAAAGAAAAAACAGGAAGAAAATAACTTGAGAATGGATTCCAGTGTCAAGTTCAATCGAACCGGAACCCTAGTGGCTGCCACTTGCCAGTGCGGTCAGCCAAGTTGTAAAAATTCGCTTCCAGCTCGGTGGCCTTAACCTTCGCCCACGAACTCGAGTCTAGCCTCTGATCGTTTCGCACTGTCGAGGAGAATAGCCGCGCGAGATCGCGCGTTACGCGTCGGATTTATCGTTATTACTCTCGAAACTGATCCTCTTTCGTCTACTCGCCATTTCCTCACCCTTCTCTATCTATTTCTATGTGCCATCTTTATCCTCTCCGATTATTGCTCCACTGTCAATTCGTTTCCTCATGGGTTTCCGGAATCCGAAAGTGGGTTTCGACCGATCGAAAATGCGGGACAAATGTAAAAAAACAGCTGGAAACAGCTTTCTTTCTTCCTTTCTTTCCTCGAGGAATAAAAAAAAGCAAAACGCAGCGATTTAATTACGGATCTAGATCCACTTGATCATGGAATGAAAATTGTAAATCTGTGAGATTAAAATAAACTGGGTCGATTGGGTTAAGTAATGCTAAGTGATCTGAGTGCTTCCTGAGGTCCCAAATGGAGGAACAGGTTCGAAATACGTTCGAACTATTAGGAGGCTTGCGGGTTTGCGTCGAGGCAACGTTTCGCAATTGGGATGCCCGGTGTACCGTAGCGATTAATCAGGTAATTGACTGCTTCAATCGATTTATTGGCAGTCGGGTATCCACTGTTATTTGATCCAGTGAATTATGTGATATAATTGTCCAGAATCGACAGTGGCTTGATTTACTTTCGGCACAGTCCTGTCTGCCAAAATGAGTTAACGAAACTACGCTCGCAATTAGAATCGCAATTGTAATTCGCGCCGGTTGTCGCAATGCGAACAACTGTCGAATTAACATGAAGAATAGTTGATTTAATTCGTTTACGATTAAGACTCGAATAGAATTCTATTTCCAGGAAATCCAGTACAGATTGATCTTGCAAATGGAAAAAGTCTTGTCTTTCCACTGTATATTTTCTCTCACAAAGACCATTTTCGAGGATTCTCATGTGCGTTCAACAGAACGCGAAACTCGAAACAGTCAAATTGCAAACAGTAGCACGGAAAGTTGAGTGTTGTTTAACTGAAGAGCAAAACGCCCAGAAATAATGGCCACTACTAGATAATGGATCGAAATATGTAATCAAATTTTTCACCGTGGGCCATTGGCGGAGAGAGTTGCTGGCCTGAAAAAATAATGTTGCGCCAACCGAAAGCGAAGCGACAATTTCTTTTCCATTCGAAATAACCGAATAAATGGTAAAGACTTTAGTGGAGAAAAATACAGTTTTAAAGGTGAAAAAAAAGTTACGAGATAATAAAGTTAGAAAGATAATTTAAAGATGATATAGATTTTGCGAGGACGAAAGTGTATCAGAGATATCCTGGAATTTGATGGAGACTGGAGAAAGAACCGAGGAATATCGGTTGTCATGAAGCAACCGATTAACAGGCAAAATCGATATTTTATTTTCCAATTTCTGTGGGAATGTCGATATCGAGGAGTCACGACGGGATAGATAGCCGATGATGAAAGGTGGTTTTAGTTTCCAACTGGAAAATTGGAAATCCATTATTGACCGCGTGCTCGCCGCGTGGCACAGCACAGTGGTGACCCATTTGTCGCGAGAGAGACAAAAATCCTCGTGTTCCTCGTGAAAAAGTAAAGTACGAAATCCACTTCTAACTGGTAGTTACGGTTTTCTATCAGTCGAATAGCCCTCCTAACCCCTCGATACTTCATTATTAGTCCCTTATTGACCGTCCAGAACTTTGAAGGGAAATTCTCGATCGAATTAGCAAAGTTCGTTGTTTCGCTCACTCCGAAAAGTATGAGAAATCGAATTGATCTTCACGAGACAACCGCCAAAGAAATCATTGAAAATACGATTCAATCGTTAAACTCAGAAAAATCAATTCTTTTACAAAACTGAAATTTGTAGCTTTTACAACACTCTTTACGTGTACCAAGCTCCTGATTCTAAAACTTCTAATTAAATTTGAAGAAGAAATTCGGCGAATAAAATAAATAGCATATGACGGACTACAAACGCTTTCAAATTTTAATAATAAGTGAGCACATTGCGGAAGAGATAATTATAAATAGAAATATAAACCTTAGAAAAAAAGGAAGATTGTAGATTTTAATCATTTAGAAACATTAAGGGCGTTTTGGATATTGAGCAATGTACTTAAGCCAAGAAATTGTATAACGAAATTATATCTGACAATTTGAAACAGGCTGAGTAATAGACAGTTATTAACAAGATGATGCGATATCTCTGTTCAATCCACAAAGTTATACGGTGCAAGCTAGCGACACCTCGCAAATCTTATCGCGAATTGCCTCAGCTTCACTCGTTATGGAGATGCAAACATTGGAAACTCTGTTTGCTCGAGCGAAGGGCGAACGAGATATCACTCTCGCAATCTGACCCCTTCCGTTTGTTCAAACACAAACTCCTTTGCAAAAGGTCCCTTTGCTTTTCTGCGTCCCAAAAAGTAAAGGGACCACTTTGACTCTAATCTTTTAAAGTGGACTGTCTCCATGTTTGTCGATATATCGTCGTCGTTGTTCACGAGTTTCGCGAGGATGCGCTTCGTACCTTTTCACTTTGAGAAGATTGCGGCTGGTGGCACGTGCGCCAAGCGAACTCTATAGTTCCTCTCGCGAATAATGAATTTTCGAGGGATATGATTTCCGTCGTTTGACGCCTATGCGCGACATTAATCTTCTTTGCGAGAGATCGAGTTTGAGGAGAACTCGAACTCAAGGGACTCTCGACCCGCGGTCCTCTTCCCCGAGGACGACAAGTTTTAAATGTCCATCAGAGCTTGACATTTACTCTGTTCTAAAATCTACATTTATTACTTATCCACTTCATTTCACCGAAAACCACCCTTTCCCTTTAACAAACAGGAAACAATACTTGAATTTTCAATTTGAATTTAAAAGAGATTAAACCTGTGAGCGATAAAAAAAATATGCTTATATTGGTGGTTGAAAAGTGACGAGTTGACGGAAAATTTTTCAATATTCTAATCAAATATTTTACGTTGTACAGCCTGATAGTCGGATAAAGCTTTCGGTGAATAAGATTTCGTCCACTGGCTCTTGTTCGAAAGCTTTCAAAGCGGGAATGGGGAGGAAAGAAAGCTCGCAATTATCGGAAATAGGGCTTTTCAATGGCGAGTATTCGATGAATGGACGAAATCAGTAATACCAGGGAGAACTTGCCCTCGAACAATGTTTTTCGCCCGAGGCCCTTTGACATAATCGAATCCTCAATCGCGACTGCATAATAAGCGGTCTCTAATCGCACTTCGATCGATAGCGTTTCGCTTCGCGTTACCAACGCAGATTTTTATGCTAATACCACGCGATGCCAGTCAATCTCGTGGATAGGTTCTTCGAATGCAAAGCTCAGGTTCGATCCGACCGATTCGCTTCGTCTGACTCCTTTTCTCCCTGATCCTTATTCTTCGAAAAACTCTGAAGTAAGAGTCGCGAAATCCAAGTCTGGACGATTCAGTTTGACTTATGACTTTCACCGAATATCACAATCCTTTTAATTCTAAAGTGTTCAGCCCAAAAATTGAAAGAATTAAAACGAATATATTTCAATATTTTCTTAATTTCTTATTAATTTGATTTTAAGAAGAAAAATGAGAATTTGATCTGAGAAATATCATGGCGAATAATAAAATCAGAAACGACGTTAAACAGAAAGTTCCGGTTCTTTGCCATCGTTCTTTCCTTCAAGGTTCCACACTTTCACGCCTGTAGACAGCTCACGTCATAAATCACCACCTGTTTCTCACCTGCAGCCGGTTCGTGTCGCGCTTTTACCTCTCTCCCCCCCCCCCCCCCCTTCCAAGTAAATTCACCCCTATTCTCCTGAAGCGTATCTTTCTCCGATAACTCATCCCCGGTGCAATTCATCTAGCAGACTAGCCTCATAAATCTTGACGCTCGTTAAAAAGTACAAATCTCCAATCGAAAGAGCTTCGATAGAAAGAGACGAAGAGGAGGAAAATAAAGACAGTGGCATTAATAACCATAAATCCAAGGTATGCAAAGCCCATAAAAATCGAGCGAAACGATCGGGGCCTAGAGTTACCCGTAAAGCCTGTTCGCCATCGGCAGCCAATGGACGAGAGTCCCCATGGGAGTCTGCCAGCGCATATTCCAGCTTTATCTGCAGCGCGGCGCTTCCCTTATTTACGAGCGCGTGCGATAGCGTCGTGGCGTCTGGAGGTCGAGTTCCCCGCGAAACGCCAGAAACCGAGGCGCGAGAGAGATCAAGATAGAGGATAGAAAGAGTGAGACAACAAAGGTGAAAGGGGGGGGGAGGAGTCTCGCGGATCGAACTCTTGGTAACGATACTCGGGTTGCAGGGTGAAGCAGCTCACCGACCGCGGGTTGCATGCTTGTAAAAATGGTAGTTAAGATAAGCATCTGAAAGACGAGGGTGAAAGTGGTAGCAAGGTCCAAGGTGCATGCACACCACGCCAATCCGCGACGATCCACGTGCGTCAACCCTCTCTCTCTCTCTCTCTCTCTCTCTCTCTCTTTCTCTATCCCCTCCTTCAACGTGGCTCTCACTCGACTGCGCTCTTCCGAGCGTCTATCTGTTCGCTGATCCGTGAACGAGGCAGAGACGTGCGCGTGCATACGTGCATATACGTGTGCCACTCGAGTTGAAGCAGTGTGAGTCTAATGAGCTCGAATACGCCCCCGACCGAGACCTCGACTCGTTTCTCTACCCCTCGAACTCCCTCGAACTCCCTCAAACTACCTCGAGCCCCCTCGAACCCCCTCTGGCTCCAGCCGCAGCCACTGCCAATGCTGATGCAGCCTTACTCAAGCGGCCAACTCGCGAACCTGGGGCTCGATTTAAGCTCAGGGACTCGCTGCGCGTGTCCTTCCACTCGCGAGCAATTTCGAATGAATCCTCCGGACGAGCAAACGAGCGGACATTGATGCTCCCTCGTTTTCAGATTCACCGGCTTCCTTCCACGACGACTGCCTTTCACTCCGCTCTAATCGACTTATCCATCGCAAGTGGCGAACACGCGAAAGAAGCTCGACCTTGTGCATGTTTCGACACGTGGCTGTGAGTACCGTGGATAGAAGAGGTCGAGGGTGCACTGGACTGAGACTAGAGATAGAGGATCTATCTCCCCAAGATTTTAAAGCTGGCCCTTGATACACTGGGAGATACTGTCGGATGTTGCATTAAACATCGATCTCTCATGTATCGTGTATTAGGAAAAAAATCGGGGAATTTCGATGAACTTTCCAATCTTGCATTTCCAATCGGGCCACTGGCAATCTCGTTAAGCTAAAACCAATAGTCGAGTGGATAACACTGCAGCTCTTTGATTCTTTACCCCGCTCGCGAACCAAAGTCACGCGAGTACCTCGGAATTCAGCAATTGAATTGTCCTGAGGTACGTTCGAGATTGAGCAAGTGTTCAGGAGTGTCAGCCCCGTAAAATTCAACGACGAGTTACACGATCGAACGGACTTGTCCTCGGCATGTGTGCGCGTGAGCCAACGCGTGACATCCCGATCCGATTAGCGTGTCGATCGACTGACGAATTGCGACTGGCATCGAACGACTGATGCGTTTCACACTTCTGTAGCAAAAAGCTCCCGGATTTTTTTCATCAGTCACACGATTTTCCATTTTCCATGTCGAGCCAAGCGAAACACTCAATTGAGTTGAATCCATTAGAAGAATCGCTCGCGAGAGGACGCTTCGAAGAAACGAGCACAAACAGTGGCAATGGGGGCTCGAGGGTGAACCAAAATGGTAGTCGAAGCGAGAACAGGGTAACAGCTTTACTCTGTAATCCTGTAGACACCGGTGCAACTCTAGCTTCAACTTCTGTTTACTCACGATCAATAGTACTGATTTAGACCGAGTCCAGGCTGGACAAATATTGGAAGGATCGGATCAACCTCTACGACTGATGCAAGTTCAAAATCACGCTCGCGGCGCTTCTAACCTTCGCCGAGAATAATCGCTGCTCCTCGCGGTTCTATTCTTTAACAAAGCAGACGTAACAAGCGAGCCACTCGAAATTCAAAACCCTCACTTTTCAACCCGCTACAGGCCAAGGTCCGTGAGCGTTCCGCGAGTTATTATCCTTCACGCTGCAGCTGAGCGGTAGAATTCCGAATTAACGCTGGGTTGCACAAACACCGAGCCACTTCGGTAAGAAAAATCCCTCGCGATATCGTGAGAGGAAAGAAGATTCTCGGTGGAGAATTCGTCGGTTAAAAAATTGCTCGTGGATCGTCTGTCCGGTGTTTTCATTGGCTTGACGGTCTTTAGAAAAAGGTAAAGAGAGGAGGAAGAGAGTCTCTCGTGGCAAGTTGGGCTCGACAAGGCAGACTTAGACTGGCAGAGGCAGGCTTCCGGCCGAATCCACCACGCCTCACCGGAGGCTAAAGGGTGCGGGGGGTGTTCCCTGCATTTACAGCACCACGGCCAAATATCGATCGTCCCACTTGTCAATTCGAGTATGAAGCGATATACATATTTGAAAACACACCACTGCAAATATCAAGCGTGCCCCGTGGCAGTCGATTCGGACTGTTCGAAGCAAGCAACGCTCACGCGATTATGTCGCTCTGCGTCGAGTCTTAATTTTCGTCGACCCCTTTCCACCTATCCGCGTGCTTTCCTCCTCCGAGAAAAACTCGTTGCATTTCACCATCGTTCGAGTTTCTGAAAAAATTTACCAACGCGAGCCAATCGATCGCCAATGACTTATCGATTTGCTCCATCCGACTTCAGGATGCATTTAATACACAGTTAACCCGGAATAAAAAATTAGCGCAATTCCAATGGTAACGATCCGCTTCCTATAAGTAATTAAAGTAATCGATGAGGCGCGAAGCCAAACTCAGAATTCCGGCGAGATTCTCCGCATACTCGGTTCACTGAAGAAACTCCGAGCACGCGAAGAGAACCCGCGAACTTCCGGGTTTTGAAATTCCGCTTAATCAATGACAAGCGTCGCGTGGCTATCCAATTTATCGTGAAAATGTATGAATAATCCACCTCGGCCCGATCCCCGATTCGCTCTCCGACTCCGCCCTTTGCGGTAGCTCCAACAACGATTAATCAACGTCTGCCACCAGGAGCTTACTAATTGTCGCAGCATCCTGAATCTGTATCCAACCTGGCGCACCGTGCTGCGCCAGTAAGACTCGAGTGCTCTGATTATTGCATCGACCTGAAAACTTATTTAATATTACCTCAACATTTCCCGCGCCAATAATCAAATTAGACCTATAAACTATTCACCTAAAAACTATGATAAATTAAATTATACTTTTAAACTGATATTTTTCTTCTTTTTAATTTATAGCCGAGTTATAGCAGAGAAATCATCTCTGTTGTCAAGTGGGTAAATAAATAATACTTGACCTGACAGCCCTCGTGATTCGCGAGCTTAATGGCTGAAGCGTGAAGGAAAAGCGAGTCGTTAGCAGCATCGCTTATGTATATTTCCGCGAGCCATATCACTGTGAAGCCAGCACAGCACGGCTCCAGACGACAAAGAAGAGGGAGAGTGCGATAGGAGGAATAATGGAAGACGGCGTCGTTCCGAAAGATCCGCCGAACGAGGGATAATGTTGGCTACGAAGCACCAAAAACTTTCACGCGAATATCTATCTGCCAGAAACCGAGTGTCTTCGCGAATCTCGCGTTACATTTGCAAGCCACCCCCGTTTTAGAATTTAAAGCTGTCGCTCATTCTTTAAAGAAAGTCCCCTGGTAGCTGGAATAATGCGAAGCTTACGTTCGAGTTATTTGACGCGAAATCCAACCAACGATTGACGCATACCTTCCATCATCATAATATCACCATTCGAGGTTTACCAGAACTGTTCCGAACAGTTGCCGCAACTTTCGCCAGATTCGCAATTTTTGACAGGTCCTTCGAACCCTCGTTCCCCTTATCCAAAGTGAAAAAAATCAAGTTCCACTCGCAGAAGAGCTTTAATCTCTCTTCAGTTGCCATTCGGAACGATGATTCCACTTAAGAAAAGAGAGTAGTTAATAAATAAACAAATCGCTGATGGTATTGTCAAAAAAAAAATATGAAAAAAACTGGAAGTTGTTAAAGAGTGCTTTTAGAGATGGTAGGAAGATTCTAAAAATAGAAGGGAAGCAGATGTTGGGAGATCAGCCTTAAGAATCCATATCTGGTTCGGCAGTGTCACCGTGACCTCGAAGGGGCAGCCACCCTCGATTTCGGGCTGCTGCTGCGACTGAGTAGAAAGCTGGCACTGGCGATGATGCGAGATCGTACGAGGTCAAGGGCAACAGCCGAGACACAGGAAATCTTATGACTGATCCATACGATCCATTATGGCTCCTTCTCTACCCATCCCGCCTCCGCTATCTCATCCTCCTTCGCCTCTTTAATTCCTCCTCCTTGCCAGAATAAAGCGGCAGCGATCATCCAAATGCTCCGGAGGTCAAGGTTAGTCGCCTTACCGAGATCGACCTCTCCCTCTAACCGTGAAATCAACCGAAACGCGCTCGGCTCCAATTGATTTTTCGATTCTCTCCCAAGGCTGCAAATGCGGATATATACCTTTTATAATTGTTCTGCTAATTGCTACTACAATTATTCCAATTGTTCCAATTATAATCTACCGCCCTAAACTACGTTATTAAACTTCTTTCGTTTGTTTTACTTTTACCTATATAAACCATTTTATTTGAAATTTCATTGTAAATTATTCTTTTTGCAAATCTTTTACATAAAATTCATCCGCATTGCGCGTTTCTTACAGTTCACGACTTTCGAGTATTTCACGAGTCATGCATGGGATTCCGCGTTTGGGGATTCTGCCTGGTTTTAAGATTCTCGTGGCGACGTAACTCGCAAAACTAAGGTAAATTGCGCGTGCTTCCGGCATGTAAATATAATATTCAAGAGGAACGGGAAAACGGTTACATTTTTGCGAACACCCGAAAACAAAGGAAAGGGAAAAGGTATAGGGTGAATGTTGAGTTCGTGAATCAGGCGCTTCGGAGTCTTCAAAAGGATACGTAGCTCGCTTTGCGCGCTCCTTTTTTGGAAAGCTAAGCAAACGTTTCGCGCGTATATTATTGTCGGGGATCGCACGAATCAAAGCAGAACTTCCAAAACGACTCGACGAGCTATTCGCATATTTTCTTTATGGTTTCTAGCCGAGCGATGCTTCTCTTTCGCTGATGCTTTTTTCGTGTAACGCGAAATCGTCGTGGTATATATTCTTAAATAAATCTTTTTCGTACGAAATAAAAAACATCACCTCTTCCATTCGGACTCTTGGAAATTTTCCAAGTCAATAACCAACTTTGCAACAAAGTTATGCTTCACGCCGTAACCCGGCAACAAATGTCAGTTAGCGATAAATGTGTTAACTCTTCTTTTTCTATAATTGTCCTCCGACGACTTTTCCTTACTATTTTCACCAACGCGACCATTGCAACGTGAGCGAACGTGTTCGCGACTTCGCGAAAATTGAATTTTCATTCCGCGTGCCAGATAAAAAGTTGTCGGTTAATGAAAACAGCCAATGAAATGGCCAAGTCGTAGTCCGAGTCCTATGCAAATGTCTTGATTACGCTTCCGGATGTTTCGTCCGCTTACCCCGCACCTTCTTTCGCCTTTGTTGACCTTTCGCTCCAGCTTTTTTCTTCCAAGCGAGACTAAAGCCAGGTTTAACGGGATTCCAGACTTTAACCAATCAAAATAGTACTTTCATTCCAGAATTTTTCTTCCAACACAAGGACTGATTAGAAATCGATTAGGGGAGGAAAGAATGCAAACTAACGATTCAACGTTCTGAGATTATTCGCAAGTATATATTATATTCGCGTTTCGTGCATGAATATAAAAGTATCAAAGTATCGTGGAGACTTCCTTTTCAGCGCGCTTGCTTGCTCAATTTGGCAGTTTCACTGCCAATCGCGTGGGTGGTCGATTACCATCCAAAGTTCAAGGACATTGAAATAAACCGCAGTTTCGAATGGCCGTTTTTTTTATCTCAGTGACCACCCTTGCTACCGCCAATCCTCCGATCCTAGCGATTTCATCGATTTCACTAATAAACCCCAGTTCGCGATCCACTGGTTACATACGATGACGTCACTCTAATATCGTAACTTTCACGTACGTAACTTTTCAAATAACTTCTGTACTTAAATATATCCAGTGCAAAAACGTATCTGTGTCAAGCGAAAGGAGGAATTTATCTTTAAACATAATTACACAGTATCCAATTAACGAAATTCAAATAGCTGCCTTTCTTTTCCAATGCGTCATATGTTATTCGCAGGAGGGTAATTAGAATAGAAAAAAAAGAGGATGCTGGGAAGAGAAATTTGACGTCAAAGATAACGAATGAATTACGCACTGATTGTTTTCGTTGGTCTAAGCTTGATGAGACTGCAGCGACCATTTCATGATTGCCGAAAACGATCGCGGTCGACGATGACGACGATCATGACAATCAGGCTGATGACGAAAATAATTGAAAACCGCGGTTTTATTACTGGGTCGCAGTACCGCAAGACCACAAAATCCCATTTAATTGGCTCGCCCCTTCGCCCCTTTTTAATCGACAATTCTGCTTCAACCAGCGAATGTTGTCAGTCGAAATCTGATCGCTAACCCTATTTTCATAATCCTCCGCGAATAAGGGATCTCCCTGGCAAATCGATCCAACGGTTTACAACCCAATTTCTAAATGCGCGAATATAACGAAAATACAGTGAAATATTCTAGAACGATCAAAACAGATCTATTTATCGATTCTGCGCTTCTCCCTGATTTACATCGCATCGAATTACGTGCAGGTATCAATTATTACAATAATTATCTAAATCCAATAACTGCAGCGCCGACAATAATGATAATAGTCGCTATTATATTGTCAGTTGAAAATTAATTCTTGCAATTAAATTTAATTATTTTAATGGAAAAGGAAAGAAAGTGGATGAAATAGCAAATCACAGTTTATTTTAATAACTTAACCATGTAATAATTCGACAATCGAAATAATAATCAGGGAAAATGAAGAAAATATGAGAAACAAAATTGTTTTAACGTAACTTTGCTTTCTTCGGGTGATTTCTCTACTCTTGCATCGATTTGCATTCGTTTGGAGGAATTTCAGTTCGGATTCCTCGAGTGCAACGGTGCGTGGCGCAACCGACAGTGAGGAAACACGAGTGATCGCGTTGACACAGTTTACAAACATGCCGCCCAGTATAGAAGATTCTTTCACTAGCTTCGAACAAAAACAGATTTATACGTACATACAAAAGCCGAGTCATCGGTGACTCGAATCGAATTGAGTCACGAGCGAAACACGCGTACTCGCCAAACGTTTCGAGTCGTTTTCCCCCGAAAACAAAAGCGATAGCTACGAAAGCTATTCAGATTGCCATATACGCGTGCGCATCGTTGAATTGTCTACTTTTTGCGCTAACCGCTCTCGTTCTCTGACTGACAATGTAATCCGGTTGACAGTGTAAAATAGCGTGATACAAAAATCACGTGGAATCGGTAAACCTCTGCGAAATCGAAGACGACAATTGTCAGTTAGAAGGTTTCGCATTTTATAGAGCGATAAGAGATCGTTTCGCAATAATCATATCCTACGTTATCGCATGAAATCCTTGGGAAAACTTTGCGAATCATGACCCAAAGATAGGCATTCGCTTATCTCGAGGAAAAATTTCGCGAGACAAGTTTAATGGGGATCGTTAACCGATAGTGGATAATTACCCTCGAACAGTCAGTTATACCTGATAAAATCAGTGATCTCGCGAGGAGACTCGAGGAAAATCAGCATCGTGAATTATCCGCATTAATATTCCGTGATCTCGCGAACTTGTAGCGAATAAGAAAAAAGCGAGGGTATATTTCGGCAAAGAATTTACCGGGGAAATTTCTTTCTTGTTGTTCAACTTTCCGATCAAACGGCGGACTAACGCAAAGCGCGCTTTAATATCCTGAACTTTTCATCCGTGCTTTTATAAAGCTGTCAGAAAATCCTTGTATCCGCCCCTAATATTTATACGATATAAGCAACCAGTTTCAAGGGCCAGTGGTATACGAAACCGGTCGAATCACGATTATTCCACAAATTTACATAAATACGTTTCACAGAAAAATTCCTATTGAAAATGAAAGGAAGTTTTCGAAAGCTAATAAGATCCTGAAAACTGCTACCTAACATCAACATGTTTTTTTAAATATAAATACATATGATATTGAAAAAGAGAAGATTTTATACGATAAAATATATGTTTGTACAAACAGGTAATAAAGATTGTTTGTCGAGTGATAATATCCTTAGAACGAGAAGTATATCCTAAAAGAGTGAAAAATATGGAACTCACCAGTTTCAGCGGCAGCCTGCAGCAGCATCTGCTGATGATGATGCTGCCTGGTCGAGGATCGGTGATGATGTACGCTGTTCAGCACGATATTACTGGACGTTCTGCTGAGAGCTTTTCTTTGCCGGACGGCTTCCTTGTAGATCTTGAAGTACATCACGATCATAACGAGGCCCGGAATCCAGAAAGAGACACAGGAGCTGATCACCGCGTACGGCCGGTTCACCACGAAAGCGCAAGCCTGCAACAAAAAACAAAGCTTTCGGTACTTATCCCGCGGTATAAACACGTAACCTTGCCAAAGGCATCTACTCTATTATTCTCCTTCTCGTGGACTAGTTGTACCTACTAGCTGTATTTACATTGCTTACTCACCATTCTGTTTTTCGAGCACGATTACACTCTGCATGTTAATAATAATCTACATATATTCACCTAGCCATATGGATTCCAAACGCGAAAATTGTGCGGTTCGAGCTCGAAGCGATACGATACTTTAAAGCCAAATTTTGCTTTCCTTGCACCATTCGTACGAAAGCCGCGAGACACGGCGTGATGCAGCGTAACGAGATGAAACCCCACCTGGGACTTACGTAAACCTCATTGCGTAGGGTTCTGCTGCATAATTAGTAACTTGATTTAATGTCTCAGTTTATTCAAGCTACTTGCCGTGCTTCTGTTTCCTCGCAAGAATCTCCCCGCGAAATTTTGCCTACTGCGAAAGATCTGTCGCTGTTGATCTTTTACCAAAGTCCAAGCAAACGAGACATTTTATTCGTCTAGGATGATTCTCATTTCGATAAATTACTTATTGCACTTTCCCGGAGTAAATTAACTCTAATCACGAGCAACGAAAAAAATATAAGAAAAAAAGTGTACGAGAATAGAATAGCTCCGCGTAAGTGGAGCATCGACTCACTTTTGTCAGTACTCATTTTCATCATTTTCATTCGAGACGCATCCACTCAAATTGGATTCGACCATAAAGCTTCACCGCTACATACATGTACGTGAACCGGACGCTTCCTTAATGAAATTAAAAAAAAAAATCTAATCGTCTACGAATCAGAGTTATTCCAATGAATTTGAAAGAATTTCACACGCGATAAGAGAAGTGTAATTCGTAAAATCGTACCTCAGGATTCTTCACCATAAAGTCGATTTGCTCCTTCGTGGTGTACCAGCCCATAAAGATAGGTATAAAGCTGATCAAAGCAGGGAGGATCCAAGCGCTGCCGAGCATGCAGCACACAGTGCCCTGTCTCATAATCACCGTATATTCGAGAGGACTAACGATCGCGTAATACCGATCGACACTGATGCAACAGAGATGTAGAATCGAGGCAGTCGAGAAATACACATCCAATGAGTTCCACACGTCGCACATAAACCGTCCAAAGAGCCACTTGCCACCGGACAATTCGACCGAAGCGTTGAACGTCATCGCGCACACGGCAACCAAAAGGTCAGCAGCGGCAAGACTCACCACGTAACAGTTTGTCACGACCCGCAGTCTCCGATGCCTGCGGACACTAGCGATCACAAGAGTGTTTCCAAGCACGGCAGTCGTAATAATACTGCCCATGATAATGCCCTTGATAACAACGACAAACACATTTATATTCTCTGGCAGATTTTCGACCGTAGGATTTTCCAAGGGCACCGAAGGTACCGAAGGTACAGACGTAACGTTACCACTTCCGGTTGAGACACTCGTACTCGAGCTTGCGTTACAATTGCTCGAGCTGAGAGCCGTTGGCGTAGGGTCGATTCCGCTAGGCAAGCTCGTCGTCACAGCGGCCATTACGTTCAGCATGGTGAACGAGAACTGGCTGGATCGGTGGCTGATGAGATCTGTAGTCTTAGCTATTCGATTTCTTTGTTTGGCGAGCGAAAAGCTCGCGACACACCGGTACTGCTGACATCCTTGATCCTGATGAGCTCAGGACGATGCTCCGGATTCCTCTCGTCACGGTGGTTTTTGTTAATTGGATTCGGTAGAGAACTCCAGCTCACCCCATCGGGCTGCTAATCTTATTCGGACGCGATCATCTTGTTTGCATTCGATCTTTCTCAAGCTTCCGAAGAATAATTATTCGGGATACTCGTTCGTCGAGGACGAGTGTAGGTGTTCCTTGGTCCTCGGTCGGGACACCCTTTGGGGTTTCGAGAACACTCGTCGGAGATAACCCCGATAGTTTACTGATATCATCGGCATCCGTGCTTCTGCTGGCTCCACCAGCGAGACTCGTCCTACGTCCATTCCTCTCGGCTCGATCGAAATGCACGCGAAATCCTTGCCCGCGCAAACGTTCGAGCCTCCTCCTCCTCCTCCTCCTTTCGTAGGTTTGAGTATCGTTCGAAGAATCACACCGGTTGCACCGGTCGAAAAAATTCATGAATCTTCTTGGAGTGTTTTCGCGATGGACGGCGAATCGTCCAATTGGTGCTGATTAAGCACACAGTATAAAATCTGTTGTTTGAACGTGTTTAGAGCGGTCCTTGAGAGGACCTCGCTCGTCTGGCAGTCATTCTAATGTGGTATATTCCTGAAATCAAGAGGGACACTCGTTGAGATCGATCCACCGAAACTAAGGCGACCACGCGACTTTTTCGCACAGCGGCACGACTCGTTCGCTAGAAATATTTATTAGGGAAACAATGCGCAATCCCAGCAAACATCATCCTAGTGGAGAGACTCGATTCCCATCGATCGATTGGTGGCACCGTTTCCGACGAGCCCACACTCTAGAACCGGCGCATCGGCTTGCCTTAGTCTGCAAAATGGAAACAAGTTAATCCGCGCGTCAGTTATCCGTCGAATTGAACGAGGGCTAACGTAGTCTCGGAACAGCAAACCCTTTATGAAGATCTATCCCAACGAGCGAGCGAGCCCGAACTAATCGCCTGATCGTTTCGAATCTCGACTCTCTATTAGATTCACCCTCTGCGATATAATCTGTCGGTTCGCGAGCTTAACTGGAATAGCGATGGAAATATCTTCTCGTGAAAACTGACGGTTAGTCACCGGTGAACGATAAAAATGTTGAGCTTTTTACCTCTGGATTTTTCTATGACTCGTTCGAGGTCCAGTTTCGGAAACCGGTTTAAAAGAAGGTTGCGCAACGAGAGAGCGATTCGTTGGAGAAATTAGGGCCAGACCCAAGAATTACGCGCGAAAAGGGTGAGAAAAGTGGACAGGTAGCTACATGACAGCGGACAATGAAAGAGCACAGAGAAATTCTAGGCTGACTGGATGACTGACTGTGGTCAGAGACGACCTTTAATTACGACATCGTTGCTCCAGCGGAATGCTAAGCGGAAGCGTAGGAATGCCAAAAGGGGTTAACGACATTTCCAAAGCGAAAGCAACATCCCTAAGCAAATTCCATACTTGAAGGAACCAAATTGCAACCCCTTTTTCTTAGACTGCACTTGACAGGACTCTGACACAGAAAAACAAGCTTAGTTTCCTACATTTATTACCTATCTTCCCCAAATCTCTGTTAATCAAAATTGTTTGAATTTCGAAATCGTTTTAGTCTCAATTTTCTAGGAATAAATTATCCGGAAAATTTGATATTGTTAGTACGAGTATTACTGTTTCGTTGGACCAGTTTTACTTCTGTTTTGTATTCTTTTTGAGCTTCCGGAAGCCGACAGGCCGAACCGACAGCCGAAACATACGTCCCAGTGCACCCTCCAGTAGGCGAATGCAAAACTGCACAAGCGAATGCACAGCTAGTCAGTGAAACATTTCTCCCGAATTCCGCAATTCTGCATTCAATATTCTACACTCTATACGAGATATTTTACACTCGACAAAAGTATGCACATGCTGCTTAGTCTTCAGTCTAAGTGTCAATAATTTGAATTTTCCTATCTCGCAAAGTGTAGAATCCTCTTATTATATTTATTAAAATTCTTTTTTAAAAGATTCGCGAATAAAATGCATATTTCAGTCGTCGCACTTCCGGAATGATATTCCAAAAGTTTGACAAAAAATCAGAGATCCGTGAATTAGCACGATCGCAAATCTGGTCTCTTTAATGGACCGAATAATTATTGCCGGCCAATTGAATCTTAACCAATCATTGTCTGTCGATCGGGATTTCATTCGAGTCCATGCCAATTAATCCGTCGTCAAGAGTGAAGTCAATATATATCTATCAGGGAGAAACGGAATATCTGCAGGAAAAAGCGAAAGAATCGAAGCGTTCAATGTGCACCGAAGCTTATGACTATTATTTCCCCCGTATCCTCGATACTACCGCGACAAATCAATCGAGAATTTTCCAATAGTATTACATGTACCTTAAATCCCTATTTCGTCCTTCCCCTTAAAAACTCTTGGAAATCCAATTTGGCATAATGATTTCCGGCTGAAGAATCACGCAGTTTGCAAACCGTATAAAAAGACTGTGCGAGGGAGACTGCATGGAATCTGTGTCAATCGATAGACATTATTCGACGCATAAAAAACGCGAGCGAACGATACCTCCAGCACCGTTTATGTCCCACACCTTACACCTTATGTTCTAAACTTCAACCCCTATAACCGAGCTCCACTTTTCAGTCTCTTCTTTCTTCGTCGGTTCGATTCAATAGCCAGAAAGACAAAAAAGAAGAAAAAGAAGAAAATTTCTTCACTTTGCTCGAAACATCCCATTTGTTCGAAAGTTCCGTAATTCCGTTTTCCCACGTATCGATACCTTAAGCGCAAGTAATCGCTTCCAACTATAAAAACAGTATTCAATTGCCGTGTCACGCTCGATAATGGATGCGGCGGAAGGCACTTTGAAGAAGAATGCAATTCGACCGAATCTCGATTTAAGGCTGCGTTCTGTTGTAAGTGAAATTCATTCCCAAACCTCGTTCTCTCCGTGGCTGCAGGGATTATTTTCGAGCAGTGGATTAAAATTTGCAGAAACGGATTAAACGGTAAACCGGAAGCAGTAGATATAGGGATATCGCATTGTCGCCAAGCATGCCGGTTCGAGCGGGGGTTGCTCGGTGTATTGTTGTATACAGAAGAGAGGGAGTTGCGGTTTCGAAACAAATGTGAAAAGCTACTTGCAGTTAAGCGGCTGCAATCCTCCTCTTTTGCACTATTATTATTATTATAATACTCTCAAGAGTCTGGCTCGAATTTCTCTGCAGAGCGAATGGAACTTCCGGCAGAGGCCCTTGGCGATAAAAATAAGGGAAGAGAAAGAATCCGTCAGACGAGAATTCCTCGTTCTTCAGAATTTCGGATGAATATTATTCAGGCTACACATAACGAGATATGTAGATACTCTGTGCGTAAGTAAGTAGAAGTCATCGGACTCTTAATCGTCCGCGATATTTCCAATGCGCGGTAAAAAAATCAGTCGAACCTTTATAACATTCGCTCTCATCGAGAGTGCGATAATTCCAATATCGTCGAAGAAGCGAAAAGCAGAGTAGAGAGCGAAGTAGATACCCTCAAACGATGGGGCTTTACTATCCGGTATCCTGGGACGAATTCCACGGATTTATGTGGAATAAATATTTAAAAGTGACTAAAACTTCTCGAGTGAAAAACGAGAATTGTAAAAAGTGGAGGAAACCCGGGAGAAATGCTGGGCCGAGAAGAATCGAGTGGGAGAGGGCACAGAACCGAAGGTCGGCTAAGCATGAAGGGAAAAAAATAAGGGAAATTAGGAAGAGCGGAAATGCAGACTTTAGCGAAAGGAAATGACCCAGTTGCAAGTGCGCGCGCGAGTGTTTAACTGGAAAATAAGATGACAATGGAATTACGTGCTAGAATCTTTGGCTCAACGCCAATTCGCTCCTCACTGTATTCTCTGTACACAATTGTGTAATTATGTAAATCTAATGAAATTTGTTCCGCGTCACGTTTTTTTTTTCAATCGATGCTACCTAGGAATCATTGTGCGGTTCATTGCATCAGAGAGAGAAATTCTAGTAACGAAACTCCAGTGGACTTTAATACTACCACCGCTGGCATGACAATTGCAACGAGTAATTTAGAAGCGTATCTCGCGTGCTGGAATTTCCATGAATTTCATTTAATTATTGCGTAATTATAACAACAAAATTAACGGCAAAGTGCCAGTGATATGAGATATTTTCTCTGACGCGAATAAAATTCACACTAGGGAAATTGTTTTCTTTTCGTTGTTATTGGTTAATAATTATGTGGTCGACTAATAGCATAACGCGTGGCAATGCGGTGAACACTCGTCAAAAGTGTCAAGAACCAGAAGGTAAAAGTTGAGAAGCAGGAACCAAAAGTCAGAAGCCAGCAACCGGCATTGTGCGGGTGAAAACTTTTGTCTACAAGAATTTCAGCGCGCTAAACTTCACGATTCAAGAGTAATTACCGTTAAGAGTTAGCGCACTGTTCTACTAGCAAAGAGCCGGCTACTTTGACGACTTCACCCCGCGAAATCGTTCTAAAGTACAGCTAATAGAAACTAAAGAAACAATTTACTAGTTAGCCTCGATCTCGCTACCTTCTTTATTACACAACTTCCTTTCAACGCGATTACGCCTAGTAATGTACTAAAATACACTAAATTTTGTAACTTCGTCAAACAAGATTTAAATAATATAAATAAGAAAGAGGAACGAAAAATAAAATATCACGGTATAGCTCCAACTTTGATGTTAACTCAAATTTGAATCCTGATCTCACTCGGTTCTCCTGCGTTTCACTAAACTCCTACCGACCAAAGGACACCATAAGTCTCCGCAGTGCATCGTTTCCACCTTCGCCTCCTGCTTCGTTCTATCTTCTTAAGTAATCCTCAAGATTTCCCCACGATTTCCTCACGATTTCCAGTAGCAATTTTCACGGGGTCAACGAGCATAACCACAATTTCCCGTAAAAGCGCGCCACGCGTCGCGCGTCGTCAACTCATCTCTCCGACAACTTTCAACCGTAATTTCTCCTCCAGCCGACCAACCAGCCACTGTACTTCACGGGCTAGAAATTAAAACTGACCGTGAAACTACCGGCAACGAAAATGAAAACGAGAAACTCGTGCCAAAAACCGGCGAGAATAATCATAATGGTAAATTATGGGACACCTCTGATCGTAAATCGATTCGCTGGATTGTCGCGTAGTCGCCAACAGGACTATCGCTGATTATTATTATTCGAACACAACTGTCTTACCGAAACCTTTGCTTCAGGAATATATTCGCGAACGGGACAGCACACTCTTATTCATCGTTTCCGCGCACACGGGACGTCGCGTGTTCGCGTAAGTAAATCTGCGTGTATCGTGTTCAAGCGAAACACAAGGCTGACTACACAAGGGCAAGCCCAACTTTTATTTCTCTATTTTTTTTTTCTCTTGGCTGCTCTCTGTGTTTTCTCTCTCGCGCGCGCTGGATCGTTTGTGGCGCGCGCGCGCGCGTCTACCGGTACCGCGGGTCAGGGCGCACTGTCCGCACTTCGCGAAAGCCTCGGCCACGCTTCTGCCGCGACCCGCTAGCGGCGCCACTACCAGTGAAAACAACCCCCCACGCTTCTACCGACCCCCGTCAGACGCAGTGCAATCCTCCTGCTGCGACGCGAGTTCGATTCAGCTCGCTTCTTCTCGATCCGGCACATCGCACGCTCGCAATTAGTATCTACGTGATCCGTGATCAATTTGAATTCTCTTTGCAAAAAATGGAAATTTTAACGAATTTTTATTCTGCGATATGAATAATGTTACTTTGTGACGTAGACCATTTCTGAGCCTTCGGACTGGTCCTTTGATCGGCACTCGAGAGGAAATAGAGAGAACCTTTGTCTAGCCAATCTAGAAATCTATTTACACCGAGGTTCTTGTATACCGATATAACCGAGGCGTCAGTTTTGATACAACTGTCTCGGTAGAAACTCTGTTTAAGGAGGCGCAGCGCCTCGGAAAAGCTTATTAACGACCTCATCAAGAATTCTCATAGCTGTGTAGTTGGGAAATTCTTGATCGTTACCGTCAAGGTAAATGGCCCTTGAGCGCGTTTTAATAATATCTGCACTCGACGCGTTGCAACACTAGTCCAACGTAACGTTCACCGTTTGCCACCCTCCTTTACCACCCTCTTTCCAATTTGCACAATTAATTCAATATTTCATTTGACACATTATTGCAGCGGGGGACGTTATGATTTTCGATAGAAATAATTGGTCTCAACTTTTTATTGTTTAGAGATGTTTATCACTGAATTCAGTGATGGAACGGATCTATTTCTCGCGGAAATCGGAAGAGCACCCTTCGATGAAAGTAGCCGATATCGGACAAGTTGACGCATTGTGAATTACGCAGGCACATCGAGGCCATTGGCCGATCTCGCCCATACCTGCACTGATTGTGAGATATCGCTCTCGAGGGAAATCATTGCTGTTCCATAATCATGCGACTCTACCGTACCCCTCTCCCTCGGCCAACTCTATTACCATCAATTCGACGCTTGCCCCGAGATTCTGGTGTATAGTTTGATTATAGGATAAAACGCGCGGCTAATCGACCACCCGAATACAATTTCGTCTGGAAACAAAAGAGACCAGAACGCAAATGAGGATCTTCCAAAATTGAAAAATAATTCGCTGAAAAATCGTCAGAGATTCAAAACGAGTCTGTGACGATTTTCCGAAATGAAACAGACGTGAAATTGCACGCGGGACGTCCGCAGGTTTCTAATAGTTATAAAACCATTCCGAAAGACTTTATGGAGTTAGTACAGTGCCAAAAGACTGATTCATTCGTGCCGGCCAGTTTAAGTCACAAAGCGAGAGCCATTTACCCCACAGTTGTAGTTTATTGCCTCGATGTCCTCTAGGGAGTTATCTTCGGTGGAACCTCGTAAACTCGTTCGTCGTCTCGGCTTTTTCTTCGGGGCTTTGATAGCTGTTGCGCCGGATTCTCCAAGATTTTCATTCGAGCGAATAGCTGCAGTCTGCCGCAATGGATCACTTCAATTCCGGCTTACACACTGTTGGTCGTCGGGAGACATTAGCGGTTACGGCGATGAAAAAAGCATATATATATATTGTACTCGATGCATCCTACCGATTCAACTGGCCAAGCTACTTCTCGAGACAGATTGTTTTGGTGTCGCGTAAGGAATAAAACGATGTGGCCAAGGCCAAAGGAACCAATCCACATAATTGCAAATGTCTCTTTCCATTTTATTTGGCCCTTCGGTACGTAAACCTTCCATATTACGTCAAACCTCTCTGTCCATTTAAGTCGGTGTGGGCAGCGGACCACAAGGGTCTGCTGAGCTTTCATTTCAGCTGAGTTTTTAAACCTCGAATAATAGCTTCGTTATTACTCTGGAAATTCGTTCCTCTCCAGTAAACTTGTATGCGATATTCGTAGGTTAAATCATCACGGAACGCGGATTCGAGAAACATTCATTATCCCACGCGAAACTTTCGCGAGAATCCAGCGTTTCGATTCGAAGTCGGTGCAGCAGAATCACGGTTACCTCTGACGCCGAAAATAGAGGATAAATTCGTGGAGAGTGAACGAGGTCAGAGTAAGAGAAAGAGAAAGAAAGTAAGGAAGGGAGATAATTTTGAAAGAGTCAAGATCTCGGTTTACTGGCAATGTACCCTAGCACCATCGATCACTAACTCATCATTCGTAGAGTCAGTGGCGCTTTGTAACGGAATGAGGGTCACACGTGCATAATCGATGCGACCGACGACGGGCCACCCTCTGCCGTTGCTCTGCTACCGCCACTAGCACCACCGCCCCTCTACTTGACACCAGTACCACTACCACTGCTACTACCACTACCGCCGATATGCCTGACCTTGTCAACTTGGCTTGAAAAACGCGCCGACACGAAACGCCCGTGAGAAGACTCGCGAAACGCGCATGCACTCCACCGATCCATCTACCCTCTCTGTCTCTCGACCAGTAATCCTGCTAGGCTTCCTCGCTCTGTCCTTCTCTTTCTTAGTCTCTCAACCCTCTCCACTATTCTCTCCCTTCGCCTCTCATCCTCCCACACTCTCGCACACCCTCTCGAAAAAGCTCGCGGCTCTGAAGGGCGATGCATGCGGAACTCGGAGAGAATGCACTGCTCCAGCGCTAACAAGGCAAGATCTCGAGTGTCGCGCACCGTACCTTAGCTTCCGCTGCTTTTTTTTCTCCTTATTCTTCTTCTTTCCCTCTCCCCCTCCCTCCTACGGAACCAACGGCGAACAATAATACGCGCGCGCGTAAAGTTTTATCCGCAATTCAACCGCAAGCGCCGGGGAAACAATGCACAAAATTGCAGCTGCACGTGGCGAGAATCAAGAGTAGGAGGAGCTTTTGTGGCATTACACGCGATCCACCCTCGCCTTTCGACTGGGTTCAACTCTTTCAGAATACTTGCCGTGCATCGTTTCGTTCAGAAAACAAGATCTGGATATCGTTACTTTCGTCATTTCTAAATGAAAAAAATCGTACAAGCTGAGGGCTCACCAATTCTTTCCAATCATAATAAAAACTTTAATGTGTGATGCGACAGAGAAAGATTCTGTTTTTTATGTAATACGTAAGATTTTCGATGACTGTGGATACGATGCACCGAGGAAACCCTCATAAGCTGCGATAAAGTTTACGAGCTGAGCTGGCTAAAAAGCAAAGTTGCTGCAGTAAAAGATATGAAGAATGAAATTACGTAATCTTCGTTGTTCTCTATTCTCGTGAGAAGCATAACTATAGACCTCAAGATCGATTTATTTTAATCGAGATATATGATTTCACGATCGAGTGCAAAAATTGTTCTTGTATTACAATTTGTTGAGTGTCATTCATTGCGTAACATAAATTTTGGAAGCTGGTAATGAAAGATAACTACGTCGGTTTAATATAATAATAATTAGAACTCGAACGAGGGGTGGGAATCTGACTGAATCTACCGTGGGTAGTTTCTCGTTGTTATCGACACAGGGTGGAAACTACCCCAAAAGCTGCATCGAATTCCAGTAAAACGCCGGGCGTCGATAAAACGGAAACTCAACAATATCAACAACCCATCCGATCTTCTTCACTTTCTAAAACAATCCGCCTTATAAAAAATGTGTACAACTTATAAATGATATTAATTTTAAAAGTATCTGGAATGATTAATCAAACTTCTACATCGAAGATAAGTTATCTACCGCCTAATCCATTGATCCACAGTGACTAACATGCTCGAATCCAAAAAAAAATACATACAAGTAAACATATCTACAGTTGTTTACTTGGCTATCTGTCTTACGAACTGCCAATCATACTGTATCAATTATCACAGCTGCTACGCGAGAATAAGTTTCGTTCGCAGCACCGAAATTCAAAATAAATTCGCACAATGCACTCAATTGCTCGCGATCTCAATAAAACCTGCTGCAACAATTAAAAATATTTCTTCAGTTTCGAATCGATCTAAAAAAATATACCATCGTAGATCCCCGCACAAAACAACGCAAAAGAACCCAATCTAATCACTGAACATATGTTCCTAACGTCTTTCATCCCATACCGGGAAATCACGTGTTACATAATTGAAACGATCAGTCTATACTTACCATCCAACGACCGGCTGCAGCAGAAGTTAATTACACTATATCCGAAGCTGTAGCACTTTGCATTCGCAGCTAGCAAAAGTCATTGACAAGATCGTCGAAATTCCACAGTAAACGTATTACGTTAGAAACGATGTTGAATAGAAAAGTAGGAAAATAGAGCAACAGTGAGACCGTGTCGACTGAGCGTCTTGTCTACCGATCGAATGAAGGCTGCAACCACGTGACTCTTAATCCACATGCTCTCGAGAAAGAGAGTCTCGAATCGAGATGATAACAAGGGATCAGGGCGAGGCAATGTGACCAGCAAACTGTGAGCGATCGCGACTGGTCGCTCGAAATCCAGTTCGACGATCCAGGATAAACGCCGGGAAAAAGTCTCCAGACGCGACTCGGCAGATGGTACCAGAGTATCGAGCTCCGCGGAACGTACACGTAACACCGTCTCATTATCAGTAAGCGACCGACTAATACGTATTTGCGACAAGAATCTGCTGGATTAATAATTTCAGTTGTCATAATTAATACATCAATGATAATTAATTCTCTGCTATAGGAAGAACGATCTAATAGCTCGCCGATGAAATCCCGCGAACTACAGAAACACGGAGGTTCGATCTGTATTCCACGAGATACCATTCGTCGTCTCATCAGACCGACACTTGTTATCTGGCGTTGAAAGGTAGCAACTCGATTCAGTTTCGTATTGATTGCGCAGCTTGTTTTCTTACCCAGCGAAGGAAACGGCTGCTTGTGAATGCGTAAATCAGGGAGATGCGTATCGCGATTGTATTGGACCTGGTCGCTCGCAAAATTAAGTGGAATATATAGGTTTCGTATAAATCGAGAGAGGGATCGCAATTTTGCAAGGAATCGTAGTGAAAATAAATTGTTCGTTGGAGATATAAAATAAGTTCATAGATGAGATATAACACGTAGTTTGGGAATATACACTGAAGGGATGAGATATACGTATAACACAGTTCGCTTGACAAAATGCGATCTCATGTGTCGAAGAGAATAATTGAATTACTTTTATTGGATGATACATGGTCCTGCGAGATCGTTCGTCGGAAATATACTCGTGCACTTTACAATGTATACATCTCGATCCCTAATTTTAGCAATCCTTTAAAAGCCAGGTCCAGGTCACGACCCCATTGACCTGCGCTGTAAGGAGCAGATCCAGTTTGAATGCATAGGAATGATTATACATATGTATATATACTTCATACATATATGTATATATACATATATATAAATACTGAAGGTACTATTTACTGCTCCAACGTTAACTTTGACACGAGAAACTGGGCAAGACCCTTGCATTTCCACATTCGTAGTTAATTCCTGATGCGATTGTTTCCCCCTGTGAATTTTTTATACCACCTGGCTAAATTACTTACCTTAAACGGTTCAATGCTTGACACCGTTTCGATTAAAACAACCCAAGAGTCCACGCTCCAATTAAATTAGCCTCTGAGATGACTCGCAGTCCGAAACATTATCGCTGTAGAAACCTTTCGCCGCTGGAAATGGGCATCAGAATTCCAGGGGCTGTACCAGTAAGCCAGTATATGTACGTTAAACGATTTGTCAATTAACTAGTGACGAGGAAACAATTGATTCCTCAGAGATTTGAAAAGATAATTTGGGTCATGACTAGGGGTAACGAAGTAAATAACTGTAACGCAATTCAATCTCATCGTCAAACTTCCTTCTGTCTCTGATTTTGCAAAATGCTAATGGTAAAAGAAAAATCAGTAGCTTCGAAATTCCATTATATTTTATCTTCTCTTTTTCTTAGAATATTTCCTTCGCTCATTATCTTGGCTTTCCTGGCAGCATATCGACGAGCATTCAACAAATAAGAAAAGGAATAAAAGAACGCGATAAATCGGATTCTTATCATGCACCAAACAGAAGAAAAATTCTTTCCCTGGCATCGCATCACTTTGAAATCGGTTTTAGACTTGTAAGATTGGATTTCCTGAGCATCCGAATCCCAAGGGAGCACTAGCACCAGTAGCAACTACTCCTCGAATACCTAATGAAAATAGGATTCTCAGCAGTCGAAACGCAAGGCCTAAGATGAGAAAAATATACGAAGGCAGTGGTTTGGAGTGATTCGATACTGCCAGGGATAATTCGATGAGACAATAATTACTTTAGTTTATCGAAGCATCCGCTATGAGGATCTGGGTTACGAGCTCGTTAACCTACTCGCTAAGATACCGATTCGGTTAACTTACTCGATAGGCAAAGGAAAATTCCTTTGAAGTTTGCATCTAATGACTCTCGATACTAGAGAGAGAGAGAGAGAGAACACGAGAGGAAAAACAGGAGAAGAGAATGCCATTGGCGACGTTGCTTCATTTTCCCAATCGCTCCTTCCCGTTCATCTTTAGCAGGCAGACGGAAAGGGGCAAGTATAAATTCAAGAGTTTACTAGGATTTGCATGAAGAAACTCGAGGAAGCAGTGAATTCAAGAATTTCCATATTTCTTCCATATTTCGTTTCACTGAGCCTTCTGCTGCTCTTTCAAAAGTACAAAACAACGTATCGACTATCTGTCTCTCTTTCTCCCTCACTCTTCTCTGTTTACCTCTTTTTCCAGCTGCTCTTTTTACAGGCCGAATAGCGCTATTAGCGCGCACATTTTCCTTGTTAATGGGGTGGCAGAGAAATCCGCAAGTTCTCGAGATAAACATTTGACCGTCGAACTTTCCCGGATCCTCTTTGACGCAGAATTGCTGCATTCCGTTTGGACGATGCCATTGCTGTAGCAGAGAGTGCTTAAAGTCTGAAAACTATCAAACGTTTATGTTCAACCAGATAACGTTTAACAATTTCGACTTGTCGTTAGCTCGAAACACGTAATTAAGTAATCGTGTAAAGAAGAATGGGGTGGTCGAAAAGGGAATGAACTAACCGGATGTAGCCCAAGGCCACTTTTGCGAATGGACGTACCATAGTTGCTTGCTCGGACGAACCTGCACATCGTATTACATCACGTTACGGACGCGTTGTATCCTGCAGCCTACAGGTGTTTCCATTAAATTCCTGCGATATTCTGCTTCTCCTAAGAGCTTGCAGCGAAGACGAGGGAAATTCATCCTCCAGACGATCCACGTATACCATAGAAATTCTCTGGGACAGTTGAAATTTCCTTCTCTACTGGAAGAGACTTAACACAATTGCACAGCTGCACTGTTTCTAGCAACTCTACGAAAGACTTGCTAATCGAGGAATTAAGGCTCCTCTGGATTTTTCTAAATCTGAATATTCATGGAACGTTTAGAATACTATCGAGGGTCTAGTTATATGCGATCGATGCTGCCTTTCGAAGTTTCGTTGATTAGGATGATCGCCAAATAGGCGGCTCATAATTCGCAAAACGGTTTTGAATATAACGAGCGATATTACCTCTTGGTTCTCCGTCGATTAATTATCGGACTAATGACTGTGTTTACCGTAATTGCCAGGAACGTGCGGCAATCGCAAAGCCCAGGTTTCCAAGACTGATGTAGTTTAACAACTGATGGAGGATTCAATTAGGCGAGTCGTTTGATGACTTAGCCGGTTCATAATTAACTCAAGCAATTTCCGATTTTCTATTGATCGCTGCTTGCGGCTGCTGCTCCGATCAAGTTTGTTCAAGTTGCATCAAACGTCTCCGTTAAGTACACATTCGTCTCGCTCAAGTTCGCAAGTTTCGCTTTGAGCTTCGCTGCCGAAATTTCAATGAAATTTCAAGCGTAATGGTGAGTGAAGGAATTTCTCGGAGCAGTGATCACAGCTAGAAAATCCGAAAAGCAAAATGAATCACGTCCAAAACATACGTGATACCCTGATGGTCAGTGTTGATTAATTACGTCGGTACATCAAACTAGATTAGTGGGGCCAGGATTAAATGAAGGCCAATTGAAACTAACATCGTCCCAAATTAATATCATCATTAATTATTCTTATCGCTATATGGATCCGCGACGCAAGTAAGTCTACGTTTCACCGACTATCAAACGTTTCGCATTAACCCTCCGACAAGGAACAAGCTTGCCGAATCGGCGTCTTTCAGCCCAGCGAATTTTTTGCGATTACGCATCCCCGGCCAACTCACAAAGCGTGCCAGGAATCTTATCCAGATCCATCCTAAATCGTGTAGCTGTTCACATCACGCGCGGCTAAATCAATTTCGTACAAGCATTCTTCTCTGCTTACCTTGATTCTATTCCTTTTATTTCATTTCTTTGTTGGCTTTTCCCCTTACCGTTATATATTTATATTCTCATTGTTATTAATCTTATTTTATATATATAGGCTTTATCGTGAATATTGCAATAGGTCAAATTTCCAAATTCCTTGAATTGAGTTTCTGCGATTTTGACCATTTTTTCTGAAGATATGAGATCTGTCGTATATATCTGTTATGCTGTAAACAATTTTATAATACAATCGTACAATTTGAACCGTAGTGATAAGAAAGGTTCTACTGTGAATTGATTTTTGGAATTTGAGTATTAATGCCGAAAAGAGTTCCGGTCTCTTGGAATCCTCCGATGGACAGGTGTTGGTAAAATAGCTCGAAAGAGGCCGATAAGAGGGTGCTGGGACCGCCGGGAGATGGGTCGATGCAAAGGGCAGAGGGCAGCGAGACAGAAGGAAGAAGCACAATGGCACCGGGTGCGTGGCCCAGATTCACGTTAGCATCGCGATGCGACTTTGCTGCAACATAGACTGAACCTCTCGTTGCTTCCAAATCTCTCTGAATCTTGTATCCTATAATTCATCGCAAAATCCGTGGATCATTTTTATTCCAGTATTCGCGAAGGCTGTCTTGCAATTTGAGCCACGACTTACAGTTTGCGAAATGGAAACTGGGTTAATGCTACACTGTTCATCCATACGTGTACCAGAAACTATTTACTCAAATTTGAATTGTTCCAAAATTCGAATAATTAGGAGAAAATGGCAGAATAAGAAAGAAGAAGACTATTCTTCGCTTTATCGAGCGCTTTCCGGAAGTAATCGTTCCACTAGCAGAAATAGGACGACTGGAGAGATTCCTGGGAGATTCCGGAGAGATTCCCAAAGGGATTCCTCTGGAATAATCTCGATACATACTTCCATTAAACGGTGGTAAAGCAGAATTACGATGTTCCTGTCAGGGGTGCACTGTCGAATGAAATTAGCGAGGCACGAAGGATTGTATGCGTCCCAAAAGCTGGCCGTCAGGTCAGCCAACGGTGAGAAACGGTAGAGATGGCCTGTTCCACGAGCTGAAGCGCAAATTCCGCGGTAACGCTAAACCAAGTGAACACGCTATGCTTCCGAGGCAGGTATTAACGCGCGTACATCAGCTTGCAATGCCCCAGCATGCTCTACTACGAACCTCACCACTCGTGTGAGTCCTTCATTGTATGCCATGAGTGACACGCTTACCAATGGATGGTGGAATTATGTCACTTTCCGCTAACTAATTTTCCGCTGACGCACTTCGAAAATCCCTCAAAAGCCTAAAACCCGCTACGCAGCAGCTTAAGCCCGCTGCTCTCGACGGAGAGGCTTCGAGTTCAGTACACATACACACACACACAAACACATGCCTACCAAAGAAGACGTACTTCATTTAAATTAGTGCCAGCTGCTTTGCTAGCTCGCTCACTACAGGATCAATCTAGCGCATTCTTGCGTCACAGAGGACGAATCTGTGAAGAGGCTTTCGAACTGAACTTCACTGGATTCGATGCTTGGAATTCAACACTTTTCGCAAAGCGGAAAAATGACAGACTCATTACCAACAAGGAATCTTATTCCATTTCAGAATTCTCGTTATTGGAATCCGTGCGACGTTCAGTCAAAGGAGCGGTTTAAAGAGACAAAGGAGCTGAGAGATGAAATTCGCAATACTCCATGCGAAATTGCACCGACTGATGAAATTAGTCGGAATAATTCCTAATTAACAAGCGTTGGATTTCCCTTGATAATTTCCTTAATGCGCAATAACCAGGATTACGCGACACAGCCTAGATAAGTGTAATACATCTACGTAGGTTTCGCGAATCTTTGAAGGAAACAGGGAAAAGAGAAATATCGTGCAATTTCTTTAAAAGGTTATTATTAACGTTCTACCCGCGTAGATCGGCAAATTTTTCAACGATCTAGTGATATATTTATATATGTATACATAATTCTTCTCTCGTATGTACTTATTTATATAATATGTATATGCATATATGTAACGAACGTTGCCGCAACGAGAAATATACAATATAATCTGTCTCTCGATCTCGTCGGCAATGCGACACACACCCACGGTATCACACACATTCGACTAATCCTTATTATTCAATTACCAATTAGACACATCGATCGATCTAAGAGCTAGATAATTCGCATTGTACGCCTTATTATCCACGACACATGCTAATTCGACTGGCAAAATAAGATCCAGATCCATCGCACTATTGTCGCTTGAGTACTTTGTTTCTTTTGGTGTAGTGCCATTTTCGCAAGAAAAAATATGCAGCGATCGATTCCGATGAACAGGGTAGAAAAAAGCATCAGAATTTTCGAATTCAGTTCTGATAATAATGATATTCAGAATTAAGGGATACATTTGTTTGCGGGAGAGATATTGATGCGATAGGCTTACATTAATGATTGTTCTGCAGTATCTACGATTTATTCGATTATACGGGACACGCAAGACATATTATCCTCCTGCACACTTTCGACACACTTTTGACAATTATTCTAAGGCTACCGCCAAAGGTCTACGACTTGATAGTTTTACGATGAAAATGAATCTGCGATCGATGAGTTTTAATTCGCGGTGACAAGTGAAACTCGTTGAAAATATGATGTGAATTATGTACTTTCATATGTATCAGTGTTGTATGTGCACACGTGTGTGTAATTGTGGATTGTGATCGATCCGCGACGAAACTATAATAATATTTTCATTTGTGACTTGATTTCCACGATCTGTCATTAAGTCAGTCTTGCGGCCCTCTTTCTCGTGAAAATCGATTCGCTCGAAATAACTTCTTGCCAGGTACGATTAGACATCAATCCGCTCGGTTAGGATTGTTTCTATTGTTAGCAATAAAAATTAGGCGCTAATCATCAAAACGAATGACTAGAACGCTTTATCGCTTCCATAGGAAACGTTGGAACATCACGAATATCACGCGCAGTGATAGCGGTTCGTAATAAATCTCTCTCTTTATCTCTTTCTGCGTAGTACTTAAAGGAACAACGCAATGACAATACTTGCTTTATTGCTAAGGATAACATGCGGGGGTGTTTAGACCGTGTGACTTGTGTGTTGAGTGACGAAGAATGCGCAATCTATATATTAGTACGACACGCGAGTAAGTACATATACATACATATATATATATATGTATACTTACGTTTCCTCATGATATTGAGTCATTGGCGGTACCTAAGTATACTTAACTCGGGTTTTCTATGAATTAGAGAGTATTTACAGTGATTTAGGAGACTTTGAATTTTTCGATCGCGATCAATCGTACAGAGAATAGATCCTATATGTCTCATTTTTGCGATACGAACTCCACTGATGATCGGAATGTCTACTTACAAATAATACAGACTTTTCAACTATTTGAAAACAGTTAGTTTTAAAAAATTATTTTCTCTCTCTCTTTCTCTCTTTCTCTATCTCGTTCTTGTTCTTTCTCGTTGCCAAGGTCTCGTCTGTCAATGTTCTGGAAGCGCTGGTACTACGTCATCCTCGCACTTCGTCCCATCAGTTCTTATTGTTCGAGCTTTCTATCTCGAGTGATTAATTTCTGCTAGTTCTCCGCGTAGGGCTTTTTTTGCCGACTAATTTTTCGAGTTGCCGCTCGGCCGACTATTCCGTTGGTCGTTAGTGTAATGCGTGTTTCGTGTTTCATGGCTCCTGTTTCCCACTCGTGTTACGTTATTGCAACTCTTACGAGTTTCGCGAGCTTTTCGCGGGATCCAAAGCGCAATGCGGAGAGCAACCGCGTCGCGTAAATAATCAGGATAGAGATTCACCGACGCAGTGGGTCGACAAAAATTCTATATTCTATCCTTGCGCGCGAACACGTACCGTGAAAATTCTCTTTAGACGATCCACACTCTTTTCAGCTATTATTCTTCCCTTGAGAGCCAGAATTCCGTATCCGCGAAAGCACCCTAAAGCACTCGCAAAATTTTACGAATGTCAAAAAGTTTCGCATTGGTCGAGGAAAATCCGCACGTTTATGCGAAATAAAGTTCTTGTGAGTGGAGGTGCGCTTGCATAATTTCTGGAAGATGGGTCTTCGGGTATGCCAAGCGAATGTATCCGCTCTGATGACAGCCAATTTTACTCCAGCAACTCCTGGAATTTCATTATCTTCCAACAGACAATGTCCCTTCTGTTGTTCCACCAAGTTTCACCTTTTTTATTTGTCGCGTGTGTTTTCAAACAATGGATAAACGAATTTTCCCGAATCACCAAGAATCTCTTCTTATAAAATCAGCTTGATTATTAAAAATTGTGGAAAGTGTAAAAGCAACGAATGGTCAGATTACAAAGCTTTTCATATGCTTTGCCGTCAACTTTAACGTGTTTTATTTGTCGAGTGTATTTTCAAACAATATATAAACGAATTCTCTGTAAATCACCAAGTATCCTTTGTTTATGAAGTCAGCTTGATTATTAAAAATCGTGGAAATTGTAAACGTGAAAAACGTTCGGATCACAAAGCTTTTCATATATCCAGTCATCAATTTTGACACATTTTATAGTTGTCGAGTGTATTTTTAAACAACGATTAAACTGAATTTTTCTAAATAATCAAGAATCTTTTTTTACGCAGTCAGCTTGGATATTAAAAATTGTGAGAAGTGAAAAGGTAAAGAACATTGAGATTACAAAGTTCCTCGCGTGCCTTTGCTGCCAACTTCTGAGGGAGTTTTAGCAGAAACGCAGATTCGCAATCGAGTTAGCATGGGACTCCCAAATTCTGAGGAAAACGTCACTCGAAAACGTCGAGGCAAGCGTCGTACTTGAGACGATTTTCGTGTTCGAACCGTAATTCTCTGCCTGGGTCGCTTGTAAAGCCCAACAACATTGTCCCACCGCAAATCCTTTTCTTGGCGGCTACTAATGGCCGCAGTCTGAGGATGACCCAGAATCTCCTAAACAGCCCTTTCTCATTACCACATCACCTTGAGACGTGGCCGGTACATTTTAACCGCACTCCCAGGCGCCGCCGAAGCTTTTGCGTTCTCTCAGCAAATACAGGTCTTCCCCCGCAATATTACGCGTAGATAGAAGGGAAATCGAGTTACCCGGATTTCCGTGGAGGTAGAAAAAATTAATTACTCGTCTCGACTCAACTTTTGCTCCATTTCACACCCGCACGACACGCGGGATTACTCTAAACCAATATTTCGCATTTACCAGACGGCGCTTCGCGTCGCGTGTGTCGTTTCACCTCGCATCCCTCGTGTTGTAAAAATTCAATGAAGCTCTGAATAACTGGCTGATTCGCGGGTGAAAAACTATACGCGAAATTATCCTGATAACGATACAAATTTAGCTCAAGTTCCAAATAACTAAACCAAAGTTACACCAATACTTGTCGTTAATTAATTTCTTAAATTTAATAGCTCTTTTTCACTTGTCCTCAAGATACAGTAAAAAGACTCAATTAAGTGAAAATGAATATTGGGTAATGAAAAATTTCAAGTTACAATCCGTTCAAATTTTATCCAATCGTTCTTCTATAACTTTTATTTATAAATGACCCTAGCTTTATTTACCAATTCGAGAAAACATTGCTGATTTAACTGTCGCAGAAATAGTTAGAGTAATAACTATCCACGATTTCATCCTCTGCAGCATTCAGCTCTCCTTCTAATAACAGACAGGCTAACTGTGAGTCGGTGGCATATGGAACGACATAAACGACGCGACACAACGTTTCCGTACAAACGTTTCTTGGCACGTGTTATAATTAGAACTCTTGTCTGATCGATGCTTCATAGACTCTATAACTATTCACGACTCGTGTTTCTATCCTAATATGATACAAAAGGAACGGTCGTCTAGTCGAACCGTCAGCTACTAACACACGAAACTTCCCAGTGATTCGGCACACATACGTATCTACCTTACATACGTATTAGCACCAGTTATAATTAGGATGCTTGCATGCGCACTGTTCTCTTGGTAGAGTAGTTCAATCCCGTTGGCCAGACTCCTAATTGACCCACTATAGTTCGTCCTTCCACACATCACGCATGTTCCACTGTTCGGATAACTTCACTTACGTTCAAGAATCTGAACACACGAAGAATCGAGATCGAGATGAATCCACTTTTATAGTCATCCAGAAGCAAATGTACATGACTTACGTATGTCCTTCAAGTGAATCAGCTTGAAGAAGCGAGTAGTCAACGAAGAATCCCAAAACAGTTCTCTACACATGTCTCTGAGGATTCGTAAAGAGTTCATATTGTTCACTCGTTCAAATGCATGCTTCAATGTGGACATTCGTCATCTCACTGACTCTAAGCTGATTGTTGACGTGAAGCTCCGAGGAAGCGTTACTATGCACGAGGTCTTGTTTCCTGTGCACTTGTCGTAGGTCACGTACCGGGCCAATCGCGACGCAGCAACTCTCTAGGGTCTTCTTGAAGGCGCCGCGGAACTCGCGGTTGAAATAAGCGTAGATCAGAGGATTCAACGCGCTGTTGAAGTAACCAACCCAGAAGACCACTGCCACTACCATGTCACTGCTCTCGCATGAGTCGCAGAGGGATGTGATGATGTACCTGCATTCAAAAAAAAAGAAACATTCCACAATTATAACATACAGAATTACCAGTTCCAAAATACATTCAAGTTTAATTAATGGGGAAAAATTGTAGTAATAATTATAGATACAATATTTACAAAAATCCACGGGTTAAAAAAGAAGGAATTAATCCTGAGGTGACCTACTGATCTTTTTGCTTTAATTAATTGTCTAAGAGGTCTTTCGTCGTGTCAACTTAACTGGGACACCTTAGATAAAGTTAAAGAGTGATTGCAGGGATGAAAGCACGAATGGAGGATCCACTAATTTGTGACAAAGTGATGCGGGTGCATTTGTCGAGTCTCGCTTTAAGAATTAATTAAGACCGGCATAGTTTGCTAGTGTATCAGACTGGTTTTCTCCTCCGGCTGAAAGTGCGAGAAACTTGAGAAAGAGTACCGAGGGTACCAGTTAAAAGAACCGGGACACCAAACCGAACGTTTAAAGCGTACGATTTTGTGAAGCTGGTCGGTAGTGGCCTAAAACCATCAAATAAAAGCCTTGCTTTTAATTAGGCTCCAGTGCACCTGAAAACAAACGGAGGACCGTGGAAACGATCACTTAAAACCATCCCACGCCAGCAGCCACTCGAAATTGCCAACGGAACGTTCAAAGGACTGAAATGAATCTACTACGACGTGAATTGAGTCAACGACACCATTCTACTTTACTCCATTCCACTCTGTCCTGTTCCGCTTCGCTTCGTTCTAAATCAACAACAACTTTCCGCGAATTCCACTTCCTCTTGCCACCACTGGAATTCTCTATTAACGCGCGCAATCACTCGCAACACTGAAGATCAAACCAAATTGATTAGCTGTGCAATTATTCTATGCTCACGACGGGTATTTGTGTTATGATTCGATCGATGCAACGCCAATTAAAGGGAAGCATAACGTTCGATTAATCATAATCTGTCTTTTTATAATAGAGTTTGGGGAATCAATTAAATTGAATTAGATCTAAATTCTCTGAAGATAAATTCGTTCAGGGATTGGATGGATGTAGTGGTGATTTTTATCGAAGTAGCTGCAAGGAAAAATCGAGGTTCACCGAGCGCTGACCGATATGCACTCGACTTCGAAATTCTTTCCATTGTCGACGGAAGAATAGATTTATTAGGGTCTTCTACTCTTCTTCCGCATCTACTTCCACTTTATTCTTCTTCATCGAACCTCTCTTGTTTCTCCTGCTACTCTCGACATGCTTCCGTGTTCCACTAGGTATCCAAGTTCGGTTGGCGAACCTGTTAACGACAGGAGAAACACAAAGCGCAAAATAAAGAATTCCACGTTTTCTTGATTCCTCTACTATTTTTTTCGTTGACAAGAGCAAGCTTAATTTTCGAAATTGTCGCGAAATTGGGGAGTCACATCGTTGAATAAACAGAGGAATTTTTATGAGCAGGGAGAAGGTGTTCGATAATAGATTTGGATTTTTATGTGCTATGTAATTTGACGTCAATTGAAATGGCAGGAGTTGGTAGTTGGAGCTAGACGTGGGAAACGGGGTTGGTAGATTGAACGATCGTAAAAAACGGCTGGATTCCTCGAGACGAAGCTGGTAACACTGTTTCTCGACTAGAAGCAGGTTTACTCCCTCGAATGTGGGCCATTCAGACGAATCGAAGGAGCAAGGAGGAGATAAAGGTAGGTCAAGGATCGTCCCAGGAGAGTAGGTATTCGAATACGGACGGCTGTTTCGCATGTTTCGCATTCACCGATCCTCTAATGCGAAGAAAACAAAAGATCAGCTTGGAATCTTCGGGAACCTCCGTGTACAATATTGCCACCCTTTCCACCCCTTTGACGGATCTCTTGGAAAAATAAATTGTGGGAAAAACGAAGAGGGAATATACGAAACGATATAATGCCATCTCGGGATAATAATGGAAAATAGTAGAATAATGGTTTTATGCAGCAGTGGGAGTTGAAACTTGGCTTTCGCTTGAAAGAAAATACAGTACATAGTAATGAGATCCAAAAGAAAGGTCACGCAGCATTCCTTAAGCGAATTCTTTTTCTATAAAACTCTTTTCAAAAATTTTATCCGAATCCTCATTTTTGTCTTATCGCGAAATAATTCTTTTTATTGTTTCTCGACGACGAGCTGGAACCGTCGATTCTAAGTTGGTCGATTCGTGGCTCACGGAGCAGCGAGGACAGTAAATCCAGAGAAACAAGCAGCGAGTAGATACAGTGCAGCTCGATCTTATTGAAGAGGTCCTCGAGTTCCGAATCGCGGGAGCGGCTCTGCGCCGAGGAACTTCCACTCGGTGGTATTCCCGAGGGTAGCTCTTCGCCGGTAATTATCTCGAATGGAGTTCCACCGTAAGTCGGATGAGACCCGCGAGCCGAAGGAACCAAGCGAAGCATCGGCACACGCCGGTGCACTTGTGGAACAAGATCCGAAGCTACCATCACCGAGATCAAAATAGTGTGGACTATCCGAAAAAAAGAGAACTGAAGTTGTTGAAAAGTACTCGAGAATAGAGAAAAAAAAGTTAATAAAGCGAAAAGTATATGGATGGCCACCCGCACGAGTGCCGTGTCGTGCCATTTTCCTGTCGACCCTCTTCTTCAACGTTCTCCAGCATCCTCCAGCGGTCTTCGGCCGCGTTGCACGAACTTCCTTTCACCGTTTTCGACCCTTGTTACTTCTCTCCCAGCGCACTTTCCACCTTTCCACCTTTTTCAGCTTCCAACAAACAATGTTGTTCGCAAACCTTGCATGCTCGCGTGGCCACCTAGCTAATTAAGTTTTTCGCGAAACACCACTGTGGACCCAGAAGAGAAAACCTGCGACCCATTTCCATCAAGAATTCCAGATCCGCGACCTATCGCAATTGTCCCAGCAGTTAAGTTCCAAATGATGCAACCCAAATAATTAATTGAAAAGTGAACGAAATTCTCTCGTGTGATGCCACGTTACTGAACAGACTAGTAAACTTCAAACGGATGAAAAAGAAGTATCAGGCTGGTAGCAGAAATTCTCTCTGCCTCTGTAGCTCTGGGTCTCAGTGACACGAGGCTAGAATAAAGAAGAAAAGCGCACTCGTTTGTCCATTTTTATTAATTACAACCGCGGCAAAGCAGGCAAACGGAAAAGCGGCCACGGCACAGCGTCTCTATTTATGTACCACGGTAAATGTTCATTAAGGCCCTTCTTGCTTAATGGCTCCAACGCAAAGCCCAGGTATAACTGTCGCGTTAATTGAACTGCATTTTTATGAACGAAATACTCGCCCCCATAATGTGCGGAATGTGCCATAATACTGAAAAAAATATCGAATGGACAACTAAAAGTCCAAGCAACTCTACTCAACAGTTTATAATATCTTAAATGACCATTAATGAAAATTGTTCCAAATTCCAACTAATGTTTCCTTGGTCCAAGTTTCTGCTAATTCGCGACTATTGTCCTCGAAGAAAGAATATAGAAGGAGATTTGGAAGCATGAAAGCAACGTCAGGCAAAGTTCGTGTCAATTCCACTGGCGACTGCCGTGTTGTCGGTTATCGATAGGATTAACCTCGTGACCCGGTGACACGAGTGGGTCCTAAGATGGCCTACTGCAAATCCAAGCCAGTATTCCAGGCGGCTTGCGGTCTCAGTCGAAGCCAATCGAACTCACAATCAAAGCCAATCGAACGCGCCATGCCATCAAATACTTCCCAGCGTTTAGTCACTCCTCCCAACTCGCTTCCGACTTCTCCTGATACTTGCTACTCTCACCTTCCGGCCCAGGAGACCCAAAAATGAACTCCACGAAAGGAAACAATCTCCACGCAAATGATAAGAACATCGAGATAACATTGACGACTCGCGTGAAAGATGAGATTGAGAAATATTCGATGATTCATCCGAAAGTTATCTCCTCGTTGAACGCGACTCAACCGGCACTGATGCGATATTAAAGCAGTAACGTCGAACGAATTCGATTATCGCAAAGAGCTATGCACGATTAACCATGTGAAAAAGAAACGGTGAATGGATATTGGAAAGGGTTCGATCTTGAAAGTAATAATATATAGTCTCTCAAATTGATGAACTCTCTTTAAGTGGATAAATTCTTCCATTAAACTGCCACTCTTTCTCACCTCAGCTAATAATAGTGGCTTTTGCTAAATTGCACCTTTTTCTGGTGTTTAGAATCCTGCCTTCACGAAGGCTTCGATCGACAGTTTTACTCGGGTGTCATTCGAGCTTTGAGCCTCTAAGCTTCAGGCGTGAACCTTACATCACGCCAATATAATTTCGATGTATACATATAGATTTGTGTAGATGTATATTTAATAGAGTTCCTCCAATCGGATTCTCAATTGGTAGATATTACCTGAATCCAGTCTACTATCCTAGTAAGTAGCATCATTTTCTCGAGAGATGGTACTCGAATCTGGCCTAGTAACGAGCAATTGCTGCAGTGCTTCTTCCTCGAATCCAATCGCAGCGACTATCTCTAATTCCGTCGATATTTCTCGCTACGGTAATATAGGATCTTGGGAAACTTGATTCGATTGTGAACAATGCAACGGCTGTTAGAATCTGAGATCCGAGAAGATCGCGTATAACGCGTTGGAATGCGATGTTATTTCGGGATAGTAGAGGGGAACTGATGCAGAAGGAGACGGCTGGAATTGGTAGAGGATGAGGCAGCAAAGCGTAGGATATTAGATGGGAAACAAAACGAAAGCTGATTGAATGTGAGCTGCTGTTGACGGAATCTGGGCTACGGAAGCGACGGAACCTGTGGAACCTACGGAAGTTGTGGAACCTCTGGAAGCTCTGGAAGCTCTGGAACCTCTGGAAGCTACAACGAAAGAGCGAATAAGCCGAATACATTTGTCAGAATTGAAACGACACGCAATGAAATGACAGATTCTTGGCACTAGAAAATCAAGCATCCACATGGCAAAGGTTGTAAATCACTGATATTTTCGAAAAAGCTAACAGAGATCGTGCGAGAGAAATCAGATCTGACGTGTAATCACTTTGTATCTCTGCAATATCCTAAGTGTTCTCTATCGGGCGAACGATATCAAAGAATTCGATCAGCTTTCGCGACCTGGCGCCTTTAGACTCTCAACGATTTTGTCAGCTGTCTATTTCGTTCCAGTGATACACGATCTTTCTGTCACCCATTTCCAATGAATAATTGACCTATCACAGCTTCGAGTTATATAAAGTCTCTTTTGAATCGAGATGAGATTATGTACCTTCTGATTTGGCATTTTGAGAAATGTGAAATTCTCCGGAAGAAAGAAATTCATATTTCTCTTTCGTGAAGTAAACTAAAGTGAATATCTTCGAACGGAACGAATCAAACATCCAGTATAGTCTCTTTCTTTATCCAAGTTTCCATTTCTCTCAGTCTCTTTTCCTCCGTTTCGCATTCGAGGTTTTAAGCGGTTTGTTCAAACCCTTGGATCCTAGTGTTTACCACGATCATCTAGAACTGCCATGCTAGGAGAAGTCTGCTTCCATCGTTCAATCCATAGTCTTCTCTCTTGCAGTGTAAGCAAGCAGAAGCTCGAAGTTGAGCCGCTCGCTCTACATCGAGCTAGCCCAATAGCATCGATTTTGCATTACGTAAAAGCAATGTCGGAGCCATAAAATTTCATGAAATTACTCTGCCGCAGAGAGTCCGGAAAGTCTCGTCTAAGAGGCTCGAAAGAAGTGCAGTCTTCTTTTCCCAAGAGTTAATTCACTCATTGTGTACCCTTTTAACGTTAAAATCGCTACACTATCATTTAGTATCCTTTTTTCTCGTTTCCGATTACATTAAAATTCCACGGAGAAATTCAAACGTTTGAAAACATCCGCAATTTCAGCACCTCGTTAAAAAATCTCTTGGGCCTTGTAAATACATCGAGGATTGGCGAACGAGGCGCTTCTAAGTAAAAAGCAGTCTGGTGAATATATCCAAGGTTTCAATTCGAGGGTATTGAATTTATCGAAGTTTGAATTATTCGAAAGCCGCGTGAATTCGAGCCCTCATGCATACAGCGTGCATATGTATTTAAAGAGAGACGTGTACGAGACAGTGGTGTTGCAGTGAGAGAAGACAAAGGAGGCTGCAATCGCAAAAACAAAAGGGATAGGTTTTGTTTGAGTCTTCGGTTGTCTTTGGTCGCTGGAGGCGGCGTAGGAGGAAGAAAGAGAGAGAGGATCGTATAGGAATTTACTTACCAGAGGAAAAAGGGAAGCCAGCAAGCGAGAAACGCTGACATGATGATCCCAAGGGTCCTAGCAGCCTTTCTCTCTCTCTTCATCTTGCTGCTGCTCGCGATCGGTGGATCCTCAGGCTGCGGATCCGGCGAGGACTGGTCGACCGTTGGCAAAGACGTCAGTCCAGCAGATATGCCATTGATTTGTAGATGCTTGTTCAACAAAGCAGCCGCCACCTTGCTCCTGTAACAATGGGACTACCTTTAGAAGGGTCTTATCGCTCGTCCCTTGGGCTTTCAGCAAACCAGTAAGACAATCAGCTACTGTCTGGACGCGTCTTCAACGCTATACGATCCTTATTATCCGAACAGTAATCGATTTGTTCAAAGCTACAAGGATAAAGTGTTTCCTCCCGAAAACTAGCCAACTTCGTTCGAGTCGCTTTTCGACTCATCCATCGAGAATTGTGGAAAGTCTAATTAAATTAAAGTCGATAATTGAACAATCTGGTAGGAGAGTAGGGAACCGTTGAAAAGGCTCTCGCGGAGATATCGGAGAAGATATCGCTGGTGGTCCTTTGATTTGGTTTGCTTTTATTCAGAATGAACGAGCCACTTTTCATAGAATCGCGTATCCCAGTCTCGATTTCTGTTAGCTTTCTACTTTCTCCTTGAATCGTATCTCGCTCACCAGCAATGCGCCGTTAATAGCTTATTAAAATTCGACTCTTTCCTATGCCGCGAATGCAAATGAAACGTGTTCAAATTAGAATGCATTGTGCAGTGACCGGCCACTTTTGCCACGAGGACAGGGAGACGAGTTTAATGGAAGAAATCGGTTTCACAGGGAAGATATTGAATATTACCGATTCTCTTTGTCTATTATTCTTATATAATTTGCGTGTGCAATTATGTAATGCCATTATTCTTATGATAAACTCTACTTTAATCGAATCTTCGATTTTTCTCTCACAGCTTCGCTGATAAGAAAATGGAGAAGAAGCGTGGAACAGCATAAAAGAGATTAGGATCCTCGTAAAGAAACACAGCAGTGGTTCCAATTGTGAAAGTTTTACGCCTGTCGCGATCAAACTTACAAGAGGCCGGTGTCGCGTTAAATTTATATTAGCCCCTTGAATTGGCCTCAATCTCGGCGCCTCGCTCCGGCAAAGTTATGATTCGCAAAACCCACCCTCATCGCCAGGATACAAGTTTCGGTTCGCGTTCGGGAAAAGGGAGCAGGCTTGACAGGTAAACCGGGGAAAATTAAACGTCCTGTTGCAAAACGGCCCGGAACGAACGATCCACGAAAAGTCAAGGGAACGAGGGTTCTGACATCACGAGACAGCTAAGTAATCAGAAATCAGTGGAATCCAACATCGCGAAACACAAATAATTCGTCTTGTGTAAAAATCGCTAAAGAGATCTAAATGGTAAAGTGACAATTTTTGTCGATGAAACGTTATTTAGGAGTTTCTCTTGCTACAGTGGATACAGACAATTTTTCCTAGTTTCGAAGTTGAAGCCCTTAAATTGGAACGCTTCGATTGAACTTGAGAAAACTTCACAGTAATATTGTTAAGAACAAGAGTATTAACTGTGTCTCGTTTACCAGCGAGTGGCCATTTCTAATTCAGACTTCGCGTAGCGTACAGTGCTTCGAAAGCGAAAAAACGAACGACACGAGTTTTATTAGGTTCTCCAGTGAGGTTTCCACTTTCGAAGCAATTGCCAAAGTATCAAGTTAGCAAGCATCGAGCAACATCGTGTCGCCTAGTTTGATCTGGATCGATTGAACGGCCTCGAAACGACCAAACGACCTTGCAACATTGCTCCTTGCAAGCTCCGCAACTGCAATCTTTCATCCCACTGCACGTCTCTAACGAATATTTCACCTGTCAAGCGACGTGACACGACGCGTCCCGTTCGGATGGAATATTGCGTCCGTGAGACGCTCGCGGCCCTCGCGAACCTCGCTAGTACGTGACAGGAGAAAACGAAGAAAAAGGAAAGAAAGAATAGTCATTGAAGAAAAGAAGAATAATCGAAGCCTGATTTCTACCCAAGATTCGCATCACAGGATTCCGAACTAACAAGTAACTACTTGTAAATCTCTCAGCGAACGGCCTGCTTGACAACTGGCTCAAGAGACTCCAACGAACGAATCGAACTTAACAATTCAAGTTGCAGCCAACTTGGAAGTTCCAAGCTTCGCGACAGACGCAACTCTCCACTTGCTTGTTAGTTCTTGACAGTACTGGCTATTGCCAACTTTCTCCCACCTTACATTCTCTCGACCTTAAGAATAAGGTCGTCTCTGTGGCGAATGGCGAACCGTCGAAATGCTTCGGAAAGCCGATTGGGAAAGTTCGCTTTTAAGCCAGTTTCTTCAAAACTCACAACTTCTGAACGTATCGGGAACTATGTTTACTCGCGATCTGCTGCATCACTTCTAGACGTGAGTACACAGTCTCAGGTTCAGTGTCACGCGATGCGATTCACTGCCAAGAGAAGCGAAGCTGGAGGTTCGAGAAAAACTGACAAGTTATTCAAACCGAATAACAACCAGATATAATTCTCGAGTAAATATTGTATTTGCCGGCTATGGAAAATGTGAATTGCACGATTTGAAAATCTCACCTACGCAACTTGGCAAACTGTGATCCCATCAGCGGAAGTCATTAGCGTCGCGATGAGAATTCAAGGGACTCGTCGCGCCTTAATGAACCGACTTCGCTGAAGAGACAATAGCCAGCGAACGTCGAATTAATATGACCGACTCGAGGACAAAATGGGAAATCAATACGAGGAAAAATGAATCGCTAACAAGTAGCCTTCGCGAGATTTTTCGCCGAGGTTATACCGTTGGAAGATGGAGATGGAATCTTGAAGAAAATTGCTGTTCCTGTTCTTGGCCATGGGAATCGTCAATATAAATTTCTAATTTAAAGTCTAATCAGTCTACATCGTTTCCTGGAAGAAATCCTCCTGAAATTAATGGGAATAATGGGCGTGATTGGGGGCCAGATTGAGATAGCATCGGGAAGGTCAAAGAATCGATAAAAAAAGGGGGTACATGGCTAGAGACCTTAATCTGGGATTGGTGGGAATCCAGGCTGAAATGGAATCGAGAAATATGTCTGGAGGAATTTCTAGGATTCTCTAGGAGTCTACAAGACTATCATAAAGTTGAGGCCCTAGAGATAATCCTAGTCTCAAGATCCTCGGTTTGCACAGAATTCGGACTAGTTCCGTCTTATACCATGGCCTCTGAGGCCCTTCGCAATCCTTCTCCCGAAAACCCTTGCGACATTATCGCGCCACGTACTTTTCCCACCAACGTTATACGTTTCGCCTCGTCGAGGAAGAAATTAAATCTACTGAACTAACTTTTCCCAGACGCCTTCCGTTCTCCAAAGAAGATCTCGACTTCTTTCGAACCCTCTGGAATCCTTAATGGTGATTGGAGAGCAAGCAGTTTCGAGTCACCTTCCGGTCTCAACTCGCTTCTCACGGTTACGAATCGAGCGGAAAGTCAACTAACGAAATCCTGCTTTCTTTCGGATGAGAGGAAAATAATAAAAACACTCCGCAATTAAGAGATTGCGTTGCAAACTTTCTATCCAAGTCGAACCAGTCCAGCTCTCGTTAATTATTTGCTTCTACAGAATTGATTGGCCTCGCGTCAAACCTCATTTACCTCTCCCTTCGCGAGCTCTACCAACGGTAATTAGCGAGAAAAGTTCGGAGCTTATGTAAATTACAACGATCGCCGAAATTAGAATAAAGTGATTCGGAGCAAAATTTGAATTTCGATAAGACGCCCTCGTGTCCAGGATAATTCCTTCGCTTGCCACAGTTCGTAATTTTTCATACGCTCCCCGGAAAATTCTTCAAGAATCGTACAAACTGTTCGATTTGTCTCGCGTCTGACCAAAGCCGGACCTCTTCTCCTTGCGATCTGTGCCATTGACCGATAACAGTTTGAAAAAACTCTGTAGATTTCTCGTTGAAATTTCCACAAGAAAAAAGACACAGAGAATCGGATAAAAACATAGATATACATATTTGACGATAAAGCGAAATTTGGAAGTTTGTAAATTTTCGTTTTATACCAGGAGTAACGGATCGCTTAGCGATTTGGGATACTGTGGATGATACAGCCGCAGTGGAAGGCGATTGATAGGTATTACCACCCGAAGTTTCCAATTCATCGATTCTATCGAATATTTAGGAAAGGGTCTCGCGAATACGCGGCATCGAATTGAGCCCAAGCGGATCGAGATACAATTCCGATGCACATATGTACTTACATCATGTACACGTAAGTGCTTAGTTTAGTGGCAGCAGTGCGCTCGTATACTGGCGTGTTGCCGTGCTAGAGTACTGCCGCCGCATCGTCTGCACATCGATCGCGGTTCTCTCTCCTCTCACCGCTCGTCTCTGCGCGAGCGAATGAATGCATTTTTACCGAAGTATTTCCGATTATCCTATAAATGGCTGGTACGAACCTTTATATAGAAGAACCTTGACTGCGGATACGCCAATCGTCCCGCGCAATACGTGTACAATATATCCCTCTGTGGAATTACCAGTTCGATATTTCAACTAGTCGTACAGTATTCTATTCACCCTTGTTCATTTGTCAGTCGTGCGATCGTGGAAACAACGATGGTTCGATAGATGTATAATCAAAATTAATTTCGAGATTAAAGAAAGATTGGAATTTAAAAAAGAATGAATTAAAGTTTCACTTTTAAGGAATTGAGAATTTAAGAGACCGAAAAAGGAGATCATGCCACAATTCTATTTCGGTGAATTTCAACCCCGGTGAATCTCTTCTTCTCGTCATTCAGTTTATATTAGATCGTAAAACGACCCTACATTTTCGAAACTATTCAAACTTCCTACCCTGAAAGAATCACGCCCGCCTCTACGATACCGTGACTTATGCCTCTTGGGATTTACGAAGACTGAGCGGATTTTAAACTCAATTTAAGCATTTACCGCGCCAAGGAAAATTAATTTTCCTCAGGACAGTCTTCTCTACTCGAAAGGAAGAAAAGTGAGAAAAATTGCAATAGGAGAGTGAAGATCCGTTCCACGGCTATAAATCTGTAGAATGCTCAGTTGACTCGATTGACCGGGTTATGCGAACGAATCTAGTAAAACTGACAAAAAATCTCTCCGATAAAAAAGGATCTGATTTTTCCTGCATGCCTGCTTCGATTGATCGAACTACGATTTCAGCCGGACTCTTCAGTGAAGAATTATTTTTTCTTTGGAAATCGGTAAAAAAATATACCTACACTTTTTTCAGATCGACTGTCAATTTTCGTGGGGTGGCTGCGAGTTTTAGCAGTCAATTTCGGGGGTGAGAGATGAAGAAGGTCGAAAACTGCCGGGAAAGATTACCCACGGAATTTTGGTCACCTTGGCTACATCCAGACGACGCGGACAGTGAAAAAAAAAATCAAGGTAGTCTGGCACATAAAAAAAGTTAGTTACGAGCTGTCAGGAGTATTCACACCGATGATCGCATCGGGACGATGAGGCCATTTCGCCAGTGATTCGGATTTGCCAAAAAAAAAAGAAGAGAAATTGCAGGATACAGGATTCCAGACTGGGACAGAACTTTGTATAATCCTCTTAGGATACACGCCATCCACAAAAGCTTCGCGACGAATCTAGTCCGATGCAAACAAGGGAATAATTTTCTACGAACAACTTTCCTAGTTTCTCTTTAATCAAGATAATTATAGAGAATCCTTTGAAAACGATACGCTCAAAGATACAGTAGAAGCGAAAGTCTTTTCCACGAAAGTAAAATAATTAAGCATGGATGTGAAAATGATACAGTTATCGATCTGTCTCTGCGCTTTTAGTCGTCGCTCGATCGGAGGAGAGACAGGAGTAATGAGAGTGCCGCCACCGGCAAGAACGGAGTAAGTAATAATCCTTTAGATTAAGGTCGGAGTCGTAGACGGAGTCGGGTAACCCGACTTCAATTTCACCGTGCTGAAAGAGCCGTCCGACTCCTAGGACGAGGGTCGGAGATTTTACAGGGCTACTCAGCCGAATAAGCCCTACGCGCCTGACATCCCAAGCTAATTGCATTCAATGGATATCTCTGCAATCGGACTTAGCTGTCGATCGCTGGCCCAATTCGTTGTAAATATAAGAAACCTTTTCGCATCTATAGGAACACAAAATCTATTGAAAATGATCTCGAGACTGATTTAGCCTGATATTGTACAAACTGGTCAGAAGGAGGTAAAACAGTTAATAATATAATTCTAATTTAATTCTAATCCAATCTATATTAAAAAATTCTAATCTAATCTCTAGGGTAATATAATTCTAGTCTAATTTTAATTCGATGACATTTTAATCCAGTCTATAATAAATAAAATTCTGATCTAATCTATGTATAATGAAATTCCAATCTAATTGTAATATAATAGAATTCTAATTCAATCTATAAAAAAAATCTAATCCATAATATAGTTTTAATTTAATTCTAGGCAAATTATCGGAAAATTCTAATCTAATTATTAAAGTCGATATTTACCAAATTATTATTCTGCACTTTAACCTAAATTGACGTGCAACATGAAAGTCTTTGATATCTCAAATTCTTCGGCTTTTTCATTCAAACGAAAATAATTCTTCACAGTTCTTACAATGGAATTTTCATTCACAACCTCCACCCAACGTAATCGGAGTATGAGAAGGTGGGAAAAACTTTCCACGTGCTTAAAACTTCTCGATTGTATTTTCGTCGAAGATTCTCACAAAGAAGTAAAGTGGAGAGAGTCGATCTCACTCGTAGGACGCAGGTGGGAAGAATATCGATGAGAACAATCCGAAAATTCTTTCCGAAGAAAGTACAGTGGTTTCGGTACAGGAGAACGCGAAGTATAGGTGCATAATACATGCGGTAGAGAAGGAAGAGTTGTGGAAGGCCATATGTGATTTAGACAGGAATAGGAGAATAGTCCTTAGCCGTGTGGCACATCTGCTGATCGAGCGAAACTCCTGAGTTACCTAACGCTCTAGCAATCGCTTTCCAAGGGATAATGCGATGTGCATTATGCATTCGCTGGAGAAGACGGAAGGAGAGTACACCAATGCATCCACCGCTACAAAGCCCATTAACTCGTTCGATCACGATGCTACCCAGTGAATTTTTCACTGGATCTCAATATAAACTCGAATGGGATTTAAACGTCAGGGAATAGGTGGATTCTCATGGAAATAGAGAGAAGTTTACCTGCCACTCCTTTCTTTACCAAGGAATCTGGATAATTAGAGAAAAGTGACTAGATTGATTTTGTAAATTTCACTACTTTCACGAAGGTATAAACTCACTGTTTGCATTCGCACTCTCATTCACAGGAGCATCCTCGTTTCGGGATTTGCGTGAGTGTCACAATAGATCCGTTTGAATACCACGACGAAGGGCTGCAGTATTTATTTGCGATTCATTCGGAAACAGGTGAGTAAATAAAATGAAATCCTCCGGCAAATCCATACGATTGTTCAGTCTGATGAAAGGGAGCGTTCCCTTGTTCCTCGTAGCACTCTACAGTCTGAAAGCCTTCTGATTTTAATCATTTCACTCTGCGTCAATTGTTTCGAGATTTACTTTCGGCTTGGATAAAATCGGGATAGGCGCGGCGGTACAGGTAAGTCTTTATCTACTGCAGCAGCTAGTAATGTATTCGGGAGACGAAAATTCTTGGGAAATTGCACTACTTTCTCGGTAGGTCGCTCGATTTTCATCAACTTCTATTTTGGCAAACTGACCTTGGTAAATTTACGCATATGCCAGTGGTTTCGCACGTGTGTGTACTTACGTGGACACACACACTAGCTAAAGTCTAATTAACCTAGATATCGACCATGGCTCATTAGGGTTACTACATAGACCGAAATCGGTCGCTATTTAGTAGCCAAAAATATGTTTGCCAGATTCCACGAGAATTTCATGTATTGCAAATATCCACAGAATTCTTTCCGCACTATCTTAATCCGTGAAAGCTTATCCGTAGTTTGCGAACTTCTTCCAGGAGCTTTTCCAGTTCCACGAGACTCTTCTTCCGAAGAGTTTCTCAATTCTTCGAGCAGCCGAGGGAGATTCGTGAAAAAAGAAGCGTTTTCAGTTGATCTAATTCAATGAACTTCTAATTTGGTGAGCCAGTGAATAATCGAAAGGCGAATGAATGAGAAAATACTTTGGAATGAAGAATCAAGGAGAGTACGAGAAGATCGGGACGTGAAATCGTTTGCGTCCAACTTCTATCGATCCGTCGTGCGGGCCACAATCGCGAGAATTATCGGAAACGCGCGACAATTGCGCCTGATTAACGACATCGATAACAAGGACGTGCGATTGACGTAACAGACTGTCGATAAATTTATGCGGGCCGCGCATCCCTGGCAGCGTGGGCTGCGGCAAACTTTTTCCACGAACATCCTTCATCATCGAAGAACCCAACACATTATGGTCGCAGTAGTTTATGGTGGTTAATGGTGCGAACTAAAGTACAGAACGCACATAAATAAATTAACACAATATAAAAAATATTGAAATCTAAAAGTATATTTGTGCAAATCTCCATCGTTAATTTGATAGTTTCCAAAAGAAATTTAAAGCAGAATAACGTTTCTTAGGTAAAGTTAGGTTATATGGAATAATGTTAATATCGATTTTGAGGAATATGTAAGTGATCCAGGAAAAATAGATGATCATTATAGTTTCGCAACGCGACAACTTTCGATCCTAAGTCTACAACACGCGATGGTAAAGTGACGCGACGCAACGCGAGTCTCTCGGATAACCGAGTGAATGAACAAGGACTCGAGTAAGTCCAGGTGTCTGCATTCTCAGCTCGATTACTTGCATTAGCGAGATTGCTCGAAAAGTTTCCGGGACGTGCCAGGAGGCCAATTACTGAGGCCACTGAACCAATTAACGTCCCATCATAAAACCACCAACGGTCGCGCACGCTTCCTTAGCAATTAACTGGCGAGAAGACTTCCAGCACCCTTCGTCTTTTCACTCCCACTGATCCCTGTCATTCGCAGCTAAAAGTTCAAACTGCAACTGCCAACCGTAGCTTTTACCTCGGTTAATTCTCATTCTTCTTTTATCGACTTACAATCAACTCAGAAATTCCTTCCAAATTATTGTAATAATAACGATTGATTTATCTATCAATAATGAGTCGTTTATTGATTTTGACGGAAAAAGAATCTTTTGCTGGAAAAATATGAATTTGGATGGAATGAAAATAAGCAAATTTATATGTTTGGGAAATTGTAGCGAAACTAGGAGATATTTTATTGATCAGAAATGAGAATACTTTAGAAGCGAGTTGATTCATTCGTGAAACTAGCGTCGAATATTACGCGGAAACCGAGAATTCTTAGCCATAGAAGAAATCCAGAAATGAACACTAATCCTTTTTCGCGAGAAGGAAATGACGAAGTAACTGCGGTAGAGAGACGACCGAGCTCGATGAATCCTCATTTTCGTCAGGACCGTCATGAATCACCGTGAGAGATGGATGGACTACCAGCAAGATTCGTCTGCAGTCGAAATCTCCGTAGTCCGGACGTCGACGATTAATGATAGCGCGTCACTGCACGAAATTGCCTAACAAGTTCATTACCACGTGAATCTTTACCGAGTCGATCTTGTTCCTCCCGTCAGGGCCAATATTATCTCCAGAATAAATTTATACAATTTTCACCGAAAATATCGAAAATTCTAAACCACAAATTCCACCAAAACACAAATAACTCGGAAAATATTTTCACTTTAGCTGCAATATATAAAATTCAAACAGAAATGTTTTAAAAAATTTATCTTATACGATATTGGACGATATACGAAGGGATAAAAAGTTTTTTTATTGGGTCAATTACTTTTTTAAAGAATCATCAGGGTTAACTTAGATATCTCATTACCTCTGAAGTGATCTATATAAGACTTGGAGGACGCTTTCGTCCAGCGTATCTCGGAATTGAATGGAATCCAAAGGTATGAAGGGTAAAATGGTAGAAACTCACAGCTCGGTCGCCGAAGAAATTTCATTATCGCCACCCGATTGTTCGGCAGGGTGCCAAGTTTTTCTACCAAGCCCTCTTAAATACTAAGACTGCTAAATCCTAGGACAATCGGTCTCCACTAAACCAGCTAATCGTCGTTCAACTCCCAGCCCTTTTTTTAATGCCCAATTCACCTATTTTCCATCCGGAATCATCGGGAGCTTTTCCAAATTTCGAAGGTCGATTCTACTCTGTGAAAATCGACAACGGTGCTTTAACATCGTTAAGTGGTGTCTATAGTTTGCTTTTTAGCTAAAAACCCTCGCGATAGTCAGAACGCAGCATTTCGGCAAACGAAGCCAATTGTTTCCGGACGAGGAAAAGTTCGGAGTGTTCCGAACTTGTTACAGCTCCGAGAAGCGAGAAAATTGCTGTAGCCACTTGTTCGTAAGCTAGCAGAGTGGTTGGACGGTATTCGCGTAGCATTCACCTAGTTGCCTGATTACACCGAATGATGCGGCGGCGCACAGGAAGCCCAGGACCATAGCCGCGATACATTACCAGCGCGTTAATGAAAACTTTTAATGAAACAACCCGCTCCGCCTAGTTTCGAGAGGAATTTTTGCGAGAATTCCAGCATCACTTGAGTAAATCACGCGGTTGATTCGAGTTAGGAGATTGGTTTGAAACGAACTTTCTAAGAGAAGAGCGTTTGGGAGAATATTTTGAGATTGGCATCTTTGGAAGATGTTTCTTATAACTTATAAGCTTCCGACAATGCGTCGAGGCTGCGTTTAAAGCTGCGTTGGTGCTTGGGTCGTTGATGAAACGTAACAACTTGCTATGTTACCCTATAACATCAGAGGCAAATGACGAGGACTCGGTCAACATTCGAGATCTCCATTGAACGATGTTTGCATCAAGCGTACAGGTAGAAAGGCAAAGTTCACGAACGGTAAAAACCCACGGAATATGGCGAAGCTGGTAGCGTACAAACCCGTCAAACTGTCACTCTCGAACTCTATTTATATTTACTGTTTGAGAGCGGCACAGTGCAGTATCTCAACTGTTCTCTCCCTCAGGACGTGAATCTCTTTCCGAATTGATGCACAATTTTGGTGCACAATTTCTTTAAACGCGTGGAATTCTTCCCGCAACTTTTCTTTATTCTTTATTTTTGGTGGAGTTTAGATTTTGATGGACTCACTGGTGAACAGTATAGGTTCCAGTGACAAACAGTTTGTATCTTGTTCGAGGAATGCAATGAAAATTCAAGAATATTCAAATAAAGAGCAGCGAGCGTTATGGCAAATTTTCCACGCGTGAGGAATTGCTTCTCGCAAACGCAACGTTATGCATATTTGGACAGCATCCGCGCTTCACTGATGCTTATTTCGATATAAATTCAGATTAGCCAAGCGTGTTTTGTTACAGTCTTTATTTTACACAATGATGCGTCACTCTGCGGTAACGTTGAGAAATTCGTTACTAAAAACCACTAGAGACTACTTAAAAACTGTCTACGAGTATTATTAAGGTCGCGAGATAGCTCAAATGATAAGGAGACGGTACTCAAAGTGATCGCGCTTAATTTTTAATTCGACACATTTAATAAATTTCTATCCAGTCCGTAATCGAATTTGAAGAGAGCAATTTAACTCGTCTAAACTCGAGGGAATCGGGATTTTGCTGCAAATGGATAAGTCTGCCGTCATCAGCTGAAAACTTCTGTCTATAAGCCTTAATGCATCAAACGCCAGCTGTCTTCGACCCCAGGTTTACCTTTCGAAAACTCAAATTAATCGCTTGGGCAATCAGAACTCTGCTACCACAATTAGAATTCCTATTATCAAATCCCTCACATCGTAATCTCGTTTCCCAACCTCTCTCGTGCGGCAATTTCAATTGGTTTCAATCTTTCTAATACTATAATTATTTAGTCAATGACTCGAAACCAGATTAGCGAGTATGTATCAAGAATTTCGATTGGCAGACTCATTAATCCGAAACAATTTACGCTATAGAGACGGATTCAAAGTCCCGACCTGAATCGAAACCACCCCTACCTCTCTCTCTCTCTCTTTCTCTCTGGCATTTCGCCAAGTGAATCTTCTCGCGATTATGCGAATCAATAGCAAACTGTTGCACTATCCCACGGATTGCGAAAGACAAAATAGTCGGTCGCTAATTTTCTCAACGCGATCCTCTGTTTTCGTTGGAATACGATTCTCCCCGCGAGATTTGCCGCGGAAATTTCCTCCATTGTCCTATATTTGCCGCTTAATCCGATGCCGGTAATTCGTGGAAACTCTGACCACGGCGGCCGCGGTAGCCAACCACGTCGAACCACGGCGGGAGGTGGAATTAAATTTGCAAATTGGTACACACGGTGGGTATAAATATTGTGACCCGATTTCGATTGTCCCGCTCGAGGGGTCGGAACGAGCATTTCTCCGACTCCGAGAGCAGGGTGAGGTGCGGACTGAGGAACACACACGACCTGGTAATCGCGAAAAGCATAAGGCACTGCGAATCTGTGTCACGTTCCGAATAACTTTTAGAATTGCTACATATATTCGGTGAGACATTAAAGCAATTCCTATTTCGGCCTCGGTTGACAAAAAAGAGTTATCGTGGATGTGAGAATCTGGCTGACCAACCACGATAAACAACCCCTTTGAAACTGTGTGATTAAAGTATGGGGGAAATATTTAAAAAACCCTCTCGACGCGATAAATAATATTAAAAGTAAAATATTCTAGAATTTTAAGGATTTACCGACGAAGGAGTTTCTTATTCGTAGAAAGTTACCTTAATCACCTATGGGTAATGGGATAATTAGCGATTTCAACGAGGGTTCAACGCGCAATCAGCAATTCTGGGGATTCGTGGCCTCGCTCATCAGCGGTGGGCGTGAAGAATTAGTGGATTGCTAAAGAGAAGAGGAAAGAGAAAAAAGAAGAAAGAAGAATCGATCTTTTAGGGTCAGAGTTTCTCTGGTTCCGAACATTTGGCTAGTCGCGAACGATACTTTTGTTGGGTTTCCATGTAATCTTGTAATCGCGTAAGAACGTTGTTATTGGCCAGTGCTATTCTATAAGGCTTCCTGCTAATTGTAAGTTCCCAGCTGTTTTTAGCGTAAAATCCTATTTTTACCACATCCGGTATTCTTGACATTGGTAGCCGGCTTTCACTTGCCAACGAATATTTTACGGTTCTCGCTTGAATAATCGAACACAATTATTTCCTGGCCCTACTCGAATTTGACTCGATTTCGAATATATTATGGTTCTATTTCGCACGATAGTGAAGAATGGCGCGGTTTCAGCGGTGAAACGTTGCGAGACGAATCCGTGAGAAATTATTTAAGTGGGACAGTGGTGGTCGTGGCGAGTGCAATTACGTGTCGTTTGACACACGATAAAATGTATCATCAAGCGCGAATATCGACTTTTCGCGAACGCGCGATGGTCAATGCGAATCCGAATGCCAATCCAACTACGGTGATCCCTGATAGGCTGCTCTCTCTTTCGGCGAGTAGAAAAGTTCAAAATTGTGTGCGATAGCCGTAGCGTTAGTGCGAGGCTTGCAATTTTTGTGCGAATTTTTGCAATAAAAAGAACTTTCAGATTTGAACTTGCGGCTTACTCTTCCTGAACACGCGGATTACGCTGCTTTGATGTAGTTCGCACAGAGCTGAAACAAGATGAAACAATTATAGAGAAAATTTCAAATCGAACAAAATCAACGGCGAATGACGAGAAGCTGGTGCTCTTCGAATTACAATGATACGATATACGATCCTCTTAAGCTCCTATATCCAATGTGTATGCGCCACGTGCAATTTCCCCGAAAACTCCAATCCGAGCTTGCAACCAATGGCGTAACTTCACTGTCGCCTCGTGAACGTTGTTCCAGCTGCTTAATCCAGCCATCTTGTCCAGTCAAGTTACGAATCGTGATCGCGAAAGCTCGAGATTGATTCGGATTGTCGTGCTCCAACAATAACAATGGAAGCGTTAAATCGTATTAAAAAGTGCTCTGAAAACAGATTTCCTCATTCTTTTCCCTTTTCTCTATTTTTTTTTTCTCATTCGCCCAATAAAACACCACGAAACTTGGTAAAAGGATTCGATCAGCTTAGAATTTCGTGGTACCCGGAAGTTGGTTCAAAGTTATAAGCTGCACTTGAGAGTATTCGTAGTAGTTCGATTTTACGGGAAGAGTGCAGTGGGTTAAAATCTAGCGAGTTTGCGTTAAAGCATAAGTATCGTCTCTCGTGCGTTAACGCGCGCTTTTCTCGCAATTCCATTCTCACGACGGCGATAAAATTTGAGAATAGGTAGAGAGAGAGAGAGAGAGAGTGTCTCTTGAAGCGTTATTATCCGCGGTAGGAATACGAGAGGTGCATCGCTCGTCGTTCGTCATCCAGAAGGAGAAGAAAGGTGTAAGCATCGAGAGAAGCGAGAACGCGCGAGAAATTGGAAGCTGTGCTCGAAGAACCGGCGGTCGAAAGAGCGCAAGTGGAGAGCTCTAAATCCCAGGAAGATCCTAGTTCCCACACGAGTAGCATTATCGACAAGCATTTATCATCGAGACGACTGAGATAAGAGGTCACGCGATATTTGAACTTCAAATAAACCCTATTTCTTCTGATGAAGAAAACCTAAGGTAGAATATCTTCGCGAACGAATCTGTGAGGGTTGTCTACGTGTGTGTGTGTGTGTGTGTGGCAGCAGTCGAAGCTTCGGATCAATAATTCAAGGAATAAAGGGGCGGTTCGATTATATTCTATTTATACACATGTAGAGAGTGCCAAAAAATGCTGTGTATGTAAGGGAGCCCTCAAGGGAGAGAATAACTCGAGTAACAAAAGTTTATAGTTAGTGTCTATAAAAGGCCTCATTTTTTGGGCCACATCGCATTAAAGCCGACTTTCCAAAGTATTTAGTCCGTGAAATTGTTTCACTGGCGCATCGTCGCGTTCTTCCGTGAAGGGAAAGGGTTTTCAAAAAGATGAAGAAGAAGAAGATGATGATCTGGTAATTCGACCGTGACCCCGATGAAAAAGAACGAGGATCAAGGAGATTCAACTTGCATCGAGTACTTGCACTTTAAATTCCCTTAGTCCTCCTGGCCCAACTGTTCCAGATTTCTCTGAAAAACTACTCCGGGTGAATAAACAAACGATCGATAAGCGACCGATAATAATAAGCGAATAATTTGTGGATAAAGCTTGTGTATCCGGGTTGTAATAAATGGAATTTCCAACGGAAGCAAAGAGTCAAAGTGGCCCACAAAGAGACTGGCAAAAATCCACGCATCACGACGAGATCGATGGAACACAATGGGAAAGCACTTATCGTGAGTAAAGCCGGCGGATCGATTCCGCGGTCTTTCTTTCATTTCTCAAACTGGTTTTGTGGTAGCGATCCTCTACATATTTAAAGACATCGTTTCTAGCGATATTCCTGATGCTCTCGCCCCTTTAACCATCGTGCAACTTGTCTTCCAGTTTGTCGTGTCGCGCTTGCATTATTACCAGGCTAATCCGGTACCCAGGTTCCCAGCTTTAGAGATCCCCCATTACTTATGGGACACTTCTACATTCCTTTTGCTCGCAAAACTTCTTCCAGTCGGTTGGAACGACGCATCTTATCGAGCGTTGCAATTTTTCGCGTAAAGCCCTGGATCAAATCCTGTATAAAATCCTCTGTATCATCCCACATAATTGCGAAGAGTGTTGGGCAAGGATTACGCGCGCTGTTGAATATTGTCAACCGGGATGCAACGAGCACAGAAATAAGAAGAAAGGAACTCTTACATGAGATTTGTTTCTCTCGTGGAATATTCAAGCATGTGAGGAAAGGGTTATTATGTCGGATTTAGGAACCAAGACTATGTTTGCAGTTGGACTGCGATCCATGGATGCTAGACATTGCGACGCGCGAACAAAGACACGGACGATCCTTTCATAAAAGTGGGATCTTTCGTGGAGAATTTAATATGTTGGTTGATGAGGAAGTTTGCAATTGGGAGAAAGAAGCTTCGAATAGCGAAAACTGTTAAAAAACTTTCTTATACGAATTTTAGGAATAGTTAAAGAAACCATTTGGAATATGGAAAAAGATATAATCTCGTCTCTGGAGTCTTGGTAGACAGCAAGGGGAGGGGGGGGACTCGATGCCGAGTTTTTCTTTAGCCAGCTACTTCACCATATTAGAAATCTGTCAAAGCAGGCCATTATCGCAAAAGCAAGCGAATACAGAGATCCTGTGGAACCTGTCCCTTTGTCCGACACGGAAAACAAATTGACCAACGTGAAAGGCAATGTCAAAGCGAAAATAATGTATGTGTGCATTAGGAAGAAAGGAAAATAATCTACTCGGTAGATTATTTATACTTGACATTCCATTTCTCTTTTCATCTCGTTTTCTTCGGTTCCAAGTTCGTGATATTCATCAGTGAACCTTCAGGATTTTCAGGGAGAATCTAGTCGTCAGTGGCGCCGGTTGCGTAGCGACGCAATGTATAAATATTTATTGAATTCCCTTCGACTGAAAAATCGCAAATATACTTTCCATTTGCATCTACTCGATACAGGTTCGTGTATTTGCTCAAGGTGCACCGTATTACCGTGAAAATAATGGAAAAACTAGAGAATGGTTTTTGTAGATGGTTCTCTATGATTGGAGAGAAAAAAATATTTTGATCAAATACTTTTCTCAAGTAGAACAATTTTTACGGTAAGTGTTAGATAGATTGGATATATATCGTTAGCGAGGCAATGATTAAATGGCGTATTGTCGAGCAGCCTGCAATTGAATACCGAGGAGAGTGTACTCCCATCGTTCAGTGATTGATAATCGCTGTTGCTCGACAAGATGATTGCGATCGCGAGTGAGATGTTCGAGTGGAAATTTATTCCAGCCTACTTACTTTCCTCTGTATTTTTTATGCCCTCGAGCGGGCGTAGGAAGGAAGAAGTAAACTGTCGATGGAAAAGAGAGAAGCTTTAACAGAGTGGTTAATCGAATGACGTGCGAATATCAACGAGAATATTCACAATTTGTCCATAAAATTTTTTTTTCCCCTCCTTTATCCACAATTTCCTGAAATTTTTCACCGCTGATTAATTTCAAAACCGGTGGTCATCAATTAAAACCCGACATTTTCTCTAGAGATTAATTCAATCATTTTTCATTACTCGAATTATTTCATGCGCAGAGAATACTTGATGAAAAATTGCTGGAAAATAAATGAGGTAAAAAATGTTTAATCACAGGAGGAAATGAAATTTCCGTGAAAAACGACATTAAGCAAATTGTCGGGCAATGTAGTTCAAGTGAAAATCGCGAGAAGTATAATATGCGAATGTGGAGGATAGTATATTTGAATTGATTGAACGCGTAGCGTGTTTGTCGGAGGAATCAAGGTTCCAGGTTCGAAGGAAGAAGCTCTGAAAAGCAGCGAAGATTGTCCGTAGGAGAAAAAAAAAGGGAATCGGCTCCCAGCAGACTATTAAGCGCGCCGGTAAGCTCCTAGAAGGGTTTCCGCGAGACGTTCGGAGCTCGAGGGATTGATGAGGGCGCGCAACGATAAAAATTTCCAGTGATTCCATTTTTACGAGGGGACCAGGCGTGATAGGCCAGATAGGCTGGTTAAGGAAAAATGCAGAAATAAAAGAGGACACCGAGGTCGAATGGACCACTGGAGCTAGCTGATAAGTAAGGTGCGATGCAAAGTCTCGAGGAAGCTCAAATTGACGGCAAAGAACTTGTGGGAGAAAGACGAAGCGTTTTTTGTCTGCTTAAAAGATTAAGGGTACGTCTGGTGGTCAGAAAGGATTCTTTCTCTCTACAGAAGTCTTCTTTGCGATGGCAAAGATCGAGCACCAGACAAACCAACTCTAAAGAGACTCTGTCAACGGTCATTTTAACCAGTCACTCTCTTTGCTACTCTTCCACTATTCTGCCTTCTCTAACTCTAGAATCTTCAGTCCTTTCCTAACGAATTCTCCTCGGTCCATTGTCTTCGGTGAGTCCTTAGGGCCGGCGATTTCTTTTTTACTCGTTTTTTTTTCTTCTACTCAACCACCGTGGATCTCCATATTTCTTCCAAGTTTTAATCCTGTACGATATTCCCCTGGGAGAATCCTACTTTGAATCAGGTTTTTTTGGAAATATTTTAGGATGGAATTCTTCTTTTTCTGTCTCTTAACTATTTGTTGAATTTACTGGATATTATCTGTTTAGTGATATCGATAAATAAGTTAAAGTGAAGAGATAAGTAAAATTAGACTTTGCTCGTTCTTGATGATTAACAGAATCTTTTTCCTGGTCAAAGGAAGAAACGAGGGTAAAGTGAAAAGTGGATAGGGTCAACTTACATTAGGGATCGAGAGAAATAAATTCAGCAGTTTTCTCTGAATGGGATCTCCGCCTCTTCCTGAAAGACGCACCAATTTCCTTGAATTGCGTGTCATCGACTCGAGAACTACCCCAGTTTGCTGCTTTTCTTCAACATCCTCTTCCTTCCTAATACAGCGAATCTCTTCTCTCCCATTTTCTACATCCCGAATATTCGTTGCTTTCCTCCGGCAACTTTTACCACCCCAGTCGCGAAAGTAAAGTGCCACAGGATCTTGCCAGTATCGACGTCACGTAAAAGCGATAATAATAGAATCGTTTCAATAGCGATTTTCTTCGTGAGAGTTCCGATCGTGTTCGACTGCTCAATTGTGCGCAGTGGAAATCGCAGTAAAGACTATGTACTTCCGAAGAAGAAAAAAATTGACGTTTGGTAAAAATTGCAGATTTATCAGCGAAACTGAATAATTCTGATTTTGGATACGAGACTTTTGTCCAGTTTAAACTATTTGTTCCAGTAATGGATAATTGAAAAGTTTGGATTTGAAGTCTTGAGAGATTCTGGATTTGCCGAATATTTCCCATTGAGTTAAACGATCAAGGAAGAGACGACTCGGGTCGACTGGCAGGATGAACAACTTCGTGACATCTATGGAACTTTTGGAATCGCTCCAAGCGCAATACGGCGAACGGAAACACGCCACAAATTGACAATGAATCCAATCGTCTTAGTATTATCTACCTAAACTTCGAATAATACCTTTTAGACAGAAGTATAATGAAAATTTCATTAGAATTTGAAGCAAAGTGATAATTAAAAGAAATAAAATATTGTAAAACTATAATAGTAATTTCCTGCAGCAAACCATCATTCAAAAATCTCAGTCGAGAGGTCGAAATCTGCGAAGCTGTAGAATATTTTCTTCGTCGTGCAAAAAAAACGATTGAAAAATATTGTATAGAGATTCCGCGTGTGAAAGCGTATCAGAATCCGTGCTGGGTATTTTTCATCTGCGATACGAATATCCAGTATTCAGGATTCGCGAGTTTCACCAGGAAAAGCATCCGCGCCGTTTTCTTCTCGATTTGAAAGCAAAAGCGGATTGTACGCGTGAAACGAGATTGCTCCTGACGCGCTCACATCGCGCGTTTCGCGAAATAAATCGCGGATTCTATTTGACGAAACTAGCTTGTTGTAGAAAATAAGTATTGTACAATAAATATTGTTGGTCGCGGAATCAGTATCTTCCTCTCTGCGACAAAAAGCACAAAGATCAGCATTTCTCCTGGGAGATAGGTCGGAGGGATTTTTCCCGATAAATCCGTCGAGAGTTTAATACAGCTTTTAGCATAACGCGGAAGACCGAAACCGGTGTCAATCCCAAAAGAATGGGAAGAGCTGATATCACGAGCGAGGGAAAAGAAAAGTTTCGAGGGATGTCAAGGGTGTTCGTGTACGGAAGGCAAAAGCGTTTCGACATCAGCTGTAGAGCGATGGGCTCAAATCCAAAAATCCATGGGAAACTTTCCGCACCCAGCAGCCAAAGAGGAAATTGCTTGCGAACTTTGCCAATTCGAAGCACTTAAATAAATAATAAACGACGATCTTTGAAAACCACTAGCCACCAATAAACGTGAACCAGCTTCAACGAGATCGAAATGGATTCCAGCAGATCAGCGTATACGCTAATACCATATTAATAAGCATAATTCTGTCCGATCATAATTCTAATTAATTACGTAACGTATCGAGAGCAAATATTTGGGTCATCGCTGCTTCAGAATATAATAATAGCCAAGAGGATTATTATCTTTTGCTTCCTATCAGTCGTTTCTTCTCTGGCTTTCCCCAGTTTGCTTTTGGGTTTCTCACAGGGTTTTTTCCATGTGAAGCGAATGTCTAATAGTTATCAGGGAGAGGAGCGGAGTGAACAGAAGAGTCTCTTTATAAGAGAATACCTCTTGGCAAGAGATATTCTGGGTCCTCCTCCACTCCAGTCAGAAATCTCCCTGTATCCGCAGCCACTGTACCATGCATGACTTTAAGACAAGTGGGAAAACAACGGGAAGGAGAAAAAGGGCAAAAATTTCGAAATGGACGAGAGTGGGAAAATCTACTTTGCGGCTGGTGGATCCCAGGATCTCAGGCTGTTTGGCCTAATTGGATGACCAAGAAGATCAGAAGGTCATTGCCTAGCTCGACGAGGCTTGTTCTACCGAGATAACTCTAAGTCATCCTTGCATCGAGGTAATGACCCAACAATGATCTTTTCATCGAATTAGAAATCCAAGCTACCTCATCCAACACGTTCGTTCCACCGGGTTCCCTAGAGTTCGACTTTAAAAAAAGGGGGATAGAAATAGAGAAATAGAAGAATCGAATTTGTAAATTGAAAAGATAGCAGGCAGAAATAATATTTTGAATAATTGTACTGTTTTTGAGAGAGGGAATCAACGGAGAATTCCAATCGTGATGATTGTAACCCAAATTGGTTAGTGTTATAATAGTCAACATTCTCGAAATACTCGAATTCCGCAGCCCGCTTGGCGTCCTTTCGGTGGAAGCCAGAGGCAGGGTGCAAAGGCCGCGCCGTCAAATGAAATTGGATAGGTGCAATTTAACTTTATTGCAAGCGAACTTTATGCACGCGTCGGTCGACTAGCGAAACTAAACAAAGCCATTAATCAGAAACGGTTAATAAAGCTGTATTGTTTGCAGTAGTACCGAGGCCAAGCGGTAAAAGTTTGCGGTGTGTGCTCGAGAGTGCACAATTGTAAAAACCCACAAGAGTGACCGACGTGAGCTGAGAATTTTCAGAGACTGGTGAGTAATAGTGAAAAAATGAATCGTGATGCAGCGGAAGGTAGAAAGATAAAAAAAGTAGGTTTAAAAGGTCGGTAAACAGATACAATAGAAATGAGTTGAATAAGAATATTCTAATTAATTATTGGATTCTATTAGAGAATAATGATTGTACTCACCGATACAACATGCGTTCCTGGCGATCTGCCTCTCGATATATCTTGTAATACATAGCGATCATGATGATGCCGGGTACCCAAAAGCTAATGCCAGAACTGACCACTGCATAGAGTTTATTGACTTGGAACACACAAACGTCCGGATAGTTCCTGCGATACTGAAGATGCTCCTCGGTGGTGTACCATCCAGCAAATATGGGCAGAAAGCTCATAATCGTAGGCGAGCACCAGACAAGGCTGAGCATGGTTCCAAGCCGTAGGTTCGTCATGATCAGGGGATAATCGAGTGGCTGTACGATCGCGTAATATCGATCGACGCTAATGCAACAGAGATGTAGAATCGAGACAGTGCTGAAAAACACATCGAGAGAGTTCCAAACGTCGCACATGAAGTATCCAAAGAGCCATCGGCCCGAAAGTTCAACCGAAGCGTTAAACGTCATCGCGAAAATCGCAACGAGCATATCAGCAAGAGCGAGTGACACAACAAAGTAGTTCGTGATCACGCGAAGCTTCCGGTGCCGCATCACCGACACGATTACCAGAAGATTGCCAAAAAGAGCACACAAGATGATGAACCCCATTACGGTGGCTTTCGCTGTGAGAACGAGTACAGCTTCGACGTCATGGTCCGGCTTGTAGACACCATTTCCAGGGGTACCATCTACCTTACCGGATTGACCAGTGTCAATCAGCACCCCATGCACGTTCGACAGCTCCGTCACGTTCGAGACCACCTCCTGTTCTATCGTCTCGTTCAACTCCATTCTTTCCCTTCTCGTCGTCTTCCGCTTCACCGGTGACCCGCGCCTTCTTCCTCGTCTTCTTCTGCGCCACCCTGATCGCCGATCACCGGTTCCTCCCAGTCCATCGAAGACGCTCGCTTTAGATCGATTCCCCCGAGGTCGTCGTAAGGAAGATCGAGGAATAGTTCGTTATCCTGGAGAACTGGGAGAATTTGGAATCGGGCTGACTGGCTGGACCCGTCAGTATCCGTGGGGTTACCGGTGCCGTTGCTGCTGCTGCTGCTGCTGCTGCTGTTGCCGCCGCAACCGCAGCCGCCGCAGCCGCTGTAGCCGCCGTAGCCGCCACCACGACCACAAGCACTACCTCCGAACACTGCCACCGCGTCCAACTCGCCGCGCGCGCGAGTGCCAGCATCCTCCTAAGAAAACCGTCCAAGTCGAACTCTTTTGCTGAAGGGTAACTCACGGGAAAACTCGTGGAAAATTCATCCTCATTTCCGGGTTTCCCTTGGCTTGGTAGGTCTTGTACGTAACCTGGAATAAAGAGAGGGACTCTAGTCAGAGCACACATGCGACCAATCGTTGCTGCACCGGTTGGCACAGAGTGTTGAACAAGGCGCTGACCGCAGTCAAGAGGTTACGATAGCCAGCGTTTGAATTTGAGCCTCACTATTGGGGAATGAACGCGCGATTCAAGTTCCCAAGAGGAGGTGAGAGTGGGTCAGAGTAGGTGAGAGTAGGTGAGAGTAGGTCAGAAGAGGTCAGAATAGGTGCTGCAGTCCAAAGGCTACGCGCTTCAAGCTCTCTTCTTCACTGATTCCGCTTGAACTCATTGCGCCAATATGCTTACGCCTGTTGCTTAATTACTTCGCGTCGCGTCTACTAATTAGCAAATAGGAATACTCTTTCTTATTGACACGAGTCGAAAAATTAAGCGTAGTGCAAAGCGAGGAAGGACGAAGATCGTGTTTGTCGATGGAAATCTTGTTTACCACAGTACTTAATTAGAGAATATACGTGTTGAGTGACTTTGGAAAATTTATGAATAAATTCTCCCAGGGATTTCCTGAATCCTCGTAATGAAGCCGACCGCTCAGGGTAATTAAGTTCTGGAGGAAGATCGATGCCGATTAGCCGGAAGCTCGTAACAATGCAATTTATTTTGCTTACAAGCTAAAGCGCGAGTTCTAACACCACTGATAATAATCAGGGATGTAGGGAAAGATCCGGTGGATTATATAAAAAGTTTACTTATATTAGTTCCAATAACAGGAATATCGTAACGCACTCGGGGTTGAAAGATAAGCGTGGGTGGGAAAGATTTAATTAATTAATTATGAAAGGCCCTGCTGCAGGATAGCGAAAGTATTAATGGGCATCGCTGTAAAAAGATCTGACCTTTGGTTCCTACGACGCGTTCGCCAGCGAGGATAAAGTGTAGCCTGGACTTATTCAGGACGAAAGCCGAGTACTCTTTAAAAATACGCTCGGGACGCGAGATAATTGAAATAAACGGAGAAGCGGTGGCAAACGGGACGCGTTAATTGTTTGGGACTTCCTACGCGAATCTATACATATATATGTATGTATACACGCGTATGCGTAGAAAGAGAACCTAGGAATTTAAAACGCACTCTTCTAGTAGACTTTATTCGTCAATTTTTTACTAGCTAATTGTCATTGTCATTGTCAGCAGTTTTCAACCGCAGGTTACGAGAGAGACCCGCCGTAAATGCACCGAAAGGTCTCGACGCATGCAGTATGCACATATAGTGCACTGGGCACCTGTTGTAACGGAGAAAGTCAAAGGTCACTTTTAACTATCGTCATTCTTCGGTAATAATGCTAATGAATTTTATTTACTGCAGCTTTTTTTGAGCTTCGCGTATTTAGTGTAAAATGCGATCGATGCACGTTGGGTGGTTAATTGAATTCCTAATTGATTCTCGAATTTTTATTCTTCATTGTTAAGAGAAACTGGAGCAGTGCGAAATGGTATCTGTGAGATTTTGTTGCAACTTTAAAAAAAAGGCGGATGAAAATGAGATTTGCAAGTTTGGAGTTTCTCAAGCGATTCATAGGCAGCTCATTGATTTGATGGAAGGAATTAGTTTTTCCGGATCCGATGCATATCGATATCCATGGAAACTTACATCCGCGTCCTCAATAGTCGATATCCATGCAAGCCTTATCAAAAATGCATTAAGAGACATCGCGACATCGCGGCATCGAAACATTCGCGCATCCCCTCGACGTTATCTCGCATGTACCGTGCGACTAAAGAAGATGCATATCGCACTCTCAGTTAAATAAATGACACAACTTTAAAAGTACATGGTTTCCAGGAAAAGCAAATAACTGTTCCGGAACCTAATAATACCTTATTTTGTTAATTAAAGGTGTGAATGAAATGTCAAATATTCATAAAATAAATTCAACTGTCTTTATTTTATTTCTACTCCTTTTCCGTCGTTTTCACAAACACGTAAATATTAGACATGAATTTTGAATTTCGTCAATACATAACAAAAAGTAGGAAACTGATAAATACAGCAGATTGTGAAAAAAAACAAGATGAAATGTTGAAATTTTCAATGAAATTGAAAATAATTAATTACAGTAACAAGTAACTCCCCAAGCGCGATGAATCTGCGCTAGGTCCTTGCCAGAACTTGAACAGTATTTTGGCAGCTTTCATCGCGAATCGTTAAATCTGGAACCTCAGTTTGTAACGTGGACTCGTGGCAGGGGCAACACTAATGCTCATAAAGCGAATTTTAACGAAGCGCTGACTAAAGTAGAGCAAGGCAGAATAAAACGGTGGAAATGCGTGAACACGTAACAGTAAAACAACAGCGCGGCTGTTACGCTCTTGACCACTTCCACTGTCGGTCTGAGCATAAGGTTCTACTACTTAAGATCCCTGGCAGTAACTCGACGTACAATTAGAACTAAATCAACGCTTCATCCAAAATCTTCAAATAACACTAACCATTTTTCTCCAAATTTCACAGATATCAGAACAAACAAATTATTCTCACGAAATACATCCAAATAAATTAATTGTAAAAACACAATCCTTTTCCAGGTAGGTTCGACTATAGTTAAAAACGATCTTTTCCTAACTTTTCCAATTTCATTCAAATTCAAATGTAAACTTTCCTCCTAAAGCCAAGCAAATAAATTAATTGTAAAATCATAATCTTTTTCCTCCTCGGTTGAACTATAGTTATAAACCTATATACCTAGGTTTCCAGTAGTTCTCCATATTGTCGAAGGAAACGTTGAATACAAGCGTGGTATCTAGTGCGGAAAAGTAGTTTGAAATTGCGGGTGCAGAAGGGCTTTCCAGTTGCGATCAACTCAACTGTTGTTAATAACAGCTCGCTCGAATGCTGTGGCTGTGTGCAGACGTATGAGTGAAACGAGTGATTCCGGGTACCATAAGAGACCTAGAATCCTCGGTGACGAAACGTTCTATGGATTCGTGTCTCTTGGTAAGTCAGTAACGTATGTAGATACAAACTACTTTAGTCACACACTAACAGCTTGTCGCGTCGCGTTGTTATGTATACTACATTATACACATGTACATACATATATATATGTATATCTACGGGGTCACCGCACACCTGTACTCTTTATTTCAAGCATCCTTCACCGATTATTAGATCCCATCTTCACCTTCTTTCCTTCCAGCTTCGCCTCTCATCCTCTCTTACCTTTCTCCATCCCTTAATGCGCCCATAGGCCCCGTCACGTAACCGATGTCGCGTCGGAGGAACTAATTATTCCAAGCGACATATAGCGAATTAGACTGCGCTTAAACCCAGACAAGAAGTTATTTCTTCCTTTCCGAGAATAAAGAACGAGCAGAATGACGAAGCGAAGGTCTATCGGATTCGATTCGCGTGAGATGGATCGTGGAATTCGACGGCTGAAGATTAAATTAAACGAAAGGAAGTTGCGGATAGCGTGGGATATAAATGAATGGAAAACTATCTTGGGAACCGAGGATCAGATATACTATAGCGTTTCTTGTCCAGTGAAAAATGGGCGATCCAAGGATTCTTTCGCTCGGACATAAAAAAAACACCGCAACCAAGGCAAGGGACGATCGTCAAATCTAGCTGTGAATAATTCATCGAGTGACCACGTGGAAAGTATCTCGAACGAATTGCTCGGATTCCAATCCAGACTTCTCGATATCTTTCCCGCTTACTCTCGGGGATCGGTAGTTTAGTGTATCGTAAATATTCAATGCCGCGAGAAGCTTATGCATACTGGGGAAAATCAATATCCTGGAATTCGGCTAATGAGATCGTCGGAATCGAATTACCCTTTGTACACTCATCTCTCTCTCTCTCTCTCTCTCTCTCTCTCTCTTGCTCGGGGTGACTTTTCCGTCGAGAGAGATCCGCGTAAATAATTCCGAATCCTCGGCGGAACGGAAATAGACAGACTTTACTGACTGAGAGTCGATACTTTCGGCTTACGAGTTCAACTATTTACCTCAAGGTCCCACAGGTGCAGCGTTTCCCGATGTGCACGCTGGAAACTTCACTGCAAACTATACCGAGCGCATCACCTCCCGATCGTTATTGTACTCGGTGCGATCCACCTCTGAGTTATTCGCAGCTGCAGTTTCTTCATCCTCGAGTCCTTCAACGAACACTGCCAATTTTCTTCTCTCGCCAATGACCACTCTTCACCGTTCACCGGAAATTGTTTTCGATTGTCCAGCAATCGAAAAATCTTTGAGCAATTTTTCTCTTCGCTCAAAGAATCAATTTTGTTATAAACTAGCTCCACGTGATTTCGCAAGTGCGAGAAACACGGTTGAATTCTCACGATCTTAAAGCAATTTATACTTGTCCCCTGATCTTTTTCTTCCTGCCTCCCTAACGCAGGAATGCGGGCCGACAAATAATCCGATCAACTTGAACTAGTTCCCGAGAATCGATATGTGTCAGGAAAGCATTGACACCATTCTCACCGCTGAACTTGTACACCGATTCCTGATGATTATGCGCTGGAAGAGACTTCTCCCCGGGCGAAGATAGGACGGTGCGCTCGGGAGACAATGACCAGCCGATATGTCGGTCAATCGGACAGTGGTGGCCGCGATCCGAAGATAGTGCAAACGTTCTCCCAAATTCTCAAGTGATCATAGATCATCAACGCACCACGTGTTAAATTAATCAGAAGACACGTGGAAATGAAGATCGAACTAATCTTTCGAAACACATACTTCTTTTCTCCCTTTCTCCTGTTGTCCTCTTTCACTCCACACTAACAATAAGTCTTTTTCTTTACTATTTCCTCTACTCTTAACAAAGAAGAATTACAATTTCCTCGATTCCGTTAAATTTCTTGAATTTAATACCAATTCTCTCGCGCGTTCATCACCACGTGTTCCTTTCGCGCAGTTGTCGGCTGATGGGGCGAGTCTTCCCGGGTGAGATTCGCGAGTGAGAGAGCGGCATTGGCTCGCGCGGCTCGCACTGTCAGGCCGAACTGTTGACAGCGGCGGAAGGAATACGGGAGAAGGAGCACGGGGCAGAATCGGCGAAGAACGCGGGCGCAGTCGAGTTTTAGGGGAAACGAGCGAGCAAGTGGAGTGAACGGACAGGCGCGCGCACCCCTACGAGCGCCCTGCTTGTTCGAGGAGTGTCGCGAAAGCGAGAACAGTGGTATATACTCGCGCTAGTATAACTCGCTACGTTGAAATGAACTGTGACTTGTTCTTAGATACTACTCTTTCGGCCTTTCTAGCTTTCTTCTTTACATTCTACTTTTGTCTCTTTGTCCCAGGATTCCTTGGTAACATAGCACCTTCTAGTTTACTGTCTTTCGCTTGAACAAAGCTATTCTACCCTGCTGCATGCCTACTTGCTACCCTGCGTTAACCACCCACTCTACCAGTCGCCCAGTCACCCGGCTACCGAGCAACCCAGCTCGCAAGCTCCAGTCCCACACCAACCACTCTCGCACACCACCTCACGTCGACACCAGTCCTTTCCCTTTTGTCGATCCCTGCGGACAAAATTTTAATCGCACGAGTCGCGGGACTATTAACACTAGACTACTGTTGCTGGCAACTGATACATTTTTTTAGGAAGCATAGCGAGGAATCAAGAATTCTGTCAATCAAATAGTGGAAACCCGATCTGATGAGAATTTTTGGTTTTTGGTGGAAATTGAATTAAGGTCAGATTCAAAAAGAGAATTGGAATTTGGATCAGCATCAAGATCAGGATCTGAAACAGAATCAGAATGAGAATCAGATGAGATGAAGTTTCAGTAGCACCCACCGCTAATCGCATATTATCATAGAAGTCGAGACCTAATTAATTTTTTAAGCCGAGTCGTCGAGTTCTCTTCTTCAAATCGCGAGATTTGAGCTCAAATACTAAAACTAGTGATAAAAGACTAACGATGATGATTAACATGACTCCTACGTATGATTTTCTACCGAAAGAGTTCGATGGTCGAATTGTATTAGATCGGTCTTTCTCGCGAGTACAAATTTAAGAGTAAAGTCCATAGGATAGGGTTTTGTTTAAGCCCCAACATAAGGGCAAGAAACTTGTCGACACTCTTGTCCGTTCTTGTCCTTTCTTCGCCACACACACTCTGCTACTCTTCGTCGAGTTACCTTCCTCGACCCTGATTCCGCTCTCTTTCCTCAGCCTCCTTCGTAAAACCAGCAAGATGCTGCTCAACCCAAGTCCCGTTGTTTTTCTAGACCGCAACGAAGACTCGACTTGTTTTGTCACGGGCTGGGCCTTGTTGTCCGGGCACTCATCCTCTGTTGGAAAAGCGCCAGGCTGCCGATCGATATTATAATAATACAATCGGTTTTTCCTTCGTTCTCCCCGAATCGAATTCCTTCGATATTTCCTATTTTACAAGAGAATCTTCAATCGAACTTTCATCATTGTAAATTACTCTATTATTATCAGTACTTTTTCCGCATGTAAACGGGAGAAGAACGAAACATTGATTTATAATGCATGATTAGAACAGAATTATAAAAAGTAGTTAGTGGAAGTTTACGAAGTCATTGAATCGATGGAAATGGTTGCAAAAATATCTGATAATTATTAATTAATTTTCTCGGGAAATTCTTAGTGAAACCACGTTCAATTTGGTCTTTTCTAGAATTCTGATCAATGAAACGATACCCTTCTTGTTTCGCGATACTTTTCCATCTGTTTCATTCCAGTAATTACGCGAAATTACGAGGGAAACTTGCCGAGCTAGTTTCTGGTATTTCTGCCGAGATTCCGTTACATATAGGTACTACACTCAATTTCCTGGTCCCGGGAGAGAAAGTTGACCGGAAACTTCTGGTACTGTGGGAACTTGTGCGAAGAATAACAGAGCAGCGAGGTAATCTCGAGACATCATAGTGATCGTAAGAACATAAAATACTCATCGTTGTTTTGCCGCTGTGTCGTGTCAAGTAGAAAAATATTGAGAGAGAAATATAGACGAAAATCTTCGATTCCCGTTATAAGTGCATTCAAACGCGACACTCTGCTAGAAATTTATTAGCATCATTGTTCCGCCAGTTTCGAACCTCCTCGTCCAAATGACGTCGTTACGAAGGAAGTTTAGGAAAGATAACTTCTAAAACTCCCAGCTTTCCCCATTCTCAAAGACAAAAGTGCCAAATTGGGAGCAGCAATAATAACGATCTTCAAAAGCCCAAAAAACAAGAGTCTCCTAAAGTCAACTCAAATTTCTCCTTTTATTCCCGAAATAAAAAACCAGAGACTTATCACCCTCAAAAATGTCGTAAAGTACCGAAACTTACGCAAAACACCAAGCGTCGCTCAATCATTCTAATCTCCAGTAAAAAGCTGATTCAGGTGTGAATTCTCTCAAGAGGATTCTTCATCCTCTTAAAAATAGCTGGGAAAATCTTCTCCACCCTTTAAATGACACTGCAAGACTTACCTGGAGGCTTATCGGAGGCTGCAAAAAAAGTACTTGGCATTCAAAAAATTGGATAAAAACCATGCGGCTACCAGGGTAAAGATGCTTAATACTATACAGTAAGATTTATCGCTCGAAGAACTGTGAGCCTCTTTTACTCTATCCAACTTCGGATGAGATCTGCAATTTGGGATCCTCCCACGTGGACCCATCCTCCACGATATATGAAGTGCTATCCACCAAACTCCATCTAAATCGAGAGGACACATGCACAAATCGATTTGGCATTTGGCAATCAGCTTTGGGCTTCAGAAATCGGGTCGCCAAAGTTGAAGATAGTTGAGGATGTTCCATCGTTAAAGCGGCAGTAATTGCGACAAATAATTATGGCAATAATTGCGAGATACTCCAATTACTCCAACTTCACCGATTTGTGAATTAAGAGTTAGCCTGAAATTCCTGAGGGAATTTTGTTCGAGAGTTAGCAAGTAATTTTGATATATAAATACCTAAATGTACATGCGGCGGATTGCATGCTTCGAGAGGAATTACTGAATCGCACTGCTATATGTAGTATCAATTTAGACGGTTTATTACAACAAGAATATTATTGACAAAGCTTAAACTCGCGTACAAGTGTAGTGGGCTGACGAGGCGAGGCAAAAAGAGAGCCTGGCGGAAAAGAAAAAAAAAAAATCGGCAGAGCACTAAACGAATTCTACGTGAAGAATTTGCTTTATTAAAGCATATATATATATATTCATCTTTTGCTTAATTATTTATTTCTACTTCATTCCTCGGTCCGTTTGATCGTTTACTCGCTTGTTTGCTTAGCGAAAGTAATAAATGCTTTTGCGAAAGCGCACGTGGTAAATTGACGAACGATATTCCAGTTTGGCTGCGTAATTCTTTGGGAGAGCACAAATCGCTGCCAAGATTGTCAGTTCGGTATAATAGATGTGGGAGAGAAAATAGTCATGAAAATCGTAACAGTTATAAGTACTCCGCGCCGCGTAGGGCCTAATGTAAGTATTTTTCGCGAGATTTCTGTTAATCTGACAAGGTACCGATAAGTACCAGTGTGTATGTATGTATGTATGTAGGTGTGTGTATGTGTGTGTGTGGGTGTGTGTATGTCAAAGAATTAATGCTCAATCGGAATCTGGCGATTTGAAATTTCATTCCGATCGTAATGATAGTAACCACGATGACAATGACGTTAATAATGATGGTAGTGGTGGTAACGATAGTAATGCTGGTGGTGATGGTGGTGGCAGTGACGATGAGAGTAATGACAGCGTTGGTATAACAACGCCGATCTCAATGATAAAGGTAAATGATGAGAGAAATAAATGATAATCGGAAAGAATAATAATCATAATAATAATCGTGATGATCATGATCGTAATTACAATTTAAATAAATCGATATTTGGAATTATTGTACATCGATATATTATTTGATATAATCTATTTCATATATTCTATATTAATATAGACTTCTATCAGATTCAATTAAATCCTTAAAACTCTAGACTTTTATCACTTGCCGAATAGGTTCTGGCAACGAGCGAGACACATTTACATAATGCGAAAGAAAATTACATATTCCTAAAGCGTTATCGTGTGTTAATATTCTGATCGATACGCAAAAGTACGCGATCGGTGAATGTAAGACCGACGGGGAAGAAAAAAAAAAAAAAAAGAAAGTCTCGTTCTTTTTACAATTACTTACAGGAGTCAGCGCAGTTTTCACCAAATAATACTAATAGTAGCAACGACCGTAATTAGAATAACAATATATATATGTATAGCAGTAATAATGGTACTCATAGTAACGTAATGAGAACAATTCACACTTCTCACGCTTCCTTTGCACCCCTCCTCCAACCCGCACCACTTTCTTACTTTGCTGCCTCTAAGAGATTTGAGAAATTGACTTGAAATTCTATAGACCGAGCCACGCAAAAATTCATCGATCTGCTCGATTAATTGGATAATGAAATCACATGCCGCGTTGTGATTAGAAATAAATGACGGTGCTATAAAGACTAGACGCTACATTAGAATTAGTAAAAACGAAGACTAAAGCGAACCGTTTATAATGAAAGGATCTTTCCTCTTAGAATTTTTTGTACTTTTTTGATTAGGGTTAATTATTTGGCCGTGCCAGTACCATAAATCTTTGTTCATTTGTGAATATCTCGCGCGTGTTTCTTTGTGTACCTCTTTTGTGTGTGTGTGTGTGTCTTTTGTGTGTGTGTGTGAGTATGCAATAAGTGTATCAGCGTAATGTGTGTGTGCGTGTGGCATTGCATTTCCACACGCTTTAGGTCAGGCGTGTATCTTAATAATACTTAGGTAGAGTACTACTTGTTTCTTTATCCTCGGTTTTATAAAAGTCGTAGTACTTTTTATAATATTCAACTATATATCCTCGAGTCCCGGGTGACTATCTTGTACGATTGACCCACTCGCACAATAATTCTTTCGCACAAAGAAGAGTGCAGCTTATTTAACTGTTAAATACTCCGTAATGTTAAAACACACACCGGAAGCGTCGATAGAATGAAAACACAACGCTCAGTCCTTTCTCCTAGCAGAGATAAGTGTCGTTGTTGTATTCGGCTTTGCCGTTATTTTTTTTTTTTTCTTCATCTTCTTCTCGCCTTTTTTTGCGCTAATTAACACAGTTCAAAGTTAACAAGTGATTTAAAGATAACTCTACACAGATTGTTTTTTCTTTTTTTTTTACGATCCTTATTATACTATCTTCAAAGATCACATGGTCTGTACCAGAATTTCCAAATACTTTCCGCCACGCGTCGTCGATCGAAAAAAGGAACAGTGATGAACACTGAATTCAAACATCTTTAAAAGATCTACTATCGGGTACAGTGTCTTTAAATGCGCACGCACACACACACACCAACATACAACCATCGAAACATCCACGCTAATCTTCATCGGATACACGCGAGCACACACATACACACATGAAAACAACTCAATTGTAATTTTTGCAAGAAAATAAAGCTGCCGAAACGCTTAACTGGCCGGCGTTGATTTCTCCGAAGATTAATACGCCAACATCACAAAAATGATCCTGCGGTAGATTGAAAATTTGGTTAGACTGCAAGAAAATCGTTACAGTTTCACCATTGTGATTTTTTCGCTCGTTGCAAACGTCAATATCCCGACGCCGAGCGCACAACTGATATATATATATATATATATATATAACTGATATAATAAATCATAGTATAATATATATATGTATATCTGTAACTGACTTCAATACAACATTGTTCCCCGTAAGATTAGTATCGAAATTAAGATTATGCTTTTATATTGTCGCACTATTTAATATTTTTTACAGCATATTATAACCACTTTGTCTAATAAAGGGAACGGCGCGCGCGCTATATTATCAAGGGGCTAGTTTTCTTCCCTCGCGAGGAATCGCGACAGTATCACAATTATCTATTGCGAAGCCATATATAGTTGTACAGATAAATCATAAGTTATATATAAAAAAAAGAAGAAAAAAGACAAAAAAACGAAAATTAAAATGAATCTTGCAAGTATCTGTTATATAATTATTAGTACGAATCAAAAAGGATTCGAAAAATTCAGTGGTGCGATAGTCCATATTAATATACAAAGGTCGTGCACAAACAATGCATTTCCAGCGCGATCTTCTACATATCGTAATGTTTCTCTGTGTTTTTGTATAGCTGTGTGCATGTGTGTGTGTGTGTGTGTGTGTGTGTGTGTTTGTGTGGATGAGTGTGTGTACATTCTTTTTTTCACGTTATTAGACCTGCTCGACTTCCGGAGCTCACTCTTCGGTCTTACTTCCCACTGGCAATGACATACCAGGAATTCATCTCTCGGACCAATTCGAAAATGGTCGGGTGATTGCATCTTTTTATTCATCTTCGGTGTCACCGTCGCTACTATAGTCTTGCAAAACAGCTGGTCTCAAAAAAGGAGCATTATTTGTCTGGCTGCAATATGCGTTGTCAACGTCAATTAACTTATTCTAAGTTGGAAAATATAATATGTATACACGTGTAAGTTAAGTGTTGAATCCTTTGCTACTCACGCAAGCCTACGATAGTGGTTTAACCATTCCTCTAACATTTGTGCTACGAGCAGAGGCTTTTTATGAAGTTTCTGTTGCGCTACGAGGATACCACCTTCCGTTCTGCATACATCGAGCCACTCCTTTAAGATAGATTCTTCACGGCCTACCTCGTCGGCGCTTAAGAAATGAACCGGTAGCAATTTGTGTTCACGATCCATCAATGGCATAAATGTTGTTTGCATCTGCATTTGCAATTGCTGGAGAGGCGTATTACCACCACCGTGTGACGAGATCGATGGTATTCTCGATGATGCGTATGGTTCAATTGGAACTAAAGCGGTAAAGTGACCACGCGTATAACCCAAGGCAATAGGGGACCGAATGCAAAACGATGGTTCCCATAATAGCGGAAGATAAACACCCTCGAACCTTGCGTAACCTGTATCCCACGTAGAAAAGGATTAGTGCTAATGATACGTAGCTTATGCAATAAATCGAAATTATGTAATAAGGGATCATGACTTACCTATATCCTCACCACGAAAACTTTTAACATATTTAACTCCGTAAACGATAATAGGTCGCCGCAGTATATGTGCCAAAGCAAACACGTGCAACTGTTCTAAAGCACTGCCTGGTTGAGCTGCAGTTGCCAATAAGCTTTCCCAATCTTCCTGCCATTGTGTTTCCTCTAGGGTGAAATCCAACATTCTCGATGCCTGCGATGCCTCGTATTCTCTCCATCGAGGATAAAAACTGCAAATTGGGAACAAAAAAAATAACAACAATCTTAGATATTGAATTCTCATTCCATGAAGCAAAAGAAAGTCCACTAACAATTGTCCTGCTTGTTGCAAAGTATCAGCAAGAGCTCTTCTTAAAGCATTGTCCCGATCAAAGACGCCCCATGTAGCTTGCATCGCGGAGTCCAATAAACAATCTCCAGCCGATCTATTCCAAAGCGAATGCAAGCGGCTACCTAAACGCTCGGTAATTTCCAAGGACCAATTTAACGCGGGAGGTTCGCCACCGCCACCTTCGAGTTGTTGCTGAGCTTCCTTGTCTAACAATTCTTCCAACATTTGCTCCTGGACGATACTTGGCAAGTCTTCAACCTGAAAAGGATGCGTCTGTATATGAGTGTACAGAGTTTTAATTGGACAGGCTAGAAAAGAGAATTGATCGATCGAAAAAGCAACGATCCGAGAAATATAATGTTATAATAACCTCGGCGGGCAAGGCGAACGTAGCCATATCGGTAACAAAATAGCATGGGAATGAACCCTTGCGTAAACGGATACTACTCGTGACATGTCTACGTATCTGAGCGGCCAAATCTGGTGCAACGTAGCTCGGTACCCTTTTAATTCCCGAACCAGAACCCTCGATCTGCGACAGCAGCGTCGCTAGAATGTCTTCTCTTTGAAATCTGACGCAAACAAAGAAAGAATTTCAAACATTTGATAAAGGACGCTTAAAGCACAGGCTAAACTCGGCACTGCCCGTACTGTCGTCGATGAGGCAGTAGAATAATTGAAACACATCCAAACCTAGTGTTTATATACATATCTATAGATATGTATTTATATGAACGCGTTAGATATATAGGAGAGGGAAAAAAATAACATCAACTTAGACCCGATTAGTCGAAAATGACTTCTTACTGACCTAATGGCTAAATGTACTAAGGTATGTCCGACGTCGAAAGCGCTACTTCTATTTAGAAGCAATACTTCCGAATGGGTTAACTGACGAGCAGGATCACCGCCGCTCGCGAGATAAGCTTCAACCGGAGCATTGTCACCTTCCACAATGCCCAAACACGCATTTAACCAGCACCAATCAGTGTGTCGCCTCAGTTGCTTTAGCCTGCGCTCATAATCACAATTATTAGGAGATTGCGGGGCCGATAGACTATCGTTCCGACTATCGGTGTATCTATGCGAATTCCTGGAATGCAGTAAAGCCATCCGATCAAATATTCCGGGAATGTAAAGCATTGAAGTTCGATCGAAAAAGAGATATTGTTGCCAAATGCCTACCTTCTTCCCGCGAGACTATCTTCTCGTTGAGTCTGATGAATATACGGCGCGTGTGGCGGAGAATGTAAACCACGTTGACTGTGATCTCTCTCGGGACTTGGCAAGATAATACCTACATTACTGCTCGATTTGTCTCTTCTATCTTTTTCTTTCGGACTACCACACATTACGCATTTGGTTGCCTTTGGCCAATTTTCATAAGTACACACGATACAGGACCACTTCTCGGGATGCAAGTTTGTTTGTACATTGTAGTATCTTTCAGGGTGTAAATTGATTGGCGAGGGATTCAATTGTGAATTCGGTCCAGAATTTGGCGGGGGTGGATCCCCTAGCCTTAGAGGTGCGAGATGTTCGTGCAAATTCGAAGCTATCGAATGTATCGATTGATTTACACTAGAGGTCGACTTTTTGTTTCCACACTGAACACAACGTGTGGTATTTGGATAATTAAGATAGGTACACATTGCACAAGACCATTTTCCCGAAGATAAATTCTGACTATAATTCTGCGAACATGAATTGTACGATTCGGTTGGACTAAGTTGCGTGACTGGGCCTGATGCCACGTTCGACCCTGATCTATGGGGGCTCGGGTCTCGCAAACGATATATATCCTCCCCCAATAATGGTTTCGCACCTCTGCACATTGTACATTTCAGAGAGGAAGGCCAATTTTCGTATGTACAATATTCACAAGTCCATTTTGACTCTGTTTCTTCGAGTCTGCTATTCATTTTCTCTGTACAATTCTTAATTCTGTACAGTCCGTGCTTCCTTATCCCGTACAGACAATATCTTTCTGATGCCGACCGACAACTACGTACAGGCAAACAACAAGAAAAATACTCAAGATTACCCTGAGTAATTAATGAATTTGCCACGTTCTGTATCTCACATCGCACGTACCGAAAGGACTAACGCTTTGTCTCTCAATCCCAAGTTACATGCCAGTTTTGCTAAGAAAATTTCTTGTCATGTGCCAAGCATTTTGGTTTTGTTTGCGACGCATTAGCTGCTACACTAAACTTTAATGTAAGCAGCTACCGGTATCTGAAAACAGAATGAAAATTACAAATAACACACGTATCTCCTGAAAGATTCGCTCGTACAAGCATATGTAGTATCACTACTTCTACTGACAAGTTTCCTAATAAACGATCGAATTAACGGCGCTAGGTGGTAGGAAAGAAGTGAAGATTCCGATCTATTTTGAGGATCGGGTCAAGTTTAACCGTGACATTGGACCCAAACAGTACGAGAGAGGTTTAGCAAAGGAAATCATTTGAGACTTGACATAACGAGTATTGCAAATTGTGCGTCTAAAAAACCGAAAGCATAACTGACCTCTGATGCTTCGATCTCGATCTCGGGTAAACGGTAAGCGTCGCGTCAGAATTAAATAGCAGCGGGTACGGTTCTGGATGTCTACGCAATAAACGTTGATGAGTAAGAGAAAGAGAAAAAGAGAGAGAAAAGGAGAAAAGGAGTGAGATAGGTTGGGAGGGCGAGAAAGGAAGAGAGAAAAAGATAGAAAGAGAAAGTAAGACAAGGGAGCTACCTGGCGAAGATCGAGCCTGGTGTCCCAAAATTTGATGTCACGCACGGAGACGCTCCATCGAAGCGCGGTGTTTAGGTGCGAGTTGCCGTGCAAGGCGACCAGGAGTTAGAGTCACACGCACTGCGGCCAGCACCCCACTGTAATCGGATTTAACGAGAAGAAGGTTAAGCGAGAATCAGAAATGTGAATGAACCGCAACGCAAGGAGGAAAGCCCGCGTCTTCTCTCCTCCTCGCGTCCGAATTCTCCGAGTCGGCGTAATCGGACAATCGGAGTAATCTCTTCTTCCCCACCGATAGACGAGCCGAGGCGGCACGTCACTCGACGAACGGGTGAAACGCGAGTACGCGACCAACCAACGAGCCAACCAACCAACAAACTAACTAACTAACTAACCCATCAACCAACCAACGAACAAACCCGACAAAACGAGACAAGAAACCTCTCACGTCACGTCACGTAACGTAACGTCACGCATGTCACTCACTCACTGATTCGCTCACTCACTCACTCGGTCACCGCTTCCCAAGGGATGCGGACGATGTGCACGATGTGCACGATCCGCACGACCCTCACGATTCGTCGCTGGCTGACTAACGCACAATCCTCCGTAATCGCAACAGCACTCTGCACCCCTTCTTTCTCTCCCGCCCACCCGCGCCCCTCGTAGTCTCCCTCGTTCGAGCTCTCACGCGCGCGTGCTCTCTCCTTTGATCCCCGTGACCCTCTCTCTCTCTCTCTCACTTCTTCTAGTCACCCTCTCCGTCTTGTCTAGCAGAGTCGAATAAAGTCGTCATGTTTTCCCATGTTTTCCTTCGAGCTGCCATGCAAAGTTGATGACTTCGCTACTGGGAAAGTAGGTTTTGACAGTCATCCGCAAACAGTAGCGCAGCAGATGCCAGTGCAGCCAACCACGAAATGCGATCAGGACGCACTCTTCTCTGCGGCTGCTGCTGCTGCGCTACTGCACTGTACCGTTGCTTGGTTGTTGCTGGCTCGCTGATTTACACGATTTACAATTGAATCCTCTACGTTTCTGTTAAATCTAAAGAGTCGAGCAAACTCCGCACCTCTTTCTACAAGGCTGCGGGATGCCGTCTCTTAGCGGTAGTTATACCGTCACCAGCAATTAACGGTGCACTCAAAGCACACGAGCAGCACAACTATACGTTACGTCATGAGATGCACCCACCGACTATCTAACCTGGACACGGCCCACGCACCACCACAATTCACGATACGGCTGGTTCGCGGTCATCGAGTCCTCTACGCTTTCGGCAACTGGCTGACCTCCACTTTCCTCCGGCGGAAGCTTTCCTCTCCGCGGCACTGCCAACCAGGTTCTTCCGTGATCATTAGGAGGTATTCCCTTGAATTATCCTTGGCTTCGCGAAAATGGTTAGTCAGACCGTAGTACCATGTTCGTTTCCAATTCTTGACACTCCTGCGGAACGAATACACTCCCGCTACTTTGCTCGGCCTTGACACTTCAACTTGGATTTCGCGTCAAGTCCACCTGTAAACAAGGCCCATGAACACAGCAGTAGCACGGTCGAACGCGGCGCGCGATTTCAAGCAATTTTGGGCGATAAACTTCCGTCAAGCTGACGATTCCTGCGCACGCGCCACAGTGGACCCTCGAGGAAAACAGTTGGACAACGCTAGTGTTACGTATGTATATGGGTGTGTGTGTCGCTGTGCATTTAGGTATATCTACGCAGCGCGAGCGCGACACTCAATTTTTTATTTAGAAATATCTCTGGGACCGTTGCCAAATAGGGCTTAGCCTAGACATTTATCCTTGACATTTGCCAAAAGATGACGATTGTTACCGGACCCGTGAAAAACAATGGTTCACAAGGAAGATCAATTGTGATTATTCCGAACCTGAACGCAAATTCTCATTCAGAATCCTTATCGCTTACAGATATCGGCTAGGTGTCGTCTGCTAAGCGATCAACTGGGATCGATGACGACGGTGGAGCGATCAGCTGGTGATCGACACTGATTGTGAATTCAATCGATGATCGGACGGAAGTAAGACGAAAATACGAGCGACTTCGAACTGTACTTTGTACCTCGCGAGAAGAACCCCGTATATAACCGGCGAATCTTGTCTGCACGAGTCAAGCGACGATTGAAAAGAGACTGCGACGAAATGAGAAGTACAAACGTTACTGTACTCTACGCCAGCGAAACCGGTACTGCACAAGATGTGGCTGAGCAATTTTGGAAAAGTGCCAAAAGGTTTTGTTATTATTCTCACTGTACTGCATATATGGCCACCGTTTTACCGTTTCAAGGCCTCTTTACTCGATTGGTTAGGGCCCCACATTCGCAAACTTAAAAGTTGCCGCGTTATGGTATTACGTACTGCGACACAGATGTATTTCTTGTGTATCGGCGGAGCATTTCGTTCAACACTATTCTCAAAAATGCGTGTCTCATTTTTTCAGGAAAGAAATACCCGCTACTGTTTCCTCTTTGGATGAATATGATATTGAAAATCTTCCCTCGGAGAAATTGGCGATTTTTGTCGTTGCGACCACTGGTCACGGAGATCCACCAAGAAATATGAGAAAATTCTGGAGGTTAATACTGAGGAAGAGTTTGCCACCTGGGGTATTAGCTAACTTGAACTTTGCAGTTTTGGGTTTGGGCGACAGTTCTTATCAGAAGTTTAACTTCGCTGCTAAAAAGCTAAACAAAAGATTATTACAGTTGGGTGCGCAGGAATTATTACCCATTGGTCTTGCAGACGATCAGCATGACTTAGGGATAGACGCAGTCGTAGATCCATGGATCGAACAACTGTGGGAGAAACTTTTCCAAACTTTTTATATTAACGAAAACAATTCAATGGATGAGCGAGGGATGGTTGTTGAAAGATTCGCTATTTCCGAATATAACGGCAAGGGTTTAGATCCAGTAAAGACAACATGTAGCACCGATGACGTAGGCATTTATAGACATGAATTTTTGACCAAACCCGAATTAAGAATTGGTAGAATTACGGAGAATATAAGAACAACCACCGTAGATCATTTTCAAGATGTTAGATTAATTAAACTTGAGTCCAGCGATATATCGTATGCGCCTGGGGATATAATATACGTTAGGCCTAAGAATTCTAAGGAACAGGTTGAAAAGTTCTTTCAAATTCTCTGGGAGAACAATGTCAAGTTACAACCTAATATGTTGGTCAAAGTATCGGAAAGAGAGATCAATGTACCTTGCGTATTACAGCAGACATTAACCCTTGGCCAATTAGTTCAAGAGTATTGGGACTTGAACTTTAAGCCTAGAAGATCTACAATGCGAACACTATCGTTCATAAGCGAAAACGAATTAGAAAAAGAAAAGCTGCATGAGTTTACGACAGCCGCAGGCCAAGAAGAATTATATAGTTACGTTAATAGACCAAGAAGAAATATTTTGGAAGTTCTAGCTGACTTTCCTTTTACCACTAGCAAATTGACTTTACAAATGTTATTCGAAATCATGTCTCCGATCAAACCGCGAGCATTTAGCATAGCATCGAGCGTACTGGATACTAAAAACCAAATCGACATTCTAGTAGCTGTAGTTAAGTTCAAAACAAAATTGATAGAACCAAGATTCGGCTTATGTTCGAATTGGCTAGCATCGTTGAAGAAAAATGACGAAATAATATTTTGGATAGAAAAAGGTACTTTTAAATTTGCATTTGATCGACCAATGATTCTCATTGGGCCAGGGACCGGCGTCGCTCCCTTCAGATCCCTTTTATTGGAGGGAGCAGCCACAGGCAAAAATTTGCAGAACAATGCTTTGTTCTTTGGATGCAGAAACAAGGAAAAAGACTACCATTGCAAGAAAGATTTTGAAAAATTAGTAGAAGAAAATCAGTTGAATTTATTCTGTGCATTCTCCAGAGACCAAGAGTCTAAAATGTATGTTGCCTTATCAGTGACTGTTTGTTTTATTTTTTTTCTCAATAATAAGTATCTTACCATGCTTTCAGATACGTTCAAGATATTATACGTGACCAAAGAGAGTTGTGTTGGAAATTTCTTTGCGCAAATGGGAGCATTTACTTGGCAGGAAATTCGAAGAATATGCCAAGTTGTGTTCGCAAAGAATTCGCATCATTGATAAAAGATGCTGGGAAATTAACGGAATCGGAGGCGGAAGATTATCTCGCCCAAATGGAGAAGAACAATCGATACCAAACCGAGACTTGGGGCTAACTGTTCTTTTTCTAAATTGTATATAGAATAAAAAGATTTTAAACGTGTACTAAATTTATCAATGTAGACACCAGCGATGACTAGAACCATTTCCATGTTGAGATCATTAAAAGATTCGATCCCTCGAGCCAAGAATATATACACGACAGTTTTGTTTGAACGCAAGGAAGAGGAGGAGGGTGAATTCGAATTTAAATTCGAATTGTCATTACTTTTATTTCGCAGTGTACTCTACATCTACCGTGCAATGCACGCAAGTGCATGATAGTGCAGGCGCGCGCTATGCGACGCTATTATTGGCGCTGTTTCGTAAGAGGTCGGTAGTTGTCGGATGGTCGGCAGAGTTCGGGCAGCGTGGGATTTCGTCGTCGATTCTCGACTGTCGAAGTATATATGTAATCGAGGTGACGAAGAAAACTCACTCATACTCCCACACAAGAATCGGGGAAAATTCAGACTGATTCATAACCTAGAAAATTGTAGTACACTACGAGTTGTGCGAGAACGATGGTAATTCACGTAGGTCGTAATACAACTTGGATCGCACTTGAAACCAATTGAACGTGCGTAAAACGCGCGTTTTCCGCGGAACGGAGCAAAGTGAATTATCTCACCGCACCGCACCGCTCTGACGGTATCGTCAAACGCCCCACGAAAGAGGCAACGCGAGCAACGTGGAAATGAAGATAGTCTCCGGACGGCGAAGAGTAGTTCGGGCTCGGATGCCAATTGAGTAGCCTGCCTATTTGGTTTTTGCTTGCTACCAGTACGTAGCTAGTCTCTGCCTCGATAAGCTCCGTCCGCCTGGGCGCGCTTTACAAGTGCAAAGTACGTCCAAGTCGTCCGACTGAATCGTCGAAGGGGCGCGCGATAAGAGTGGTGGGCCACGTGAAATGCATTGACCCGAGCATAGGAGTACTGCACGCCTACAATTTGATCTCAATTCACGATCAAATTCGAACGAGTCGACGTAAGAAATGGCGGGTACTTATACGAAAAAGGAATTCGGCGCGGGTCCGGAGGAACAGACCCTTCTCAAGGATGCGAATGGAACCCGAATCGTACCGGCAAAGGGTGAGTGAATCTTTTGATTCTACGAAACTCGTGAAATCTACATGTATGTCCATGTCACGCGGTACCATACTAGGCACCACGCGACATGACACGCTACAACAGTGGTTCAACCCGGTTCACCCTACCACATTGCTCTTTCTCCACTCGCTCAGACTGCAACGGCTCTCTACCCTTCTTGGAATTAACCTTTTTATACTTTATTTTTACCCCTACACTTAGCTAAACCGGTCCCTGCATAGTCGAATCCAGTCGAATCGTTCCCTCGAGCCTTCGAACGTTGGCTCGATCCTTGATTTCAACACTCGACACAGTCAACTCATCTTTATAGTTTTCATTCGAATTTTCGTTAATAAGTTTCGTAGGAATTTCTTATTCGTTATACAGGCGAATTATCTTCGTAATACGGTAATATTGTAACGTAACGCTAGGCGGCAGAAAAGCCTTCAGGGTAATTATTATATTTTATATGCATGCTATCTTTTAAGGGTATTAGTATTTCAATCATCTCTTTGGTTCGAAGGGCTTATAATACAGATACTTTTAAATTCTACCTCTACGTTTACTTTTGCTTATTACAAGTTACTCTACTCGTTACAATCTCATTTTCATACAGATAAAATTCTTGTTGCACGTAACGCTAAGTTAAACTTTATCTCTTATCAGGTAGTGATGATAGTACCAAACTTCCATCGCTTATATTTATACTGTTTGACGAGCGTTACAAGCCACTCAAGCGACAATCAGATATTTGTACAAAACTTGAAACAATTTTTCTCTATGGAATATCATACCGAGTTGACTTTCCACTTTGGAATGTTGTTTCTGTAACAGAATCAACAATGCAATTTCCTTAAGTATCAACATTGAATTCTTTGAAAGAATAATGTTTATCTTTCTCGCATTTGCTTTATCTGCTTCTTATAAGCATTAATCCGATATGTTGGAACGCGTGTCCTGTAGCCAAATTAAAATTTAATGAATATTATACTAAAATTTAATGAAAGATACGATTCACTATGTAACCGACAGTATGTACTTTACTATATTCCACCAATATTCTAATTTTAATTTAGTATCGTAAAGAATATCTTTCGTAATGCTAGCGCTGTCTTACATCAGCAGCATATGAAAAAATGTAAGTGTTCCACATTGGTAATGAATCAACGAGACCCAAGATAGATCACCCTTTTTTTAGAGTATTTTTTTTATGCTTTCTTATAGAGCATAGAGTGATCTCAAGGGTTTGACAATTTTTTTGCCACCTGTTAATTACGACTCTATAAGTGTGAACGATACAAATAAAATAACGTCGCATAATTCTATCGCAAAGTCACCGCGCGCGTAATTGACTCCTCGGAAAGGCTAATTGAATCATTGAACATAAATGCGATGCTCCAATACATATAGTATATACGGTGGGATCTATCCGAGCATATACGTCTCAAGTTAATAAATTGCTTTAAATTAGAGTATTATTGCCCCCATTAGAATCTGCACCCGGGTGTGCATCATGGAAATTATACTTATGTGCATCTGTAAGGAAGGAAAGCTCTCGTTATAGGTTCCGAGCCGGTCCGATTATCGCCGGGCTGGGAAGGTACTGGAAGACCAGACGATGAATTAAATTTTAAAGGAGTAACGATGGATCAAGCTGATCTCGAATTAAATCCTCCTAAAGATAGGTAAAGACAACAGATAAATATCTACACCAGATGTATTCGAGCCGATAACTTGAGAATTCCATATTCTAAGGAACATTATTTTTCAAATTTTTAGATTAAATTTAGTGTTCTATATATTGCTACTTCATGGAATCGGTGCCTTGATGCCATGGAATATGTTTATAACAGCTAAAGACGTAAGCGATCCGTGAAATTCCCTCGTTCTATCGTGCGGCCGAAATCCCGCAACCGTGATAATAAGAAACTTTTTGCAGTATTTTGTTAAGTACAAATTATCCAAGGAGTATACAGGGATTGATTCAAATTATGCGACAAACTTCCTTGCGTACTTGGGATTCGCAGCGCAAATACCAAATCTGTTGTTCAATTGGCTCAACGTCTTTATACAATTGGGGTACGTATATAAGTTTCATCGTTATACAGTATTTTATCCTTATGAATTCTCGTCAAATCGACGCGTAAATGGATTTGACCGTATGAACTTTTCAACTTTTTTTCTTTCCAGGGGAAATTTAACAACGCGTATAGTATGGGGCATTTTCGTACAAGTTTTAATGTTTGTATTTACGGTCATATTAGCGATGACCGACAGTTCCGGATGGCCCGGAATCTTCTTTTGGATTACGATGATTTCTGTTGTCATATTGAATAGTGAGTATAAAATATTTTCAAGAATTTTCATAGTCGTCTTATCGTCATCGAAGTCACTTGAATATCTATCATTCGCATTTTTTCAGCTGCAAATGGAATTTATCAGAATTCGGTGTTTGGCATGGCAGCTAAACTACCCATTAAATACACGGGAGCTGTCGTCTTGGGCGCGGTAAATATTGCATATTAATATCCGCAAAGCTATCGTACGAGTTATATAAGTCATTAATACAGACTTAAGTATCTCTGTTCATTTCAGAACATAAGCGGAACATTTACAGCCGTAATTAGTTTTCTTGCTCAATATATGGCACCAAATGCTAGGACTGCTGCGATATATTATTTCATTACAGCACTGTTCGTACTTCTCGCTTGCTTCGATACCTACTTTGCATTACCAATCAACGTAAGACAATACCGATCGGTTATACATTTTCAAGATTCTCATAAGTTTTTCTCTTCCCTCTAGTGCACAATAAAGCTATTCTTCTCTTCCAGAGATTCTATCGTTATCACGAGTTACTCTATCAAAAAGAAACAAATAAGCGGTTGATGGACAATACCGCGAGGGGTAAAGACAATACGTTACCCTATTGGAAAATATTTCGCCAATGTTTACCGCAATGTTTCAATACCTTTTTCGTATTCTTCATCACCCTCGCCCTTTTCCCTTCGGTTCATTCGGACATTCGTCGTGCCGACGAGAACTTTATTGTTACCGAAGAATATTACAGCGGTGTCATGTGTTTCTTAACGTTCAACATCACCGCGATGTTGGGTAGTTCAATCGCATCATTGGTTCAATGGGTAAGCGGTACTTCTCCATCGATAATAAAATATGTTCTTGATCAATGATTCCTATTGATATCAATATCATTTGTCCACAGCCAAGGAAAGAGTATTTGGTGATTCCAGTTGTTACGCGTATATTATACATACCGTTGTTCCTGTTCTGTAATTATCAACCGGCACTTATCGAGAGAGTACTTCCAGTATTGATTCACAATGATTGGGTGTATCTCGTGATCGCTATCACAATGGGCTTAAGTAGCGGTTACCTTTCATCGCTGTCCTTAATGTACTGTCCAAGGTAAGAATAACCGTTATAAACCTATTTTAACGATGATTTCATCAGTTTTACTAACAATTTTCCCTTTCTCTTTTCAGAATGGTTGAATCGCAGTACGCGTCAACAGCTGGCATGTTTGGTGCCGCATCATTGATCACCGGAATCTTTACTGGAATTTTATTTTCGATGGTTATGCCTAGTTTGGTTGCGAATGTAACCTTCGAATTATCTTAATATCATGCCTTCCTCGTAGCGTGGAGCTCCCAATTGTTCGCCGCTGTGTTGGAAACCTAACGCGGCGCGTAAGTCAAGTACGAAACGTACCAAGTTGAGTTTTAAGGAAACTCGCTGCTGAGAAAACTAATTCAGACTGAGTCTGACTTTGATACAACTGTTACGGTAATGTAAAAGGGAATTTTAGCCGGCTGATTTTCGTCCATAGGAGTAAAAGGCAAAGGATAAGGTTGAGAGGGATTTTATTGACATTTTTCGTTGCATACTCCGCTTTTTTCGTGTATGTACCTATTTCGTGATCCTCCAGTTTCATTCTCGATGCAAAACGCCGAACGAAATGCGCGCGGGCACGAAATGAAAATTTCGATACCTACGTCATATACATATATAGTAACACCTCGAGTGAATGATTTTTGAGTCATGATCGCCGTTTACCTGTAAGTACATACACATACGCATAGGTTTCTAGGTATTTCAAAGTATTGTAATCTCGACGAAGAAAGATCGGTTTTTACAAGGTAATAGTGTTCCGCGCGACAAAAGTAGCAAAGCGCGAGTGACCGCGAACAACCAGCTAAAAATCAATTGGACCAAGAAGCCTTAATAAAGAAAAAAAAACAAATCATTAATGCTATGTAGAATTTTCACACGCAGAAAAAGAAAAAAGGGAAAGATACTTTAAAGCCGCTAACGTAAGCACACATGAGAAAGATCTATAAATTTAACGATTAAGTGTTACTTATATAGACCAAATTTATGGTAAGACTGTCCTTTGTTAAATTTTACACTTTAGTCATGTAGTTTTACTCAACGCGACTGACCGGGATACTGCGTATTAACGATAACGATCTATCGTCAGATTTGACCGATTAATTGACTCATTTTTGATTTTCAATGCTCGATAATATTAGAATTATCAAATTAGAAACTTACTTTAACGACATACATACCATCGAAACACGTAAAAGCCCAATCCCAAAAGAAAGCATTACACAAGGAGCTTGATCAAGAATTTTGTCCCAGGCATTGGACATTGAAGGAAAAAACTGTTGCGAAATCATACGAGCGCTTCTTAACCGTTGTAATTCGTATTGGTATGTTCGTTATTACTTATGAACAAGAATAGGTTGTATTATCGCAGTCTGCTACAGCGTACGAACAAACTACGTGTAATCGGGGTGTAGCGGAGATTCTCGTGTCTTTTTTTCACATACTTATTGTTACGTAGACTTTTTGAAACTTCCAAAGTTTCTTCGCAGTACTTGTACCGAGTGGAATTTTTAACCAAGATAATACGTTTGCAGTAATCGCAACACTAAGGAATTGTTCATCAACCTGACTCTTAGTAGTCTCTCTAAGCAATAAAACATTTATTTCTTAAAGAAATTCAATCTTATATTATCATCGGTTGTGTGTGATTTTTTGATTAGATTACGCGTTATATTTTTTGTTCTTTCGTTAAGATTATTTTCTAGTGTTTTTACGATGCCATGGATTAGATTCTAATGACTCGTTAATTATTTTCGTATTTTTCACGCAAAACCTATCGAGGTTTTTTGTTTCGTATCGGATTATTACACGCATTAGTTACTAATTATATTTACGTTTATTGTACACGCGTGCTTACGCATTTGTGCATTTACTTTGAATATCGATATATAGATTTTATTATGGTAGTCGTCGTATACACTTTTTATACGCTCAGCTGCTCTATCGTTCGCGAAGGAACGCTGTAAATCATATGTACTGTTTTTCGCGTTTTCCCTAAACATCAGGATCTTCCTGATTCGTTCTCGAAGCACTGAGGCAAAAGTTGCCCAATTTTGTTCGCTGCTAAAATGTCTCGAGAAAAAAGGGTACACGCCTTATGCAGAACTTTACTTTTATACTTTTGTATAAATGTTTTTTACAACTTCTTATTCGGCTAAAGTGCCTGGCTTAAGGACGTCGAATGCGTGCTTCCACGTGTTACAGCATCTGACAAGATTTATAAATCTCCATTTTTATTATACACACAACATATATATATATATATATATAGATTTTAATATTTAAGGTAGATCATTTGATCATCTTATAAACTGCTCATCCACACAATCTCTATTAAAACTCGTCGGCGATTAAATTCTCTAGTTTCGATGATCGTGTCCCTAACTACGTTTCTACCGAATATTCGATCAGATCGTAGTTTTTCTCCCGCGATCATACAAATTCGCCACCCTGAGCTGTCTCTTACGCAATTTTTATATAATAAATCTTATAGAATCCGAATTCCTAGAAGGACAATCCTCCGTATGAAACAATCCAGACAATAAATTGTACGTGGAAATCTAATTGAAACCGATAAGATGAGAATGCGAGTCTTCGAAAGCTTAAGGGGACAGAACGTAGAATGGATATTTTTCTATCGATTCAATCACCAAATGTACTCTACCCAAAATGATTTGATGCATATCATAAAACTTTTAGAGTAGAGAATTTTTAAAGGAATTTTAAATTACAATATGATAATACTTAATAAATCGCAAATATATAGAAATATGCCTCTGCAGAGCGACGTATACGTCGCCAATTGGTTAACAATAAATATATATATATATATACATACGTTTATAGCCTTAGATCATTTTAACAGTTATCGGATAAATTATGGTATGGTACCATGTTCCGACACTCATATAAAGAATAACGAAGAAGAATGTAAGTTGTACTTTATCAAATATACACGTACGTACATCTCTAGATGTATGTGCGGATTTATAGAGGAGGAGGAGGAGGAGGAGGAAGAGCTTGCGATTATAAACGTTAAGAGTGCGTCTTCTAACGCAAACATGATCTACGAATTGTTTTAATCGTTCGATTTATTGTAGAAGTGGTGTTAAATAAATGAATAAGTATAAATCTTTCGCAACTTTCACTGTGTTTTGACAATTTGCATATTGTACAAGATTTTTAACGTAGGTAGATAAATAATGCGAGACATTGAGTAATTCCTTAAAAATAGATATTATTCTTTCTTTGTCAATGTCGTGTACAGTATGAAACATTAAACATTTAAAGTTACCAATTATGAAAGCGATACGCGCGCTGTATAATACACTTTGTGCCTTAAGTCAGAGAATTTTACATGACATACACTTTCTCGATCTTTTTATAGGGAAAGACTTCTTTGGTTTTCGGACAAATCACAGTACCATTATTTTCATCTGCCATTTTTTCTAGGGCCTGCAAAGATGGGAAGGTAATGCGATTATTATTATTTTGAGTTACGCGAATAGGATAGAATCAATCGAATAGCTTCGCTTACCTCTTCTCCGTAGACGTATCCATTTGGCATCATCATTGGCTGGTTGTACTCGTTTAAAGGCTTTCCGCTGATGCTGCACACCAGTCTTGACTGCGAACAGTGGGCAAAAGGCAGAGGAGCGGCCAATTCGTTCAGCGCATCATTGCACACTGGACAACTTGGATTGCGGGTTTCTTTGCTAGCGCTGTAACACTGAGGTGTCTTCAATGCTGATAATCCCGCTTGCAATGTCACCGTGAATACACTTTGACTTGCCAATTGGAAGAGTCTATAGTTTTCGTGTCTAAATTGCTCTATGAGTCGGTCCCATCTGAAGGAAAATCATTAGAAATCCAAACGCAAGGATAATTCTATCGAGAGAAGAAGGATCATATCGAAAATTGCATCTCACCTCTTCTCGTCCAAGAGATCTTTATACGGACTAAGATACGGATTCGCTGGGAATGCCAACTGTCCCATACAACAGCGAATTTCGTGTAATTGATAATCGTCGTAATTCGCGAAATATTTCCTAGCATGCTTAACAGCATCGAGTCTACGGTCAGCTTTAACTAATTCTATAAACTCTTGTACACGTAGATTGAACTCCATTGTGCTACCCAACTTCCTCAACTTTGACCTATTGTCGTAGCACCAACCGATGCATCTAGCAGTTTCGTGATTTGCCAGAGAATTCTCAACTTCCCTCGATACCATAAAGACGTCTGTAGAAACAAATAATAAGAACAAATTAAGACAGCTACACGAAAAACTGTCTCTTGTACAAGTGCGCACGATGCATACCTATATTTGTTAAATCTCTCAGTTCGCTACTGTCCGCTAACTTCATTGCAGTTTTATAATAACCCTTCCTCAGGAAATATTCTATCAGCATCCGGTCGAGCCGCTGCCTCCTCCATTGATTCACTGCGCTTGGTGCTGTGTTTGCGTGTTCTTTCAGGTGGTCTAATCTCCTTTTACACACCATACCAGCTTGCAGTTCCTCTGCTATAGATTCCTCCGCTTTACGCTTCAGAACCTGGAGTCTCTCTACGACTCCTCCAAGGAGCGTAGTTATTTCAGCAGCAGGAACACCCACATCATCGTCATCCGTCAAGCCTTTCTCTAGCTCGTTAGCTGCTGCTTGTATATGCGACACTTCTCTATCCAAAGTTTTTTGTGTGAATCGAAATTTTTTATTAAGCAGTTCGTATGGTACCTGTGAATTTAAGTTGCGAAAAAAATTCCACTCAAAACTGTCGTTTCATATTGTTTATAAAAGAGTCGCAGTAAATTATATATCGATTCCTCGTCTAACTGTGTGATGGAAGGGAAGAGTTATAATTGACAATGTAGGTGTTTAAATGACATTTCGTTAGAGAGGAACACATGGGATTTAAAGAATTTGAGATAAAAATATAATTGACGCAGTAACGTAAAATCTCCGAGATACCTTTAACGTTGGATGCTCAAGGCTTCTTACGTCTGACATGTTGGTTAGCTCGATATTACTTGGATATTTACGCCTGACAATCTTTTGCAAGTTCAATTCTATCGTCACGTCTTTAGCTAGTATACCTCGCAATCATATGTAATGTCGTCCATCTCCGTTAGCCTGAACGAGCAACGCAATAACACACAATAAGACGCTGAGGAAGAACCAAGCAACAGACCGTAAACGATGTTAAACCACTGCCAGCTGTAGAAAATTGTGGGGGACAATTGTCTCTCTTATCCCTTCTTGTTTAACAAAGATTATCAATTTGCGCATACATGATGGAAAGTTAGTTTTGTAAGGCAAGTATAGATGGCCCCCGCTCAGCAAAGAATCGAGAGGATCAGGGATTGGATTGGGGATAATTTCCTGATAGAGTCGCCCCCCAGATTCATTTCAACAGGAAGTCACAAGTATGAAATTATGAATTTTCCGAAGTAAGTAGTGGCTAAATGCTAATTACAGTAGAGAGACGGAAATCCTTCGATTTTAGTCGGGATTATTAAGCGTTTTTGCCTCTTCTTTTATCTTTACGATATTCAAACTTCTCTCCTATACATATACGTTCAAATTTTTACGTTGCAATTGACCGTTAGCGTTACGCTCTCGGCTTCCACGCTCTTCGTGACGAAATGCATTTCGAACGTGGATCCACGCATGAAATATATACCGAAAGTGCACATTAATTCCTTAATTCCGACACTTACATCCAAAGCGAATGGACCACACACGATTTTCTTTAATAATTTTCCAAAACTGCGTAGATACGATGCATGCTTCTAACTTGTACGCCTTACACCATGGAATTTCAAAAACTCATCTGAAATCTCTTCGAAATTGAATATCACGCGACAAATGAAATCGAATTGGTTAAACGATATTTTTCTACATTATTTCCTAGTAATAAATTTTTCGTGCAGTGGATTCGCACATTTGCATATATGTACCACGCGGCATATCGAATCATTTTTCCTTTTCTATTTCGAAAAGTAACAGAAAGAACAGTGGGAGAAATGCAGAAGAAAGAAAAAATGAGAGGAAGAAAAAAAGAGGAGGTGGCAAAGAAGTAGAAAAGAACGAAAAAGAAGAAGAAAAGAAGAAGATGAAGAAGTGGCGAGAAGGAAGAGAAGGAGGAAGAGGCTTGGCGGAAAATTGAAGCGCGCAGGCAGCGTGCTCCATTCGCGATTTCTCGGGGAGTTTCGGTGGGAGTCGGCCGGTGACGGCGAGCATCGGTGGCGCGCGCTAGTCACTCGGGTGGCCGGGGGCCGCCATTTTCCTCCAGCGAGGGAGACAGTCGCGAGTGTAGTTCCGTGCACCGTCAAGCGGTTTTTCCTTCAAATTTTCGGAATTTTCGCTTGGTAACTGGGCCATCGGGCGGGTGCGCGACAGCTCAGTGCCCGTATCCGAAAAAATACCGTTCCACGGGAGGCTCAAAGTCACCCGTGGACGCTCACCCGTGCCGCGGGAGCTCTGTGAACCGAAGAAGAGCGAAGGCGCCGCGCGCGCGGATAGCCCCGAACGCAGAAAGCCACACAGGATCGCAGGAACGCCGCGCCGCGCCGCGCTGTGCCGTGTCGTGTCGTGTCGTGTTGTGCCGTGCTGTGCCGTGTCGTGTCGTGTGGGAGAAAAAACAAGACAGAGAAAAAAGCCAAGAGAAAAACAGACCGAAGAAGATAGAGTGAATTGTTTGGTGATCGGAGTGTAGCCGGTGAAAATACAGGAGTACCCCTGGGAGTATCGGAATCCGAGGAATACAGGGAGAATCGCCTCCGACAGGTTAGTGAGCGGCATCGGTAGCGATGTTTCCTTCAGTTTTTCTCTCGTGTAATCGTGTGGTGGCTGTGTTGTGCTGTGCCGTATCGTATCGTGCCGCGCCACGAGACAAGCCCGGTATACGTTGGGTCTATGCCGCTTATACCGTTTACGCCGTGTGCGTCGCTCGCGCGCGGCGGCTCCTGCTGTGTACGGTGCATGCGTACACACATACGCATCCTCAAGAAATTTCCTCGAATGAGTGCGTGCGTGAGTGCATGCATTCCTACCCGCCTGCCTGCTTCCTTGCGAGTGAATTACTCTACGCGAATGCGTGTTCGTGCGTGTGGGTATATGGTGTACGCCACTGTAGTCGTAGATCCCTCTACGCGGGCCTATCATCGCTTGTTCGGACGTGCGCCTGCACCGCCCTATACCACCAATCCGACACACGCACCTACTCCTACTATACGCTCGTTTGCTCGCTTGCTCGCTTGCCCGCCCGTTTCTCATTTCTGTCTCTCCGCTCTCCGCGGTGTCTGCCCGTGCCTGTTGGCCGTGTGTGTGTGTGTGTGTGTGCGCGCCTCTGACACGAGACTCGAGAACTCGACTCCTCAAGCTGCCGACTGCCGTGATATGGCGGGAGACGCCACGCCAACGACCAGTCGCCAGCCACCACGCGCCTTTCTTCTTCCCGTCTTCTTCTCTTGATCATTTACCCATCTGATTACTCTCGTGATTCACTGCTTTTACTGTCAATGCGATCCGAATCCATCCGGTTGGGTTCTTTGCTTCTCTCTTTTCTTATATGCCACTTTTCCTTATATCGAATTTTCGCACCAAACTTTGCCTTTTCGCCGAAAGTCTTTCCAACCGTATCCGGCTTGAATAGTGCTCTTGCCGAGGACGCGTCAGGTAGGCTCGCTTCCCTTCTTCCTATCCTTCACTATCTCCACCGGATGTCCTTTCGAGATCTAAGAACACTGCCTTGATCGTCAGTAACCAATACATTCGTACGCCGGTGCATTCGTGTTTCCGGAAAGCGCGCCGCCAAGGAAAACCCTCCGGTACCGCGTGCCAAGGAAAACCAACCTACGAAACGGAAGTGCCGCCTCTCAGGGAAGCCTCACTGCCGCGCTAATACACGTGCAATGTGCGATCAATTTCTGACGTTTTATCGCGCGAGTATGAAAATTGTTGTTTAATATTGTTAGATGGCAGCACCTCGGGTTACGTTTAAACGTCGTATTATTCGGTATACTCTGGCGGCAGCGAAGGCAGCGGGAGAGTTAGAATTACCTATAATATATATGTATGTACCTAGCGTGTTCAATCGCATATGTAGGAAAATCCTCGTTGAGAGCAACTGATTAAAGTGATGGAAGATTATCGAATATCCCGTTAAATAATTTCCACCAATTATTTATTGTGTTCGGTATACGTGTCGTGCGGCCGACCGCCATTTGGGCGGACGCTTCTAGAATACCACTCTTTGTGCAAGAGTGCGTGTGCGTGCGTGCATGCGTACGATCGCGTGTATGGGTGTACGTCCGTGTCCTTCGTCCCTCTCTTCGTTTCTTGCCCCACTGCGTGCAGTAGCCAGTCGTCTTCGTCTACGACCACCTATTTCTCCCGTGATACAGCAAGCTTTAATTTGCGATTGCACTGCTTTCCTGGTTATTGTACTGGCGTCACGGGAGATTCTTCGAAATACTAGGCAGATAGCCAGGATTCGTTATGTCTTTGCTGTAAGTTATTTTGTCACGTTTTTCCCGCAGTTTGTCGTTCCTTCGATTCCGTCGAAAATGAAAGTTTCGCTGGGGTGATCGTAGGCTACTATTGAGTGGATCGTAAAATGCGCGGGTAGTAGTTTTCATAAAAGTTTACAGTATCCCTGTGGTGCAGCTCTTTCTACAACCCGCATCCTTTAATTCCACGTGGTGCTTCCGTCCATCCGTCACTTAGTTACGTATGCTACTCGTGTGATTGATGGATCCACCTCAAGATGCTTCGCACTTTATCGTTTCCTTAATACGATCTTCACTGTGGCTCCGGAACTTTTAATCCTTCCATTATGCTTAATTAACATTCTTGCTACATCCGTCGACGATCACCAGCACTGCGAGGTGCATCTATCGCGTCTTATGTATCTGTGACAATGACAAAGGAAAACTGATGCCGACAAATTCTTTTTCTTCAGATTTAAGCTACAAAAGCTTGCTAATTATTATTATTGCAATTACCAAACTTGATCGATGCGCAAAATGCAATTTTCAGTACAGGATTTAAATGAAATGCAATCTACACATTTATTTAAAAAAATATTCATCAACATTGCTGACTATAAGGAATTGTTGATATAGATGTACAGAGTACACATGTATACTTTGATATATTGCATTGAGATCCGTGGCGAGACGGATTGTTTATGAATTACGATCCGTGATGGTGCGTTCGACAGGAACGATCGCTATCTCGGTTTGCGAGGCGCGCTTCTGTGTACGTTGAATATTTGGGTGGCATCAGGTTACAAGTCACAACCCGAACGGGGGGGGGGGGGGCATATGGTGTGAAAGTTTTACATGGGTTTGCACTTTTGCTACCGTAGCTTCGTATGGCAGCGCTTAGCATACGGTTTACAAACAAACGCGTACTTGTGTTAATGACACTCGACTGGAGTTTTGGAGTCAGGGTAGTAGTCAGCCACGGGCGAGCGTGCTAACATTTCTTCCCGCAGTAACATACGGCCCTCGAAAAGGGTTAATCGAATCTCATGGCTGGCGAGCAATGTGACCAACCTTATTTTTTTTACTTTTTTTTAACTTTACCAACCATACACAATTCCTACTGTCTTCGCAATATGTTTGTTCAAACTTCCATTTGTGCCACGATTATCTGATCGCACGGCAAGCCTTCACCGATAAGATCTCGTAAAATCGTCTCTGACGAAAAATGGATGCGGTATCGGATTGTGCGGGATGCGGTAGTCAGGCTTTAAGCGGAGCCTTGGATCAGGTTGGGTTGAGTTCGACTTTCGCCTTTCAAACTTGCCGCGAATATGGAAGGTACATTGGCCAAGTACTACTTATGTACTTAGCGTACGTATCTCTTGTTCCGTTTGTAACTTGCGCGCCACTTGGAGTGTACTATATGTATACGCGTATGCAGACGCCGCGTACACGTACACGTGCGCAGCTTGCTTATTCGGCATTCGCGATGTGTCGCGATGTCTTTAAACGAGCTCCCGTTCTGGACTTACGTAATTTGCTGAACGCGCGACCAGAGCACCGGCAAGCACGCTCAGTTGCTTATTCAGCGATCTTGCGACCTGTATTCACCGCATCGCGTCGCGACACCATATAGCACACCCTAACATTATACTTATTCCGTTTTATTTATCCGCTTCGTCCTTGGCTCCACCTTCGATTCCACCCTCTATCGCGCGTAAGCACTTGTGGCCCTTTCTCACGACCAATGTCACATCCCAGTGGATGGAGAGCGGAACCAAACAAGTTTCTTATGCTAATGGAACACAAACAATTCGATCGAGGCTCCCTGTGCTCGGATTTCGACTAGAAATCGCTCGAATTTCATTCGAGTGAAAAATGTGAAAAGAGCCGGATGATAAGTGCCGCGCGATGCTCGCCATTGAAACTCCAATTGATTATCTGAAAGCATAAACGGTGTGATGGCATTTATTGCGCGAGCCTGCAACTTGTAAACAGACTAATCCGATATCCAGTTTCGCTGAGTCGGCACGTAGTCTTGGGACTTGTTACTTGGTCGTTGGACGTAATGGGGTCAAATATCACGTTCAATTCACTTTGAGATATTGCACGGATTACAGGACGCCCAGGGTGGGACTCTTGAACCATACTTTCATCGCGGTTACACGCGTTGCCTCACCGTCCACTTGCGTGGCAGAATCTTAATTGATTTCCGACACAGAGGTGACATGCTTCTTCAGCAAAAATCTTATAATCTTCCGTAAAGATATTAGGTCCCGCAGCATTAAGAATCCTGCTTTGAATAGAGTAGATGCGAAACTCTAGGAGTCGGAAGTTCGTTCTGATTTCAACAGAGATTCTTCGTAGGCAGAAGTTACAATAGTGCAAGGTCACTTTTTTCTAGGACGTTCGTCCAACGGATCCAATGCAGCTAACGGCATCTAATTCGCAGCTACCGCTTAGCTGACTCTGAAATTCAGAGGCAAAATTTAATGCTCATCCCGTATCGCGACCGATACGATACCAAAAGTAGATTACGTTTCGCGAGTGCACCCAACTTTGTCTATTTATAAGCGATATCACGCGGCTGATAATGGAACGATAGTAACGTACATATGTATGTATAGACCGGCGCGCAACCGCGAAAGTAACGCAGTGCGAGTATACGTTCCGAAAGTAGCCTCACTCGTGATTACATCATACATGCACACACATACGCGCGCGATCGGATTCCTGATTCTCTTCGGAACCCCGCAATTTGCTCGCAGACTTCTTCGTACACGAGCGCCAAATTTGTCCAAGTATCCAAATTAATCGGTACAACTTCTCGGTGAGGGCAGTTACCCCGGGCGCAGTTATTTCCCCGAAATTTTCCCGACCCCTTTCACGCTTATTTCGCTGGAAGCTGCCGTTATTTCTCATCGTGCAATTAGAAGACGCGCGCACGGACGCGCACGGGGGATAGGCGAAGAGTGGCGCAGAGAAAGAGAGAGGAGGACCAGCAGGACGGAGCGGACGGGCGCGAAATGGAAGAAGCGGTAGGCGGGAAGAGAGGACGAGCGTGCGAGACGTCGATGGAAAGGGCAATCGAGAAAGAAAGGGAGAGAAAAAAGTGTCCCTGTCTCTCGCACAAGCTACGGGTGGAACCAAACCGCGCGCGCGGCGGTGGTTATTATCGATCTCTGGTGAGCGTCGTTACACTTCGAGTCCAGGATCCGTGGACGCGCGCGGCAAACACCGCCGATGAGGGAGAGAGAGAAGGGCGGCAGCGACGGCGGCGGCGGCGGCGGCGGTGGTTAGTCGAGAGAGAGACGATTGTCCATACGGTTTTCTCGCGCGCGCGAAAAGAAGCAACGCTGCGTTCTCCCGTTCCTTCTTTCTCCTCAATGTATACCCTCGAATCGTTCCGTGGAAATTTCAATGTAACAGCCTAAGTGGCATGTGGAAAGGGTTCTCCTCTTTCTCCTCCTCCTCTACCTAGTCGGTGTACCCCCTTCCTAGGTTCTCGTCCCTCCTGCATCGATGAGCGGCAGGACCGTGAGGTCGGGCCGGGGCAGGACGAAGGGAGATCGGTAGAACGAGAGAGGTCTTGGACGTTGTAACAGGTGCCCCCACTCGTGTCTCTTAACGCATTCCCCTCGGATCCCTCTTCGTTCCTTTCATCGTCTCTCGCCACACTTTGCTTCACTTTGCCTCACTTTGCCTCACTTCACCTACTACTACACCTATCCCTTCCTTTGGCTCAATCCCGCTTCATTCGTGCTTCTATAGATCTTATAACATTTCCTATCCCCCCACTTTTCTTTTGCCGCTACTTAACTTCTTTTATGTAAGCTAGCAAACTGACCTGACTCAACTATCGGCCATGCTACAACCTACTACACTACGGTTCTCGGCACTAGTAGGAGGATAGGATCGCGAGCTCTCCTCTCTTTATTTCCGCGCCTTCGATCAAGGCATTTTCTTTGCATCGAAATTGGAGATACGCACGATATCGTTGTCGGCATCGAAGGTCATTGATGTTCGGAGTTTTTTGAAACTGTTTTAGTGCGCTCTCAGAGCGAATGCTCGTTGATAGTACATCCACGGATCGTGTGCAGCTTTCGAGGATTGCCGAATATTCATTGTCAGTGTCAGGCTCAAGTTTCGAAATGCACAAGAGACTCGTAGAACTGTGCGTAGGAATTTACTGGTGGGTCATGGAAACCGTCGAAGTTTAACACTTTGTTACCCGTTTCGCAAGAGATTCATATGTACCACCTATCTCTCATAACACGTGCTTTTTCGAGTCTCTAAGATATTTGGCGTTTGAATTTAAAATTTCGGAAAAAATCTTACGGGGCATTTTATTTTTGTGTTCAAGATAAAAGAGCGTAATAGAGAATTTGATAGTGGCTGCGAACGAATGCTGCGGTGGAAAGTAAGAAGGATAAGGTGGAAGTTGGGAAAAGAAATGCATCACGGTTCGGTAAGAGTCCGTTGTTATGATTATAATCGCGATCGTGGTCTGGAGAAGCCGGCACGGTCGACGACGCCGTACGAAGGCAGAGTATGAGACTCGAGGATAATGGGGGTAGCGCATCGCCATTGTAAACAGACTCGTACAGTAAGCAGCTCTGGGATTTAGTTGGCGATGTGTCGGAGGATGGATAGAGCAAGTCGCGGTGGGACGAAGTCGAGGTGGTGGAGAGAGAATAAGGGAGAGACCGAGAAACGAGCGGTTGCGTTGAATCAGCGTGGCGCGAGTGGCGGGAGCTTCGGAGGTGGACGAGGTGACTCGACTGTAAAGGCGGAATGATGCGAGAGCAAGGGAGATCGAAAGAGAGGAAGCGCGCTGGCGCGCACGCTGCCTGACGGTAGGGTGGTAGAATGAGGAGTGCGAGCGAGGAACCAAGTTGTAGCGGCCTAGAAGAGGGGACGTGTCGCGAGGAGAGGAGGAGGGGTGGGGCAAGCGACTGTCGAGGGTGGGAAGTTGCCGAGACATCGATCGGGCCGGCCATCGCTTGCCACACTCTACTACTAGGAGTCAAGACACCATATCCAATACGAGGAACTAAACTCCATGAAACTACTCTGTGTGCCGTTCTCCACGCACTTGTCCTGCCTGGGGATGAGTGCGTGCGCTGGTATACTCGCCGCCGAAGCCGCCGCCGCTGCCGTTGTCGCCGCCCGCATCCCAACACACACGACTTTTAACTCTGACCAAACGGTCTACCGGCTGGTACTTACCTTCTACTCGAACACACATCTACCAACGTTTGCTCGGGTAAATGCACTGCGTACACGTACATATGTGTCCTCTGGAAAGAAAGAGCTTGGACATGTGCGATTTGTATCTGATTGAGGTTTCTTCCGTTGCTCGCTTCCGTGAAAATACATATAATTATGCACACGTGCAAACGAGTGGCCAATGTCTATAGATATTCGAGCAACATGTTTTTACAAAGTTCGATGATGCCTTGAGTGGAATTGACGATAAGAACAGCGATGAAAAAACGGCGAGGCACCACGGGGATGGGAGAACCACTTTGACACACTTCAAACATATCCGAACTGTTTGAAGAGTGTAGATGCAGGCTTTGAGCGAGATTCACTCAATGTTAAATTGATTGCGATAACAAAGTTACATCTTTGGAGTTGTATATAATATTGAGATATCGTTCGTTAAATACACCTTTTCTTGCCTTTTCCTCTGGTTCACGGAATAATCGAGGAGACTCCGAACTGTACAAGGGAATGCTCTATCCGGCAATCGACAAGTTCCTTTAAACTAATGGGGCCACGGAAATAGAGTGTCAAAATCGATTAACCGTTGTCTCGCTCGGAATGCCAGGAGTAAAAAAACACATGATCTTGTTAACAAATAAATTTCTATGCTCCAAAATAAAGCATATGTATAACAGTACAAAATTAGGCACGAAGTAACGTTGTAAACATGTAAACAGTATTTCCGATAGGTCACGGAGCTAATTTAACTCGTAAAAGTATCATGGAAGATGCGGAAACAATGGGGGAGAAGTTTGTGAGACTTATTAGTTAGGTGAAAGATTCTCTCTGTGCACACTATATGCATACAGAGGATTATAAAGGAAAGCCGATGCAGTTAGCAGCATGGATGTAACTTTGAAAGTTAACTACGATATATTCATCGCTCGCACGTCGAGAGAGCGCGTTGAATAGGAGGCAGAAGACGTACTGGCATTGTTTTTTCCTCGTGTATGACTGTGTGCATGTGTCGATCGTGCCCTTCTTGACCCGGCCGGACCATCCCGTGGTCCCGCCTCTCAGCCGCTCTGCAACCCTGCGTCATACAGTCACGCGGCGGCTGGACGCCCTCATGCCACCAGATGCCATATCAATTCCTCCTGTTCTAATACCTACTGCGAGACTCCTCAGTTCAGTCGGTTCGCTCTGTTCATTGTCAGAGGATAAGCACTGTTTTAACAAGAATTTCCTCTTTATGAGCCAGTTTTAATTCATGATACATGTAGCACGTATCACTCTACAACTAGACGCGATCTTATCGTTCACATAAATTAAAAAATGAATGAAAAATAGAGATTGTAAGCTAACGATTATCTCGACAAAAGCTTTACTAACAATAAGTAACTCGCCGTGTTGTGTGTGCGTTGCTCAAGTTCGTCTGCTGGACATTTAAATTGTCGCCCGTTGCTGCATAGCGCGTTACACTTTCTACGTAGAGACTCCACTTATGTGCACATGTGTGTATGTATTCGATATGGAAGGGAAACGCTGCTCTTACAATTAGCTGACGTCTACGGTATTCTCTGCCGTCTCACTAACGATTCAAAGCCCGCATTTCGGAACAACTTACTAAACCGACCACATCCTTTCTTGATCATTGACCCTCTCTCCAAGTCATTCGATACAACGTTTCTTCATATCAATATGTCCAACTGTGAGCGCTTGCTTCACATGATTCTCGATGATTTAAAGTACAATTGTTTTAACCCAAATTGCTGCTCCTTCCTGCGTACGCACTTACCAGTGCTTTTTGACTCGAGAGCGCTGACTAGAGAGCGTAGGGTGGGTGAGAGGAAGGGAGGGCATTCAATGGTCGCGAGAAAATTCGGGCACCGAAGCGGTTAACCTACTAAAAGGAGGGAATACATACGTAGTGGAGATTGCATGCTCGCGTGATGCAACAGTCGAGTACGCGGACAAGAGCACGCTGCATAGCAGTGACGTGTCTCCGAGGTACGAAACCATTAATGCGTATGCCTATATCGATCGGTATACGAAAGTGGAAGGGAGAACGCAAATCGAGCTCGGAGTAGTGTTGTAGTGTACATAGTGTGTATTTTAGTGTCGTATAACGTACTGTACTGACGTACCTCGGTATCTGCAGATGCGGGCCGATTGCAGAGAGACACGGAGGTTGGCAGTCAAGAGCTCCAAGGCCGATGCACTGACTGAATTCACAGAGTTCGACGAATCCGCGCCTAGCACGCTGTTGCACACATCTTCGATTATTCCTTTTTCTCCAATGTCATCCTTCTCCAACTCCTCCTCCACCTTCTTTATAAGCTAGTAACCCGAAAGTTATCGGAGCTTATCTGATGTGCTACTATCGCAATATCAACCGTTTTCTTGATATTTTTCCTTGTAGTAGTTTCCTGGAAATCCACTACCTCGCAAACGGTATCCCTCTAATGCGTGCCACTAATCTTTAATGGTTGCATATTGCGATCTAGATAAGAGTCTACTAGTTGCCACCATCTCCTGCCAGTTGCGGAAATATAGCTCGAATAATTTCTTCTTCCGAAAGTTCACGCGTGTGAACTGCGAGTCCAACAACGAGTTCCCTCGGCGATTACCCGACCCGACCGGTTTCTTTCGTACTCATCTGCTACTGCCAAACGCGAGAAACGGAAGAAATGGCACTCGACAATGCGTATGTGTAACCTTGTTATAAGAGAATCTCCGTAAAACCTCATTCAAGTATGTAAATACATTCGCGAGTAGGGAAGCTACAGTAAACCTATCGATCCCACGCTTCTGACTGAGAGTCTTCAAAACCCTTTGAAATTTCGTTTCTTGTCCGTTGCAGTTAAGTAGAGCAGCCGGTCGAAAGGAGAAAAAGCAGAGGAAAGTGGAGAAGGCATAAACGTCCTCGCAATAATTATAGGTTTTACTTCCACAGTTTTCGACCTGATTTTACTTTTGCGTGATTTCGAGTCGTTACTTCCATCAAACATTTGACAGTTCTACTTCCGAGCGTCAAAACTCTCGAGTTTAATTGGTGAATTGTGCGGAAAGTTTCTTTCGTAACTCTGACGTATGCTTCTTCGACTAGTGACTGATTTGAAAAAGGAGGAAGCACAAGTTTGAAATTAGGCCTAGGACTCGTAAACATCGAAGGTACTTTGCGCAGTTTCCTCTTTTGCATCGTAAGGGAATCTGGTTTGAAGCTCTTAGTGTGCCATGATTTCTACATGCACATATGTGCACAATGACCGCAGTCTTATACGCTGGGTTGGGCAAACCTTCCTAAGTGGTCTCGGTAGACGTACGTTTTTACCTTGCGTCTCGGTGCCTCTCTTGTGGAAAGTCCGGCCACTGAAATCCGTTCGCTGCTATTCAGAGTACGACACGAGGCTGCCCTAATAGCGTTCCATTTTCTTTCATTGTTACTACTCGAATATTTAGCTACGTATATCGTTTACGTATACATACACCGCTTTGCATATGCCGTTCACAAATGTCAGCCGAATCCTACTTCCTACGACAAACGTTGGGAAAACCACGGGGATTTGGTGGAATTTTTCCCAGAAGTAGGAATCGCGTTAAGCCACTCACTCCGAAGGGGGGCGTGTATTTGCTGATAGCATGAAAGCGAACCGTGGAAAATTGAAGAACACACTCGTAGGGCTGGATAACTGGGAGTTCGTGTTAAAGAAACGGATTGGACGTCGAAGAGGTACAAGGAAGAGCCTCGAAGAAAGAGAAACGAGCAGTTGGGAAAGAGAAGGGATAGCTTGGGAAGTATAAGTGAGGAGGGGAGGAACGAGGAGAGAGCGAGAGAGAGAGTGCGAGAGAGAAAATGGTGGAGGGCAAAGACAGGCAAGCCAGCAAGCAGGCGTTGGAGAACCGAAGTTTCGCTCTAGGAGCAGAGAACTTAACTGAGTTAACTTTGCTGCCGAACCGAACTTTCCTCGAACCTCTTCGTCTTCTCTCTTCTCTCGTCTGAACGGCACAGCGCAACACGGCGTCGCGTCGCGTTGTGGCGATGCTCTCAGGGCCGCGGCTTGGCCACTCGCTGGACCACTCGCTGCTGTTCGCTGTTGGGCCCGTCGGTGGACCAATCACAGGGTCGTCGCAGGGCCGCTTTTACACTGACGTTCCATACGTTAGATAGCTCGAGACCGTGAACCAGAGCCGGAAGACATCGAGGAGTCATACTAGCCAATCAGCCTTTCTCATTATTTACCCCTTTTCCAACATTCACTTTGTTCCGACCATGACGACGCGAGAATACCCAAATACCAATATCGATAACTTGGCTTCGTAATCGGTGTTTCTTACGATCTCGCATTCTCCCTTGGAATTTTTTTCACGAGCCAAAACAAACTTTTTCTTCTTTCTCCCCTCTCTGTCTTGCCAGCGTCTCTCTCGGCCCTCCTTCTCTTCTCCGTATCTGTTTAACGGTATCGTTGCACCTCGCAGTCACTGCCAGGATGAATCGGACCCGGTATTCTGCCAGCGACTTTACCAAGTAATTGGATAGCTTCGATTTTAATCGAATATTACGAATGAGTCTTTTAAGTTGAAGCGACCCACAAGTTTATGGCCTTCTAAGATCGCGCGACTTTCTCAGCAGATCCTTAGAAAAATCTATTGACGCGCGTACGATATTGCGTATACGAACGTATGATCCGTTGGTTGAAAAATTTGCAGAATTGATCTGACTAAAGCAAAGTGAAAATATGCAGACGAAGTAGATTCGAAACAAGTTCGTAAGTTGCTACACGCCATTAGTGGTAATGCCGGCTTTTAATGGGCTGCTTATTTTGAGTGGTCGTCAATGAGAAGTCGGACCTTGTACCTACACCCTCAGCATGCTTCTCGGCTCAAATAATTGGACCTACGTATTAAGCAGTTCCGTTATACATCCACGTATAAAGCGTTGCAGCCGTCCAATGTGCCAGCTGCGTTACCGAACGCCTCTTTGAAACCCGCCAGTTAACAACATTCTAAGAATTAAGTTACGCTCTCCGAAGGATTACGCTTGCTGCAGATGAGAAACCGTTGTTCTCGTGGCCGATTGGTTTTCCACGAGTCATCGTCTAAAGTAATCAAGTGTAAAACGAAAAGAAGTACGCCACAATTATTATTGCGGCAGGGTCGTTTGAATTTCACGTGTCACTAACAAAAACCCAGCCACCTCTCTGTACCGCAAGTTTTGAAACAAACTTTACTTTATCGCGGCTCGATGCAAGGGTGGAAGGGAGAAAGAGCCAACCGACAGGACGACGAGCTATCCTCCCACCGACGCTTCTCTCCGCCAAGTAAAGTTGCTCCCAGGTTAGACAATAATTGGATAACTTCGCCCTCATAGCGCGCCATCCCACCGAAAGCTTTGCCGACCTCACCCCCGTTTCGTAGACCCCTCCTTACTCCTTGCCCCTGCGGCTCCCACTCTCCATCAGCATACTCTTCCTCCGTTTCTCCGTTCTGTTTTCCCTGTTTCCGTCGTCACAACCCCAAAAACGCTGTTGCATGTTGTGGGATTAAATCGAGGGCTCAACTTGAGCTATGTCAACTATGAAAAGTCGCTTTCAAAAATCGTGTGAGGAAAAGAGCGAGAGAAACTGTAATAAGTTTCCGCCTGTATTACCACTAACGAGTAACCGCAGCGGCGTGTGTGCCGTAAGAAATTAGCTCTCACGAGGATGATCATGGAAAAGCTTAAATTTTCTTATACTCGGTAAAAAAGAGAGATGGGGGAATCTTCTTGGGGCCAATTCAGGGTTAACAGTAATGGTGTCAAGCGCAGTTCAAATATAGTGGATATGTTGTAGCGTGCTCGCGTGCGCGCTCGAACACAACTCCCAAGTAAATAAGTACAGAGTTGTGCCGAGGCTCTTCCCTAACATAAGTATACTTCCTCAACACATTGACGCCAGAGCCCCGTTACTGGTTTGGCCGTGCTTGTGTATAATACATATGATATACGTTGCCAGCTGTCGAACAAGGGCTTAATCTCACCACCTCACATCCACGTGTCCTCGTCTCTCTTCCTTCCGCGATGATATGAGCTTGCATTTTCGCTGAGTTGGCACAACATGTGCCCAAGTCAAAGTGCTTGGGTTTGCACTCTGCGTTAGTATCGCATCCTCGCTTTCGCTGAGGCCAGCAGCGATCTCATTTTGTAGCCTTCCCCGCGTCCTACGTTTCCGATGATTACGTATGTATGTATGTATGTATGTATATATGTACAGGCCGCCCATTTAGACATGCAGTAAATTTGATGTACATACGCTATACGTATATTATACGTATGTATGTATAGTCAATCATCGTCCTCGGTCCATGTATAGTGGAGGCTTTCTTACGGCCTGCCATTGTGAATGTACTATCCTGCATATGTCCCATTCTGTCGGCCCTTACACAGCCTTATAAGTACGAATCGCTTCTCCCGCATTATACGATACTCGACATGCCTCGATCCAACCAAATCGCGCTCTCAATTGGTTCGTCGATTTTCCTCGTCTAACGTAGTGTGCCCGGAAGAAGAACGGGTGCAAGATACGGTACGTACGCTGATGATAACTGTGCTAGGCGAGCTAATGCAGGATATCCGTGAGAGTGAGCTCGCTGTTTTGTGGGATGCACAGAGCGTTCGAGTCGAACCCGAAGGACGCGGACGCGGGCGAATGCAGGAATCGGGGGAACCTAGACTGGGATATACCTAAAGGGCTTCGGGCTTGCGATAATCGTGTGGGATTCCACTTGGGATTTGCGCTAAGGCTCGCTCTTTCCAATTCTCCTGGCGCGCGAGAGTGAGGAAAAGCGCTTCCATCTCTCCTCTTTCTCTCTCATCGAGCTTCGGTCTAAAGTTCTCGAAGAAATGTGTTTCTGTTTCATTAGCTCGAAGGGGAAAGTTCTCCAAGTCGTTGGTAGTTTTTATCGCTCGTACTTTTCTCGCGCGTAACTCCACTCCAATCGTTATAAAGATGCACTGGGAGAAGCAGAGTGTACATACATATGCATTCTCGCCGATTGGATACTAGATGCGGCCAAGCTTCTCCTCTTTGGTTAGGAAGAATTACAATAGTAACAGCGTCTGCTTACGCATGCGAGGGCGCCACTCGTCGGTTTCTTTACTTTCTTATGGGAGCACCGCTGGTTCAGCATTTTCTCGTTCCGCTGTGTAAAAGCATCGAGGGTGCTAAATCCGCTCTGTTCCAGTGTATCGCTCTCCCTCCCTTGCCCCGTTGCCGCCGCTTTTTCTCACTCCCACATACATCATACGTACTTACTGTCATTCGTTCACTCACTTCTATCCCTTCCTCTTCTATCTCTATCCGTCTCTCTCTCGCTCTCTCGCTCCCGCATTCACTCGCTCACTCGCACCCACAGCATCCAAGCGCGCAACAATTTAGTTGCTTTTGTCGTCAACGGTACAATAACATTGCATGGCTTTTCGCTTCAACTACCGACGTATTAGGAATTGCGTCTACGCCATGGATTGGTTTACAATTGTAGCCAGAAATTGGGATGAAAATGTCGACCCACTAACCAACGCCAAACGCTCTATTAACTGTCCCAAAAACGTTTGCCCCAGCTAGTAACTCCATTCCGAATGCATGGTGTGTTTCTGAGCGGTTCTTCTCGCCGGCGGTTGCTGCAATTTCGTGCAATTCTTGTATGTTTTCTTCATATAGAAAGTTTAGATACCGTGTTCCGGTGGGTTCTCGAGCCTCGCGAGCATTTATTTTATTGTACTAAACGGACACAGTGCGCAGGTTAAACCGGCGCGCTCAAGGTAACCTAGAAAGATCATTTTCGCACGCGCTGCTGATCTTGCGTCGTTACTTAATGCAGGATATCCGACAGTACGCTCTAACAGCGCTATTACCCTATCTTCTGACTTTTTCAAAATAAACATTGCCGGCTGCGTTTCCAAATGTATTCATCTCATATGCTCGCATCTCGCGGCGTCGCGTACCACAAATTTCACTTTCATCCGGAAAAAGTAGTATGCATGTTTATTGTTCTGCCACTAGCTATCACAGTGTTAATGTTGTTGTTTGAAGATCTTTAATTGATTGGTGTTACTGTAAATGCTATTTGAGAAAGCCACGTACAATTAGATTGCATTACGCATTGAGAATTCTGATACGAAAGCACAGACACTCGATTATTGCATTATGAATACAACCATACGGATACGATTGAATTACTGGTGTTTCTTTAGTTTTTAATCAAGACAATTACGTGTGCTGTGAATGCGTAGTGGAATTATTTAAGAAAGAGGACTTTACCGTGTATCTAATTCAAGGATTTGTGCTTTTTTGTTATAGGAGACGGTGTTTGGTGAGCCGTGATGTATTGGAGGTTTGGCGGTCCTTACCCAAAAACCGACCAGAAGTCAGTGTTAGAAAAGCAATTTGTGTGACAAAGCATCAAAGTGCAAAACTGTACTTCGCGAAATTCGAAGAGGCTTCCGTACGAGTGGACTATAGGACTTCCTTGGAAGAAAGCAAACATTTTTAGTGACACTGAGAGTACAAGTGAAAAGGATAAAAATTGGGGGGGTTGTTTGACCGATGGACAAACGGAAGATGATGCCCAAACGCCCTCGAATGGAGAACCTGAGGGGTCCCATTGCTAATGGACCCATTCAGACACGACCATTAGTGGCTTTACTAGATGGCCGAGACTGCTCTATAGAAATGCCCATTCTTAAAGATGTTGCTACTGTGGCCTTTTGCGACGCACAGTCTACATCAGAAATTCACGAAAAGGTATATATATATCCTTTCTTTCGATAGTTAACGCAAACACCCTTAACGTATAATTCGTAGCTCTGGATTTTTACTGAACGGTATTGACTTTTTTCAGGTACTAAACGAAGCGGTAGGAGCACTAATGTGGCATACCATAATTTTGACAAAAGAGGATCTTGAGAAATTCAAGACCTTAAGAATCATTGTTAGAATTGGATCTGGCGTAGATAATATCGATGTCAAAGCAGCAGGCGAACTTGGCATCGCTGTGTGCAATGTGCCCGGTTACGGAGTCGAAGAAGTAGCTGACACCACCCTTTGCCTCATTCTAAATTTATATCGACGTACATATTGGTTGGCGAACATGGTTCGTGAAGGAAAAAAATTCACAGGACCAGAACAGGTGCTTTAATTCACTGTTTCATATTTCTTCGCAAATCTCGTTTGTCATTCTAACGTTTACACTCTATTGTATTAATTGTCTTCAGGTCAGAGAGGCAGCAACAGGATGTGCAAGGATACGGGGCGATACACTTGGAATAGTGGGCTTGGGCAGAATTGGCTCCGCAGTTGCATTGCGCGCCAAAGCCTTCGGGTTCACTGTCATCTTCTACGACCCCTACCTGCCCGACGGTATTGAGAAGTCTCTTGGTCTCACTAGAGTTTACACATTACAGGTAAGCTTGAACTGTTCGCTTTATATCAATTACGATTCGAGTTACGATCTCGAAATATGAAAAGAAAAGTCTAATTTTCAATAATACTAATATTCGACTATTTCCCCAGGATTTGCTATTTCAGTCGGATTGTGTGTCCTTGCACTGTACCTTGAACGAACATAACCATCACCTAATTAATGAATTCACTATCAAACAGGTAATGCCAAGTTTACTTGGTTTCCGTTCGATTGATATATGCACACTAGAAAGTGGAACTCGTAATGCTAATGCGAATATCTGGTGTTCCAGATGAGACCCGGCGCCTTTTTAGTCAATACGGCAAGAGGTGGCTTAGTGGACGATGATGCACTGGCTGCCGCACTGAAACAGGGTAGAATTCGTGCGGCAGCGCTTGATGTCCATGAAAATGAGCCATACAATGTCTTTCAGGGTGTGTATCCATGCAATGCGAATTACGCGCGAGCGTAACACATAACATTTGTCACACATAATACGTACTGTCTGAGCCTATTGCATATACAAGATGAGCAATAGACTAGCAGGAGAAAGAGAGCAAAAAAGTTATATTGTATTGTGATACGATGATTTGTTGTGCAGGTCCATTGAAAGACGCACCAAATTTATTGTGCACACCACACGCAGCATTCTACAGCGACGCAAGTTGCACCGAGCTTCGCGAGATGGCCGCCAGTGAAATACGAAGAGCCATCGTCGGTCGCATACCCGACTGCTTACGAAACTGTGTGAACAAGGAATACTTCCTTTCCTCTACCGGGTAAGCGTACATCACGTTTCCACTATTCGTTCAGCTGTAAAAGCTTAGGGTATACTGGAGTATCGACGCATTTCTTTTATTTTGCACCGGGGAAAAAGATATCGTAATTTTTACAGAAACAGATTTTCAAGCAGATGTTAACTCGTATTACATGGAAAGAAAGAGAATCGAGTGTAAAAGTAAACAAATCGAGTGGTTAGAAGCGTTCGAACCTTTGGATTTCCTAAGATCGATTGGGCACTTTGTAAAAGGCATTTATCGAAGTGGCCAATTTCTTTTCGCTTTCTCCAGCAGCTACCCCGAGGGCATCAACGGCGGATACTATACTGGGGCGCTGCCCGTTCAACAGGCGCATTCGACGACTCCTCACGATTCGGCACCCCCACCTCCTGGTGGGCATTCGGTCGTCGGCGGCGGTGGTGGTGGGGGTGGTGGCGGACCGAACTCCTCGGCAGGCGGTGCAGGCGCCGGGGGTCCGACAGGCCCCACGGGTCCAACGGTAGGCGGCGGTGGGGCTGGAGGCCCCGCTTCAGCTCCTCCTACTGCTGGATTACCCGGTCTACCACACAGCATAGTGAGCGAGCCTGACCCCCGGCCGAGCCCACCTGCTCCGAGTCCCCGTTGACCTTGAACCCTTGACCTCCGCTCCAGCACCACCCTCCGATCTAATTTCCCTTAGCCATTCACACACGACCTCCGACGACGAACGGCCGATTTACTAGCGTGTGTCGTGCACGATGTGCCCCAAAAAATCTGTCCGCTGCTTCCGAGGAACTCGAGGGAATATTCATCCTTGAAAGAGAGAGAGAGAGAGAGCGAGCGCGTGAGAAAGAGAGAATGAAAGTGTGGGTGGGTGTGTGCGCGCGCGGATGTCTGTGCGTGTGCCTGCGCGCTTCGAGAAAGAATGAATGCGAACGACTGAGGGTGGGTAGGTGGGCGGATGATTGAAAACAAGTGAGCAAGTTGAAAGGTACTAGGAAAGTTGGGTGGGCGGGGGGGATATCAGAAAAGTGGGGATGAAAATAAGAACTTGGCCAGGAGAGGACAGGGATGAAGTTGCAAAAACTCGCGTGACTGCGCGCATGCCTGTCTGTCTACCTGCCTACCTACCTGCCCGCCCGCCTGCCCGTTTGCTTGCTTGTTTGCTTCCCTGCCTGCTTACCTACCTATCCGTCTGTCTGCTTGTTTGCGTGCTTACTAGCTTGCCCGCTTGCTTGATCTGTTTGTCCGTTTGTCCACTTGCTGTCGTTTCATTTCATTGTTAATCGGTTAGTTTTCACGATTCACGCTGTTAGTGCGCGCGAGTATATGCGAAAATCACATTGGCGCGTGACTGTGTGAGCGCATGCGCGAGTGTGTGTATAATTTGACGTTTGCATTTTCGTTCGTGGGCGTTATTCGAAAGAGAGAGAGAAAGGGAGTACGTGTGTGTGTGCTTGTGTGTGTGCAAGAGGGAGAGAGACGGAGAAAGAATGCGCATTTCACGTAATTTTGTGATCACACCAAATACAGTTGGGCAGTAATGATGCTGCACGGCTTAGTTGACTATGTCGTGGCTACGGAGAAAGTAACGTACGGTGGGTAAGGTATTTTCTGTGTTGTAATTTTGTACAAATCACTGCACACACCTAACAGCACCTACATGACTTCTAAGGGACACGCGTCGAGAACAGTTTTTATTGATTTTCTATGAAGATCAGGAAGCTTTAACCGAAGTATTGGTATTAGTTCCTCGAGATCATGGTTAGTTCTTCCTTCCGATAACTGTCGCACCGAGAAATAATGTATATTGGTTAGTCGTAGGGTATGAATCGAACATTGGTGACGTGAAATTTGTCACCTTCCTCAAGCACGTGGAGGATCTGCTTATTGGAATCGCGGATCCCCTAATAGTGCATTCTTCCGGTTAAGACGAACTTTGGAAGCATACGCATATTTTTGACTTTTTCATTTTTCGATTATGCAATTAAACCAATTTCTGTTCGTTTGAACTGTGACTTTACGCCACACAACGTCCCGTAATATATACATACATACACTTCTCGATTATGAGTATTTCAGATTTTAGTTTTTAGTTCTTAGTTCTTAATCGTGCTCTTCCCCCCCTCTAAAATCATGGGACACTATAGGAACTCAGCTTTTTAGACAGCCATGCATCGTTTCGCCACACTGTATTTGGGTTTGCGCATGCAACATGATTTTTTTTTTTTGCCTTTATATGGTCGTACCGAAGTAATTGACGAATCGAGCCAAGCTGAACCGAGCCAGGCCCCAATCCCGACGACTCATTCAAATCCAAATCTCGATCTCAGACCCCAGTCCTGTCCAGATCCGACTGAACCCCCAACCAAAACAGGAAACTTATCCTTCATTTTTGTTGTAAACGTGGTAACTATTAGTGTCGGCGTATCGTCGAGATAAAAAAAAATGTAGCTAACTGCACAGACATTTTTGTGGTTTACCGAGGTTACGAAAATGCTGGTGTGAGTGGATTAATACGATTAGGGTGTATGTTGTTGGTAACTTCCATTGTGCGGTAAAAGTGGAAGATTAGCATTGTAATGAAATGTAATGGTTGGGGCATCCTCGAACGTAAGGATTCCAAGTGATTTTTTGTACACTGATGGAAATGTCGTTGATCATCCAGGCTGGTATTATTCCTCCTGGACGATACTCTTTATCTTTTAATGTACGATACACGAGTTTGACAATTGCTCGGGTCATTTCGCCGGGCAGATTTCGATGTTGGCCTTCATGGTCCTCGTGACCAATTGAGGTATTTGTTGTATACATTCAGGTTTTACAAGCTACAGGACTATCGAGTCACGTGATATTGATCGTGTCGTAAAATTGCTTTACTCACAAATTCCTCGATGATCATTGCTCCGCCCCTCCAAATTTACGTTTACGAATGCCTCAGCTCCTGCAGTTTAATGATGCAGCATTTCTTCATTATACTCCGCAACTCGTAGCGGCAGGGAGCGTGTCAGTGAGTGGCGTGAGATGATACGTCTTTCGGGTTACGGTATCTTTGCGTTTCTTTTTTTTTTTTTTTAACGAATCAGGCCGCACGCCACATGCCACTCCATTTCTTTCTTTCTTTCTTTCTTTCCTTTTCCATTCAAGATACGAGAATCCATACCTATCGGTTTAACAGACTTTCAAACGCGTGAGATTGCGATCCGGAGAAAGAAAGAGCGTGAGACACGCTTAAAGAGGAAACAGGAAAGAAAGGGGCGAGAGAGAAAGGTTGGGAGGGAGAGAGAGCGGGAGAAATGTGGGGAGGGTCAGAAATAGGGGAGAGAGAGAGAGAGAGAGAGAGAAAGAGAGCGAGAGAGCGCGCGCGCCAGAAAAAGAGAGAGAGCGAGAGAGCGAAAGTGAGGGAGGGAGGGAGAGATAAGAAAGATTGCACGTGCAAAAGGCTAGAACTTACAGGAACGAGTTATATTAATTGATAATTATAATATGATTAATTATTGTATTAAGTAAAATAATGCGATGTTACGAACACTTGAATATATTATGAAAAGATGAGTCATTGAGAGCGAGAGAGCGAGAGAGAGAGAGAGAGAGAGAGAGAAAAAAGAAATGGACAATTTTTGGAGAAAACTATGGAAAGCGATGATGATGAGTAAATAAAAAAATATGGAAAATATATTTTAGAGACGCACATATCTATTCGGTTATTATGCATATATAATTTGGATTTTTCAAGAACGAGCGTCCTCGCTCGCGACAGACATACGGGGTGGGGATGGTGTGAGGGAAAGAAAGAGGGGCAGAGTATGAAAGCGTGAAAAAGGGAGAAAGAGTGTGAGAGAAAGAGACAGCAAGTGAAGTTGAGCAAACGCGGGCGACTGGGAGAGAGAATGAAGACTCGGGGGTATATCGTGCGAAATGGCTAATCATCGTAGCTGATTCTAGATTCGCTGGGCCTGTTGATAGATACAATGAAAAAATTGCAATATCAACGGCGTTTGAGAAAAAAGCCAATCCACAATTAAAACCCACTACAGTTCCAAACCAAAGTCTCAATTTCGGGGCCATGCAATGTACGCAAAAAATTAGCCAGATTGATCAATCAGATCAGTAATTGATATCTGTCGTAGAGCGAATTTCGTTACTTTTGAAACGAAATCGCGATACAAGAACGAATGAACTGACTCTCATCGTTCGGCAGTGTTCGATGCTTCCGGCGCGTTAAGTGCGCATGCTCGATGAGCTTCTGGTTTGGAACTTACGAGCAAAGGAAAAACCATTCCAACCGATGTAGAGGAGTCAAGCAAAAAATCGCATCATAGGAATTGTGAGCTGAGCGTGTGAAAGAACAAACGATCGCGAGTGTGTATGTATGTGTGTGTCTGTGTGTCAGTGTGTGCGAAAAGCGCGAGCCTGAAGTATAAAAGACCTACTGGAGGAGGGCGAAAGGGGTTGGTAAAGGAGCGGCGGAAGGAGTCGGTGCGGGGGAGGGGAGAGAGACTACACCTACACGAAGCATCACAGAATTCACCGAGCGTGGGACAGAGAAAACGACGAAAACGACATATACACATTTTTGAATAGAATACGCCACAGTACATAAAATACACATTGTATCGCGGGAAAAAGCGTATCCAGAGAAGAAGCAGAGCGTGTGTTTATTTAGAAGATTCCTTAGAGACGGCGGATCAGCTAGTTTTCGCGCACTCGTACTGGTACATAATGTAGGAACATTAATCATACTTTTCCTCTTTTTGTTTCTTTTTTCTTTTTCCAAAAAATATTACTTATAATTCGGGTGACAGATTAAATGAGAGGAAGTGAGAACGAGAGAGAGAGAGAGAGAGAGAGAGAGAGAGAGCGAGCGAGCGAGAGTATCTGAATAGGAGAGAGCGTGAGTGACCGAGAGGGAGAGAAAGAGACGACTCCTCTATGGCGTCGTTGACAACGGTGATTATGATAAATGATAATTACGACGATGATGATCGACGACGTTAATAATGATGATAATGATAATGATGATGCTACTCCTGCTGGCGATCATGATAGTGATAATGATAATAATGACAACAAAAATGAAGAAAAAAAAATCAGAGAGTTGTTCTTATATAATTTTAATTATGAGAAAGAGGTAAATTAATTGTGAGAACTCAAGAACCAATATTTACCGACTTAATTATAATTAGTCAAGGAAATGAGGCCTCCTTCTTCCTAACGCCCCACCCCCAACTCAACCCTACCCCTTTTTCCCTCCTCCAGCGTGAAATGCGTGGGATCCCGATGCTGTGGAAAATGCAAAAGAAAACACGCATATATTCATTCATCTGTTTTTAATCAACTGTTTTTTTTTCTTTTTTTCTTTCTTCTTCTTCTTCTCATACGAACATTACTCGCGAGGATATATATACATATAATATTATATATATAAGTTTGCGGTTATATATATAAATATATATGTACATATATGATTATATATATATATATATATATAGATATTATATAGGAATCGTTCATTTTCGATGAGAATGGCGCCAAAAACATCCTCGTTTTACAAAAACAAAAAAAAAAGAGAAACAAAGCAAACCGACAGAGATAAAAATCACAATGATGAAAGAGAGAGAGAGAGAGAGAGAGAGAGAGATTGAGAGCGAGAGAGAGAGAGAGAGAGAATTGAAGGTGGTGAGAACAGCAACATTAATATTATAATTAATAATAATTATAATAAATACAATATTTGTACAATAATCAACGGTGCTGTAGTGGATGCTGCAGGCTTGAATCTAAAATACCCCGTTCACCCATCCTGTTGACCCGTTCGTGGCTTCTCGCTTTTTTCCCGGCGCACAAAATTTGCGATGCGTCGAAAATACACAAGTTTCTTACATAAGTAGTGTAGAAAGGCAGAGAGAGAGAGTGAGAGAGAATGAAAGTGAAAGGGGAGGGAAAGGAAGGGTGAGTGAGAGAGCGAGATAGAGAAAAAGAGACAAGTGAGAAAGGAACAGAGGAAAAAAGAGTGAGAATGCGCGCAATTAATCTACGACTGTGCCCTTCCGTCGACAGACATTTTGCTTTTCTTTTCTAAAATCCTTCGTTTACGAATGATCCTTGAATTCGGATTAAAAAAAAGTTTCGCTCTCTTTGGGAGAAGGGGAAGGGAGAGAAGAATACGGCAACGGTCTGATGTGAGCCGTCTGTGGAATTCGAGGGCCGAAGGGAGGGGGATGATGGAACGGTCACTGCCGCCGCCGCCGCTGCTATCGTCCTCGGCCTTAAAACAGTCATTGGCGTCGCCGTTCTCGCACTTGATTCTAATTTTGCTGATCTCTAGTGTGTGTATGTATGTAAGTATGTGAGTGCGTGAGAGGGAGTGAATGAGTGTGAGCGTCTGTGTGTATGCCCCTCTACATTTTTTTTTTTTTCTTATACTTTCTCCGGAAAGCTTGTTCCAAGTTGAATCACAGGTATTCGGCAGCAGCGCGGCGACAGCGTGCGGGTAGTACACTCGAGCATCGTAACTGCACTGTGTCACGTTAGGGATCCACCGTGAACTCTCATGTGCCTGTTCAGATTTCCACTCTGACTAAATCTCAATAAGCAGAGCTTGCACTGATACGGTTTCTCGCCAGAGTGAATACGCAGGTGTTTCGTCAGCGTCGAACTGTCTGAAAAGGCCTTCTTGCAAAATCGGCACCTGAAACATCCAATATGCAAAGTACATACATAGAGAATTCTTTGACTCTCAGTTCTTTTCCTCCATTTTCAACTACCCTTGGGGGGGTTTTTTTTTTTTCATGGGGATAAGGGGAATTTTGCACTCTATACACCGATGGCGCAGCTTTCAGCAGTGTACATTGTTCGAAAGCGGGGAGCCAGGATCGAAATTTGCTAGTGATGAAATAATTCGGATGGAGTTTTGAAATTTTGTCTGGCTCCGATTAACTCCTTTTCTGATTTGATTTCCGTTGCAATGCTCATTGCAATCGGTGGCCGGGGTAAACACGAGGAAAGAGAACGAGTTGCTTCCGTTTGACACGAGCATTAGCGAGAGGGTTGGAGGAGTGCACGCGTGCGAGAGTGAGCGAGAGCGAGAGAGAGAGAGAGAGAGAGAGAGAGAGAGAGAGAGAGACAGCGCGAGTGAGGGAGGTGGCAGTAGAATCGGGTAGCATCGAGGATCTCGGGACTGACCTGTATGGACGTTCCCCGGAATGCGTTCTCATATGCGTGGTAACAGAGCTGCTCTGTGAGAATCGCCGGTCGCAGACGGGGCATCGGAACGGCTTTTCCCCGGAATGTGTTCTGGCGTGAGCAGTCAAATTTGCAGCTTGACTGAATGCCTTTGAGCATGCGTGACACCTTAAAAAAATCGTTGGACAAAAGCGTTATGTAAAGTTGAGAGTGTCCTATGTGCACCTAGAATTATGGAATTCTCGAGAGAGCAGGGAGGAGACTCATGCGTTCGTGCCTTGCGTCTACGCGTCCTACCGATATATAAGTAGCGCACAAGCGTCGAATCATGTAAATCATTTTGTATAAAAGCAAAACCTATTTTTCCTAACATGTGAAACTAATACAGTCGTCTCTACTCGAACAGTCTCTTTGATTCTTTCATCGGGAAGCGTGATCGGCGAGAGATCATGAGACCCGGAAGTACTCTCCCGATACAATTTTTACGACGATATATCGAGTAAGCCGCGTACGCGGATAAAAGTGTATACGTGAAGCGTGTACAGAAGAAAGATAGTTGAGGGTTCAACCTAAACGGTTTCTCTCCGGAGTGTGTCCTGAGATGCGTCTTGAGGGTGCTGGGTCTTGCATAAGATTTGCCGCAAATTCGGCAAAGGTTAGGCCTGCCATTGTCGTCGGGGGTTGCGGCAGTACCGTTGGCGGATGCAGCGGCGGCGGCTGCAGCGGTGGTGCTTGCGGCGGCGGCGGCGGCAGCGGCAGCACCGGAGGCTCCGATACAGAGGGCGTGCTCGCCTGCGATCTGCAGCCGGGAATGGCTGTGAGACTGGGGATGAGAATGCGAAGGGTGGTTGCCAGCGGCGGCGGCAGCGGCAGCGGCGGCGGCAGCGGCACTGATCAGGCTATTGGCGGGGGGTTGATTCACTCTGGTTTGCTGCTCGACGGGGTTGTACTGCTGGGCGGGACTCAATAATGGTTCCACCCCCCATGCCGACGAATAGGTTTGCTCGTATCTACGCAAACGTATACCAAATCCATCCCCGGTCTCTGAATACAACCGTTCCTCTCTCTTACTACCCTTCGAGCTCACGCGCACGCGTTCCGCACCACTACACTCGCATTACACACACATACGTGTGCGTACGCGTGCGCGTTCACCCCCCGTGAACCCGTTCATCCCACCAACATGGCGATCGACGCGCGACACTGCCCGGATCGAAAAAATATTCCAGTTCTTCGATTTCCAGCATCCTGAGATCGAAATGTTATACTATTTTTTTTTTCTTTTTTAACGATTAAAAATGTAGCGATTTCGTGTGGTACGCGTATCGCGTTTAAAGGTAGAGGAAGTCTGAATATTGAATCCTGCGACACGGATTCCATTATTTCCGAGAATAATGAAATAATTCGCGGTTGAGCCGAGAATCGAATGATCAGATGTCGGACTTACCCGGGGTGCATGTTCATGTTCATGGTCATGTTCATGGAGACGTTGACGGACATGGCTGGGGCGGAGGTGTAATGGGAAGGTGGGACCGGTGGAGCGAGGTTTTGCGCGTAATCCTGTGAATAATGATGACTGGCTGCACCCGTGGAGTAATATCCTCCCGTCGGGCTACCGGGGTGAACCACCGCATGCTTCAAAGATAAAAGGACGTCCGCGACCCCTTCGCCGTTAGTGTTACCCGTCCTAGGCACGCATTCGCCTCTGGTGCAGCCCCAACTGCAAGGACACTTAAAGATTACAAGGTACATCGAAAAGGACCGTGGAGGCTTGCCGCTTTGATCAGCTTCCTCCCGCAACTAGGTCCGGCCCGTCCTCAGTGTCGTCACCCACCTTCGAACGCTCGTACGGATCGACTTTGTCCGTATCGGCGGGAGAAGCGACCGGGGAACGACATTTCGGATTTTATCGCGATGTGTCTAAATAGTAGTAGTAGTAGCAGTAGCAGTAGTAGTAGTAGTAGTAGTAGGAGTAGTAGTAGTAGTAGTAGTAGTAATAGTAGTAGTAGTAGTAGTAGTAGTAGTAGTAGTAATAGTAGTAGTAATAGTAGTAGTAGTAGTAGTAGTAGTAGTTGTAGTAGTAGTTGTAGTAGTTGTAGTAGTAGTAGTAGTAGTTGTAGTAGTAGTAGTAGTAGTAGTTGTAGTAGTAGTAGTAATAGTAGTAGTAGTAGTAGTAGTGGTAGTGGTAGTAGTAGTGGTAGCAGTAGTACCAGACTCGTTTAGTACTAGCAGCAGTAGTACGAACCGATAAAAGTCGGGCGCGTACGTATCGAGGTACATAGTAAGCGGAATTTCCAACAAGTACCATATCCGGAGGAGAGTGTAAAAAGTGTTCAGAAAGCATACTCGATTATCTGTATTTTTTTCACAGTCCTCATTGTTACGAGAATCAAGTGATTCGGGTCCTCTTTCTCTCTTTCTTTCTGTCTGTATCGGTGCAGATCGCGGCTGGCATACAATGTGTATTTCCCCTTCGAAGGTGGTGATCGAAAACGATTCGGGTGTCGTGATTCTGCCGATGATTGACCGCAACGACTTACTTGTAGGTTCCCGAACACGGACTGAAGAGACCAGGCGGCAAAGGGTCCAGGTCGAGAGGAGCCAACGGGAACCCGGCCATATCGTCGATCCAGAAGCTTGCACCGAACTCGCTGACAACCAGACTCTGGTTCGAATTTGAAATCTGCTGAGTCTGGTCGCTGGCGATGTCCTCCGGAGAGTTCTGTAGGTCCTGAAGCCTTAGAGTACCTTGCAGGCCACCTAACGTCTCTTCATTTTGATTCTCTGTCAAAGTGTCCTCGCTCGAGAGAACGGCGAGGGGACCGGTGCAAAGTCCAGACGGTATGGTAGCCTCGATGCTCCCCACAGAACCTGTAATTACGAAGACAAACACATTGTTTCGCCGGACTTGTGTACATTTTATACTTGAATTAAAAGTCACACGTCCTTTGATAACACGGCAATTCGTTTCAGGAAGCCTCCTCCTCATTTCTATGCTTGCACCGATCATCGGACTCGATTCAACGAGAAAACCCAAGCTACACCGTGCTTGTCGTCGACTCGGAAAAAAATTCGATCACTCGATGTCCTGTGTCACACTGTCTTGTGCGATATCGCGTTGTTCAATTGCTATCGGTTAATTAAAAGTTACATCTACGAACGCGAACCGTCGCCGTCATCCCTTCTCGGTCGGTTCGACCGAGCTACAGCGAATTTTTGATGGAACTCGAGAAGAAACGCGATTGCGAAAAAGATTGATGGTTTGCACGCGGTAGTTTGTATAGTTAGTAATATTTGTATGAATATCTGTCTGGTGTTGGGTTTTCCACACTCACCTGTACCGAGGGTGTACGGCGGTTCGGAGCTGTTCACCGTGTGATGATTCTGCAGAAACTCCATCTCTGCGAAAATTCTGCTCGCAGCCTCCCTTAGAGACACCCCCTTCGCCCGCCCCTCTGCAAAACACTCGATTGGACTGCCTCCTTTCTATGGAGATGCGGTCCAGCCCCTCCGGTCGCCCTGGCAACCGCACATTGCTCTCGCCGAGTATGACCGACTTCTCCGTCAATATCCCTTGGGATTCTCTCTGGGATTCTAGTCGCGATCGCGACCTCGATTCCGATCTCGATTTCGATTTTAGTTACTTCCTCTCTCTCTCTCTCTCTCTTTCGTTTTCTCTCTATCTTACTGGCTTTCCTGAATATTCCGACTCCGCGAGGGAAGTTTTGCTCGCTTCTCGATTTAGAGAAACCGCAGCTTTTACTTCTCGCTGATTGCTCCGTAAGTAGTGGTCCTTTAAGAACGCTAAGGACAAACAGAATTACTCGCAGATGGGGTCGATCAAATCAGCGTGATTCGACAGAAGAGGAAAGTAGTCAGTAAGGGCGAAATGAGAAAAAAGCTAGAATTTTTAAATTGTAGAATTTAAAGAAATAAGTCGATTGGCAACGTTGTTGTTTCCGGTTATTATTGTGCATTTGACTAGGTCAAGAATTACTTTATCACCGCGGACGAAAAAGAGGGATTGAGCTGTGTCAAGTTGGTACTACACAGTGGCAGGAAATGAGCAAGAACCGAGCTGCCACAGTATTATCGCGAAAATTACTCTGGATTGCAATAGCTAACAGTTCACTTTTTACGCTATCGTGAAATGAAAAAGTCGGCGAATTTTGTGAATGACTTTTTTATGAATGACCGAAAGGAAAATCCACGTGGATGTGGCCCAAGCGTATAGAAGTACCTTTATGGCTTGGAAGACCTTCCGGTTTCCTCTAAAGGCTTCTGCAGAAAACCTGCCTGATATTTCCATTCATAGACACAAAACCATGTGCATGTTGCCACGTGACACGATTCGTCGGCTTTGAAGATCGAATTGTCTACGATAATTCGGAAATTTGCCGATTATCCATTTTTCCGAACGATTCTCTTGCGTGCGACACTTTCGAATGTGTAAACCGAACGCAATTGCAGAGAAACAGCGTAGCGGATGTACGTTAAGGAAAATCACTGGAAAACACAAATTCGAACACTTTAAGAGAATTTCCTTTCCTTTCCACCCTTCTCCTCGGCACTCTTCTTCACTTCGCTTCTTTCCGTACCGGCACTAACTCTGTCGCGCACTTTTAATCTTCATCCTATCCAACGACATTCTTCTTTCTATTTTTGTAAAGATTCCTGGCTTTTTTGGTTGCACTCATCCTCAACTATCTGCACTTCAATCACGAATCATTCCACCCTCCTCTTCCCAATTAATTAATCAAATCGATTCGCTAACGGCCCCGCGAAGGGGTTTCCGAGTTCCGTTAACGATTTGAATTTTTCACTGTTACCGTTAAAACTTCCACCGAACTTTGCAACGTCTCGAGAGCATAATTGCATCACGGTGTTCGAAAGTTGTTCCTCGTTCGTCACTTAAGCGCAATCTAAATCCTTGCACGTTAATTCTTGCTCGTTGTATTATTGGAACTATGGAAGAAACACTTTTTTCCTTGTGGTAAAAGGGGTCGTTTATGCGATGTCGGTGTTTCGATGATTCGCGCATCCAAAATCTCGAGACAGCAGCGTCAAGTCTTTGGGGACACTACTGCACGCTACTGCCATGCTGGCACGATGCCTTGTCAATGTGTCTTGGCTAACTAGGGATCTACCACCTACTGCCACCCACCCTCACCCCTTACCGACACACTGGACTACGTACCATCCGACCCCACTCCACCACTGGCCACACACTCACTGCTACCTCCTTCCTTCTCTTTTTTCCTCCTTCTTCTGGACAGCCTCGTCGTGCCACGCTACCTATCCATACCATCCTTCCTCTTCTACGCGCGTACCCCTACCCCCGACGTGTGTCAGTCCCAGTAGCATCAACACCCCGCAAACGTGAACTTTCCCTGCAGCCGCATCCGACAAACCGATCAACAAATTCTCTCTTTTTTTTAATATCTTTCCTATTTAGCTCTGGAAGATTCCTATTTTCAAAGGTTTCCCAAGTAGGTCCGAGTGATCGACGGTTGAGGAGGATTCGGTTGAATATCATTTGCCGGTCCTGGCCATGTCCTCCAACGCTTTTGGAACCTTTCGCGGTGACGCGATACGGATACTGATCGTCGTAGGATCGAAGTTGAATACTTGACGATCGACGAAGGGCGTCGCTGGCCTCTTCTGCATCGATATATTGGCCGTTGAGAGCGGGACGGGGGAGCAGGATATTATTTTCTCGAGATACCATTACCACGTCGATCACGGTGGTCCTGCCTCGCAGACGAGTGGCCCCGATACTCCCGATACCCCCGATACCCTCGAGATCACTGGCTTGTAATGCCTTCCCTTTCGTGGATTATTGACCAGTGAACGGTGAGCCCGGCTGTGAAAGACCCCGACACTACCTACTCCACTTGACGCTCAGCTCTCTTGCTAGTCTCTTCGATCCTCTCGATTCGCATAGATCTATTTCGATGAACTTTGTACTCGAGTCAATCACCTACAACCCGTTCACTAGTCTATTCTTCTCCAGAATTTTTGGAGTTACGATGAATATTTGTCACTGCGAGTGGATTCTGAAAGCGAACATAGGTTGGCAAGCACTCCCTCGCATAGCTCGCATTCCCTCTCACGGCAGGTACCATCCGACTATCGAATGTCGTCGGACGTAATCGCGAGCAGCGGCGAATGGACAGAGTTGGAACACCTGACTGCGTAGTTCCTTCCGTAGCGGCAGGAAGAGGAAGTGAACCACACGATCAACGTATCGACGACCACACTACCAAGCACCGGGTGTCGCTTGTGCCATCGACTACCAAATGGAATATATCCTGGATCACGTGCCTTCGACGGCTGTCGTGATACAGGATCTACATATGTAGCTACATACTTTAGAGAGATAGGAGGTGCCGAAAAAAAAGGAAGGAGTAAGGAAGAAGCATGGATGACGAGGGAAATAGGGTGTAAGGATGAGATCGGAACATGATCAACGACGACGAAAGGAGAGAGCCGACTAGAAGAAAGCGGGTCTCTCGCAATGCGCGTCTCACAGCGCATCTCACAGCGCGTCTCACAGCACGCCGAGTGTACACCCTGGGTATTGGCTTACACTTCCAACCGATTGGACCTATGGTATTTACGCAGGACCCCGTAGAAAACCGGGCCTGACCCCATCCTTCTACTCGTCGCTACAATTCCTGTAATTCCACGGAACTGTTACCCTTCCAGCCGCAGTTCCGCTCACTCTTTTTCTTTTCTACACTCGATTTTGGCCGCCTCGATTCGTCGCGATCGGGTCGCGTGCGAGACTTTTAGACATTTGGAGTTGAGTCACAGTCTGTCTGAATTAAAATCCACCGTGCAGCAACTGCATTCGTCGAAGGGGAATCGAGGTAAACGAAAAGCAACCAGCGAGTACATACATGTATGTATACTTTGTAATATAGGGGAGGAAAGTAACCGCAATATTCATTGGGTGGTTAAGAGAGGAAGAGATGCATTGGATACTGTTAAATCCGACGCACCCCAATTGAGCTTGCGTGGTAGATAAGGGCGGTAGATGAGGCGTATGTATAATGAAATCTCGAGCAGTGCTCTCATTGAATGTTTCTGGTACACCCTCCTGTACTTCAGTCGATTAGCCCCCTCGAGTAACCCAAGGATCACCACGCCACACCTGTGTTTGCTCGCACCTGAAAATCAAAGAGGCGATTACATTCCCGTCATCGCGATACCGCCGCTGGACCGAACACCCTTGACGGCTATTCAAATTACACTGGTTCCTACTTCGCCTTTCGTACTTTCGATCTTAATACAATTCTTCTTCCATTCGTTGCTTCGGGATGATAAAAGGAGCACGCGTTGTTCAATGTTGTCTTTTAAGTAGTTTAATCGGAGTATATGAGTAGTATACTAGATACATAGACGCATGGAGGAAGACAGCGAATGATCAAAAGTTGAGTGATTGGTTAGCGCTATGAGATGACAGTAACGGCATTGTTCACTGTCGAAAGTTCCCTCTACATTGGTGGCCACCACCAGCCCATCATCATCGTAAGCGTCGGATAATCTCTCGAACCGGGGTAAACGGTGCTTTGAACGGTGGGGATGTTGCCAAATAGATCACCGATGCGTAATTACATCTGCAACCGCGACCGCGACCGCGATCACGGTTACCACGGTCACCACTACCAACATCACGTTCGGATCAAAGCCATTGACTATCTATCAAAGCGCGCATCAAAGCGCACATCAAAGCACGTGTGCGACCGTGCTAGATTTCATCTGCGGTGTACACGTATTTCCCTATCCAGTTAACACCATCATCCAACCGGTTATTACCTTTCACTGATCTTCTTACATCTTCTTACGCGAGCCCTTAATTCCAGTCGTTCCACCGCACTCTACGAGTGTACACATACAGTTGTCTTACAATTCCGTATTCTTCCTCCGAATGACTCGAAGAAAACGAGACTCTTTTTCGCTTACTTTCTGCTCACGTGTCCTGCGTACCTGCAGCTAAGCCGATCAACGTAAGTTTGATCACACCGACGTACGTACTACTACTACAAGTCGGTGAAAATAAGTCGAAAGAGTTGGAACTTGCACACCTGCGAAATAATATTCCAAGTTTTGAGTATTTCTTTTCCTTGTATTATAACAGTGACAAAGGATATTAATAAATAGAAACGTCCGTGAAGATGAATTCCACGGGTAAGAGAATATCTGAGTTGCTGGTAAATAGTGCGCTCAGAGACTTGATGCAGATCAGCGATAATGTCTCTTTAGTGAGTGACAAAAAAGGAGATTGTACGATACGCGGAGAGTAGCTTCATTACATTCTTTAATCTTTCATCTTAATCTCTCATGGGCATGTGTCAGTGTGGCAGCGAGCCGACGGCGTCGCGACAATGGTAGTGGTACAGTAGTGGTAGTGGTTCTGGCAGTTAGATCGGGAAGAGTGAGAGGGAGAACGATAGCGAGCGTGTGGCACGCGCCGCATGTAATTTAATCGGCTATTTGGCCGAGCCGCGACGCGACGCCCCAGGATGAGAGCAAGGACGAGGAGAAGAAACGAAGACTAGAGCACGAGAACGAAAATAAGAACGAGTGAGGAACAGCCGTTTGGAGTTGGGGGTGAAAGGTGGACAAGAGGCTTAATCCTCAAGAAACTGTTACAAACGGGTCTGCGATCTTCCCGTTGCTAATCATCATCCTACCGATTCTCGCCTTATTTTCTTAGCTGGTTCGCTTGGCAGATGCGCCTCTTCTTCAACCCTTTCTCAAAATAGGAAATCCGAGACGTGGCGGAAATGCAACTCCTTACTTTTACGATCCTCGCAGACGCGACATCGCTTATTCCTTCTTATTATGCCGCTACCGCACACTCAGTGAACTCATTGTTACACGAATCTGCATATGCACATGCATATACATATTATGTAGGCATGCTTAAGTTTTACTAGTTATCCTCACCTGCTCTCATTTCTCTGCCGTACGACCGACTACTGTTTTACTATTAGAACCATATTTTCTTACGTTTCCTACTTATTAATTCCCGTTCAGATAATTGCTGTAGTTTTCATTAGAATGAAAAGTATACATTTTAAAGCAGGCAGAAACTATATGCGAATCGAAGAAACGTTTAATTATATTGGACGTGTTGTGCGGAAAAGTTAGTCGGGTGTTTCTGGTATTATACGAATCTTAAATACTAAAGGGTAATCCAAAATTTTACCATCAGTCGCATTTTATTGTTTATCCAATCTTGCATATATATATCTCTCTGTAATTAGTCGACAGTTTTAAAATCGTTTGAATGATAAACCATTAAACTAGTCCTCAGCGCAACTTGTTCTTTGGTCTGCAAAGCTTTAGTTGCAAATAAAAAGAAACTTGATGAGTTGGCTACTGTAGGAAAAAAAGATAGCGTCAATGAAACAGCTCGTAGTTTTTAGGCCGGTTGGAGCGAGTAAAAAGAGGAAGTTTTACGATTTGCGGAATAAACACTCGGTAATTATCCCTGTAACTACCGGATTCCGGAAATATTGATGAGAACCGATGGAAAAGTGGTAAAGCTCATTAAGGAACGCGATTAATTGCTCGACAATCTTAGGGAATTACTTTGAAACAATAGTTGTGCCAATGAGTGGAAAGGAGTGAGGAGGAACGATAAAGAGAGGAAATGAGAGAAGAGGAGAGGAGAGAGAGAGAGTCGCGTACAACACAACCCCCAAGATGGCTGCTGCCGGGCGTATCGACGTTTGGCTTTTGCAAGGTTTCCCAGAGGTAAGCTCATCGGAAATTGTAGGTCTTCCCTCCCCTGGCATCGCTCCCGCCGCCTTTGTTGGCCCTTCAAAACAAAGAGACGCGCGTAATTAAATTTTTGTCCGGCACAAATTAATGTGCGCGCCACAACCGCTATCTCACCAGTGGTGACTCCGATTACTGGCGTCGAATAGTTGCGCCGCATCAACCAACCCTCTCGACTACCGCCCTCTTCCTTACTCTTCTTCTCTTCTTCTTTATCCTTATCTTCGTATCTAAATCCATCTCTATTCCTCGAGCATTTTTTCTTCAGACGCTAAAGGTTAACAACCAAATCCTACGTTTTATTCTCAAAGCGATCTTCAATGTTGCTTTTTCTGTCGTCAGCCTCGGACTCTACTGCCATTGCTTTATTACGTTTTTTTTACTGTTTGTGTACTAGTTAGCTCTGGTATCTCTTTTAATTTTTTAATATACTCATGTATATGTTAAGTACGGTGACTAGTTTCTTAAGTTTATATTATCGTAGAAATGGTTTCGAAACTTCGGATTTCTATCATAATTACAGACGCGTTTCGATTTCATTCTGCGAATGTAGAAAATCCCATCAAAATCCAATTATGTACCACCCGGTCAGGTGAGTGTCGACAAATCAGTGCTAAATAGAGGAACGACAATGTTGCAATAAAAGTACGCTCGTGCTCGTACTATTTGTATCATAGAATAAGGACAGGTGTACGTGAAATAACATAGATTTGGAAATCTTGTCAAAATAAATAAAGTATCTTTATTTGTGGTATATTCGATCAAAATATGTCTGGAACCCGTAATTTCTGACTTACAACACTGGATTTTACAAATTGACTCGTTTACAATCGATAGAAAACAGTCAGCCTCGTTAAATTCGAGAAATTGATGCGCTCGGTTTACGGCCTGAAACGCTTACGCTTACATTAGGATACTACTATTTTTCATGGAAAATCACAAGAACATTTATGTACAGCCATGTCGGATATATGTATAATTCTACCGAATAATCTATAATTCTACTAAAGCTTCATGTGACACCGGCAAAACCTTAACTGATTCCTACGTGCGAGTCTTCTGGATGGATATCACGGAGTTCCTGAAAAAGAGTAGACACATTTAGATAAAAAAGTTAAGTCAAAGAAGAAGATTAACGTAAAAGAAACGACATCGTCAACTAACTTGTAATATTTGACAATGTCCAGCCTTGATATCCTTTATGCCATTTTCTTCTTGAGTCTTCCGTATCACGTCTTCAGCATTGAGAGGACCAAAGGTCCATCCTCCTTCTCCATCGAAGCGCAGCACCAGTTTATGATATTTCGCGAGGGATGCAATACGATGAGTTATCGTAAGTAAAGTAATTCCCCTTTTCTTCGCGGTTTCATAAATAACCCCTTCAGCTTCGAGACTGACCGCGCTAGTACATTCGTCGAGTAAAGCATATTGAGGCGCATGATAGAACAATCGCGTCATCGCTAGTCTTTGTTTCTCGCCTCCAGATAGAGTAGAATCCCAGTCGCCAAAGGCGTCGAGACCTTCGGTTTCTCTCTCGGCTAAACTTCGTAGGTCAACTTCATCCAACAAGTGAAGTAGTTCCTCATCGGAACATTCTTCCGTTTGCGACTCCGATGGATATATGATTTGATCGCGTAAACATCCTACGGTCATGTATGGTTTTTGAGGAATGTAGAATAAAGATGGTCTTCCGGTCCTTTTCGAATAATTCTCCGACGGTCGTACTAGAGTACCACCATAAACTGGCCACAGTCCGGAAATAATGCGGAACAACGAGCTCTTTCCACATCCATTCGGACCAGTGATCAATAAGTGATCTCCCGGTTTTATCTGTAAACGTTAGTCATTGAAATTTTTTCTTTTGAATTACATAATTATTGCATGACATGCATCTAGCATTTTACGTACGTGTAGCGTTAGGTTAGGGACGATAATTTCACAGTTCGGTGTGACTATAGGCACATTGATTAAACTTATGCTTCCATCGTTACTTTCTCGTACTATACCTGTAAGAAAGAAATACCAACGATTATATCTATACCACCTGTCCGTGATTCTGTTGTGTTAGAAAAGCGTAAACGCTTACCCTTTATTATAGGTATACCATCGTGGAATTCTATTATAGTATCTAACTTGTGAATGCCATTGCCATTAGCCATTCTGCAAGAACTTGTAGAAACTACGTTACGACGATACTTGCAGAGTGCTGCGTCTTTGAACACGTCAAGCATCTCGCCAACTCGAGCTGCGTATCCTGCTAATGCCACTAGTTCCTATGTAACGTGAATAAATGTAGATTGTAATTGAGTCTCATATACAATGTACCTGATTACTATGCGTGCGCGTGAAGAGATACAAATGGGAATTTACTTTGTAAGATGACATAAGTCTTTCGACCGCGTCTGCTCCGGAACTTAGAAGATTCTTCGATGTCGTTAAATAGCGGGTTCGCTCGCTTACGCCTGTTGGAATTCGTACGATCGTAGTAGTGGCAGGTAGTAGAGAATTAATAATGAAATTCATAAGAATTAATTTACTTACCGTCGCCATCCGTGTTACCAATGGCCGAATTTTTCGATGAATTCGAAGTGTATAATAAGGGCAGTGCAATCACCAGGAGGCCAGTACCGGACCAGACGTACTTCATGAGGAATTGTTCCAACATTACGTACCACAATTTCACAGCCAAAATTCTCTGTAGATGGGATACGAGAGATTTGTACGCGGTCGTGAGATAACGATACTCTGTACGATGTCCACCGTAGAATGCTATTTCCTCTGCGTGAGCAGAGATACGAGCATGAGCCTCTCGTAACCTGCCCTTGCGTGCTGCTTCCTCCGCTACCAATTGGCCAAATTTGGGAGAAGCAAATCGTAGAATTTGTCCAGTCAATCCGATGACTGCCATTGCTAACATTGGTCCTGCGAAAACACGACGAAGATTGGAATTATCTAACGATTTGCTTTATCTACGTTAGTCCTTAACGGAATGAAATATTGGAGAGGTATACGTAAGACTATCAATTCTATACCTGACATTCTCTGGGCTCCCATCTTAGACGAGAACGATATCAACGCAATGCCCACTAAAGCACAATCCAACAATGGTTTAGTTAGACTGGAATAGAGATGGGCAACTGATCCAGCCAGTTCTGACAAATCGTCGGTCAATCTTTGTTCAGCACCGCCAAGTCTTGTGTCCAGTGCGGCTATTCTATAGTATGTTTGTTGACTCAGGTACATCTCATAGGCATGCTTTACTAGACGTTCCCTTTAAATAAAACGTAAAAATAATGCCTCGTAATTTCAACAATAGCAGGCTGAGAAAAACGATAAACGATTCGTTACCTAAAACTAAGCGCCAGTCGACCCTCCAGATATCTAATGACCGAGTTGACAAAAGTCGCTGGAAAGGCAATTAGGAACCATCTCGCGAGCATCCGGGCGAAACCATGGACATCGCGGAGGACTATCCTTTTCACTATTTGACCCTCGAGCGTGGCCACATAAACCGAGAGAAACGTTCTCGTGAGAAGAGTAAGAGTCGCGCAAGCCAGTAGTCCAGCCTCTCGAGTTCTCCATCCAGGGATCATGATTTTGAGGAGATCGATCAGTTGTTTCACAAATTTCCGATCCAAGCCTACATTGGGTTTCTTCGCGCGAATAGCAGATTCCTTTTCCAAGAGATCAGAATTGATTTCAATCTCGATCTCGCGTTCCCCTTTACGGCGACGCTTTGTAGTTTTCGAAACATCCCCATTCTGCTTCTCTTTTTCTCTCTCACGTTGCACTGCATTCTGACGATGCCGCTCGACGATCGCGGCAACGTACGGGTAACCGATCTTGATGACGTAGAGCGCAGTCGCTACACCAACGACACCGCGAGTGAGTTGCTCCTGCCGGATCCCATACTTCGCGGAAGTTTTGTTGATTAGTTTCGAAAAGACGGACGTCATTTTGCCGATAACACTTTTTCATTTGGGCCCAATCTGGGGTAGAACAAGTGCACCGCTGTGTTAGTCAGTCCGGGACTGCAGCAAGTGCAGCAATAGGAAAATATCCCGCGAGATCAAGACTTCGCACAATAACACCGTTAATCGCGCGCTAGAGTTACCACAAACCGAATTCGGTTCTCAGTACTCAGCCGCGGTTCATGTTGCGCGCTCCGCGCTGTTGCCAGTCGAGCGCACTCAATGCGCAAAGAAGCGTGGAGATCGGTGGTGCGCAGAGAACGGTCGGACCACCAGCGGGTACATACACACCAGCAGGGAACAGTGATCACCAAAAAACTTGTTTGGGCATCAGCGAGTGAAGCGGCCTAGAGAACGGTGGAGAACGCAAACGAATAGGCGAACGGACGGACGGACGGATGAATTATACGCGAATCAACAGGCGAACTGTCGCGCGCGCGCGATCCGTGCAGATCGGCCACCAGCTGGCGACTGTTCGCCGCTAGCTCATATGTTCTCCCGCTCTCCGACGACTTCGACACAACAACGCGCTACAGTGGCACACTCGTGACTCGCGAGTCGCGGAGACTCACGACACGAGTCACGACTTACAACGCGCGATTTGCGGTTCTTGCCCCTCTTGATTGCGGAACCGGTACCCTCTCCGCGCTCTAGCTACCACTCGCGAGATTACACTCGATTCTACTTGTTTCACTTGTTTCTACTTTTGGACTTGAACCGAAGAATTCATTGGGCAGCCAGCCCTCGGACCAGATTCTGTTCTTGTCGGCAGAGCGATTTCGACGGTGTCGAGTAGACACGCGCACTACACGCTACGATCGAATGCGCATGGTATCGGGTGATATAATTCGATGTCGGATGATATGTACTGGTCAGGCCAAACGAGATCGGACCGGACCAGAGACGCAACAAGATTGTGTAGCAAGGTGCCGCTAACCGTAACTGTACCCTTCCTTTCTTTACTTTGCGGTTGATCACGCACCCAGGTGCGCTGGTACTACTTACTTACTTACTTCCTTACGCGATACACAGAAGATTGCGCGCGAACCTTTTTCTCATGGCTGATGAGACTGATCAGAGGTTTTTATATTTAACCTCGTGACAGTGTCGTTATCGAGGCACAATACAAAAAACGTAAACAGTTAGATATGTAAATACGCGTATTGATAGAAAATTCCAGGCTTTCCTCTCAATTGCGATAGTTCTACTTCCGACGCAACTCGAACTTGAAGTAGCCGTTGTTTATCGGACGATTACGTGGTTCGATGCACAAATGCAAGAACAATTTTCCGATTGTATTTTTTTTATCTACACTCAACGCAAATTCGACCCGGACAAGGGCGAAATGTCGCGACCAGTTATACCGGTATTTCCCGAGATTCCAGATCATGCGAACGTGAACTCACACGCTATTATACTGGTCCAATCTCGTGCAGAGCTCTTGAGGTTCGCGTTAACTCTTATTTTAGGCTCACTCAGCAGTTACGTTGCGCACGACTAAAACCGCGACGCGACGAGAACTACGAATATGTGCGACACATGTACGTTCGCCGTGTGCATTCGTAAGTAGTACTTATGTCTATCAGGCTCCAATCACATATATTGTTACACAATACTATATATGTACATGCGTCATTATAGCGTAAGTGACAGCACTTACTGGCGGTTCGGTAAAAAAGAAAATTAAGAAGAAAAGAGTCTCGGCGTTAGACAATTGATCGGTACGTGCACCAAGCGCAACGTGCTGGCGCTGACACACGGAATGCCAAACGATGCCTCAGAGAACTTGGGAATACGTATGGTATGGGAATCCCACGCGTCATTTCAATTGTATATATGTATATATGTATAAAAGTATACATATATAAATGAGCTTACATTGCACGTACAAGTTATTTGAGTCTGTCCGAATTTTCCATACTCTTTAGAGACGAGACGGAACGGAACGGAATGGAACCGGACGGGACGCGGGATGAGGTGATGCGACGCGATCCAATGCGATTCGGGACAATAATCGCCGATAGGAAGTATGTATGTGCTTACTACTCACACACTACACACGCTAGTCCTTTGTTATTGAACGGTGAATCACGATTCAAGGTGTGAAACACTGCAGAAAAGTCCAGCGTAACGTAGCCATGGCTGAGCACTGACGAGTGAGTGTACTATATTTTGTTTTTATTAATTCAATTATATTATCCATCCATCTATCTATGTTTCCGTTGTCTCTCGTGCTTAGTGCTGTAGACGTAATATACAGCAGTGTGGCAGAATTTAAATGAATCTTACGCGGTAAAGGATTCTGTGTATTTACATATATTTAGATTCTGCATTGTAACAAGAGTCGCAAAGATTTCGAATTCTCGAGGGTGTATTACGAGTGGCAGAGAGTAAGTCAGTGAACGCAAGGTCAGTGCTCTGCGGTTATTCATGTTACTCGTAGTTCCAAAGGGGTTTATTCTTCGGTAGAAATACGATTTTTTCTGGTCCAACTCTCACGTGTCCTAACCAATCAGTTTTGCCATCGAGAATTATCTAATCAATTTTGTGAAAATCTAAAGTGACCCCTACAATCTCTGGCATAACTGAATGATTAAGATAAATCACGATAAATCACGACACTCGAAATCGCGATTGTTATGCGGAAAACAAGATTTTAATTATAATGATTCTACTACTGTTGTTTTCCTGAGCGTCAGAAGTGATCGTAAAACAGTAATAAAAAGGAAGATCGGCTTTACGAGACATGTGACTGGATAACGAATATGTGTAGAAGAACTTGTACATAGTACTTAAATCGGTTGCAAGTTGCGATTCCGAGTGGCGGCGATTGCGTTTCGCGTAACGCGCAATAGATAGGAACGGTAGATGGCCGGTAGAATTCTGGCCTGGCCTCCTTTCGGTCTCCTTTCTGGTCTCACGACCAGACGCGGTTTTGGGGAGTGCGAGTGTTGTGTAAATAAGCAAGCAAGTATACGTACACTTGCTGGCGTTAGATAATATTTATCTGCTTACGAATACTTCTTTCTCATTCACCAACTGTCTCGAAATATTTGTTTCGCCGTATTTTTTTTTATCGGGCGAATTGCAATCGGTAGGTTCATGTTGCAAGGGGCAGTGAGTAGCGTTTCGCGTGTTTTGGCTGGTGTACTATTAAGTATTGACAATTCTGCAGTCTTGCGCAACTAACTGCAACTGATTGTAAGACCCTCGGGGGTCAAGTTTTGAAATTGGCGAAATTACAACGCGATGGCGAGGCTGTGGCGACGAAGCTATCGAGATCTAGTAATCTTTGCGAAGCAGATATTGTATGATATGTATTTAGGAATCTCTGAGCTTTGGTGAAATCGTCATTAGCTAACGTCTAATAAAGCCCATTCTTAGATTCAACTAGCATGGTGGATGACGTGTTCCAGTCATAAAAAAATTTCTTGTTTGTGTCAGCTATCGCTTTAATTACTTCGCAAACAATTACTTCGATCCGCGGGTCACTCGCTAATCAATGTCACAGTTTACCGTCTACCAATCCCAAAGCTTACAAAAGGAGTACATACACACACACACACACAAAATCTGTTTGTATTGCGCTAATTATTTTTCCATTTCGTTCCTTCTGAGTGATTCGTCGGTAGTGTGCGAAATTGAATAGATTATTCAGACGTGTGAAGTGTCAATGTAGTGTCAAAAATGTGTGTGTTATATCCATTATAGCAACCGAGAGGAACTGATCGGTTGTTTTCGCGAAAGACAGCAAAGTGATTAGAGCGACCGCAATAAAAAGACGATGCTTCCACGTATCAGTCCCGAAAACATCTCGAGGCTCGCTACGGACAAGCCAAACTGCATGCTGGCCCAAAATAAGACTGGCTTATGCAAATATGGGATCGAGGGTTAGCTAGATATCGTTTTGTAAAATGGTCCAAAAAGGTCGCGGACGAATATAAACTGAGTTGAAGGTCACCGCTTGTGCCATTCGTTAGTTGTACATATGTATAAATAACCGATCGTGACTCGTCGGACGATGAGACATGTCATAGCGAGTGATTTTGTTACAACGGAACTACGATCTGCGAGAGTCACTAAACACATACATAGATCGAGAGTAATGTTGCGGTGGAGATCAGACAAGCTGAATGGAACACTAGGGAAAGCGGAGCCAACTTTCGGCTCGACCGACGAACGATGCCATTTCGCGTTTTGTGCGCGGAGCAGAGAAAGTAAAAGTAACCCATCCGTAAGGTTTCGCGTTGGTTTCTTCCATCGCGCTCGCTTTCGTTCTCCCCCAAGAACTTAGTGCAACATCGTTTTTACTGGCAATCAAGCATATCTTTCCGCAAACTCATCGCGCGTGTTTCTGATCGTGCGCAAAGGTCGCCAATGTAATCTCTCAAACGCAGATAAGATGTTGCTCTCCGAATTAAATCGATCGTTTTGTGTTCTTCAGTACTATTCGTGGGCTTTTCCATTTGCTTCGAAATTCATCGTAACAATTTATCGGTAACCTGCGATATACTCTACAGGCCACTGACCACTTCGACCAATATCACTTTCGCGCAAAGGTGTACATACTACCTCGCGCGCTACTGGCAGCGTCATTAAAATCCTTATTAGAAACTCAATTTCGTAAGGATATGCCGCTACTTTCAGTGGAATGCGAAATTTTCCTTGCGATCAAAAATTGCGTGCGTTTCACTCGGTAAGGGTCTTTCCGTCTCGCTTCTTCTCTCATACGTTTCGCTTCTTCTCTGTTTTTCGTGTATGTACATACATACGTACTTACCTGCACGCTCGAATCTCGACGTCGACTAAGAGCGCGAATGAGAGAAACACGATGGCATCGCTCAGCGGAGGATCGCCAATGATTCACGTTCCTCCTTACCATTTATGTACTTACTGAAATATCGACATTCAATGCCAAGAGTAACTTTCAGATCCTACAGAAGCAGACTCAATCCCAAGCGCACATTGGACATAAATTTCTCGATTTTCAATCATTTCCTTTGAAACGACTCACTTATTCAAGCTACTCGATAAAAAGAAACATTGAACATTCCAGAATTGATTACGAAATAACACCGGTTTTTCGGCAGCACATTAATTCCCTAAAAACCTCTTCCTTTTACGAAATGCCTTTTTCTCTCTTTTTCTTCAAAACACTTGGTGGATATGGAAAGCGCATTGTTCTGGAGAGAGCTCGTAACTACCAACCCGACCACCCTAGTCATTTCCGAGAGTGTATGTATGTACTACGTAAGTAGTAAATAAGTGAATAGATAAATACTTACACGCATACTCTGAGCTTTAGCAGTCATACCATGCATTACTGAAAGTATTGGACACCGACAGACGTACTTAAGTATGTTACTTTACATATGATACAAACCTTGATCACCCTGACTGAAGAATAATCTCGCGTTTGGGGCATTAAGAACAGTAAGACGCTCGCTACCAGCTTTATACGTGTGTAATGCATCGACTTGCAGTTTCACACGTACTTACATCTACGTGACACTTGTTGTGTTTACTCAATAATTCGAAAATATAATAATATAAAGTCAGCTAAGATTTCTGCCTGTATGAAGTGTCGTTAAAAATGTTGCCTCGAGCAATTAAAGGCCGCAAGGGTGCAGCTTCTACGATTAGTTATGATATAAGATTGCAATAAGTGTGCAAATGAGTGAAAATGAGCGTCAAAGTTGCCAGTAGCGATGATTCATTTAAGGATTAAATTACTTCGTGTCAAGACTCGAGCGATTAGTTGAATCATTCGTCTGTGGTCAATTTCGTCCGCGTCATTTGTTATTTGTTAACTGTAGCGAAGTACAATAAGGAACAGGACACGGATTATTATCCTGCATTTGATTATACCGAGAGTTCTCGCAGCTCATGGCAGGCATTGTTTTGCGAAATTTGAATTATCATCATAAAAGGATGATAGACAGTAAATTATGACTATAATGCGTTATAATATTTTTTATAATACGTGTATTATCTCGCATTTACACTGTACAGTTTGTCATACACATGAGTCATGCAAGATGCATGGATTGACGAATGCCTGTAGTCGTGGTAGAAAGGTTCCCGCGACTTTGGTCCTTTCTCTGGACACTTTTCAGACGACTACGAGCGGCACGGCGCGGCGCGGCAGCACAGCCATTCGGAGAAAATACTCGTGGAGAGATATCGAGCGTCGCGTCGCGTCGCGGTGACACATTCGACCTGTTTTAGCCTAGTTTCATCTCCTCGGAAGCAGAAATTCACAGAAAATCCATATCCTCGAATTCACACTGTAAAAAAAAGCTAATCTAGCCTCCACTATACAAAATTGCAATCCAAGAGAATCTTTGATACGCTGAAACTTTTTTCTTCAAGCTTCTGACTTTCTCTTTTATTTCTCTGTCTTCTGCAGCTTTGCCGAATCGTGATTGCGTTGGTTGCTCCACGTCAGTCGTCTGCAATTCGCGTTTCGCAAAATCACATACGGTTATTGGTTTTTCCTCGTCTGGTTAATTACGATTTTGCGCTGTGATTCTATGCTGCTTCCCTACGCCATCTTCGACAGTCGTTTCTGCTAATTATACATGAATTTTTACCTTCGATGACGGTGCATTTTCTTCCGTGGAAATTGCAAAAATTGTTTTTCGTGAAAAGTTATCGCTTGACAGCGTTTTTAGCGTGTTCGATAAAAACCCGATTGCCATTAAATTATGCAAAACAGTTTGCAGTTGTTCACGAGGGTCGCGAGTATGTAATAATTAGTATATGTAATTATAGAAATCGAGCCATTCTATCTCTCAATCTTGACAATGGAAGACGCGACAAAACTCCGATGTAAGTACTTCAGGGAAAACCAGTACTCGTGAGTAATTCGCTAGATAAAAATCAGACTAGTATTTCGATCACGATCGTTCACATAAGTTGCGATCGAACTGTTTTTTTCTACAATGCTAACCAATATCGGGTGGCATTCAACGACTATCCATCAATTAAAGTATCCACAGTTCTCTCGACAGCAATTTACTCGCGAGTCTAATTCTCAGTTGTGCGAGGAAAAAGGTAACAAAGAAGGGCAGAAGAACGAGAAATGTGAATTGGACTTACCTCATAAATATTAATAAAATCAGGAATTCCTGAATACGTATATAAGGTCCCGGGTCCAAAAATTATTGCATCGCATACTTCGTCGTAATATTCAACGTCAATAAGGCGACGTGCGTGTGTGCATATTATGCGTATCAGAGTGATACGCTCGTGGATTTCCAGCTCTGGCCGACGTTCTTTGCGATAGCGTTTCCGTTGGTGAGTTTTCATCCAGGCGAGATGAGAGATTATTAGCAACGCCATTTGTTCCATGCGGATAGGAAGGTAAAGCTTCCAAGATTCGCGGTGGGTTCTTCTTGACCATAGTCGCTAAGGAGCTGGTAGATTTATTAAAATTGGTGTCTTCGAGCCATGCGGGTCGTCCCATTCGACCAGGCTTATATCTAACACTCGGTCTATAAGTATCATGCTCGCCCATTGTCATCGCGCTGCTCTGTAGATTCAAAGCATTTAATTGAAGGCAATTACCTCCGGCAGTAATCAAGTCATCGGATCCACCCGATTTGCTCAATCGACTATTGAGTTCTGAAACAGAATCATTATTGATCGTTCATTGAATTTTTTTTTTTTCTTCACCATAGAAATTGATTGGATGCTCGTCCGCACTTCTCTTTTATCACGAAGTATGTCAGACACTAATAGGATGGTTTGCGCGTAGACTTAGAGCGTTAGAACGACCGGACAAAAAGAATGCAATTACATACTCGGTGTGAGACGAAGACTGAATAAGTACGTGTACACTTATTGTTTTTACAGTTATTCGAGTGACCGACATTAGTTTCCAGATTGATCCACTTATTTCATTCGAAGTTGTTAGTTATCAGCATGCAAACATATACATATATGTACAGTGGAATGTTTGTAATATCATTACCGAGTGCTCTTGCATCACGAGCATGAGCTAGAAGGGCGTCGATCCGACTGCGACGGAAGTATGTGTCGACGATATCTGCTTTCTTCTTCTCTTCGCGTTCTCTGCTCTCTTCGTCGCTCTCTGACTCGTCGCGCGGCGTGTCGTTCTCGTTGTTCTTTGCGTTACTATTGTTGTTGTGGTCCGGCTTCGACGGTACCAGCGCATTTTGCCGGGCGAGTTGTTGCCGTGATAGCAACGAGGCCGGTGGAAGAGGTATATACGCCGGTGATACATCGGGCAATCGCCAACGACCCAGTTCATCGCACCAGGATGCTGCGGCTCGTACTGCGGCTACGTCGCGAAATGGACATCCTGGTCGTAGATGCGGAACCATCGCATCGCATATCTGAGATACGAGCAACTCTTTTCGCAGAAGGTCACGTCGCTCTGCATCCCAAGACGCTTGGAGATCCGCGGTTTCCGCTTCCAATTGCTTTACTCTTCGTGCCATTCGTTTTAGAGCATCTTCGGTTGACCTGCGGAAGTAACATGTGAGAAGCCATTTATGGAAGTATGTACTAATTGCTGGCACGCTCCGATGCATGTAACGAAAAAACTCTCTTGCTACTACATATAACTACTGCTGTTACGATTGTTATTGTTAGTGTTGCCGTTATCGTTGCTGCGATTGCTACTGCTACGGCTAGTTCGATATAAGCCCGTCGCGTTATTTTTAAAAAGAAGTATACATATGTACTATGAACTTATAACGAGAACGAGATACGTACTTTAGTTGACCATAAACTTGGAAGACACTAGCATTTCCTTCTTGAGCGCTTGCCTCTAAAGCCCCTGCTAAAGTCGCCAATCTCTTTCTTCTTCTTTCTCTTCTTCGTCTGAGATCATCGTTGCTCTGTTCCTCGCCGCCTATTGTCAATTTCTCCAGTCTCTTAAGTACTTCCTGCATGGCTGCTTCTCTCTTTTTTCTCTGTCTCTCTTCCCGCTCTCGGCCCGCCTCGTCAATCGGCTGGGTCTGTCGAACATTAATTTTTGCCCCGACCGTCTCGTCGAACGTGTCTGTTCCATAGCGAGCTTTTATCGCATCGAGTTCTTCGCGTAACCTTTGCGCCGAGAGATTGGAATTTTCGCACTCTTTTCGGAGTCTCTCAACTTCCATTGCGTATTGCTCTTCTCTCAGGCGATCCGCAGCCTCCTCTTCCTCGTCCTTTCTCTCTTCCTTCGAGGAGAGTTCGCTCGGGTACGGTTGATCGGTTCCCTCGAGCAACTTTCGCAATTTTTGCAGCTCCAGTTGATACTGTCGTAAAAGCGCATCCTTTGGGTCTTCGTTGATGATGGGTTTATTCTTGATGCATCGAGCTCGGGCGGCGTAGCGCAAAGTGCTCAGTGTTTCGTCACCGTCGATGTCGCTAGGACTTAGGCATGCGATCATCAACGTTCTCGCGTTCCCGCCAAGACTGTCCCTGAGCAACCTCGTCAATTTGCTATCCCTAAATAAAGCGAAAGCGCCTATTAGATTTTTCATGGTCAAAAGAAAGAAAGAAGATGAAGATGATAGAGCTAGCGTTGAATACAATGGGACTCGATTCTCGACGTACCTATAGGGTACATGGCGACCGTTACCAGCAGCTAGCGCGCTAATCACGTTCCCCAGTGCTGATAGACTTAAATTAATGCTAGCAGCTTCTTTCAACCGCTCGCCAGTAGCACCGGTCCTTCCCTGTCTTTCAGAGCCAGCTAAATCTACCAAGTGTAGGCGGCCCCTCCTCACGGCACTGTCGCTCTTATTATCTTCATTGATGGCGATCGCCTCCAGTGCTAGAGTCAAGACCGCGTGACTCCTCGAGCTAGCCACGTTCATCTTCGTTGCCGCAGCCGCTCGCCTCTTGTCGCCTTCGTCGATAAAACGAGCACACTCCTCGGCATCTTTCACTGTTACCTCGCGCAAACCACCTGCCACGTAAGTCCCGCGTGTCGGATCTTCCTTCAGTACCAACGTTTCTCCTGCCCCATTATTATCCTTGAGAAGGTCCCGCAAACGTTCATTATAAATTTCCAAGTAACTCAACAGGGCTAAATATCTTGTCTCGGAACTTGCTGTCGATGTAGCTTCAAAGAGATGCTCGAGAGCGCGCTCGATGAAGCCTCGCATTGTATACGATTTTCCACAGCCAGTCTGACCGTAAGCAAAAACCGTGCCATTGTAACCCTCTAGGACCGCTTCGACGATTACGGAACCGACATTCTCGTAGACGTTTTCGGTGGTAGCATCCGGTCCGAACGCCGCGTCGAATTGAAAGACTTTGCCGTTTCCGGCTGCGGTATTGCTGCCAGGACATTCCAAAGTGCAGCATTTTGTCACTGGATCTATCTGCACGACACTCTACAAACGCGAATCAATTCGCCTCGTTAGCTTCAGTCGTATCACTCTTGTTAATAGCCTTTTAATACCATGTACACACATACACACATACCTACGCTTGTTTCTAGCTGTAAACAAGCGAGCGACATTAGAGGGATTTAACTACCATTTGTGTTGGCAAAAGATTAAGCGCTAAGTAAAGAATGGTACTTATGTGCTGTATTTTACGAGACATTCATTTTGCCAATAAGAAAAAGCTCAGTGCGGAAGAATAGTCAAGCCTTATTAAAGGTGCAATTAAGAACGTAATGCAGGCTTAAACAGTATGTACTTACGCGGTACCGCGTATTACTCGGTACGATTGCTCTGTTGCGTACAAATGATGTGTTACTTTTCTACTTTCACAAAGCCATTAGGTAAATTTTCGCATAACTTCTTTTTGAATTACACCGAACAGTTACTGGACGGATCAAGCGCGCACGTGTACATATACACATGCATACACATGCATATGTATGTGCAGACTATATTCTACACATATATCGACAGAATCGAGTAACTAAGCGCACTTATGGCTCTGTGAATTCTAAAATTGCTGTGGATTACCAGGAAACATTCTTTCTCGCAAAATTTAATTCAAAAGTCTAATTCATTGGTACACCGTGTGTAATAACACGTTGCCTATCGGTTCGATGTTGACTATCATCCAAGGTTGCGAGAACCGCTTTTTGTCTATTACTTATACTACGTACGCGACAAATGAAGACAATAAAACACGGAGCTGGGGACAAACAGCAAACTTGTCGATCAGCTTACAAAGAGTCGACAACTATAATGTTACAACCTGGCCATTCGGGCAATTTAACTTTACGGTGCGGCGAAAAATGAGGAAAAATAATAAAACGCGAATCTTTACTTGGCGAAAAGGCAAACCGAGGCAAACTGGAAGAAAACAACGTATAAGAATTAGATTCAAGAATAAATTTCCTTAAAATATTTCAATGTGCAATCCACTCTGTACTCTGCTCGCGATATTAGTAATATTGTATGAGTAATGCGGATTACACGTGCTCACTCGTGTCTGCATACATACATAATATGCAACATGCATATGTGATTCGTGCTTACTTACACTTACCGCGTTTACTAGCTTATCGACGGAAAGAAATGTGTGCCAAATCGATAGCGGTTGACTGGTGTGTATCATTTCTTTCTTGCCTCTATAATTACGACACACGACACACGTGGTTTCACATAGTGGGCGACTGGTTTTGATCGAACACGTGGAATTATATTGCGAGCGGTCTTGTACGCTGCACATATGTATATCCATACAAACGTGTACATGTGCAGTATATTGTATATACATACGGTTGGCCATATAATTTAAATAACAAAAACTAGCCCTTAACACACTTATATACACACAAAGAATAGTGCATCAAATTTGAAATCTCATCGTGAGAGACAAATCAAGTCAGAAATCTTGAAGCTATTAAAAATTTCATACAAGTTTACGAATGTAGCGTGAGGCAGTTTGACACTTAAATCACTTAAAAAAATAGACTCGGGAGAAAAGTGCATCAGTGATGCACATTGCACGAGTGTGCTCGGGTGTTTTGATACGGTCGCTAGGCTACAGGGCGCTCAATATTCGAGGATGACGCTTTTCTATGTATGTACGTGTAAAGTAAAGTATTGTTCAGACCTTAGGCTGATAGGGAAAATTGAGCATCGTTCAGAGAAACACGAGTTAGAGTAGTTATCCTGGAATATACGTCGTGCTCCTAGCGCGCTGTAGCGGACTGATCGCATGGTGCAACTAACAAACGTGCGAATAGCGAAAAGAAGTTTGTTGCACTGTGCAATGTCTTGCGAATTGCGTGCCAAGATCTCATGTCGTCGCTCTGAGAGACAGAATTTGGAGTCGGAGCGCAATCCTTTACGCACCCTGCTCGATCGCGATAGCAAGCAGGCGATGCGCTCCTTCTCTTTTTAATCTTTCCCTTCCTATCTCTGTCTCTCTTTCTCCCACCCTCAATCATTCTCTTTCTCGAGCGCGCCACGACATACCCGGCAGCCTTGTTGCGACTCCCGGCTGGACATAGGTCGGCATCTCACGGCCACTTTCACGGACTCGCTCATCTAAAAATAGAGAGGGGTTACCTGCTATCAGTACTCTTCGTTCAAGGCGATATTTCGAATGCCAGGAATAATCGTTACTTTTTACAAGAGAACAACATTGCAAGAAAAAAACTCAGATCAATTTCCTTTTTTTGCAGCTGATTTGTTAACTATACTATGTTTGATTTTATAAGTACAATTTATTCTTGGAGATGAAGAAAAATATGTGATCGGTGGGGTGCGATCGATGGTATCGACACCTATGTATATCGGTATCGGTATCGACAATCTCTGCCAGTAGCGATCGTAGAGATCATCGCGATGGAAACGATGCCGAGTTGTTGTTGCAATAGCACAGTGGGTAAGGTCCCGAACTTCTAGCACAGAGTTCGCAGGTTCAAATCTCTAATATGAAAAATATTATGGAAATTCGAATTCCACTTGGAATTTTGTAGGTCCCCTAGAGCCATATTTGACCTAATAAAAGGGAATCGGTTCCGAAACAATATCAACGTAGAGGGCCATTCATTTCTTGACTCCCACTTCCTCCTACTTTGTATGTACAAAAAGGGCTTTGCCTAGAAGTTTACAAAGGAAATGTTAACATTGTTGTGTTGTTGTTTCGCAACCGACTACCTAGGAGGTCATATGCCCCCTCAGTGCCGAGTGGCTCAACTCGGTCAAACCTGTATCCTGTATAGGGTGGTGAGCTGACTGGCAGAGAAATCGATGGACATGCATAATCTAATAAGTACACGCGGGGAGGATCATCGCGGCATTTCGATAGAAAATCCTTGCGCACCACGCAAGAGAAAGAGTTGGTTCAGGTCAATTATCCATTCTCCTCTTCTATCTGTTCTCTCTAATCGCGTTCAACCTGTGTCTTTCTCAAAGGGTTTAATAAAAATAAAATAACAACGATAAAGCGAAACAAAACTATAAGTTGAAAATGACGCATCCCTTAGCAGAACGAACTGGTGGTGGCTATTTGTTAAATTGCTGTTAAAAAAGTCACGTCGATACTGACTAGAGTGACCAACAGACCCACGAGCGACCTTTACTCATGCCCCGCCGTCAAAATATCCTCAAAGGGGTGATAAAACACGGGATTGCCTCAACCTTGAATACGAATGACAAGGTTGTGAGGTACGGAATTACGTAGTCTCGACCCGGCGCGACGTAATGCGGCCACCCCAAAACGTGACGAGGGTAGCCAGCCACCTACTCGCTTATCGCATGTCTACGTCTATTGTACGTAGACAGGCAAGAGGTAGGTTATCGTCTGCTTAATCTCCTCTAACTCGAAGAACGCGAATTCCGTAGGTTGGCGGCCTGTGTTACCACCACCGTTCCATTCAATAATAATCTGGGTGACCTTCATTTGGCACCGATAAACGAAAGGAATCTTGGAAACTTGACATTCGTCAAGGTAAAAAGAAGAAAAAGTTATTTAATATGTAACATGTAAAATGTTTCATATTTAATATAATATATAACGGTAGCTTTCATTACTATTGATTGAAAATGGACGAATTCGATAAGATCTGTCGTTTAAGATCGATATTTATTATAAAGATACGGTTCTAAGAATATGCGACTGTTTTCCTCCCTCTCTAGCCGTCTTTCTCTTTCTGCCCTATTAGAGATCAATATATGGTAACTATACACGGTGAACAAGTTCATGGAAACTAGTTTGCGTTGGACACTACTACGTATTAATTGTGCAATAATTGTGCAAATGCAATTCGCGAGAAGTATTCTATGAATTTTAATTTCTCATAGCTAGATAAAGGGATGTCTCGTTAAAACTCAGAGCTCTCAACTTAAACTCTGTCAGAAAGATGATTCTAACCATTGTTTTTTTTACTCAAAACCCTGAAAATTCAGGAAAACTGAGAGTTTGCAGGATGAAATCTAAAGAAGCACGCTAACGAATGGAACCACTGGAATTCATCGCTTATCTCCAGGCACCTTGGCCGAAGAAGTTTCCCTGTTGAACTTAGTTGCAACAGTAATATCCATTCTAAAGTTCCGAACGGGTTTTTGCTTTAAACGAACTTCACTGCGTGAACTTCTGTAATGTTTATACGGTACGTACGTAGTTATATCTAGTGCAAGTGGCGGAATGAGATTAACAAAGTAAAAGTAAAGTAATTTATGGAATTATAAATTATAACTGATGATTGCGATCGATCAGTGATTCATTACGATCCATGGTGTAATCGAAGTGATATTTTTAAACCCGGGTTGAGAGTCAGTAACGATGAATTCGTTACTTACTTTTAACGATGGACGTGCACCCCCTCCCGCGCGACATGCGATGCTATATTTTGAAAAGCATGAACTTTCCCGTGTTGGGTGAAACAGCCGTAATACACACGAGCGGAGTGCAGACTGCACGGAATGACGAGCACACCTGAACTGGCATGCGGTTCGTTCCAGTGTCGTAAATACCGACACCTCCGATCACGAGACTCTTGTTCGCGAGGAGCACGCGTTCGAAAAAATTGCGGAATGCGCGCGCATACGACCGGCCTCGCTTTCGTGCTTTATTCTGACCACTTTCCGTCGTCGACCAATATATTCTATAATAGCACAATCGAAAGTTTCAACTTTCAGCTTTAAAATTACACTTTCCAAATCATTTCGTAATAAAGCATTGAACACCAATCAAACAGTAGAATTACTATTCATAAACAAATTTCTAATACCGCTCCTTGAATCCTATCACCACATTTATAAAAAGAGTCTTAAAAATTCAACAACTTGAAAATCACAGAACAAAAATCACGAAATTCAAGGATCCCAAATATTCCGCGCTTCCTGACGTCACGAAGAAAATTTCTCGAAGCCGTGAAAGTGACGTCATAATCATGGAAAAAGTTTTAGTGTTCGACAGAACTACCGATTAATACTTGGTTTATTTATCAGTTTATTATACATAAATTGGAACACTCTATGCAAGTGTAATTAGAATTTCGTGCTTTACTGTAAACTTTACTTGCTTCCGGACTCCTCGTTGTATCGGAACTGCGCTTGCAGCATTTCTAGGAGTTCTCGGTTCGATACAACTTTGCGATCTGTAAGATTGTACTCGGAAGAAGCCCATGTTCTGATTTCGAAAACTGTAACTACACTGCGAATTCTGATTCCACGCGCCATCTCTAGTGTAAATCCGCATATCTGTTTCGCTCATTCGGTATTTTTGACGAAGAACTTGATTCGATAGTCGGCCGATGTCACTAGCGGTCTGAGACTCTCTCATCCTATCCGCTGTCTACTGCTTGCGAGTGGCGAACAGTTCAAGAACCGATGAGAGCTTGATCCGTTACTTGTCACCACAATTATTCCATAGATTCTCGGCATGGGACAAGTTTTCAAAACCGAGGATGAAGTCAAGGACTACTTGAAGAACATTCATACCGAATATCAATTCAATTGTTACCACGAGAAGAAACCCGAAGGTAGGTTAGTCTGCGGCATACTGCCATTTTAACCTAGAATTTAAATAGTATTTATGCCTCGACAGCATGCCATCTTCTCGCCGATTATATGGAATCCATTCAACAAAAGTTCACTGAAGCTATCAACTTGTACAAATCAACGTGCGATCAGTATCATTATGCAAGAAGTTGCGGGAAGTACGGGAGCCTTCGAGCGGCAGGTGTGTATCGCGCATAGATGTCGCTATAAGCAATTGCTGCGTTCTCCGGCAATTACAATCAAATAAAAAAAAAATAAAATTTAATAAATAATCAAAAATAAAAAAAATTCGAATAAAAAAAATATTTTAGTATATTAAACTTGATGAAGTAAAAATTAAAATTTTCATTTGTTCAGGCAAGAATATCGAGAAGAATCCTCAAGAAGGATATCGTTACCTCAAGAAGGGTTGTAATTTACAGGATCCAAAATCCTGCCTGCTGGGTGGAATGTTGCAAATAAGTACCGAAGATACTGGCATGGAAATGTCTAAGCGGGTTGACGACGGCGTTAAATTCTTCCTAAAAGCCTGCAATGAATATCGCATGGAAAGAGCTTGCTCTTCTCTAGCTGGCCTTTATATAGGTGGAATGAAAGATTACGTTGAGCCAGATTTCAAGAAAGGATTCGAATTTTCCTTGAAATCTTGTGATCTGGGAAACCCGTACGCTTGTGCGAACGTCGCGCGAATGCACATGCGCGGCGACGGTACGGAAAAGAATGAGAAATTGGCTGAAACATTCAAAAAGCGCGCTGAATTACTGGTTAAAGAATTAAAGGATCAACAAAAAGTAATGTTTCAACAGGGCACGTAAGAGCGTTCGCTACGATGTTGATACGAGAGGGCCCAATTTGTCTTATTGTTTTTCATTATGTATCTATTCTGAGTAAATATTATTCACCGTTACATATTGTCGCACACACAGATGTGTAGAATTCAACAATAAGGGCAATGAGTACAAGACATTCTCAACTTCCGGAATGCGTGTTTCTTCTCTACTCGTAAGATAAGATAGAAACATAATAAAGATTACAAAAAATTACTTCCTTACTGCAATTCGAGAAATTGCAATCTGCGAATAAAATTATTACACAAGCTTACGTTCCTCGCGGACGAAGGAAAAGGTGAACAAACGTTTCATCGGTTGTTACATGTACATAGTATACAAGAATAAGAATATATTGCATATGCATAAAAAATGGTTATCAGTCAATACAGTCCCAGCTTTCTAATTTAGATCTTTACCCAAGTGATTAGCTACAATTTCTTATTGTAGATGTAACAGGATCTAATTAGGTTTCTAACGAAATTGGAATTAGAAAGTTAGTGATCCCCCTTCGACTATGTATTGCGTTTTCTTTCAGTGCCATTTAGCTTAAGAAGGCAAAGGACAAAATTTCAAATACCATTGGTGGTATTACCATTCACCAGCGATACATCACCATCACGACCTATTGATTATCTCCGTCTCTACTCTCTCTTTCAG